>BMAU01018203.1:95000-726427 GCA_019973935.1 Trichonephila clavipes
TGGGCCCATTTGCCTTAGGAAAGCATAAAGTGCCTAATAAACTCAATGCCGGACCGTGTGGCGGCATGTATTGCAGCTGGAGGTGTTTCAACGCGCTATTGAAGTTGCCCAGTATTTGTGTAGTTGCACACCCTGTATTCGTTTAAATGTCTAGTTTTTGAGTTTAAGTGAATCTCTCATCTGTGTCATTATATGTATTTAATTTCATTTCAACCCGAATTTTTCTTCTTGGATCGCTATTTTCAATGTTCCTGAGTATATTAAGACTAAATATTTGACCTTAATGTTCAAACACAATTAGATTCATTTGAAATGATACAGTAATATAGATTTTGAATTTATTTAAAGATTTGTTGAAATATTGCACCCATTTTACTTATTCTTCAAAATGGATTATAAACATGTTTACCGTTTTTTGATTTTAATGAAAAATCTTAGCAACAAAATTATGTTTTTAGAAAAATAGAAAAATAATTAAGATTTTTTTTAAAAATGTTCTTTATAAACAATCAATATTAGCATTAAAATGTTTAAAATTCATTATTTCTCTAACAAGTAATTAGAAACAATAATTGATTTTTCAAAATATTTAACGGGGGAAAAGAATTATTAAGAGTTATCAGTGTCTCTAAAAGTATATGCTATTGTTTTGGCTTCAAGGGATATCTGCATTAGATACATTTAAAAAAAAAATGTTATCAAGGACTTAGATGATGTATTATTAACTATTTGGCGATGATCACTTGTTTGAATAATTAAGTTAAAAATAACAGTATCTAGCGTGTTAATAAATTAAATGAACCATGTAATGATATAAAAACTAAAAACACGCACTAAATGTAACGAACGAAAAGTTTTATATAATATTATACATAACACCTTATTTTAACATTATGGTGTAAACTATTTTATACTGAAATATGTTTCTCTAATTTAGCACTGCATGTATATATATATATATATATATATATATATATATATATATATATATATATATATATATATATATATATATATATATATATATATATACTAGCTACATGGCCCGGCGTTGAACGAACTTTATCTACTTTTATAAATTGTCTCTTTCCTTCACAAAATCAGCACTTCTCTAATACGTGTTTTCAAAATGACTTCCATCCCCCTTCTCCTCTTAGCCCGGTGTTGCTTGGGCTTTTACCGAGTATATAACTTAAAATTCCCTGTTTCGAAATTGTTTTGCTTTTTTTTCTTTGCAGTTAGGTTTTTTTCCCCAGCGTTGCACGAACATTTTAAAATGCATATCATATTGTCATGGAAATTCCGCTTCTCCTCTCGCTATCAGAGCTCACGAGTAAGTGAACACTATGGGTCATTAATATTCACTTACTCACTCACTTTGTAACTTTTTAGGTCTTTTGTACCTTTTCAATGTACCTTTTTAAAAATAGAAGTATGTTGAAAAAGTAGAGTTTCTTTTGAGTATTTCTTAAAAATTCGTAAAAAAAAGTTTTCAGCATTTTATTTTATAAATCACTATCTCTAAAAGATCATAGTATGAGCTTTTAAAAAATCATTTTCATATAAACACATTGATATTGATTCATTTTAGAAATAAACTTAAAATATGAAAAGTATCGTTGATTTGTAAAAAAAAAAGAAAAATAATTTTAAAAATAAAAATATATATATATATATATATATATATTTTATTTTGAGGAAATGAGTTATCATTCCAGTTACAAAATTGCTGGTGAAGGTTTTAAATGCGCGAGTAAAATTTTGAGTATTTTTAAGAAAATCATAAAATTTAAGGGATGATGTTGTTTCGAATCCGGGTACAAACGTTAGTAATCAAGCGAATTACACGATCACGTCACGAAATCTTCAGAAAAAAAGAGTGAAAAAAACCTTTAAAATAAAAGGAAGAGATATTCAATTTCGCCAAATGTGGGGATTTTCAATATTTATTGCTACATCTTCATACGTGATGGGCAGAAAGTAAGAGAGTCGTTCGACGTGAACAGCTTTTCGAAGCCAAACCCTTAGCTATTGTAAAAATGCGTTACTTGTTAAAATTTTAATTTTTTTCAGGCTTCATTTTTAAGTTAATGCCTTCAAACTTCATATATCGATTGCAAACAACGGTAACTTATAAACAAAAAAAATTAACAAAAATAATGCTTAAATATTTCGCACAAAAAGGAAAATTAACGAAAAACACATTTTTTTTTTAAAAAAAAACCGTAATTTTTTCAATATTTATACAGAATACGGGTAATAACGTCCTACACACCAAAATAAGTTTCGTGAGACTATTTTAAAAAACCAATGAAAACAGTTATTAAGTATTTAATTAATATGTTAAGTATTTTTTTGAATAATCGTAAAAAAAAGTTTTTGACATTTTATTTTTTAAATGACTGATTCTCAAAGCGAAAAGCATGATCTTTTTTAGTGTAGAATATCATTTCATTAAAGCAAAAGGGAATGCAAACGGAACGATTTAGAAATCATTTTCATAAAAACGTATAAATTTTGGCACATTTTAGAAAAAATCGTAAAAATTAGAAAATATTATTATTTTGTAAAATAAATAATACCTTATCGTAACAAAGTATCGTGGCAAAGTAAATGATCTTTTCGATTATGTAATTATTTTTAGTCATAGTCGCATAAAAGAAATTAGATCGTGCTTTATATATTGTATGTGTTAAAAAACAATGTCCTTATTATCTATTAAGATAGTTATCATTTGCGTGATAAGTTTTAATATAAAATACTTTCAAATGAATGATTTAGTTCAGAAAAAAAGATTTAAATTCAGATATATCAGAAGAAAATATTGTAATTTTAAGACATTTTATAAATAATTCTTGCAATGTGATTACCTTAATAGTTTTTTATTCAAATGTATTTATAAAAATAAAATGTATTTGTTAAAATTTTTCATAAATATCTCTTCAATTATTCTATCCACTTGCAGTAGTTTTTTTTACTATTGATTACTATTGTGTCATGCAAATGGTACCATTCAAATTGAGAGTTTTATAGGCACACTTAACAAATAGTAACACCACTATGCAGTTGGGATTCAGGCAGTAGACACACATGCATTCTATTTTCATTCATTTTTATCATTCGAGATCTCTAAGAATACTGTTAAATTATGATCTTAATGCCGGTTTATTTTGTGTTTGAACAATGAACAACAGCACTGAACAATGTTTCAATCATCATTCATTTTAGACTATTTGTTTTAAATAGTGCTTAAGTTTACACGCACTTCTTTAGGCTTAACTTCGTCTTTTTTCTAAGTTTTTTTTCTTTACTTTTTTTCCCCCACCATTATGTCAAAATTTTCTGCTGTAGAGGAAGATTGGATCCTTTAAAGCACACTTAACACTATTTCACTGTCCTAAATTAATAACAGCTTTTAAAGACATAACAGTTTTCCATTTTGGTCTTTTGACTTTTTATATATCTACTTATATTTTGGAAGGTTTTTATAGGTATTCAAATCCATTATTTGCTTTGTGGGATGTATATATATATATATAGATATAAATTTATATTGGATTATATATATATACATATATACACTCTGTCGCAAAAAAATATATGCACCCAGAAGAAATCAAGCTACAATCACGAAACTCGGCAAGAATGTAGTCTGGTAAGAGATATGCAAATGATTAAAATTTCGAAGCCAATGAGACAAGGCTAAGTGTGCTATGCGCATATTAGTTGCGCAACTGGGAGAGTTTAAAAGCATGAGTACGAGCGCCGTACGGCTATCCAAACGAATCTGATGACTTTGATAGACGATATTGAGACTTAGGATGCCTCTAAGACGTAACCGGCGGCAGTACGAGCAGCTGACGGACTTTGATAGGGGCCGTATAATAGGCCTCAGAGAAGCAGGTTGGTCGAATAGACGTATCGGCCGCCACCTCGGTCGGAGCGATATGGTAGTTGCTCGGTGTTGGCAACAGTGGATCACAGAAGGTAGAGTGTACCGTCGCGGAGGGTCAGGACGTCCTAGGAACACAAATGATAGCGAGGATCGTGCAATCAGAAGAGTGGTCACTTCGGCACCAACAACGTCGCTAGCATCGATTCAACGCCACTTACCTCCTTCCAGACATCCAGTGCCATCAAGAGAAACCATAAGGAGACGACTGACCGAAGTTGGCTTGAGGAGCCGACGTCCGCTAAGACGCTTACCACTGACCCCACATCATAGGCAGTGTCGACTGGATTTTGCCGACCTCGGGCAACTTGGAGTGTGACAGACTGGAGACGTGTCATCTTCAGTGATGAATCCCGATTCAGTCTCAGTGCTGATGACCACCACACACGTGTCTGGAGGCGCACCGGCCAGCGGTCCGATCCGGCATTTATTGTCGAGCGGCATAAAGCAATTTCACAAGGTGTGACAGTGTGGGGAGCAATTTCTTGGGACACACGATCATCTTTAGTGGTCCTTCAAGGCACTTTGACAGCTCGCAGATACGTGGACGATATTTTAACGCCGATTGTGCTATCCATGCTATCAAGTCGCCCAGGTGCCATTTATCAACAGGATAATGCTCGTCCACATACTGCGCGACTCTCCCAACAATGTCTTCAAGGATATGACGTCCTACCATGGCCTGTCAGGTCACCAGATCTTTCGCCAATAGAGCATGTCTGGGACGCGCTGGGAAGGCAACTGCAGCCGTCCCGAGATACAGGAGAATTAACTGCGCAGATGCAAAGACTATGGCAGGATCTTCCACAGGTGGTCATAAGTGATCTAATTGAATCGATGTCACGCCGAATTCCGGCTTGTATAGCTGCCAGAGGTGGCTTTACTACTTACTGATTTTTAACCTTTTGCAAGCTGTAACCGCTTAATAAAATGATATTTTGTTCTGAATTTTTAATCATTTGTTTATTTTCATATACACTACATGCATACCAAATTTCGTGAATGTAGCTCAATTTCTTCTGGGTGCATATATTTTTTTGCGACAGAGTGTATATATATATATATATATATATATAGACAGTCTGTCTGTCTGTCTGTCTATATATATATATATATCTATATATATACAGGCAGACAGACAGATAGATCGACAGTACTCTATCGATCGATCAATCGATAGATAGATAGATATGTTGTATAGTTTACGGTGTTAAATGTAAGTTTTTAGTTAAAATAATTAAGAAAAATCTAACGATTTATTTTACTGATGTAATAAACTCGTTTTCAATTACTTACTTTTGAATTTATTATATCCAGATAACCATTGAAAATAATTACATTCATATGCTAAGAAGAAAACTATTTTACTTATGTGGAACATTTATCTCTATTTTCTCTTCAAAATAATCAGATTACGGAAGCAATGTTGTACATAAGATTTAACTTTGTCACATAGATTTGTCAGTACTATTTAACAGCAAATGACTTAACTTATAATTGAATGCTTATTGAATCTACGAATCTCATTCTAAATTGGATTTTAAGCATTCTATTGTACATTCTACAAACAAGTTAATGTCTTAAAATATTGTAACCACCGGAAACTTCACAATATTTTTAGAGCCGATGCAATTTATCATTTTGAATATCATTAATAAACAATCATTTTTGAATATGCTAAAAGTATGTAACATTATTTATGTAGAGAAATTTATAGATGTACGCATATTTTCCAGGCGATATCGGAGAGCATAAAATTACATAGAAGATAATTATAGAATAACATGTTTAAGTGGGATTACATTCTTTGCAATACATTTCAAAAAACCCCTTAAAACTAAAATATTCAAAAAGGATTTTTATAAATTTCAAATTTTACAAAATCCATGCATATCTAATTTATAATACATAACCACCTATATTAATAACATTATTCTACGAAAAATTATTTTAATAGTTGTTTTATTTCAACTAATACTAAAAGAAGAGGAGATTCACTAAAATAGGAAGAATCAGTTCTAATATTAGTGTTCAAGATATATATATATATATATATATATATATATATATATATATATATATATATATATATATATATCTTTCCTTTTCAAACTCTATGCAATCGGAAAAGTAATAAATGTTTTGAAGTAAAACAAAAACAGGAAAAGAGAGAGAGAGAGAAATTTAAGTAATTTTCTATTTATATCTACCAACATAAGAAGTAAACATTAAAATTAAATTATAGCATGGTGAAATATGTGTATTCTATGTAACAAAAATATAAGTTTATTTTATCAAACTCCAATTATTCAGTTTCCTTTCTTCATACATTTTATGGAAAATACATGCTGTGAAAATGTACTTTTATATAAGTAATGTAAGTCTATTTTTTCATGTATTCACGATTTCATATTTTTTTCAGTCTCAACATCAGGTTGTACTCTTTATTTATAGAATACGTCTTGCAAATATGTTTACATATTATTCAGAAAAAATTACATTTTTCTTCACATCCATTATATTTATACATATATTTTTTTCAGAGTTTTTTTTTAATTAACTAAATAAGCATACATTATTCAATATTATAAAATAAGAGATTCAGGAACATTTTTATTAATAAAGCATTTATTTATCTAAATCTTTCCACTCTTCAAGAAATTTTATATTTATTGACATAAGTTCCCATAATGTGTTAAAATAGTAACTGAAAATGTTGTAAAATATTATTTCACTCTTTTCGAGCTAATTTATACTATACTATTAATCCCGTACGTTTAACTGTACCGTACGTTTTTAAAAACGAATTTTCAGGCATTGTGTTCAGATAAATTTAAAATTTAAGTCGTCTTGCAAGATTTTCAGATAAGCTTAGTAATGCTTTAATATTTTTCAATACATAAAAATTTCATTCTGAAAAAAGATATATGGAATGTAAAATTTACTACAGTAATTAAAATTTCGTTATAAAGAGAAATTTCATTTTTTTCTGCTTAGGACTTACGTTGTAATTTGGGAATATATTTCATTTCATTTAGTTTTTTATTCTTTAAATTTGTAAATTTTTGTATTACATTTGTAAATTTAGCCTTAAGGGGATTTAATATATATCGATAATCAATGATTACACGTAATAAGTTTGAAGCAGGACATGAATTCAGGCAAGGATACCACACTTCTTAATTGATAGTTATGAAATGTATTTATTACAATAAATTCAATCATACAAGATTCTTAACGAAATTCCATATTGTTTTTTTTTGACAATCAATTTTTACAGTCAAATTTAGAAAACCATCCTTTAGTTGTGTCAATAATCTGCAACTTTTAATTAAAAAAAATAAAATCAGTAACAGATATGTTCATTTTAAATATTTCTTACTGAAAATATACATTTATATATATATATATATATATAAGCATCAATTTCTAATATTTCTTTTTGAAATTAGTAAAACAAAAATTCCCATCTGATGATTTACCTATTGAACTCAATTGTGTTTTTACAAAGTCCCTAGAGTACGAACTCTAACGTTTGCGTTTAAAAGGTAATCCGGTATTTCAGTTTTCGATAACACGGGAACCTTTAAAAAGCACTTATAAAACATGAAATTCTTATCATGTCTCCAACAAATTTCAGATCAAAAATTTAAAATCAATTAAACTATTGACTATTACAGAATATTATAAATATTTTAAAGCTCTAACTTATTCTGACATGTATTCGTGGCTCATACTTCTTAATAAAATATTAAAATAGCGGTACTAATATGAACGTATTCCGTTTAATCACTGTCGTGTTTAATTAGAGCTATTCAGAAAGTTTCACAAGACAATGAGATTGTAAGTGACAGTACATGGGATTTTAATCGTAAAAGATTAGAAAATTTGGTGAAAAAAAATTAAATGATGCATTTAGTAATTCGGGTGAAAATTTTTGGTCTAATTAAATGATGTATTGCTGGTATTTACGACCTAACAAACATTCATAAAACTTTCTATTACAATGGAATAACATGTTTGTTTAACGAAAACAATTTTTACCCCGATAAATTAATTTTAACTATTTAAATTCAAATAAGTTGGTTTAATGAAAGGTACAACTTTTAACTATACATAACTATTTAAGTTTAGAATAATGATTTTTGAAAGGAATCGATTCTCTCGGTTATTTGTATTTACAATATTTTTTAAATGACAAATACTTAAAATGACCTATATTGTTGTAGCACTATGCAAAGTGAATTAAACTAAACATTAAAACTAATATCGTTTTGAAGCTTTTTTTAGAATAGGAAGCAGCAGCGTTTCCAAAAATTCATGAGATTTGCTTACCTTTACATTTTCGTCAATCATTTTTAAAAACATAATCTAATTGTTTCTAATCATACATAAATGTTTAAAAATATAAACTTAAAGAACAACAATTATAAGAGTTGGAATTGAAATTTTTAAAATATTTGAAATTATATTTTTTATGTCGACGTCTATTTTAAGCAAATATAGTTTATGAAAACTTAATGTCATAAATTAATGAAATAGTCTTTGAATTTCCCAATGGGGTATTTAAAAATTCAAATACTTCCTGACATTTCAATAGCAATGAGAAGAAGAGTTTTACTTTTCTTTTTTTTCCAAAAAGCACTTTTTCTCCCAAATACTAAAAATTTGAGCAATTTAAAGAAATAAATGGATTGGATAGCCCATATAATTCGAATGCCATATGATAATGTCGTTAGAAAAATACTACATTTCAAAGTCACGGGATTCGGAAACGTAGAAGACCAAGGCTGAGATGGACAGACTTAGTGAAGTCAGACTTTACAAATGTAAATGAGAAAACTTGGAGAGCGAAGGTGAATGAGAGGTCATTTTGGAAAAGACTTCAAAGGATGACACTGGCCCACGAAGGGCTGTCTTGCCGAATATGATAATAATGATGATTTTATTACATTTCATCAAAAAACTTTGAAAATTCAAATTTTTATGTAAGACATGTAGTAAAATGTTACATGAGAAAGCTCATATCATATTATATATATATATATATATATATAAGATTCAATAACATCTCGGAATTTATATTTGGCTGCACCAAGAATGATTATCCCATAAACTTATTGAGGAAATACATAGAGATCAAAAATATTTCTTAAAAATATTTTCTAACTCATAAAATTGGCAGTAATAAAATTTGTAAAGGGATACGATAGACTTTAAGAAATGCACAAATCCACCACACAACATTAGATCCACATAATCAGCTTGTTAGGGGTTCAGCTGTGAAAAATATGTGCACTCCACACACAGGATACATTTTAATACACACATAGACCAATGTTTACATGACTACACTTTAAAATTATTTATGACCCAGCAAACATTTATGACCAATCAATCAACTTTTTTGCATGCAATCTGGTTTGCATCTAATACCAAATAGTTAAACTCTAATGTGAAAATAAGGATAATTTGGATTGATATGTCATTAGTGGGAGTTATGAGCAATATAGGAGTGGTGATTGTTGTAGGACATATGAGAAATCGTTCTGAAATTGTAAATTGAAGTATTGATAGGATGCTCTTGGGTGAGATTTTGATGATTTACGCTATTCATTTGTGAATATACTGGTTATTTATAATTTGAACTTTCATATTTTAAATAATTTTTCTCATATACGACTATTTTAAAGATGGGTGCATCATCTTTGATGTACAATAGTTCAATTATAATGTGCACTTAATTATTTTAAAATTTTAACATTATAATGTTATATATCTTTCAGAATGTGATGGCGAATAGTTTAATTTTTATGTATTAACTTTTTAAACATTTAACTAGTTTAACCCCACTTATCGGTCCTAAGTCCGAGGTTGCACTTGGATCCTTTATAAATTTTTATGTAAGGAGCCTGGTGGTTAGAGCATTGGACTCCAGAACGAATTTGTGGTTTCGATTCCCGAAGACACTAAAACCCCTCCGAGTACACACGGAATACGTGCCCGTTAAATCAATGGATCCGAAAGTCTTGTGGGCTGAATCACGAATGCAGGGGACTGGAGAATATTTCCCTCCTTTCCAGTCTCATGGCCAAATTTAAATATGGTTTAAATATCTTTCTTAAATTGTGGAGGTTGAGATTGTGGTGCGCCATATATCGTCCCTTCGGGGAATTTTTCCGAGTTAATTCGTACTGTCACTTGTATAGTGATCAAGGCATATGCCAACGACAGGCGTACTTCTAGCCCCTTGCCACGATGAATTTCATGGGTCTCGTTCTGACTACGTCAGACAGGTGGCATTAGCCACAACAACAACAACAACAGCACAATTTTTATTTTATAATTTTTTTAATTTTGTTTGAAAATGTTGGTATTTTACTTTCTATATTCGCCATTGACATTTTGAAATGAGATTTAGTATTATAAAATCCATAAATTTCAATTTTTTAATTGATTGTGAAATTGTGATTGATGTATGTATGTATATATATATATATATATATATATATATATATAATATATATATATATATATTTATTTAATATATATATTTAATATATATATATATATATATATATTTATTTAATATATATATTTAATATATATATATATATATATATATAATATAATATAATATAATATTTTAAATAATGTTCCTATATTGATGAATAAATATTTTGTAATATGTTCAAATTTTCCTTTCCCTACACCCACCCTACATAAAAAGTCTTCATTACCAAACATTTTAAACACGCAATTACCAAGGGGAAAAAATGTTTAATTTCAAATGATTTCTTATTCCATATAATGCTTAGGTAGAAAATATTTTGTACAATGTTGATGATTTAAATATCTTATCTTTTAATTTCTTTATACAATCCATATATAAGCAAATACAATAAAAAAACAAAAATGTATTCACCACATAATGAATATCCAATCAAATGCCATATAAAGCATTCTAGAGTATCGTAGATCTTATTTCTAAAAGTATGTTCAAAGGTTAAGTAATTAATGAAACAAGCACAGGAGTAAGAAGAGGAAAGGACATCATCACATGCACGATGTCCTTTAAATTATTTTGATTTTAAAAGTTATATGTGTGTATACCAGTAAATCTCAAACTTTCAATATTGGCACCCCCCTTTTCAATCACAACTTTTATCCCCCCTTATACATTAAAAATGTACTGAATGCAATAATAATGCACTTTAACGATAAAGCAACAACCTTTATTATAAACCGTACAAATTCATGACATAAGTATTAAATTTTGTATATGTTACTTTTAAGCAAAAAAAATATTAAGTAATAAGTTATTATAATGTTATTTTTCATTTTTCTAATTTTTAAATTGAAACATATTGCAAAATGTGGTGGCTGCTTAGAATACAAGGTGTAGATATCAGCTAAATATAGAAAAATAACTCAGAGGGTCAATTTCTAATCATAAGCATTCCTTTGAAAAACTTTGCTCTGTAAGACAAGCCCACGGAAGTCGCTCATACTTATTAAACTTGTTCTGAATTTAGTATTAATTAATTAGTTATAAAATACTCTGTGCAGCACTGATGCATTAAAAGTATACCCGCTGAAGTACCCGCTCTTTGCATGAGTTCATTTATAAGAAAATAAAACATTATTGATATGATCGCTGAATTGTAAGGAGAGTATAACCAAGTGCACGACAATGTTTACAAAAATGTAAAATGATTTTTTTAAAAAAATTGCTCAAATTTTAATTAGTTTTAAGCGAACTGTAATCTTAAGCCTCACAGAATTAGCGTTTAGAATTGATGTTGAATAATGAATGATAATATAAATATCCGATGAATAATAATTGTATTAATTTTAATATTTAAAGCGAAACGACTTCAACATGTTTAAATACTGGAGCAGGCGCCACAATTGAAACTAATGGTCGAGCGGGATTATTGAGTCCCACAAATTATTTTTTTATAATTATTTTATAGTACACAATAAAAATCGTAATTCCAGTGAATAATTTAATTAAGAGAAAATATACTCACCTACTTTCAAGGACACAAAAAATATTTCGTAAAAAATGTTATCACACTGGGAACTCAGATAAAACAAGTACCTTAAGATTGTAAAAAAAATCTTTTTAACTCCCAAAAAAGATTGCGATATGTAACAAATAAATTTTAGTTCACGTTAAGACTGTCAAACAGGATGATAGTGTCAGGGCCAATGGTAACAATTAAACAGTTTTGCCAGAATTACCGATTACGTGCACAGGGTGCACGGAATCGTGTATTTCGTTTATATACGAACAGTTTATTTATTACAATATGGATGATCTAAACAGTTATGTAAAACGTTTTTCATTGTGCTTTATATGTTTGGGAATACTCATAAAAATAAATCTTGGCCTAGATATCCTTCAAAATGATCTCTTTGCTTTTCCAAAAATCATAAAAAAATATTTTACAAGGAAAAAAGCGCAGCAGAAATAGTTTATTTACAACTTCCCTAAATGAAAAAACAAATACATAAAAGCAGGGACGTAACTAACCGTACAAGTAAGTTCGAAGGTCAAACCACAGCAAATACATTCTGCTGCTTACAGCTGATGACAATAATGTAACAGTGGTGATCTTTTTATCTTCTTAATTTTTTTTTGTTTACGAGTTTGGGTTTATTTATTTCTTTGAAAGAGTAGCATTTAAGCTTTGAAAAGAAAACGTAATAAATAAATCTCTCATCATGGGATTACAACAAATCAAGTAAAATGTTTTTTATTTGGTTATAGTTTCAAAGATAGCTAATGAGGTTTTGAAGTAGAAGCTTTTATTTTTGATGACGTAATATCACAGATGATGTACATAAATTATATCAGTGTAAAAGCGTATTTTTATTATGTCACAAAGTATTTTGTTTTACTTTATTCCAGTAAATTAATATTTTTTAATCTTTTATTTACAATATGCTAGCCCCCTTTTGTGGGTTTATCGCACCTCCCAGTGGGGTGCACCCTACAATTTGAGAAACAGTGGTGTATACCATATTAAAACCTAACATTAAATATTTCTTACGTGGTTTTTCAACCTGAAAAAATTTTATTTCAAATTCTAACGCATAATTTTCAGTGTAATAATTAGGCATGCAATTTATTTTCTTCTAACTAAAAGTTAAAGTTTCACAAAAAAATAACTATTAATCTAAAATTGTAACAAATGTGTATACCTTAATTTAACTTAACTCAGTGGTTCAACAGCCCATGCGAGTCAAGGCCTAATGTGCCCACAGCAGTATACGCGCTCTTGGGTCTTGAAGTGCTTAAGCAGATGTTCCGGTCAGGTGGAGAATCTGACATGAAATCTCCATTTTTAAGATTCTAAACAAGCTCCTTTTTCGACCCACTGGAAAGACCGAGTCAATGGTGCCCAGCCCGGGAATTGAACCTCAGAAGGATGGCGAGGAAGCACGACGCACTAATCACTCAACCACTAGGCTTCTAATATTTATGTTTAAGACTTTAAAATATTCACCTGCATTTTTCAATAATAAATTATTTTTTTTATTTTCTCAAAAGATTTTTTTTAAAGAGACGATTTATCCGTGCGATGGATAAAAATATATAAACATTTATTTTATGGAGATAAATTGAAAATTTAACTACTTACTTCACATTTACAAATTGATTTAACCAGTTTAAATTCAAAATATTTTTCATATTACTTACATTTATGACAGGAGTTCTATGAGACAACATTTCACAAATTATTGCTAAAACACTCCAATTTTGTTTTCCAATGTTTAGTGCGTAGTTTTTTTCCAAGAATCCACTTCAATAGGTATTAGACACCCTCTTCAATGGATTATTAATGTTGTTTTGTGTAATACTTTTAAATTATTGATGTATAAGAGAATCACTATTAAACTTTCATTGTATTGAAAAACATTATTTTAGCCCATACCCTAAGGACTTGAAATTCTGAGACATAAGTCTAATTATTTGTTGACATATTCGTAACCACTCCTCAGAGATAATTTCCACAAACATCATTTTTAGCAAACATATACTCAAGAAAATTGACATGCTTGCCGGATTTCAAGTCTGTGTTTTTAATAATTCTAAAAGTTGTGTTTTTTTCTGTAGCAACACCGCAGAGCCATTGGAAGCTCTTTTAGAGCAAAATTCGTTCTTAAAGTATCTTGACTCAACAAAAAATATGTTTACCGAACAAATTTATAGATATGATAGTTTAAAAATGGGGGAATGTTTATTTATAACCCCTCCTCGTAACCCATCTTTGGAATTGATGGTCGCTAAACTCGCTCTTAGCGGATTTCTATTCTTTAAAAGAAACGTTCTCACCAAACTTTATATCATCAGATCAAATAGTTTAGGAGATCTCGTGCTGAGTGAGAGAGTGAATAGTTCCCCCCCCCTTTTTATACACACTTTTCCTCATGTATTTCGTCATGTAAGGTTATTTTATTAAGCATAAGAACTAAACTACACAATTTTTAGAAAAATAAATGAAAAATAACAAATTTAAGTGACTGAAGACAAACTGTAATAATTATATATGCACGATATGTTCAAAAGTTATAAAATTATTGCGAAGTAATTACTGAACATTAATTTGACAATGAATTAAACGAGCCCTAGGGCCCAGTGGTCTTGTGGCAGCGTTTCATGCTTCCAGACCACATGTCATCCCTATTGCAGTGGGTCGATAAATGAGAACCAAGCTTGCTTGGGGACTTAAGGTGGCATAGTACCTTTAAACGGCAAAAAAATCCATTTTTCGAAAATATTTTTAAAAATTAATACAGACTGTTAGGAGCATTTTAAAACAATCCGCGTCAAAATCAGACCAAAATTACGGCAATAGCAACAAAAAATGTCAAACGTCAGCACTGGATTGTCCATTTAAATCCAATCTAAACAACCATGTTCGTTAGTTTCGGTTTTAAAATCAATGGTGTTATTGAAATTATTTTCTCCCCAGTTGTTGTAAATTTTTAATCTTATCTATTTTAATGAGAGAAGGAAGTTTGCAACTCAACACTGCCCTAGTTCGAAGTATTGCTTGTTTACATTTGTATTTCATACTGTTTACTGCTGCTTTATTGAGTGTCATCTCGTTATTCTCGTAATTCGTAAACTTTTTAAATTTGTGTGGATTGAAGTTTTATTTTTGCATCTTTTTAATTAATAAAAAATGTCCAGTGAAGCTCAACATAGAGGCAGTGACTATCGCCGAAAACGAAAGCGTTTTCATGCGAATTAATACACTCGAAAAGTATCAGATACGCTCGATGTTGACTGCATATCTGCTTCAGCTAAGAAATTGTGCAAAGGAAATTATCTTGACAATGAAGTAAAAAATTCCAATCAATCTAATGGATATAGAATAATAAACATTGATATTTTATTATCTGAACTATCCAAATATTTAATCTGTCCTAGCTGCAATATTAAAGCAGTTCTGAAAGAAAAGATTTTGTATGGATTGGTATCTGATTTTTATGCTGAATGCAACTCATGCAGTACATTGACCACTTTTAAAAGTTCCTCAGTTATTGCTTCAAGTAAGGGCTATGAAGTAAATACACGAATAACCTAATCTATGCGCACAGTAGGATAAGGTTTTTGTGGAATAAAGAATTTCTGCACAGCAATGGATTTGCCACCACCAGTATCACAAAAGTCATATGAAAGGATACTGCGAAAAATAAATTTGGCCAGTCGTGAAGTAGCAGACGACTCCATGAAATATGCTGCGAAAGAAGAAGTATCAGCTTCTGGAAGTAACGAAATCTGTGTCAGTGGTGACGGTACGTGGAAAACACGCGGAAACACTTCGCGTATTGGTGTGTGTAGTGTCATTGGAGATGTTACAGGGAAAGTGATTGATGTTGCTGTCCTCTCTTCATATTGTAAAGGATGTGAAAAATGGCGAGGTCCAAAATCTGGACATTCGTATGAAGAGTGGAAATTGAAACATCAACCACATTGTGTAAAGAACCATATTGGTTCTTCCAGTAAAATGGAAGTAGACGGGATGAAGAAAATATTTCAAAGACCGGTGCCACAACGAAATGCGAAATATATTAAGTATATCGGGGGTGGGGACACAAAAACCTTCCCAGAGCTTCAAAGAACAGCACCATATTCTATCGAAAAAGTTGAATGTGTTGGCCACATACAAAAGCGCAAGCGTGCTAGACTGCGAAAATTAAAAGCAATGAATCGTGGCAAAAATTATCAGACGGTAAGAGTATCAGCGGTAAAAATCGTCTGACTGATAAGTTCAATATTCGTCAGGCCATATGGGCATTTTATTGTCATTATAGGTCCACTGATGAGGGACCTATGCATCACTTCTGCCCAATTGGTGATACTTCATGGTGCAAATATCAAAAGGCAGTTGCTACGAATAGTGCTTCTTTATTCAAACATAAAAATATTGTGACAATTGCCATAATGGATGAAATAAAGCCTATAACAGCAGACCTATCTGCACCAAAATTGCTGAAAAAATGTGTGGGGGGTAAAACACAAAACGCGCAAATGAGTCGTTCAACTCGACTGTTTGGAAGTACTGCCCCAAAACTTCTGTGTGGGTCATCTAAAATATTGTAGACATAGCAGTAAATGAGGCTATAGCGATGTTTAATGAGGAAATGATAGGACGTATAAAGATAATGAATGCTCTTGGCTCAAAAATGGGACATTATGCTGTTACCTCTGCCCTTAAGGCCAATTATGCACGCATAAAAAATGTCGAAATTAAATCAAAATGATATACATTAGAGGCCCGTAGGGCTAGCAGAATGAGAAAAAAAGCCACAAATGAGCATTTTGTAGAACTAGAAGGTCCTATATATGAAGCAGGATCTTTTTAAATATCATGTATATTAAGTTTTATTTGAAATATTGAAATGTCAATCTTTAAACTTGATTTTCTCAGTTTCAATTTTTTACACTTTCCCGCAAGATTGTAAAAAGTGTTTTTACTCTAGAGCTACAAAAATTGACATGCATATTCTAGTTATAGATTTTTATTCTGTATGCCATAATTATGTTTTATGGTTTAATACATTTTGATTTACATCTGTATAAAAATTGAAATTTTTTTAAAAAAATATTTTTTATGATTTTTTTAATTTTAAAAAAATATTAGAGAGAGAGTATAAGATATTTTTCAATTAAGTAATATACACACAGAATAAGGGTTACATTTAGCTTCAATTTAATGCAAAAATTGAGATTCTAAAGTGAATAATTTAAAAATTATCTTGCGGGAACAGGAGGTAAGTAATATTTTTTTTAAAAATTTGGTATATATATTTATTTTCTTTTTAAAAAATTGTATTTATTAAAGAACCAAATTTCTCTAGTTTTCTTAAAGTTTATATATTGTTATAGATAGTATATAAAGTTCAGATCAAAATTATCAAAATTTGTTAGCTTATGATGAATCGTAACATGTATATGACAACGAACAGTTTTTTTTCTCGCAGGGTACTATGCCCCATTACACAAGGGGGTTTCACTTCAGACTGACCACCTGATCGGGGCATCAGCTCATGCACCTCAGCGCCCAATGGTCACGTATACTGGGATGAGCACAGTAGGCCCTGGCCCTCAAAGGATGTTGCGCCTATGTGGTTAAATTTAGTATTAAACGTACCCATGTTGCTTAAACAGTCAAAAACTGCTCATATTTTAATTAAATATCATAATAATAATAAAGTTAATGTAAAAAAACAAGTCTTTTTGTGTCTTAAATTGTATGATTGTTTATATCAATTTTGGATAAAATAAACAGGGAAGGAGATGTTTTATTGATTTTGCATCGTTGATAAAAACGCATTACATTTTTATAGAATCTTCAAGTGACTTACGAATAGGTTATGTCACAAAACTTCGTAGTAACTGCAACTTTTAAACCAAATATATCAACGGCAACAAGAACAACAACAATAAAATTCACAAGATTATCTCTAGAAAATTTGTTCTTTGAAAGCTAAGCTTTCAGAAAGACAAAGCGTCCCGATAGCCCTTAATAATAAATTTCTCTTAAAAATTAATAATCAAATGAAAAGAAGAGGATAAAGCATTCTTTCAGTGTACGTAGAAGAATAATTAAGCGCCAGGCAAAGACTGTCACTGAGAAGCCACATCAGCGTAGTTAATTAAACGCGCTCAGTTTCTCACGTCAGAAACATAACTCAACGCTCGCGATATAATCGAGCTAAGAGTGCCGAGAGCTTACTATTAATTTAAGCTTTGTTCATTTTAAGAGTCCACTCGCTTTCTATTTCTTCGATTTATTGCCTAATGATGACATCAGAAAAATATACATTTTACAGAAGTACATTTGTTTTGCGAAGTGTAATGCGATTGTTCCTCTTTATTATTCTTTAAAATAAATAAATTGAGCGTTTGAATACTTTATTATTTATATAAGAAAAATAGTTATCGAATTATTATAGAATAAAATGATCATTTGAATAAAATATACATACTACTAAAACTTTATAAAATACTATGTAACCTTTGAAGCTATATAACATTTTTATTCCTACAAATATGTACGTAATAAATCGCCAAAAATTTCTCTTGGAAGATTGTAATATATAATGGTTTTGAGCCTTCTGAGATTGCACGCGATAATTAATTTTTATTTTATCCTCCTACCGGTAAATAACCACAACTTTATCTGCTAAAAAACTGAAACTCTAGCGTTTTTAAAACAAGTAGTGTAGTCTTGCTTCACACTAGTGTTCGGTAAATCAGAAGAACCTTTAACGAAAATCATATGATTCTAACAGCTTTCGGCTAACCGAAATTGTAAAAGGTTGGATTCAGTCGAGTACTCAAGAGGAGAGGGATGAAAGTCCAATATACTCGTATCAAGCTGCAATACGCCGCCAAACTTATGCTTTTGATGTGGTTGATTGTCGGGAATAAAATGTAGTAAAAAATAGATTATTTAATACATAATTAGAATCAATTAAGAAAACAAATGATTAACAACAAGTTCTTAATTAAGTTTTAGGTAAAGCTTACATAGGAATATAATCAATTGGAAAAATATTGAGGAGTGATGGGGAAGGAATCCAAATCCCGATTGTTTGTGCCACTGGTTAAGATATAGGAACGGGAAATGAATGATTTTCTGTCAGTCATATATGCGCTCTCGTATTTGTCTGTTTATGTTTGGGTTGTACTTTTTATGTCGCCGCTTCACTTGTTTGTGTTAAATAAAATGTAGATTTATTCCTCATTTATAGATTTATTCCTTCTCATTTCTCAACGACTGCTACAAGTTTTTTAATTCCATCTTAAAATGCCTCATTCAATGTTAAAAAAATACCCTAAACAAGTCAAATTATTTCACAGGTATATTGAATTTTATCAGATAAATATATATAGACAGAAATATGTCTTACATCAAAATAAGTTTTCGCAATAGATGTAATATAATATGGTATGCTTGCAACAGCAATTAGGGAATCAAACTAAATTTAACTTTCCTGCCGTAGTGAGAAGAAAGTAGAATCATTTTTGTTACGAATCGCTTTATATGGATCATAATTGCTACGTATTAATTAATTATATTAATAACTATTTTAGATGTCGTAATAGCAATCTTAAGTTTCCTATTTGAGTACGTTTCTCTAATATCCATCATTTTTCAAGCATGTAAAAATATTTTCTTATATAACACACCACAATTTAAATCATTGTCACATTCAAAGTTAAAGAATGGTTAGTGTGGTAATAATTGGTAACAACGTAAGTAGGCTCTTAAAATGCAATTAACAATCCTCATTAAATTACAGTTTGTGAGGCAGAAATAGTTTTCCAAATTAAAAGAAATATCATCTGAATTCAAGTTAAAAATTCATTACAAAAACGTTGATTTATATAATGTATAATTGTACTGTAAAATGATTTTGTCGTAATAAGAATTAGTGATTTTAATAGCAATTAGTGACGTTTAACGAATTCTGCAGCAAGATTTTTATTTAATTATAAATCACGGTTAGAGTTTCACCAAAAAAAAAGAAATACTACGTTTGCGTTTATGAAAATCTGCAATGATGAATTAAATATTGTGGCTGTTTTGGTTAAATCTAGTGTTTCAAATATTTTTTATTTCTATATAAAGTTAATATTATTACATATGAATGTATAATGTAGAGGATGATGCGTATAATTTAAAATATTCCAGACAGTCTTTATATTTGAAGTTAGTATATTTTGAGTATTTTCTGAAAACCCTTCAAATTAATCTCTAAAGGAATTGTATAAGTCAGTATAAGAATAAAAATAACGATCTAAAAGATTTAATAACTGTAATAAATTTTTTCAGTGTAATTTTTTGAATTAGACCAAGTAATTTTTCATTTTCCAGAAAAACTGGTTAGTATAATTAAAATTCTTAAACTTGAAAAATAACTCTTGCCATTCATTCTGAAGACTTTAGCGTAATCTTATGATACTAAGATAATTTATTTTGCACTTTGAATACCTTTTTATCTACAGTTTTAAAAATTCATGAATATATGCATTTTTACTCTTTTAATTGTTAATTTTGGAAATAAATTGAATTATAATTTAGTAAAAAAAATCTTTCTTGTGATTGTTTGATTGATTTTTAGAGTTACTAAGAAATTTCTTTCAGTCATATTTCACGATTTAAAATTGAAATAAATGTTTTACTCATTCAAATTCATAGAATTTGAATGAGTAAAGAATACATTAAGATTTAAGAATTAATAGAATTCAACTCTTAGAATTTGAATGAGTAAAATTCCCCCTAAGACTTCAAAGAAGTATTTAGTATTGTTATATATTTTATATTTTTCTCACAAATTTTCACAAGGATACCATGCAATGTTAATAATATTGCCAGTTCATTACCAAAAGGTAATACAATTTAATTTATAGGATTTTATCTCATGAATCTTTTCCTCGGATATATTCTTATTGGGAATGTCAACTTATTTCAGGTTATAAACCTAATCAGGATTTTGAATCACGAGTCACCAGAAGATCTGTTACGTAGAGGGGTTGGTATACATTCAATATGCTAAGTGTGAAATTCCTTACATGGGTGTGTTGTGAAAGTTAAGAGATTAAAACGTAAACACGACTGATTCTAGGGTGGTAGACGCCCATATGCAAGCACCTAATTTGCCACCCTTCTTCAGTATTTTTCATATTTTGAGTAATATTTTTTATGGACGTTAGAAACTAATCTACCTGTATAAGAGTAAAAAATAAAACATTAATAATTCAAAGGCCCAGATATCACTTTTTCCTCTATTTTGTTTTTCCTAATTGTAAGGTTATTATTAAATTCAAAACGTTTAATTTCCTCAAATGCATAGTTAATTTAAGTACTCCCATTCCATAGGTAATGTTCACCATATTGGGAGTTTAGCTTTGTGAGTTATTGTTTGCTAATATTTGTTTGTTATATAAATCTCTATTCAATTTGTTTTGAAATATATCATTTGGGTTGCATATGACGGAAGCTCCTCGATTGAAAAAAAAATCGAATTATCATATAAATTTGAAAAATCGCTATTATATTTTACGATTACTGCAAGTTGTTCATACCAGCTTTAACAGTACACTTGAAACAACTTAAGTAAATATGATTATTTCACTTAGGGAAATATAATTAAAAATGTATTTGTAAGAAAAATATATATGCACACACACAAAATATGAACAAAAAATAAATATTACTTCTTTTATTATTTGTATTCTCTTTACTGCAATGGTTATACTAAAGCAAATCCTAACGATCAATTTAATCCTTCATTGCTTCTTAGGAACTTTTATAGGCCACACACACACACAGTGAATGTTTATTATATAAAAACATTTTAGCCTTAGAAAAATTGTAATACATATTATATATAATATGAATCATGCCTTCATTTGTTAATTTATAATGGACAAAATTTCCTTTAAATGTATTATTCATCTTTAATACTAGGAAGATAGTTTTAGTTTATTAACTTAGTCATATTTTTCTTTTAAAAAAGAAAATTTTTTCCATGCTTAAAATTTATTCTAATTCTTTATATTGTCAAATTAAAAAATAAATAAATAAATAATCAAATTAAAAAAGTCCTTATTTTGAAATATATTCTGAAGTCAACGACGCATAATTGTATTATTTAATTGAATATAATATCTTTATCTCCACAGAAATAGGCATTATTTTGACAATCGTATTAACGTGTGTTCCCAAACAAGTAATTTTAGTTTAAAATATATCCCTCAATGTAAGAACAATGATTTTGTGATGGTTAGTTCAAAATTTATCATTCAATTAAAATCGAAATTGAGCTTCATCATAGATATTTCTACCACACTTAAGCCAATCCACTCCATTTTGAGCAAATCCATCATTTTAATTCAGAGTCGAGGACAGGGGTAATTTATTCAAAAACTGATCTAATGGGATTGTCCAAATCCAACAATTAGACACAACCTTTATTCGAGTTAAATAGGTACGAAAATAGTTATTTAATCATTTTTGCCGCCACTGCTTATAAACGTGTCAGGATTTGAAAATGACCTTGTCGGAGTTATGGATGTTTATGTTTAATAGTGTAGCAATTTCCTAACACCATGAACAAGTCCTTTTCAACCACAACATTTTTAGAATAAATCCTTCAAATGAATTGTAAAAGGTCCAGTCCCGAGACACCGAATGCGTCCGCCCAACAACAGGGACTGATGTGACACAATAATAAATTCCTTTGAATAACTAATGGCTGCCTGCACACGAGGGCAGAGGGAAAAGCGATGTTTGCGAATCCATCCCGAATGTAATTCAAAATTGAGCTCAAAATGTCACTTGTAAGTGGCATTAATGTGGTTAATTACATACCCATCATTTTCTCTCATCAGAAACGTATGACTAGACGATCTTTATACAAACGAATTAAATTTCTGAATACTCAGAATGAATCTAAACTTCGAATAAGAATAAATAAATTGAAATGAAGTAATAAGCTGTCACATTTCTTTTACTCTTTGTGGATACATACCAGATGCTTATTCAGAATATCTCTCCATTGACAAATGAAGATAAGTAATTGAATTTTTTGACATGCCAATGAGGCGATAACGTGTACTACAGCGCTTCTCAAACTGTGGGCTGCACCCCCTAGGGAGCGTGATAATCCTAGAAGGGGGGAGGGGCATATTGAAAAATTGAAAACAAAAGATTATTTAAAAAATGTTAATTTATTGAAAGTAAACAAACAAAATCAAATTCTGACACAATAAAAAATTTAAAAAATCATTTACTCTGATATAATGCACTTATAAATGTTTCAGTAATACACAATGTATTTTATAATTAATTTAACAATACTAAGTTAAAAACACGTTTAATAATTACCAGTGACCCCATGGGCTTGTCAGATATTATACGTAAATTTATATGCAAAAATTAACACTTATCTGGATAAATTTTACTGTGTATAATTAATCCCTTAACTGCCGCTTAAAAGTTACGTGATTCGCTCCTGAATTCCACAGTTTTACACGCTTGCACGCGTATGTGATGCATTGGTGGGGAGGGATAAAGAGAATAAATAAGAAAATCTTCTGAAATAAGTAAATATTTTGCAAACACTGCCAAATTCACTTTACTGTACGATCATATACGGCGGCGGCACTTAAGATGTAAAAGTCGTATTGTAGATGTTGCGTCCGAGTATGGTATTAGTATATTTAATGCATTATTACTGTATGAGGGTGGGCGATGGAAATTATGTTTGAATTTTGGGTCGCAGGTAGTGAAAGTTTGAGAAGCACAGGTGTACAAGATAATTTTGAATTCTGATATTAATAGAATATTAATTGTCCTTTATTTTGTTAGAAAAGCAAAAACGAATTAAATATTTATTTCCTTCAAAAAAATGAGGGGGAAAAGCAGGATGCCTTATTCTAACTTAATAAATATACTTTGTTTTTCATTATTTCATGTCTAATGCCATGATTCTACTTTTAATACTGAAAACAGAACTAATTCTCTTTATCCTTTTAACTATTGTATGTTTTTGAATATAAGCTGAGAATATTTGGACCTTTTTTTAACACGCTTTTATAAGCTTCGTGAGTATGTAACGGAATCTATGAACTCAATTTTTACCCACTTTCAAAGGTCAAATTAATGCGAAATTTTGCATACTTGTCTAGAACTGACGATAATACTATAATTTAATAATTTTGTTCCATTGTCCTGATCAGAATCACCAGAGTTAACGATTCCCCATTTTCAGATTTGGTGAATTATTCCAGATTAAGCGACTAAAATATTAAGTTACAACCTTAAATCGAAAACGCTCATGCTTAATACAAATAAAACACAAAAAAGATTAATTCTTCAATGGATAAACGATAATAAAAAAATAGGAAAAAACGCACTTGTTGATTGAATTAAAAGTGAAAACTAAACTATAGTTTCTCTCTCTCTTTAAAAAAAAAGAATAGAAGAAAGATAAACACTTTTATAGTGTAACAGAACTAAAAAGTAAGAAATTATTCTTAATATAAGAATAATGCTTTGAATGAAAAATTTATTCTAAAAGAAAGAAAAATAACGAATAAATCTTTAAAAGTCCGTGTCAGCATTTGAGATTCCGAAAACTTTATAAAATTCACATTCACTCATTAGAATGTCAAAATGCATACTTGTATGATCATTATGCGGAAGATTTTCCTCCAGAGTATAAGTCGATGGTCATGTGCCGCACAAGAAACTCATTTTTCCAGAAAAAAATGACGCAAATTATGACTAAGGCAGATATCGTTTTAGATGAGTAATGAATAAAAAAATTGTTAGCTTCCGAAAAAGTTCCCCGAAATAAAAATATAGGTGTTATTTTTCTTTACAGCAATATGATTGGAAATACCCCACCTGCTATTTTTGCAACACCATGGAGACATATTTGAAAATTACAGTAACTTTTTTTCAACTAGGCTTATGTACGGATTTTGAATTTTTGGCACATTTTGAATGAAAAAATGCGCCCACAGCTTATACAGAGATCGGCTTATATTCGATTATATACGGAATGTTATATATGTACAAGAATATTATAGCATAGCTATTGTTTCATATATTCGATCTATTCTTTGAGTATATCGAATATTTATAATTCTGTATCTTTTATTTCAATGCTATTGTGGAAAAATAAAAACAAATATTTGGTTTTAATAGAATTATAAAATATTAAAAAATATTGATATAATGGATCTAAAACTTTGTAATCAATTCTATAATAACTATTTATTTGCTTCTATTCAATTTCTGTACAATTAAATTCTATAGCGATACAAACGGGTAGCATTAGATCGTTAACAAAAATGTATAACGGGTTTTATTCGAGAATCTTACTAATTCTCTAAGGTAATTACTTTCATGACCTTATATGATTATGAAACTGCTTTCAGTAAAGAAACTGTGATTCATGTTAATGAGAGTTGCTATTTAAAGTCAAGCGAAAAAGGATGCTGGGGAGATGTTAGCGAGTGATGTGATGCTGAGTTTTCAGTGTTAGAGATGTAATAGTTAAAAAGCTATCGGATCTGGATAAAAAAAGATCGGAGAATGAGTGAGTTAATATTAACGTCTCACTGTTCAGCTACATGATGGCTTTTTACGATGCACCTCGTAATTTTGAACCATGATCAGGTGAAGAAAATGACATCTGATACGGCATCCCTTCTCCTAATTACCACACCCACCAACCGTTTTGAGCTCTCGACAGCTTTAACGTGCATCACTCCACAACATGGCAGATCTGGACTCAAACTCATGACACGCCAGTCATGAGGTCCTTACCTTGACCGCTTGGCTACCGAGGCTACAGAAAACGGATCAGACGAGTCAGTTTAGGATGTCTAGTATTGCTATGGTCTACTTATCAAGATACGTATTAAATCAGTTATTATAGATACTTA
Organism: Trichonephila clavipes; assembly: GCA_019973935.1. Classification (NCBI taxonomy): domain Eukaryota; kingdom Metazoa; phylum Arthropoda; class Arachnida; order Araneae; family Nephilidae; genus Trichonephila; species Trichonephila clavipes. Next base: position 120,944 of record BMAU01018203.1, read on the forward strand.
AATTAGTAATTAACCAGATGGATTCCCTAGATTAAATTGAATCTAGAAAACGATTCAATTTCCATAGTAAAAATATTTGTTTGATGAAAATGCATGTTTGTTAAATGATCTTCGGTGTAATATCCCAAATTCGCGAGGGTGACAGATCGTAACAAATTTAAAGGATTTAGGTGATGTTCGAAGATATAAATGATGAAGATAGTATGGAGTCAGCTATAAAAGAATCGGCGAACATGTCAACCTAATGCCCGATTATATAAAGATTGAAAATTTCCCTAATAAAAAATGTTAGAAAATAGAGAGAGTTCACTATGTATATCAAATGTTAGGTAATTTCCTATTTTCCACACAATCAGTTCTAATTATATTTCATAACGTGAACATTCCTTCAACTCTCGCTGCAAAGAAAGTTTAAGCATCTGAATGGTCATTGAAAGTAATTTCGTGGATAATTAAATAATGTTCACTTACCTGTGTCTTGGCTTGTTAGGAGAGTCAGGAAAAGGAAGTGAGGAAGAACAAATTACTTCATAAAATTACCCAATTAGAAAATTACTTGAGAGCGGATCGCATTTTTCATGGAGCGATGCACAAGAAGCGAATTCGGCATTTGCTTCGGTCAGCCTGTTTCGGATGCAGTGAAAGCGAATAATGAACGAATGGTATAATGAGAAGATGACGAGAATTGTGCGAAATACTTTGGAATATTTAGAAGACATTGATAAATTTACTAATTTCGATGAGAGTTAGAGATGATTTCATGAGCATAGAAAAGATCAACATGAAATACAACAATTTAAGCAATATTTTATTCTTTTAGACACACAATTTAAGTTTAAAGTAGTTTTCTCAAAATTTCAATATTTGGGACCCAATATTCGATGATAATTTTCATTGCGACCCATCCATACAATAACAATGTATTGAATTTGATAATACTTTACTTTGACACTGAAACTACAATACGACTTTAACCTCTTAAGTGCAATTGACGTAAGTAAATGTCTAGCTCAGCAAAAATGTTAATTGTCCTGGACGTATATATACGTCTTTTCGAAGTACGATTTTTTCCGTACACTACTATCCATAATATTATTCCGAAGGCTTTGGAATGCAAAAAGAAGACATTGGCAGTGTTTGCGAAGGATTTACTTATTTTAGAGGATTTTCTCTTATTCCGCCCCGCCCCCAATGCACCACATACGTGTCATTGTGATGCGAATTGCGTAACTTTTGGTCAGTAGTTAAGGGATTAATTATAAAGAGTACAAATTATTAAGGTAAGTGTTAATTGTGTATGTAGTTTTATTTATGACAAGCCCTTGGAGTCACTGAAAATTATTAAACTTGTTCTAACTTAGTATTGTTAAATTTATTATAAAATACATTGAGTAGTACTGATACATTTATTAATGTATTATCTCAGTGTAAATGTGTATTTTATTTGCTATTATGTCAGAATGTTTACTTTCAGTATACTAATATTAAAAAAAAAACCCTTTTTTTTTCGATCGTTTAATATGCTCGCTAACCCTCCTAGATTTATCACATCCCCCTACCTTTGTGGGGTGCGCCCCACAGTTTGAGAAACGCTGATTTAAAGAATACTAATTCCTAAATATGTTTCAATTCGGTAAAGTTTATTTAGGAAAATTTTTAAAGAAAGATTATTTTTAATTTTGGTATAACTAACTTAAACAACTTTATAAGCATAAAATTAATATTCATAAACTATAAACTACCATTTAAACTAATAAAGTGAAGTAATAAGTGGAATTGTAACAAGACAATATAAGAAAAACATAATACAGTCCCAGCAATCTATCAGCAAAATCTTGGGAATTAAGTTTGTTGAGCTAAATGTAGTTTTACATCCAAGCAACCTTCCCGTATACCACTAGACAGCTATGAAGAAAGAATACTGCAAGAATACGATTTCTTGAATACTTAAGAAAATTATCATCATACACGAAATATAATACTTGCATGCTAAAACAAATTTAATAAAGCCAAATAAAAAATATATCAAGGAAAAAATAAATCTACATAACTAAGTCAATAAATGAATAAAAGTTTAAGCAAATTTTTCTCCAATGGGGGTTGCATTTAGCAACTTAACCTTTGCAGACACGTCAAATCTCCACGTGTGAGAGCCATTTCATAGTGGTACCCTCTAGAGTCAGCCTCGTTACCAAATTTGCAAGCTAGAAAAATTTCCTACTTCAAGCCCTCATCAGATGCTACAGATCACCGTGAGAACCAGAGCCAAATTGATACATGCTCTTTTTTTATCTTTTACATACCACATAATCATGCGATATGCGTGCCTACAATTTCCACATCCAAGTAATCTTTCGACTTCAGCCGAGGTCGAACCCGCAACATTGAGCTTACGAAGCGGGTTTGCTATCTTTAAGCCACCGGAGCCAAATAAATAAAGTAGTATTTTTAACAAGATAGTATAACAGCACAACAACACGTGCCTAAGCAGAATTGTAACAGTATAGTGAGTGATTGAGTTATTATTAACGCCACACTGTTCCGCTACACGAGGGCTTTTGGCAACGTATCTCGTAATTTTGGACCATGGTCAAGTGACGAGGTCGAAACCTGAGCTGGCACCCCCTCTACTAACTACCACACCAACGGAAGGACGTTTGAACTATCGACATATTTAACGTGCATCTCTCCCCTGCGTGGTGGGACTTAAATGGTACTGGGCTCGAACTCATAACATGCCAGCCATAATCCGATACCTTGACTACTGGGCTACCACAGCCCTCGTAACAGTATAGTGATGGACATAATATAAACACTTGATAAAATATTAAAAATATAATTGGAAAAGTTTACCGGAAAGAGCTTGAAAACAGAAAAAAAGAAGAAATATATGCATTGTATGAAAATATATAAGCTTTTTTCACAAATATATGTTAAAGAATCCTATCGGTAAATTGCTTTAATGTTCGTTTTTTAAATGATACTTAACATTTGTTTAACATCTCTTGATGCAGAATTTTTTTCATCTCAGGAGCCTTTGATGTCAAATAATTCTGCGGCTCAATGCCTTGGCTGAATCTATCAATAAATAGATTAACGGTATTATACGACCGAAAGAAATCAAAGATATTAAACTCAACTACATAAAAATCGATGTTTGCTTTAACTTCAGTATTTTGATAAAAATTATTTTACCATCCAGAGAATTTATTCAAGCAAATAAATATTATTGTGAGCTATACATTGTTACAAAATTAATGTTATTGTGTTAGTATTTGTGCAAACCGTATGCAATTTAATCACACGTGGTATATAACATTTTTAAAACAATAAAACATGAGCTATGCTACCATTCGCTTACAATTGGATTTAAAAAGCTTCTTTAGTGATATTCAAAAGAAAAATTGACTTTAAAACGTTTCAACTTAAGTAGCGAAAGTGTAAAGTGATGCAGAATATAAGTGTGGAGCCGAGCCAAAACCATATTGTCTCCTGCATGATGCTCAAAGCTAAGTCTAACGACATATGCGTAGAACTAGTCCCTTGCCACGAAAAATTTGTGGACCTTGCTCTGATGTTATTGTCGATCAAGCGGTATAAACAATAACAACAGAATATACGTTTTATAAATATATATATTTAGAATTATTCTAGTATTTCTTCACTTGTATTTTATTATACTATATATATATATATGCATATATATATATGTATATTTATATATATATATATGTATATTTTTATATATATATATATATATATATGTATGTATATTTTTTATATATATATATATATATATATATATATATATATATATATATATATATATATATATATATATATATATATATATAGTAACTTTGATCTTTAATATTTGAATACATTTTTTAAAGTTATCAGGATTATATGTGTAAAATCAAACCTGTCGTCGTCGGGGAATAAAATTCAAATTTTGGAGTTACTCGGAATTAATGAATTCTACGTAATGAAAAAAAGTTTCATTGCAAAGTAATGACTTAAAAATAACATGTACAAAACAAAATTGGAAGTTTTTTTTAATGACTCCTACAGAATTTAATCTTAAAAAATAGTTTATAAATTAAACTCATTTATTTAAAAATAATCCAATTAAGCATGTTCAATTTTAATGATAGGCGATGTACCAGCAAATTATACTAATTTTATATATTGGATAATTGGAAACTGTTTTTTTGTTTTATACTTTTCACAAAATTCTTTTAATTATTATGATGTATAGATTTCGTTAAAATGCTTAAAATAATGCCTTCAAAATTTATAAAAATTGTTTTAATGATTTTGAAGTAAGTTTAAAATAACGTAAATTTGAAATTTAGAAAAAATTTGTTATTTGGTACAATTTAACATACCTTAAAAGTTTAATTTAGAAAGAAAAAAAAATTATGACTCTCTATTATAATAAAAATCAACTATTTTAATGCTTTAGCTTTCTAATGTATGGCTTTAATTTTAACTTTTTTTTAACTGAAAGAGAAATAATTATTAACAGAAACTGACTGCTCAACTGTTTTGCCTCCGTTCAGTAATTGAACAAATAATATTGTTTTTGATTTATCACATACTTTAAAAATCTATTTGACAACTAGTTAATAGGGACGCAATTAGTTAGTAGAATTACATTTGTCTGTTCATATTATTAGTTATAACTGATCCTTATTTTTGTAAAAAAAAGCATTGATATACTTAAACTCTGTCATTTATAAGCAAATGACATATTTAAACAACTGACTTATTCCAATCATCTTCCAGAACTTTACAAGCTGTACTACTTTTTTTTAAATGTCATTAAACCTATACTTATTATTTTTTAAGTCAGGTATAAGTATTCATGTATTTTTTTTTTTTTTTTTATAATGATTGAGAAAACTTTACTTGAGAAACAATATAAACTGTTAGATCTGTGTAGGACACTCGCTGATTCTTTTGAACTAGTTTCCGAGAAAATATCAAGGGAATCGTGCTAGAGAGAGAGACACAAAAATGAATTAGATGAAAAATAAAATTGTTATATTTCGTCAAATAATGAAAATTGTCAGCTTAAAGGGCTCAATTTTTTATACATGTGGTGAACAGTGAACAATTAATTATAATTAATTAAAACGAACTAATAAATATAAGTACCATTAAATATAAATCCAAGTTCGATATATAATTATCAGCATTTAATGATCCCTCAAAAAACGGATATTAATACCCCCTAAACATGCCTTCAACGCAATTGATCTCACATACGTTCTTTCCTAATATGCCATGCGTTTTTCTTTGTGGCTTAGAGAGGAAGTTCACAGTGAAAAATTGGAACATGTAACTATTTTTGGTACTTCAATATTTGTATACATTTTGGGTAATTTGCATGGGCTAACCAGAAAAAAAGTAGATTATACAAAAGAGAATAACATTCATTAAACGATTTAAATAAAACTCAACGCATGTTACGCTTTCTTTGGAGAAGTTTAGGAGCACGTCATCAAACACCAAGGATGGTTTTGGAGCCGAAGTTATAGCTGGAAGAATGAATGCATTGATTTAGTAGCTCGTTGGTAGCTTTTAACTCAGCGCATAGACAGAAAATATAAATATTACACAACAGTCAAAGTTCGTGAAATACTATAGAAAAAATGAATGTGTTTTGCCAATCACCTGTCACTTGGAGGTTTAGAACTTGCTGTCCAGTGTGCTTAAAGCTAGATTTTTCTGTTTTAGGAAGTTTTTTTTTAAAACTTTTTCGCAAATGCTTATGTTTTTCGGATTTTTGCGTATTCGTTTATAATTTGAAGAATTAGCGATATACTGAATCAAAACTATGACTTTCATATTTATTATAGCAGTTGTTTAATATTAATAATCAAAGTGCAAAAAAAATACCACAAAATTCATCAACAAGTTTTTCTCAGCATTAAAATCCGTTCTGTTGTTCATAAATTTTGGAGAAATATCAACCAAAAATATTTAGAAAAAAATCAAAAATTCCTTTATGTGTAAACTACTACAATATTATTTAAATTTGTAAATATGATCTGATTTGATCTAGAGAGATCTCTACCATGAAGAAACTCGTTTGCTATTTTAAACGGGAAAAAATTGGAATTAGAGAATTGGAGAGACGGGGGTTGAAACGAGAGATATCAAGAAGATTCATTAGATTCTACGTAGAGTGCCTTTGTGAGTAGTGTTGTGGGTTAACAAAAAGTTGTAACGGTTATTCCAATGAAAAGGAGCTATGTTTCCAATTATAACGTAATAAGATTGTGGGAAAAGGAGAGAGAAGCATTTGTTAATATTCAGGGGAGAAAGAAATACGTATACACTTAAATCTCAAACTGTAGAAAACACAATTTCTTAATATTGCTTACTATAACTATATTTACCTACTAGCAATGTATTATAACCTCTAGCTAAAATAAAAAATTAACTTTTCAAGAAATTGATACAATTTAAAGCTATAAACAATTTTATGTTTTATAACAAAATCCATATATATATATATATATATATATATATATATATATATAGTGAAAGGATTTCCAGTTAGTTTATTTCATCTCCATTAGCAAACCAAGTATTAAAAAAATATTAAGGGAAATAAAAAGAATGTATGTATAAAGCAGATCACACGTAACATTCTGAAGCAGTTCCACTCATTATTTCCGCATGTATCCTTATGGGACAGGTTATCGCAGGAAAGTCTTGGGGGTAGATGGAAATAAAATAGTAGTAGGTACCAAAGGAAAAAGAACGTCATCGTAAATTTGATGATCGTCAGAGGTAGGGAAATTTGCGTATCACATATGACGATCTGACATTATGGCTCTTCTCATGCGGTTTTCAATACCAGAAGGATATTTTGTACCAAAATATGGAAGAGGAGTTTCAGTGTTGAATTCGTTATATAAACTTTTTTTTTTTCAAAAACGTTGAAAATAGTTTTTAATACTTGTGCATAAAAGTTTCAAATGATGGCAGTGCTTTTTAATAAAATATGAAACAATGTTTTAAAGTCAAATGCCTATCTCTTTCATTTTTTTTATAAAAAAACTAGTAATTATCCACAGCTTTGCTTAGTATTTTCTGATAGTGTATGACCATATATATATATATATATATTAAGTTATTGATATTTAAGTTTAGCATTAAGCTTTCGATTGCATTCAAAAACATTTTACAGCTCTCGTCTCTTGATTTTAACAGAACAGGATTTGGATTTCTGAATATATTTACCCTTTTCATATATTTTTACCTCGACAGCCTTAGAAATCATAATAGATCTCTATTTTAGTCCAAAGACTTTGTTTGTTTCTAGGTTTGTTGTCTCTCGTGAACTCCAATTTATTTCTTCTTTGTTAATTTAGGCTTTAGAACTTTTGCACTTTTATTTTATTATATATATATATATATATATATATATATATATATATATATATATATACTATATATATATATGTATATATATATATATATCAGTAAATAAACATATATATATATATATATATATATACTATATATATATATGTATATATATATATATCAGTAAATAAACATATATATATATATATATATATTGACCTTTTACATCCTCGTTATCCCACACATTTTATGTTGATATCAGCAAAACTGGCTCAAATGGATCTGTACTTAACATAAGAAACATACTGGCTGAATTTTCTATCAATTGGTCTAATAGTTCAAAAACTTGAATTTTTATCTAAAACCCCCAATAACCCCCAAGGATGTCGATTTCCGCAGCTAGTTACCAGCAAATCTCTAATCAGTAAAGAAAACCATGCGATTCAAATCTTTATTTTATTATTTTTAAAAATTGGGAGAGTTTACTTGCAATGCCCCCCAATCCTTTTTGTTAGTCTGTTTTCACAAACCCGTGGCCAGTAAATCTTTACGTAACTAGCCATGACTCGCGGTATAACAATTTCATTCTTTGCACTCCATCATCTACATAGCCAAGTAAGGGGATAAACCAACATATGAACTAGCATTCACTCTACTCAGCAAAAGAAACGTGATTGTCAAATATCATGCCTGTATGTGTTACAGTTTAAAAACAGTTTTATTTTTATTAATGTCTTTGCACCCTTTTCTTTCTTTAAAGAAAGTCGATTTCCTCAAAATCCATTAATAAACATTAAGGATGTTTAAGAATCGAAGGCACATCAATGTCACATCGAAAGATGCCGCAAAATACAGTAATCGGTTTCTAAGTATGAGCGGTTTTCAAATCCTGGCTGCATACCATGCCTTTTAGAAATATCACAGATGCACACACAAGCAATGGGTTTGGCAAAAGAATTCATTAAAAATAAATTAAACTTTTTTGTGTGCAAATAAGCTTACGGCTCTTTCAAAGCATCAGTGAACCTCCCTGAAAAAATTTTGGAATGGTACAATCAACAACGTAAATTTGTATAAGCCCCCCAAAATATACAAACTTCTGAATTTGAATATATATATATATATATATATATATATATATATATATATATATATATATATATATATATTTATATATATATATATACATATATATATATTTATATATATATATATGTATATATATATATATATATATATATAAATTTAGTTATTCACATCATCGAATCTAAAATTATTGACCAAAAATCTAGCTTAATTTCTCCACACTTTAAAGTATTAATGCATTTTTGAATTATTATCCCTAGAAGAGATTTTAGTGAGTTTTCGATCTTCCAGATTTTATATTTTAAGTGATTTTAGTGGAAATTACTTTTAAAATAACAACAAATAACTTCCAAAGTTATTAATTATTCTTCGATCTGAGCATTACATACTTCCAATTTTTTTTTCAAAATTATACGCTGTAGTTTATTTTTACGGCTACTAGAAACCGATTACTTTCTGGGTAGTTAAATGCTAATTTTTCTGCTCATCTCTTTATAGGCATGTTGTAAACCGAATTCCTTTTAATATACTTTGAAATACTGAAGCCTTTTGAACCTTCTAACATTAGGTTTTTGGGGTAAATAAAATTATTTTGATTCTTACGCTTCATCTAAAAATATCCAAACTAGGAAAACAATTGCACATTCCATGTGATCATAAATACTATTAATACATTTATATCGGTGTTATTCTTTTAAGAAAATATACATTCCAAGTTATCTGTGTTACTTACAAATATAAAAAGTTATGCTGGTAAACTTTATTTTTCACTCTAAAGAGGATTCAGCTGAATCAACACTTTCTTTTCTTAAGATGAAAAAAATAATTCAAATTTATGTTGTCTCATTAGGGTTAAAGAAAAATATAAAAAATTATACATAAAAACACTGTATTAAAAAACATACACTTGATCTGGCTATTAGTAATTATTTTTAGCGTATTATAATTACAAATCTCACACGAATTATCAAAAACTCACAAATGAAATTATGATATAAGCAGAGAACCCCCAACAACAAATTACTGTATCGTACTCTCGTATATAGAACAGATATATTCAAAATGTAACACTACTTAAAAGTAATGTAAATTGCAAATGATTAATATTATTATTTTACATAAATTAAGAAAATATCCAAATAGTGTGTGTGCGTGTGTTGATTTGCTGTTTACTATTATTTATAAACATATATGAGACATTCATGTAATAAGTATCGTGATCTAAAAGTAAGGCTTCAAATGTTTTGAAGCCTTGGTAAAGTTACACATTTGAATAAAATACAAAGTATATAAAACATAAAAAGACATGTTCCTGAATTAATTTTTGTATCTTATAATTCAAGTTCCTTAAACGAAGCATGTGGCATGCATACAAGTTAGAAAACTGTTTCAAACGCTCAGACATAATACAAAGAAAGTCATCAAACCTAATTTGACCATTATTTAATAAAAGTTAATAAATGATTATCATTTTGCAGAAAAGACGAACATCAATGATCTAAATTTCTGGACATATTTTAAGTGATTTAGAAGTTAATATTTAAAAACATCTTAACAAAGGTTAATAAAGAAAACTACTTGTGACGCAAAACTGTACATCCGTACACTACATAAAATAGTTTCAAAAACTGATGTAAGATACTCTTGATGAATACTAAAAAAGAAAAACGTAAATAAGAATAAATACATTAAAATAATGATTTAGAAATACAAAAAAACAAATAAAAAAAGGTTATTTGTGTCTCATTAAAAAAAATAAGAGTTTTAACATCAACGGCAATTTATAAAAATATTATGTCCATTATAACCATTATGTCATTCAGTAGAAAATAATAAGCTATTTCTTAAAACCAGAGAAACTAAGTTTTAATAATTTAAATATATCTGAAACATAATGTTCAAAAGATTATTTTGTAATTTATTGTACATAATGTATAATGAATTATAATAGCAAAACTGATACTACAATATGTACATCATATTTCTTGATTAAAATTATATCTCTTGTTACAGCTGTATATTATTACCTCATGTTTAAACTAGCATCTGACAAATGGTGAGAATTGGTTTAATGCCAACTTGTATATCAAGTGACAAAAATTGTTTTATAACTTCTTTAGTTTTCAAAAGAAAAGTTTGCGGTTTGCCTAATGCATAAAAGTATTGTGATGTTATGTAATGCAAAATGTGATTTTATGCTAAGGAAATACAATTGTGTAAGGATATTATACTTTAATTTAACACAATTTATACTTGAATCTTTTAACTAAGCATGTTTTACAGTTTAGTAAAGTTTGATTACGTTCTAAGTGTGGTAATTGTTTTTATACGTATTTATAAAAGTACTCAGTGTTTCTTCTGTTTATTAAGCATCATAATCTGATTAGTTAAATAATATTTTTAGTTATTTAACGTATTCTATTTTCTGACTGAACCAAGCATAAATGAGTATAATCTTTCTCAGAACTAGTTTAAAAATACCCCTGTATATTTTTTGTTTTGTTTTTCAAATCTTTTCCTAAGGTACTTAAATGCTGTAACAATTTTCCAAGATTTAATGTTAGTCTTTAATACTAGTTTTAATTTTTTACCGTTAAGTTCATTGCTTTAATGGCACTTTTCCTTTTGTATTTTCTTAAGTAGTTCTGTTTTTTAATTCAATTTAAAATAGTTATTACTATACAAGTACAGTCTATTTCAAACACACACACACAAAGCGTGCTTCAATCCTAAAAAAAATTATATCTTACAATAGGAATGTAATCATAAAAGTAAATGAAAAGTATATATATATATATATATATATATATATATATATATATATATATATATATATACATATATTCATTTTATTATAAGTTATTTTATTCAAAAGTGTTATAAAGATTTTTTGCGATTTTTTTCCTCGGATTACTAATTAAATTTATAACACAAAATAAGTGCTTCATTGTTTTATTTTAACATGTTCTGAATCATTAAATATATTTATTTTAAATATTAATACTAAAATTAATAAAAAAGGTTTTACATCTTCCAAGTCTTATACTTTATATCTTACACTGACCGAATATTTTATTTATAAAAATGCAATCGAAATTAAAAAATAAATTTATTTTTAGTTTAGTAACAATATGTAATAATACATTGTTTTTAATGGAAACAATTTAATTTAATTTGTCTTATTATTCATTATAAAAAGAACAATCATTTAATTATAGTACTTCGATGTAATAATATGAAGCAAAACACAAACATTATCTTAAATCAATTATTTTCTTTCATACATTTAAACAAAATAATATGCGTCAATTTTTTTTCTATTTTTAGAATTATTAGATTAAACAACTGGATGAATATGTAAAATAAATCAATTAGAGATAAAAAATAAAAACTTTAAATTTGATTAAAAAACATTCAATTCTGCATTAGATGTTTTATTCAATATACTTACTTTTAAATGTATTTAAAAAATACACTGATATAAATTAATACTGTAAGCCAGTGTTTCTCAGACTGTGGGGCGTACTTCATTAAGGGGGAGTGATAACACTACCAAGGGAGTGCGAGCATATTGAGATAAATCGAAAACGAAAGATTATTTTAAAAAATTATTAATTTAATGAAAGAAAATGAACAAAATACATTAAACTTTCACATCAAACACATTCGAAAAAAACACAGAGACAATAAAGAGAACATACAATGAAGGACACTAGATTAAAAATTATAAAATGGATGCTGCAGTATTATAAACATTGCTGGCTTAGGACACCTAATATATAAAATAACTTACATAAAGTGGGGTTGAACATGTTTTTTGGCCAGCCAACCTTCCCCCTTTATGTTAATAATACTGAGCAAACACCTAATGAAAGTAATGGATAGGAATATCTAAATCCATTGCATAAACATTGTACTTGAAAATGCAGAGCCCGCGCTAAATCTGAGTGCAATAAATAAGTTATTGCCAGATTCTGGACCCTAATGCAGATTCAATGCATGTGAATGGCTGAAATGTAGCACTTAACAAAAGTATAAAAATAATAGAAACAAAAATTTATAAAAGAGTTACAAAAACCATAACTTTAGTGACACTAGAGAATATATTAATTAAATAATAATAAGTAATTTTAACTAATGATAGAATATGGAGGTGACTATAACTATGAAATGTGTAAATTTATAGCATTAAACTATAATTAATCTAAGATTTTTTTATTCCTTACAATTTTGAATAGCCTTATTCATATAACTATTAATAAAATGAATTGGGTATTTCTGATTTAAGCAATATTTAGTAAAATGGATATAGTTATTAATTATTTCTGATTTTTTGACACTAAAAATTTATTGCGTTGTATATAATTAATAACAATATTTCTGAATATAGAAATATGTACATTACTCTCCCAATGCGGAACTTTTATTATGTTGAAATTAAAATCTTCTCTTTTATCATAAATATTAGAAACTATTACATTATCTATTAATTTGATATGAATGTCAAGAAAATTTGCTTCATTATTGTGGATAAAAATTAGTATTAGGTATAAAATTGACTTGCTTGCCAAAAATGATTGTCATATATGTAACGATAAATATAATTTTTAGAGTTATTAAAGTAACTACTTTCAATATAATGTAAGTATAAATTGGCAAGCCAGTTGCTCGCAGGGCCACTTTGTGGCAAACTTTTAATCTGCAGATAATAGTTACCCTTATGAAATACATAGTCCTCTTTGAGTACTACCCTAAGTAGTGAACTAAATCTATCATAATAAACATTATTAAATAAATTATCTTTATGCAAATTTACAAGTATATTAATCATATCATCAATATCAATAGAGTTAAAAAGATCTTCAAAATCTAGACTATAGACTGAATACATCTTTTTAATTTTCATTTTTTCAATAAGAGATTTACTATTTTTAATTATGGCTGTAGATTTGAAATTATTTAATGTATCATGTAATATTTCATGGATAAGTTTGCCTGTTTTGCTGATATATGTATTAAATCCATTTGTAAATGTCCTAACCTTGACTGGGTTTCTCTTTCTCTCTCTATTTATATATATATAATAAAATAAAAATGATTTGCTTAAGCAAAAGGATATTTCACAAAATTTTCCTTTTAAAACTAGCCTACGGATTTCTTGGATGTAATTGTGTCATGTTACTTACAGAAAAAAGAATCATGATACGTTAATGAGATTACTTACATGAAACGAATTGAAGACGTTAATGAAAAGGTCGTTTCTGATATAGAAACATTAACAGGCTGAAACCTTTAGTCAACAATTCATAAGTTTACTGCAACCTAATAAACTAGTTAACAATGTCACTATAGTATTATTATGCCAGCGGTCAACAACTTTAAATATTTAGAAAATTCTCCATTAGACGATTATTTAAGATTCACAGCTCGTCTGTATCCTTATTTGTTACTGAGAGATAAGTGATACTTAATCTTATTAATTTAATTGCGTGGGAAATTTTTCCCGCCATAAATTAAATTATTTGAATAATCAATGAGATTTATAAATTGCGATTAATTAAGTAATTTATTACTGTTATAGCATCTACAGCCACGTCGTGTCCAAAAGTAGGTACACTATGGATGAATTATAGACAGTTAATGTTTCCAGCTTTAATATAAATGTTAATTTAGAGCTCGAAATCATTAATGTCCAGATTACGAAGCTAATCTGCAGATCAACTGCTTTGTTCCGTTTAAGTGCAAAATCAATTGTTTTCTTCATTTAACAGGGTAATATTAACATTAGCGGCTTCCCTATTATTAAAATTCAAAAGTTGTTTCTCTCATTTCTTTTCTTTTTAGAAATTTTTTTCAACTCGATGATTCATACTAGAATAATTCATCCAAAAAATAAGGAAGTAAAGTGAGAGAGACATTAATCGTATTCATTGAAATACTTCTTGAATTAATTTATAATAAATTTATTTATGACAACCAATATCATCTGGAAACACTAACTATGAAAAGTTCCATTATTACAAAGTATAGTTGCGCAACCGATGTAGCAATCACAAACTTGATAAAATAAATTATAGTTCAATAAATTGCATGGTATCGGGCCGGGTTTCAAAAAATGTGACTACAAATCTAAATGTACCACAAATAAGTGTGCAAATTGCTATGCAAATCTAAGTGTCATAAATCTTTTAATTGCACTAATAAGTAAGCAGAATTTTGTCAAATGTTTCGTAAACTAATATCCTTAATTATGATTATATGTTAAATCATATGATTTTTTATATGCAGTTTTTCAATTGATTGATGACTTATTATCTCTTGTTTGCTTGATTACATTAACGGAATTCTACAAATATCGATATACAAGTAAACATTTAATTAGTAATACATATAATGCATTGCTCTTGTTTCTATTGCTATGTGCAAGTGCACAAAATGCATTGTTCTTGTTTCACTAAACACCTTATTTTCTATTTAACGAATGCCTAGTAGGTAATCAGCAGATTAATGAATGTCCAGTAGGAATGTACACAGATTATCAAAATACTTCGCAGATTCCCGAGGTAATATGAGAAATGAAAACATTTTCGCACTTTAACAGATCACGCTAATTAATTTGCAGGTTACCTAGAAAATATCCATATATATATATATATATATATATATATATATATATATATATATATATATATATATATTCTTTAGTGCTAACACACACATATATATTTTCCATAGATTCCTGCATATAACACGCACCTATACTTTCAAGATGTCTTTTTTTAATGTTAAGGTATATTCGCCGCATAACGCGTATCTCCTTCTTTATGAAGAAACCCGAATTATACGGTAAAGGTTTATTCGAGTTAATTATCCCAAGTTTTTTAAAAAAAATGGCACACTTCTAGAACTTCCAACTTATAAGTTCATAAGGAATGTCATTTCTGTTAAATAGACAGTATTTCGATATCCGTAGATGTTAATTTTTATTTACGTTCATCTATTTATTTATTTTTAAAGCTAACAATTTTATAACCAATGTATACTATGCACCCGTAAATTTCGCTCTTATTTTTTAAGTTAAATCGATTGATTGATTGATTGAATATTAACGTTGTTCTGTTCAGCTACTCGTGGGCTTTTGGCGACGAACCACGTAATTTTGAACCACGGTCAAGTGATGTGGACGACACCTGAAAAGGCACCCCCTCTTCTAACTACCACCCCACACCAGCGGGAGGACGTTTCAGCTCTCGACAGATTTAACGTGCATCGCTAC
This sequence comes from Trichonephila clavipes, assembly GCA_019973935.1. Taxonomy (NCBI): domain Eukaryota; kingdom Metazoa; phylum Arthropoda; class Arachnida; order Araneae; family Nephilidae; genus Trichonephila; species Trichonephila clavipes. The sequence continues at coordinate 136,689 of BMAU01018203.1, forward strand.
CCTACACGGCGGGTTTTTAGTGGTACTGGGCTCGAACTCGTAACAAGGCAAGCCACGATTCGATACCTATACCACTCGGCTACCGCGGCCACTTTTTTAAGTTAAAATTGTGCGTCTTACGCCGATTTTACGGTAAGAGATTCGTATGAAATAATTTCTCATTTATGTAATATTATATATTCTCTTCCAAGAAATGCATTGTTAAACCTGGTACTTCTTTAGAATTTAGGAATATACATAATGGAAACCAAAATAAAAAGAAATCTGATACCAAATTTATTTTATGATACAATATAGCAGCGTATCTGGCGATGGTTTCTATTGATATATTGTTTAAAGAACAATGCAATAAGTTTTCCTTATTCAGATGACCAGAGTAGTCATTAAAAATAAATTTTCATCTTTTCACCAATTACAGTTACATTGTACATTAATGTTTTCTGTAATAGTTTATAAAAGAAAGTTTTATTTAAATTAAGGAAAATTAATTTCTAGGCTTTTAAAAAGAAACATAACTCAGAATAACAACTCATTTTTATCAATTTTTTAACAGGGGAATATAAATTTCCTTCAAATGATTATTTAAAGAGAGAGATTTTAATTAAAATTGAATTTAGAAAATAAATACAATCTTTCCAATGATTTTCAAAGATGTAATTCATGTATTATTATACTAATGACAGCATTAAAAAAGTTAAACGAATGAAAATGTTAAATGAATTTGATATATTGAGATGTTACTGATAAGTTTCTTGTAATATAAAATTTTAATTAGGTATAATAATTCAAACATTCATATGTTAAAAATAATTCCCTTCGATTCCTATTTAGTTTTAATCCATACTATATTTTATTTAAAAATATGCATGTGTATACTAAGATACTGAAAAATATGCAGAGTTTTAAAGTTTTATATCAATAAGCAAACAATTTATCCACCGATCTAGCTAAAAAAAACAAAATATCTAGGCAATTTCAGAGTAAGTGGGAATATTAATGTCACACTACTTAGCTTCCCGAAGGATTTTTTGACCGACCTCGTAATTTTGAACCATGGTCAAGTGAGGAAGTCAACTTCTAATCTGGTACCCCCTTCTCTTAACTCTCACCCCACGCCAACTGGGGTACGTTTGAGCATCCACAGATTCAACATGCATATGACCCCTACATGAAGCGTCTTCAGCGGTTCTGGAACTCATGGCATGCCATCCATGAATTTCGTTCCCTTGACCACAAGGCGACTAAGCAATTTCAGAAGAAAAGGGAAAAGTAACTATTTTAAATATAATAAATATAATTTAAATATTAGATTTATATTTCTTATATTACATATGGCGCCCAACATACCCTTCTGAAATTACATTTTTGATTGTCATAACAAGTCACATGTAAGTGTGAAGTGTTGATGCTAATAGCTAAAAGTGTAGTTTGATTCGGTGTTTTAGTTTATTTTATATCAAATTTAAGTTTAATTAATAATAATAAAATTATTTTCAAATATTTTGAGGAATAAGACGAACATTGATAGAACATTGATTTTAGTTTCTTTCATAATCATTATATTTCAATGTCATCATACTTGGTATCTATAAATTATTCCACAAGTCCTCCGTTGTACATCACTAATGCATTTTACAAAAGTATCCCTCCCTCCTTCTATGAATGAGAATACAAAAAAAAGGACATTCGACCAACAAATAAAATTTTATCATCTTTATATATAAAAATCTTCTGTGCGTGTGTGTGTGTGTATGTGACTAAACGACTCGACCGATTTTGATGATTTTTTTATCTGGGTTCAAATGGATTCGCGAATGGTTTTAGATTAACAATTTTGTCCCATATCGCAATTAGTTAAAATAATATTAATTAAAAACATTTAAATCAATATTGTAACAACGTTATTGTTATAAAAATGACGCAAGTTGGCGTCGGAAATCGATTTTCAGCCAAACTGGCCAAACCGGCTCTTCATTGATACAAAAAGGCAGACAAATCATGTTTTTTTAGCATTTTTAATTAATAACTTTTCAAATTATCTTTATATATATAATTCTTCTTGTAACGTCTCACACGTCTTTTCTTTAACAAGTCATTTGGGCTAAAATTAATGGCAACTCTTTTCCAACCAAATCCAGGAAGTGAAGTGTGAATGAAAGATGCAAATGGACAAACTTTTAAATATAGAATCTTAGAGTAAGCGGTATGTCAATGCAGAGTAATGTTTGACAATTGACGTTAGTTTGTGGCAGTTGATATGGTTATTACAGTTCGTGGTTCAAGTCTGAATTGGTTTTGCGGGACGTCAATACATATTATTAGTGATCGAATAGAAGGAATCAGCCAAGTTGCATATCATTGCATACAAAGACAAGATTGATAGTTACTCCAAGCTGTAATAAGGTAAGCTTGATTATTTAATATTAGAATCGGGATTTAGGCGGTTCGTTTATAGATAGTGGTCTGAATTAGATTATGTCTTATTGTGTGTTGTGTATTTTTACCATCGTAGATTCTCTCATATCAATTATTATAATTTAAGTTGTTAAAGGTTTAAGTTGAATATCTTAATAAAGTCATATTAAGATAATGTTTGATACTAGTTCTTTCACTAATCCTACACCTCTAGCTCATGCTGATACTTCGAGAGATGTACTTCCAAGGGAGGAACATCACATTATTTGCGTGTGTATGTAACTGAACTTCTCTAAAACGGCTGGACCGATTTGGATGACATATCTTGTGTGGGTTCAAGTGGAATCGAGAATGATTTAGATTCAAAATTCGGTCTAATATCACAATCAGTTAAAACGATATTAATTATAAACCTTAAAACGCTAAATTGATTTACCAATGTGTGCTGATAGTTCTGCTAATGCGCGGCAAAAAAAAAGAAAAAAAATTCTTTAAAATTGCAACCTAATTGTTCTATCAAAATCAGATAAAAAATAATTACAGAATCAGAAAGATTATTCATTTTACCACGATTGATACATATCTTTATATACATAATTTTTCTGTGCATGCGTGTATGTGACTAAACTCCTCCTAAAAGACTGGACCGATTTTAATGAATTTTTGTGTGGGTTCAAGTAGATTCAAGAATGATTTAGATTCACAATTCGGTCCAATATCGCAATTAGTTAAAAATGCGCAAAAATTATGTAAAGGCGCTAGATTGTTTATAAAAAACTCATGGACAATATTCTTCAGACCACTTTTTTGAGCGGCAAACTTCGAGATGAAGTAGTACTTCTACCACAGATCCCAACGATTCTTTCAGACTCCCCTACCCATTCAAATGTTAGCAATTTCCAATTCGCTTGGCATTTGCTATGGCTATTAATAAGTCACAAGGTCAAACAATGACAATTTGTTGTTTAGATTTAGTAAACCCTTGCTTTTAGCACAGCCAATTGTATGTTCCATATCCGAGATTTGGCAAACCATCGCATTTGTTTGTTTATACCCCTCATGGATTAACCAAAAACATTGTGCATTCATTGGCATTGCAATAAATTCATTTTTGGGCATTAAAAAATATACCTATTATAAAAATAGCTCGAGTGTTATCTTCTTTACACCTTCATCAAAACAAGTTTAAGTTTCTATTCAGAATAGGTTCTATATTCAACTTAGTTCATAGTAAATACATACTCACACACAATCGATAGCTCGAATTGTGGTAACTGTACATGTGATGATGTCCGATATTGTAATAACTCTCTTTATAAAAAATTTCATCAAAACGGTCAAGATTGCTACAACTTATTGAAAAAAGTTTGTAATTTTCGGATTTAAGACGTGTGTACAGGACAACGCTTGTCGGAACCGCAAGTATTAAATTAAATTTCGACCAGGAAAGTTAGTTCCTGCTAATCTACAAATGTATCTTCCACTCTATATATCTATGTGTCACGTTAAATGCTTCTTCAAGCTGTAGTCCGTCTAATTCGATTTATTTACATTAACATTTTGACGATTGCAAAGTTTTAAAGGAAACAGAAAAATAAGTGTCCAATTTCTATTTAAGAAATATAAGAATTCATCCTTTGGATTTGTTACATCTCAACGTTTCGGCCCCGAAATGTCATGGGGACAAGAAATATAAAGGACGAAATTATACATCGCCATTTTGATAGAAGCAGCAAAGAAGGGTTAAACCAAGTTTATAACTTACATCAATGATCAAAAGTGTAAAATAAATAAAAAAAAATTTAATCCAATTAAATGAATAATTAATGAGAATCAAGTTCAACTTCTCGTGCTTTTTAAAATGTTCTTTATAATGTCTTAAGGAAAATGAATGTTATTAAAGACTTGGACCTCGAACAATAGTTAAAACATCTTTAATCTAAGTTGTGCGTAGTTGCGTAATTTATGTTTCAAATTATATTTTAAAATGTTCCGTAACAACTTAATTAATTATTCAGAGAACAAAGCCTAAAATCTTTATACTTTCAATTAAGTTGATTTGTAGCGAACATTAGTGGAACCCTTATTGAATGGCGTTGTATCGTCTATACACATAACAGCGTTCTAAAAAATGGGAATTTCTCCTTTTATTAATTTCTAATATATATTCATGTTTTGTGTATGATTACGTAATGCGATGTGGGGTTTTTTGGTGTAAAAATAAAAAAAAATGATTTCCGGTGAACTACAACCGGGACATACGCAGTCGGACTCTTGTTTAACAAACTCATACTTAGCGAATTTCCCGATATACCGAATTGTTTTCATTTCCCCAATTAAAATGAAGGCAAATCCCTTATTTAATGAACAATAAACTTCGAATTAATGAATTATTTCTAAACACATTTATAATTAGTGTGAACAAATTGGATTTCGTTTTAAATGGCACCCTGAATTGCCAAGGACAGAAAACGACTTTTCTTGCAAGAAGTTCAGCCAACTTTTGACTTTACAGGTGTATATGAGTCATAAGAGTAAGACACTGCGTGAGTTTTAAATAGGACAGGAAATTCCGTTATAGCATCCCATTCCGCAAGGTAGTAAATATTTTAAGATATATTACTGTTTTCTATCTTTCTTGAGATAAAGGAAATTTATTATAGGTACAGAAAGAGTTTTGCTGAAAATACTTTTATTGAAAATTTGTGAAGCTCGGCAGATTGTAAGAAACAAATGCGAAGCGATTTTTATGCAGATATTGATAATGACACTCCTATTGATGTCCGTGTAAATGTCTACTCTGGCATGTTAGTGCCACATCTTGGCGAATTTTAGAATTGTAAATTGTAAACAAATAATGAAAACGCATAGGGTTACCGCATCAATGTGTTTTGTATCAACTCTAATGCTTGTGTAAAATTATTTCGGATGGTACGTAAGATTTCATGTTGGAAGTCGCATTAATAAAACAAATCGATTGAACCTAATGAATTTAGAATTTTTTCTAATAAAATATAACTTCCCGTACAGTCCATAAAATTAATAACCAAACAACTCCTATAAAAACTGTTTCATTTCTTAAATGTTTTACATTGTTTGGACTTTGAAAACATACCTCACGCAGTAGGATATAAAGGGCGAATTATTTCCTTCTCCCCAAGAAGTCAAAAAAGAACTTTTTCGAGTCAAGAATCAAAAAGTTTGTCAATTTTTTAGTAAATATTTTAACCACTGAATCATTGGGGTTTAATGAGTCAAGTAGCGAAAGAAATTTGTGCAGCAAAATGAAGAGCAGAAAATGGACAAATAATTCTAATGGTTACTTTTTATATTTCCGAAAATATATAAAAGTGTAGAGAAAATTATCGAATTCATTCACAAAAATTTAGTTGCCTACACTGTGAAGCCAGATCAACTCTTCTGAACAAATTGCCTATTATTTTAGGTGGAGATTTTAATGTAGATTTTTCAAAACACAAATCAAAGCCTTTGGTAGATTTTTTAAAATCAAAATTCAATTATGTCAAATATTCGAAATGAAAGCACGACAAAGTACGGAACAAAGCTTGACGGAGTTTTTTCTCAGAAATTTAAATAATTTGAATCTAAATTATCTATAACCTATTTCAGCTACCATAAATGTATTGTTTCCTTCTTAGAATACAATTAATTCAGAAATATGTATATTTAGCAAAAATATTACTTAATGAGTACAGACAAATGATTAAATCATTTTATATGACAATACTAATATAATATCCCTTTTTTTTTTTTATTCACCTAACTAATCACTGAAATAAGATTACAAAGTGTGAATCTATCACGTCTATTGTGTGGCCATAAGCACACGGACACTCTTTTTATATTCTTTTTTACTCCAATATTACGAATAACCCTGATTAAACGAATAAAATGTTCGATTCCGAATAGTTTGTTAAATCACTTTTACAAAGCTGGCAAAAAAGTAAACACTTGGCTAATTCTGCCACTACATACACATGAAGATGAGCGTTCAATGCCATAGGTTTGTTTACATTTAGTTACATTACTTATTTCCAGAGTATCATGCAAGCAGATTTATTAAGAGCTTAAATCAGTGTTTCTCAAACTGTGGGGCGCGCCCCCCTGGGGGCGCGATAAACGTTTAAAGGGGGTGCGAGCATATCGAAAATAAAAGATTAAAAAAAAATTATTTACTGGAATGAAGTAAAACAAAATACTTTCTGACATAATAAAAAAATACACATTTACACTGATATAATTTATATATCTGTGATATTACGTCATAAAAAAATTAAAGCTTCTACTTTTATTACGGTTTCTTTTCAAACCAAAATGAGAAAAAACAAAACCCAGACCCATAATCGAAAAAAAATTTTAAGGAGATAAAATATTCATTACTGTTATATTATTGTCATCAGCTGTAGGCAGCAGAATGTATTTTACTGCGGTTTGACCTTCGAACTTACTTGTACGGTTAGTTACGTCCCTGCTCGTATGTATTTGTGTTTTCATTTAGGGAAGTTGCAAATAAATTATTTCTGCTACGCTATTTTTCTTGTAAAATATTTTTATGATTTTTGAAAAAGCGCAGATAGCACTTTGAAGGATTACTAGGCCAAGATTTATTTTTATGACTATTCCCAAACATATAAAGCACAATGAAAACGTTTTACATAATTTTTTTAGAACATCCATAATGTAATAAATACATTTTTAATCCGGGAGCGGTCACGCCGAGCACAGAGTGCACGAAATCGGTAATTCTGACAAAACTGTTTAATTTTTACAAAAATGGCTCTGACACTATCCTCCTGTTTGACAGTCTTAACGTGTGAACTAAAATATATTTGTCACATATCTCCCTCTTTTTTGGGAGTGACAAACGTTTTTTTACAATCTTAAGGTACTTGTTTTCACAGTTCCCGGTGTGATAACTTTTTTTCCGAAATATTTTCTGTGTTCTTGAAAGTAGGTGAGTATATTTTCTCTTAATTATAAATTATTCACTGGAATTACGATTTTTATTGTGTACTATAAAAATAATTATAAAAAAAAAGATCGGGGTGGCTCAATAAACCCACTCGACCATTAGTATCGAGTGCGTGCTTGCTCCAGGTTTAAAACATGTTGAAGTCTTTTCACTTTAAATATTAAAAATAATACAATTATTTTTGATCGGAATTTTGTATTATTGTTCATTATTCAACATCAATTTTAAATGCTAATTCTGTGAGGCTTAAAATTACAGTTCACTTAAAACTAATTATAACTTTAGCAACGATTTAAAAAAATCATTTTACATTTTTGTAAACATTGTTGCGCATTTGGCTTTACTCTCCTTAAAATTCAGCGATTATATCAATAATGTTTTATTTTTTTATAAATGAACTCGTGCACAGAGCGGGTACTTCAGCCGGTATACTTTTAATGTATCAGTGCTGCACAGAGTATTTTATAACTAGTTAATTAATGCTAAATTATGAACAAGTATAATAAGTATTAGCGACTTCCATGGGCTTGTCTTAAACAGCAAATTTTTCAAAGGAATGCTTATGATTAGAAATTGACCCACTGAGTTCTTTCTAAAAAAAGCTGATATCTATATTTTGTCTTCTAAGCAGCCACCGCATTTTGCAATATGTTCCAATTTAAAAATTAGAGAAAGGAAAAGTAACATAATAATTATCCTATTAATTAATATTTTTTTTTTTTGCTTAAGAGCAACATATACAAAATTTGTACGGTAATAATTAAGTATTTGTACGGTATATAATTAAGATTATTGCTTTAGCGTAAAAAAAAGTGCATTATTATTGCATTCAGTGCATTATTAATGTATTAGGAGGGCGCGATAAAAATTGTGATTGATAAGGGGGGCGCCAGTATTGAAAGTTTGAGAAGCACTGGGGCTTAAATAAACAAAATGCATGCATAAAAAAAATATTTTTTCCACTCTTGCCTCGCATGCTTTAACAGATTTAGACTTGAGTTTTCAAAGAAATATCTTGCAGGTAATATTTTTAATAAAGCTGATAAAATAATCATTTTACTACACCTTTAACGTGTTTTGATGTCAAGAATCAAAATACTCGCTGAAGAAGAAATTCAGAATTTCTACTATCCATCAAAGGAAAACTGCACGAAAAAATAAAATAGGATGCGTATCAAGTAAAAATATGATACTCCACACCTTTAGAAAGCTTTTCAAAAACATCATATTTTCATACTCCATGGATCCTATGTTTTAAAACAGCATGTTATCACTGAAATAATTTGTAAAGTAGATTTAGCAGCGATGAACATCTCCTTTGCGTCATTGAAGATTGTCAAATGCAGCAAAGTTTATCTTATCGCGTCCTACGATCTATGGTTACTGTGCTTGTCACATTAGCCACAACTTTATGAGGAAATTTCGTATCACTTCCGAGGTAAAAGTTACAGTGCTGATATTATGTATAACGTAAAAAGCCTTTTCTTCACTTAAGAGCAAAACATGACTACAAGAGAAAAAGACGATAATGCCTTCATACATAAAAACGAAAGAAAATAAGTGCGGAAAATGAAATTTAGTATTATTATGAAATAATAAAATATGAAAAAGGCTTTCAAAGGTTTAAAAATTATGTTTTTAAAAAAATATTATTTAAAATATTTTAATGCAATTCTGTCTCCATGTAATCCCCGTGTGGTCAATATTTATCTTCCATTAAAGAGAATTCATCACCAATATTAAAAGCATATATCGCAAAATCCGGCGTATAACGCACGCTTATCCATTCAAGCTAGAATTTTTAATTTTTAGGTATATTCGCCGTATAATACGCACCCGCCTTTTTACGAAGAAAACTGAAATGTACGTGCGCAACGTTCTTATGTTTTGAACGAAGTATTATTCCAAGCTTTAAAAAGTATATTATATCTAGAATTGCAAATGTAACTTCCTTTGGAGTGTCATTTCTTTTAAATAAACTGTATTTCGATGCCCCCTTCTTTTTTTAATTTTAAAGCTATCATTTTTACACCCGGCGTATAACGCTCATCAGTAAATTTCGATCTTATTTCTTGTGTTAAAAGTGCGTGTTAAGAACCGGCCCGCATGATCGTGCAGGTTACATATTCTTATACGTTTTGCTTCTAGAATAGTCGTATTTAAGAAAATCGTGAATCAAACGATTGAGAAGGTTTGCAGAAAGTGCAAAGTCTTACTTTTTATCAACAGATGATGGTTGTGGACCATGTTCTACTTTTAGCTGGCAAATCTAACTTTGTTTTTAAATACCAGGAAAACACGTTTTCTTTTTATCTGTCATAAAAGGGTAATTATCAATATATTTCTAATTGGTTAAATAGAAATTTTTGCATTAATATTTAAATAATTGTAAAATAGAAAAATAATTAACTATACTCTATTAATGTTGCTTGTAGATGATCTTGGGATTTCGTTACCCGCACGATCGTGCTGGTTGGGCAATACTTGAGTCACTGTAGCTATACAAATAAATTCTCGCAATGTGAGTTGATAAAAGCTTTAATAAGATTGTAATATATAGTTATATAATAACTATATATTACGTACAACTATATAACTATAACGTTTGATTTTATTTTTTTTAAATATTAACGGTCACTGATTTGGTTGGAAATAAATATATTACATCAATATAAAAAGTAAATAATCTAATAACTATTGAAAATTAAGAAAACGTTATCTTTCATTTCATTTTATTTCATTTTATAATGTTATTATACTAGGTTTCCTCTCAACGAAATTTACACATTGAACACTTACGATATCATTACCTAAATAACTCAAATGAAAAGAGTTACAAATCTAAATATAAAAAAGAAAATTTCATTAAAAAAAGTATATGTTTTAGGATGTTTATATTTTTTTTTAGAATTACATATTAATAATTACATATGGTTGAATTTGCTAATCAAACACAAAGATAACTGGAGACTACTAATTTGAGTTTAATATATCAGAAATATTAAAACCAGACTAACATTCAACTATTACAAAAGTAATTGCGTCAATCAAAAAATCCAAGCGTTTCATGTTTTTTTTTTCAATAATACACATTCAATGCATGAAAACTTAATTCTGTGCATGTGTGTCTCAACAGTATCCCACTTTTAAACTTAAAAATGTTATACTGAAAATGAATGTTTCTTTATTAACCCGGGAGGGATTACACGGGGCACAAATCCCCTTCACCAGTCAAGAGATATCTTTAATTCGGGGGAGCTTATTTGTTAACAATGACCTTGTCAGTATCCTCCTATATGACAGTGTCTTCATGAAAACTAAAATGTTTTTGTCACATATATCCCTCCTTTTTGGGAGTGAAAACCGTTTTCTTAAAATATTAAAGTACTTGCGGTGACGCAGTTTTTAGGGTGACCCCATTTGTCCCCAAAATATTTTCTATGAGCAGTGTAAATTTTCCCCCTGTGAATGACTTACGATTTTTATTGGTGTGTTGTACGACTCATTTTGGGATATAAATGTAAAAGAACAGAATATTATGAAATAAATGGACACCGTTGTGATCTCTTTTGGATGAAGTTGAAACTGATCAAGCAAGGGAAGTGCCTGATAAAATAATGAACATTAATTATGTTAGTAAAGTAAATTTGAGAAAATTGATGAACGTGAAACCTTTGAGTTGAAAAAAAAAGCTTTCAAATGCTACCTAAAAATTTCATCAAGAAAGCTATGAAGCCACAAGTTTACCACAAGACACACTGCATCCGGTCAATAAAAAATTGGACATGATATTTCTCAATCATCAAATGACAATAAACTTTAATAAATTGAACAAAAAAAATGACAGTTTTGACTGAAAATACCATCGCTGTAATATTATTTAGGAGTGTCTGTGATTTGTGCCCTATAATAAAGTCAGGCACCTATAAAACATTCCTTCAGTGTAGATAAACATACTTTATCTTAATTAAATTATTCGCTAGAATTACGATTTTTATGGTGTACAATAAAAACAATTATAAAAAGAATGATTGGGTAACTTAGTCACCTCACGTGACCAATAACGTTAGTATGGAGTACGGGTTAATAAAGAAATTTATTATTTCTTTGATTCTCTTTCTCGCAGCAAGTATGTGGCCGCGGTAGCCGAGTGCTATGGGTATCGGATCGTGGCTTGCCTTGTCACGAGTTCGAACCCAGTGCCACTAAAGACCCGCCGTGTAGGGCAGCAATGTACGTTAAATCTGTCGATAGCTGAAACGTCCTCCCGTGGTGGGGTGTGGTAGTTAGGAGAGGGGGTGCCAGCTCAGGTGTCGTCCACGTCACTTGACCATGGTTCAAAATTACGTGGTCCGTCGCCAAAAGCCCTCGTGTAGCTGAACAGTGCGACGTTAAAATTCAATCAATCAACTCGCAGCAAGTATTTTTGAATCTTCAAAAGAGTCATTCGAATGAGATACACTCGTGTGAGGATCTTGCTAACCCGTTTTCAAAATTAGAAATTCATTGATGGTGCAGTTAGAAGGAAGTAATGGGACTCTTCATTAAATTATCCAATTAGAAAGCTGTTCTTAAAAGAAACATGCATGCCATATTTTTCACAGAACATTGTTGTTAGAACTAATTTTGCATTTATTACGCTCAAAGTGTCACAGATATTTAAAGAGAGACTAATGAGTGGATAGCATTCAATGTGAAGTTAAAGTGAATGATGCGTGATACGTTCCTGTGTATCTTGAAGGATGATTGCTGTGTTGTCGGGGGGGGGCAGAGGTTTACGAAGGAATTGTGACTAAGGAAGTAAATATTACAAATAGAATAGACTCTAGAAGTAAATTAATCGTTTTTTGTTTTATCGTTTTCAAATTTATATTATATTCGTTTTGATGTTTATCATAATTTACTTAAAGAAGATTTAAAAAATATCTTAAATAGTTAATAAGTTAACGGCCTATACTAAACAAAGACACTTTCTATTTTAAGGTATCTAAGAAGTATATATATATATATATATATATATATATATATATATATATATATATATATATATATATATATATATATATATATATATAAAATTTATAAGCATAAACGAAGCTGCAAAGCGAATGGAAGCAACATAAACACAGATGGGCTTATACAAAGGACATGAACGTTCTTTATTTACATTCAAGAGATCTCAACTTTCATACCTCTTCCAGCCAGAAACGGGTAGAATCTTCAATAACCATATGATTTTAGGAACTTAATACGTTGATTCGTCAGAAATTATGGCTGATGAGGTATTAACACATCTGACTCTGAAATGTGTCAACATGGCAGTTATTGAGATAAAGTTGTGGTTAAAATGTTTTGCTTCGTTAGGCGCGTGAACTAAAAGAATAAATTATCACTTGATATCTTGGAGGGTTCAAAACCCCAACACAAAAATTGAGAAAATCCCTCGAAAGAAATTTTAAGGGCAGTCGCAAACCTCTATACCGACAATGTTAAATCGGCTGTTTTCGAGGTACATTTTCTCAAAATCTGTTATATGTACATGCTTGAAATTTTTCATATAATTAAAATACACATTTCTCATTATACTCAAATGAGCTTTTAGCTAATTTTGAATTTTTTCATAATTTATAAAATATTTTATCAAACATAGTTTACGTTAACCCGTTTTTCACATAAAATATTTGTAAAAAATAAATTTTGGGGTTTTTTACAAAATGCTCATTTCACTATATATTAGTCATCATTATAAATATATCATAAAAAATTTACATACCTGTGAACAGTAGTTTCTAAGAAAAGGAACATCGAACATCAAAAATTGACATTTTGAGAAAAATTGATTTTAACGTATAATTACTTTTTAGTTAAAACATGCCAGCTCCATATTCTAAATCATCAGCATTTTTAGTAGCTCATCATCTTCTTTCTTCCTTTTAAGTATTTTTTCTATCCTAACTTCCTTTGTTTTTTGTAAACAATAGTATTTTGCTCGTAACAGCCTATGTTTGTCGAGGCACTCCATCGCCTGTACCGTGTAATCACCAGGCTCAATACACATTTTTCTCAAAATTTCTAGTTTTGATACATTCCCCATATTAAATGAGGAAACTGCATCATATGTACCCAGTGACAAAACTTCTAATTGTACAAATGTTTTCTTCGGTACACGAGACCATATTACATTATTTACACTTTCGTTAGGATTTTGCGTACCTCCATGTAAACACTTTTTTTAGCAATTATGGATTAGCTAAATCCCTAAAAACAGGTCGCATGGCCTCCACAACATCCACAGGTAAACTATTTTTGTGATGATAAGTCTCCCCAAGCAATTCTGCTTTTTAAATTTGCACCACGTATCTGAATCAGAGGGACAAAATCCATGCTGAGGTTTTTCATCGGTTGATAGCTTGTGTAAAAATATTGCCCATATGGCTTGTTGCATGTCCTTCACGCTAGACAAATTTCTGCAGATAGCTAGACCATAATATGCTTGCAGACGGTCGATTTCTGCCTCTGTCAATCTATTTCTTCCGCATAAAGGCTTTCCGTCAGAAAGTTTTTGACCTCTCATCTTAGTTTTCAAGCGTCGAAGACGTGTCCCCATTCTTTTCATAACATGACCTATGCATTCTAATTTCTCGACAGAGCAATGGTCACCATATACTTTGTTCTCGACAATAGAAGTAAAAGCTTTGGAGTCCCCATCTCCTAAATATTTTGTGTACCGAACATTGTAGAGAGACTGGGAACGCTGAAAAATGGATAGAGCTCCAGCTACTTCAATCTTACCACTGTAGCCTTCAAAATTTATCTTACAATTTTGAAGATGCTTGGTTTTGTTCGGACAAATACAATGTTTTGAAAAACTTCGACATCTATAACTTTGCCGGTATCAACACTTGTGACTGTCACCAAGCCATTCTTCGAAGAAAAACCACGCTTCTGCCAGCTACCATCAACAGCAACAGCAAGGTCCCTTTTTCCATCATTTTCATCAACGGCTTCACGAACAGCTTCTGCCATACTGTGTTCACAGGTTTCTCTTGTTGCCTGCAGTAAAATGTGGTTGTACTTTGAGGATTTTGTGGGTGGCGGGGGAAGATTCATGATACCGCAAAACATCCTAGCAGACTCAGCACCTTTACCTATGCATCGCATAGCATACACAAGCCGGGTATTCAGTTCGTAATTCTCAGAACTATCGCATTTCTTGGAGTTAAAAAGTATAGTTATATTTACAAGGACATTTTAAGTGAAACTTCACAGCTTCACCACAGTTACTTTCACTGAGGTGCAACCTGAGTCCTGTTTTTCACACTTTATACATTTTACAGCTTCAAAAAAACACACAAGCTAAAAGGTTAATGTCCACAATAACATTTCTGAAACCAGAAAAAGCCTCATCCGAATATGAAATATCCATGTTTACAATTTTTCTCTCACTGGCAGATGGTTCAGTTTCATTAGTACAAAGCTTTGCACCATCAGCACAATTTTTTCATCAGCAGAGTTCTTTGGAACAGTAGAATTACTTTCACCACAACCATCATTACTTTTATTACATCTTCCTTTATTAAAAACTCCTCTTCGTTTCTTAAATACTTTAGTCGATGCTCTAGGCATGGTAAAGTCGATATATTATAGCAATTTTTTTGAAAGTTTAAGCTGAATATTGTTAAAGAATACTTGCGAGTTCAAAAATTATAACGCAGTTTTGAAAGTGTAAACAAACACTGATTTGACCGTTAAAAATACAGTGAAGTTTCAAATGGGTTAGGAAATAAAATAATAAAAGGCTCAATTTATACAATAAAAGATAAATGTTTTGATTTATACCAGACGCTCAACTTTTAAGCCAAAACAAAAAACTTTGTTTGCTTTTACGCTTGTCAAATGGGCGTGGCCCAGTTTCAACGATTATTTAAAAATAGGTTTTTAGGGCTTCTACTTACCCTAGAGGTTAAAGTAAGGTATTTTTAGAAAGGTTAAAATCTGTACTATGTGGAAATGTAAAAATCTCAAATTGTCAAAAAAATCAAATTTTACCTTTCCGACTGCCCTTAACGGGAAATTATTACATTTATATAATAATCACGAATATATATATATATATATATATATAGATAGATAGATAGATAATACATATTTATATCATATATAATACATATTATTTTGATATATAATTCATATTTCTTTTATATATATATATACTGCTCGACAGTAAAAATACATCACCAAGAAGAAGTGGTCAGAAATTTATGCAAATTTCAGGGTAGACTGACGTCACTGAGTTATGCTAATGATGTTAAATGTGTAGCTCTACTGTGCACGTGGCGAACGATAAAAGGGAAACGAAGTTGGCGAATGGCCAACTTCGTTCTGTGATTTCTCAGCGAAAAGTAATTGTAAAAATCGTTGTCTTGTGTCACAGGAAAAGTGTATAGCACAGAATGCCAGGCTGCCGTCAACGGAGGAATTTCCAGCAGACAGACGACTTTACGAGGGGTATGGTGATCGGGCTAAGAAGGGAAGTTTGGTCGTTTCGTCAAATCGCAGCTGATACCAACCGAGATGTGTCCACGGTGCATCGCCTTTGGCGAAGATGTTTGGTGCAGGGAAATGTGGCATGTTCCAGGGGTCCAGGCGCAGCCAGAGTGACGCCAGCACGCGAGTATCGGCGCATCCGCCGCCAAGCGGTGGCAGCCCCGCAAGCCACGTCTACCTCCATTCTTCAGCATGTGCAAGACACCCTGAATGTTCCAATATCGACCAGAACCATTTCCCGTCGATTGATTCAAAGCGGCCTGCATTCACAGCGTCCGCTCAGAACACTAGCATTGACTCCACAGCGTAGACGAGCACGCTTGGAATGGTGCCGGGCAAGAGCGACTTGGATGACGGAATGGCGGAACGTCGTGTTCTCAGATGAGTTACGCTTCTGTTTTTTCAATGATAGTCAGCGCATACGAGTGTGGTGTCGCCGTGGAGAAAGGTCTAATTCGGCAGTAACTGTGGAACGCCCTACCACTTGACAACGCGGCATCATGGTTTGGGGCGATATTGCGTATGATATCACGTCACCTCTAGTGCGTATTCAGGGCACTTTAAATGCCTAACGCTACGTTCAGAATGTACTGTGCCCGGTGGCAATCTCTTACATTCAGGGGCTGCCTAATGCTATTTTTTAGCAGAATAATGCCCACCCACACACTGCTTGCATCTCCCAACATGCTCTACGAGGTGCACATATGCTTCCATGGCCAGCTTACTCTCCTGATCTCTCACCAATCGAACACGTGTGGGATGGCATTGGACGCCGTTTGCAAACTCTTCCAATGCCTCGTACGAACGACCAACTTTAGCAAATGGTTGAAAGGAAGTGGAGAACCATCCCTCAGGACACCATCCGCACTCTTATTGCCTCTGTACCTAGACGTGTTTCTTCGTGCATCGCCGCTCGTGGTGGTTCTACATCCAACTGAGTCGATGCCGTGTGCATTGTGTAACCTGAATATCGGTTCGAAAAAAACATGAATTAATGTTCCTTGCTGTCTCTCTCTCTCTCTCTGTCTTCTCCCCAAATTTCATCCCTTTCAAACCACTGCTTCTTGGTGTTGTATTTTCACTGTCGAGCAGTATATATATATATATATATATATATATATATATATATATATATATGTGTGTGTGTATGTGTGTGTGCGTGCGTACGTGCGTGCGTTGGTGCGTTCGTGCGTTGGAGCGTGCGTGCTCGCGCTTATGTATGCGTGTGGTGTGAGGAAGAATGTAAAATTCGTGTTTACACTGTAAACCTTATAAAATTACTGGTATTACAATAACTGTTTTTGCATAAACATTACATTTTAAATATTGGTGTTGGATATAGTTTTATGTTATACTTTGTACATTGGCATCGTTTGGTTGTTCATGTCAAGAATGAAGTATTGCCGTATGAATTTAATGTATTTAAATTATAAGCACTTTGAAAAATTGTTATTATATTAAAAGTAATTTTCTTAATAAATCAGCAGAAACCAACACATGTTGTCTCAATCTAGAATTTAATCGAAGTAAAATTCTTTAATATATATTGTGATAATAAATAATGTTGCGAAAAAAGCGTTTTATTGTGAAGTTTAACAAATGATATTAGATTTTTTTAATCTTGTGTAAAAGTTTTATATGCATTGTTTTGAGAAAAAAGTAAAAAAGAACAAAAGAAATAGATATTAAAAGTAAATGAATTATTACGAATATTCTTCTTTATTTTTATCGTCGTCATTTTGTAATTATAATGCTTACAACTCTACACAATTGCACACACTGTATTTTATCTCTTGAAGTTTATGGAGGTTAATACATTAATGTAGTTTTTCTCAAACATTCAATACTGGTGACCCGATTTTCAATCATATTTTTGTCGCCCCCCCCCCGTACAACAATAATGTATTTACTGCAGTAAAAATGCACTTTGAGAGAGAGACGCTAAATTTACAATAAGATCTTAATTATAAACCGTACAAATTAAAACGATAAGTAAATTAAATTTTAAATATGTAATTTTTAAGAAATATATATTTTAAGAAAATTACTTAAAATATATATATTACTTACTTATTATTATGTTATATCTCTTTCTCTAATTTTTAAATTGGAACAGATCGCAAAATGATATATTTAATTAAAGATTTATTTCGTTCATCATTCATTTTCTTAAGTACAAATGTCATTAGAAAAATAGTATAGTCTATAATGCTCTCTATCATATCCATCACATCTGACATTATAGGGGCATTATAGGGTATATTTGAGTGAGTCTGGGCAACGTATAGGACGTTCGCGCAAAACATGTAAAAATGCTTCTCCTCATACAATTGCAGTCAGTTTTGGTCGACTCGATACTTCTATAGCTACCGAATCTAGCTTAAATGAACATTTTTTTTAAAATTTACACGTTAATTGAAATTCACAGTAATTAAGTATTTACGACAGTAGATTAAAACAAATCATAGATACATTTTTAAGTCATAAGCAAACATTCGACGATAATAAAGGATCAACAAATATACATGGTTCCGAAAATTAAATCAAGGCAATATTCTCAAAAATACTTAAAATTTGGATTTGCCACTACTGAAGTAAATGATGGGAAGAAAGGCCCCAGCTCGTTGTGTTTTAAAACTTACAAATCTGAAGAACAACACGTGAAAGTTGTTTTTAAAACATGTAAAAATCATTTAGCTATGTTGGCAAATAATTGGACAACTTATAGCAAGTTACGAACGGATTAGGGATCTATTTCAAAATAATCCAGAAGGGTTCTCAACTTCCGAAGAAATCTTCATAGATTTCACATCCAGTGAAAAATTAAAAGGCAATTTTGTAATAAATCGCTCTTTGAATTTTGGGTAGATGTGGATGATGAACTATCCGTAATGAAATTAAAAGCACTCCGTATACTATTACCATTTTCAGCATCCTACCTTTGTTAAACCGGATTTTTTGCGGTGACTGCTTTGAAGACAAAATATAGATCTCAGCTAAACATAGAAAAATAACTCAGAGTGACAATTTCTGATATTAAACCTTCCCTTATAAAACTTTGCTCTACAAGACAAGCCCATGAAAAAGTCCCTAATAATTATTAAACTGGTTCTTAATTTAGTATTAAGAAATTATTTATAAAATACCTTCTTCAGTACTGATACATTAAACGTATACTGGCTGAAACACCGACTCTTCCATTGAGTTCATTTTTTTAAAAAAAATCAAACATTATTCGTGATATAATAGCTGAACTGTAAGAAAAGTAAACTGCGTGCACGACATTGTATACAAAAATGTAAAATGATTTTTTTTTAGATAAATGCTATAATTGTAAATAACTGTTTAAAAGAACAGTAATTTTAAACCTCACAGAATTAGCATTTAGAATTAATGTTATATAATGAAAAATAATATAAAATTCCGATGAAGAATAATTGTGTTACTTTTTAATATTAAGGGGACTTGGCACCCTTTGAGCAAACTTCTTTATTTACGTATTTAAAAATTATATTGTAACATTTTATACAATGTTTCTATTCAAGAAGATGTTACCAGATGAAAATTTTCATATATTATTCACACAATTTTAAAAATTTAAATTTTTTGAAGAAAATTGGGAAAATTTTAAAATCCTACTCCTTTGGTAAAAATTAATTTTTTGACCTGAAAATTTTTTATAATATTCTTATGGATGTTCTTAACAACTTTAAGGATCGATTTTAGAATAACTTTATTCGTTTTTGAGAAGAAAAATGAAATGTTGATATACAGGCTAAAAACCAACGAAAAAACCAACATGTCTTACATTTTATTTTTTTTTTTAAAAACTATTCAGTTTATAGTAAAACGGATCCCTAATTTTATTACATGCTTTATTTTTAACACGCAGGAAAAAAATTGAAGTGATTGGTAAATAATTGTCGAAGGAGTAGCATTTTGAATGCACTAAGGTTTCGAAAAACACAAACTGAGAAAAACCACTTTAAAGTTTATAATTCTGAAAAAATAATTATTATAAGCTTAATTAAACTTAAAATACCACTTTAATTATTACTTATACGTTTTTCTTTAAAATAATTGCACTTTCATATGTTTTCAACCCACACATTTTTATAAATGATCAACTTTTAGAGAGTACTAATTGCACAAGAAAACTCAAGAAAAACTTAATTTTTTTTTTTCTATCACGACAGAAATTTTAACTTTTTTTCTTCTTATAATATTAAAGTATTACATTTGTATGAAAAATATATCAGGAATAAGAACTGAAATTATAAAATTATTAATATAAAATGCCTTAATTTAAAAATTTTACATGCACACATTTCACAAGGAAGAAAAATTACATTATTGTATTGCCTCGGAAATATTCTGCTTTTAATACTACACATTCTTTTTTATAGTTATTATTTCTATTTATAAAATAGATTTTTTTTATCATAACGCATTTTGTAGCTTTTTTTTTTCTAAAAAGGGGGTGTGGCTGAATTGCCTAATTTGTTTTCAAATGAAGTTTTATTCATCTTCTAACTTTCCGACAGGCACAAGTGATATATCAATCAAAAGATAATAATGCAAAGAATCAGATTAAATGAAAATAAAAACGATAGGTTTGTGATTTTTAGGGTACCAAGTCCTCTTAAAAGCGAGAAGACTTCAAAATATTTTAACTAGGAGCAGGCGTGCACTGAATACTAGCGCTAATGGTAGTGCGGAGGACTCAGTCACCCCAATCATTTGTTTATAATTATTTTTACTGTACACGAGATACAAATCAGAACTCTAGTGAATACTTTAATTAAGATAAAGTATACTTACTAGTTTTCAAGGAATATATTCAATTTTTCTTTGACAATTCGAGAAAAAAATCGAATAAAATTGAACTAAAATGATTCAAAAGTGCAAGACCTTAATAAAGGAAGCAAATCAGAAACAATTTTCACTAATAGTACAGAAATGTTATTTGCTGGCAAAGCTATCATATTTTGTTCCAAGTTTTTGCAGTTTTAATGAGCTTTTTCATGATCGAGTGAGTGGATATTAACGTCGCACTTTTCAACTACACGAGGGCTTTTGGAGACGGACCTCGTAATTTTGAACCATGGTCAAGTGACGAGGACGATACTTGAGCTGGCCTTATTTAAATACTACACCACTCCAACCAGAGGACGTTTGAGCTCTCGACAGATTTAACGTTTATCTCTCCCCTACACGGTGGGTCTATAGTGGTACTGGGTTCGAACTTGTGACACCTTTGGTGATTAACAAATATCAAGTTGAACTTTTTTTTCTTGTGTCTTTTTGACAAGGTGAACTGAACCTTGTGGTACACTTATGGTTTCATAGTTTAAGTTGATGGAGCTCTTTAGGAAGCATTTGGAAATTTTCCTTTCGTTTAATGTTCATGGCGTTTCGCAATCATGAATTTTATGCATTCTTTCAGTCGGTTCTTCTTTTGCTTGATAAGTTTCAACTTCATTCAAAAGAAATCACAGATGCCCCACGCCATCGCTCCCGGGTTAAAAAAGTATTCAGAAAAAAATACGGATGATCTAAAAAGGTTTATGTCGTTTTTCACTATGCTTTATATGTTTGAGAATATTCATAAAAATAAAAATCTTCACCAAATAATCCTTTAAATCAATCAATTATTTTCCAAATATCGTAAAACCCTTTATTATTTACAATTTCCCTAAACGAAAAACAAGCACATAAAAGTTGGGACGGAACTAATGTAGAATTAACCATACCAGTCAGTTTGAAGGCCAATCAAATGATTAGGAAATGTATTATGCAACCAGTATGAAAAGTGAATCATTTCTTCCTCTTCTTTTTCTACAACTGATGTACAGTATTTCAATAATAATTACAGTGATGAATTGTTTATCTTAGAATTTTTCTCAGGGTCTAGGCTTCGTTTTTTCTTTTAACGAGTAATATTTTATGTTAAAACGTAATAAAAAAAATCTCCCATTGAGAAAATACAGCAAATTAAACACAATGTTTTTTTCTTTAATTTGGTTTTGGGATCAAATATAGCTATTTGATGACGGAAAAACGCCAGATGATAAACATAAATTATATCAGTGATTTTGTCTATTTTTTTTTATTATGGAAGAAAGTATTTTGTTTTACTTCTCATTCCGGTTAAGTTTTTTTTTAAAAAAATCTTTAAATTTTCGATATGCTCACGCCCCCTTGTCATCAGGCCCCCAGGAGGGCGCACCCCAAACTTTGAGAAACACTGCCAGTGCTTCTCAAACTTTCAATACTGGCGCCCCCTTTTCGGTCACAATTTTTTATCGCGCCCCCCTTACACATTAATAATGTAGTGAATGAAATAATAATGCATTTTGACGCTAAAGCTACAAAAAGCGATCTTAATTATAAACCATACAAATTAGTAACATAAGTAATAAATTTTGTATACTACTAAAATAATAGCATTATGTTAATACTTATTATGTTGTTTTTCCTTTCTCTAATTTTTACATTGAACATATTGCAAAATGCGGTGTCTGCTTAGAAGACAAAACATACATATCTATTAAATACAGAAAACGAACTCAGAGGGTCAATTTCTAATCATAAGCATTCCTTATAAAAACTTTGCTTTGCAAGACAGGCCCATGGAAGTCGTTAATACTTGTTAAACTTGTTCTTAATTTAGAATCAATTAATGAGTTATAAAATACTCTGTGCAGCATTGATACATTACAAGTATACTGGCTGAAGTGACCGCTCTTTGCACAAGTTCATTTAAAAGAAAAAATAATATTATTGATATAATAGCTGAATTGTAAGTAGAGCAGAGACAAGTGCTTGACAATGTTTACAAAAATGTAAAATGATTTTTTAAATGGTTGCTCAAATTATAATTAGTTTTAAGTGAATTGTAATTTTAAGCCTTACAGAATTAGCATTTATAATTGATGTTAAATAATGAACAATAATATAAATTCCGCTGAAGAATACTTGTTTTGATTTTAATATATAAAGCGAAAAGACTTCAGCATGTTTTAACCCGGGAGCAGGCGCACACTCGACATGGTCGAGTGGGGTTATTGAATCACCCCAATCCTTTTTTATATATAATTATTTTATTGTACACGCTACAAATCGTGATTCCAGTGATTAATTTAATTAAGAGAATGTTAACCTACCTTCTTTGAAGGACTTTTCAATTTTTCTTTGGTAACAAATAAATAAATTTGCCAGAATTAACGATTTCGTAATTTGTGTGTCCCGCGTGACCACTTCCGGGTAAAAAGTATATTCATTATGATAATATGTATGTTACTGCTAAAAGAAGTGATAAAGCATTTTTTGTTATTCTTTATTTGTTGGAGAATACTCATAAAAATAAGTCTTGGCCAAGAAATCTTTAAAATGTGTGTTCTCCGTGTTTTTCCAAATATCATAAAACTCTTTTGCATGTAATAAATCGCAAAATAGAAATGTATTACTTACAACTTCCCTAAATGAAAAACAAACACATAAGAGAGGGATCATAACTAACTTTACCAATAACTTAGAAGGTCAAACAGATTACAGCTATAATGTGCAGTATTTCAAAAATAATGACAGTGAGGAATTTTTTATGTTCCTAAATTTTTTCGATTCTGGGTCTGGGATCAGTTTTTTTTCTTTGAAAGAGTAGTATGTTAGGTTTAAAAAGAAAGTGTATTAAAAAAAATTCTCATCATGAGATTACAGCAAATCAAATAAATGTTTTTTTTTATTTGGTTATAGGATCAAAGATAGCTAATTAGGTATTGAAGAAATTTTTATTTTTGATGACTTAATATCGCGCACGCGCGCCTATAAATTATATCAGAGTAAAAGTGCACTTTTTATTATGTCTGAAAGCCTTTTGTTTTATATAATTCCAGTAAATTAATTATTTTTTAATTTTTTTTATTTTCGATATGCTCGCGCCCTCCTTGTAAGGTTATCGCTCTCCCTGGGGGGCATGCCCCACACTTTGAGAAACACTGCTGTACGCAAAACAAAAAATAACGCAATGTAAATAATACTAAATAATAAAAAAATATACTATTAAATATATTTAATATGAACTGAAATGAGTCTCTTTATATCTTCTGACGTAAAATAGAATAATACTTCTACGCATTTAAATGTCATAAATTGCTTTAAATCTTCAAGGGTTGCCCAAGTGAAAAGGGAACAAGTTGATTATAAAAAATACCTTTCATGGAAATCAAAAGAAATTGATATGGGTGTTGTAACACTCTAGAAAGAATGTGGTGGATTTTTGAGGAAGTCTTAATCAGCTTCCTTCTTTTCATTGTTCCAAGTGGAAACGGAATGCTCTCTTGAGTGGTCTAAAAGCCTAGAAGCCACCGGCTGACTAATAGGGACTGTACTGTGATGGTTCTGATATTTCCTGAAAGTCTTTTTTAAAGCTGCCTTGGTTTCACGGGAAACGTGTGGGTGAAAATTGTAAAGGAGATCCGAAATCAGTTTACCACTCTTCTTGAAAACTTTTACACCAATTATTCGAAGCAGTTTGACCAAAATAATGATCAGCATGGACTGACACTATTCGTTTTTAGATGTCAGCATTAAACTTACCTCATGCAATCAGAAATCATACTACCACGCTGTTTTTGATCTGGGTGCATCACTATATAACACGACTTTACTTTCGATTAATATCTTCCTAATATTTTAACTAAAAGACCGAGAAGGGGATTCTTCTCGATTCGTATAATCCGCCATAATTTTAAATATTCTGTGCAATTTTATTAGTGCACTCACTTTTTGCTAAATATATATTTTTTATTTTATCGTATGTTTAATTTCTATTCTACCATATTTTACAGTACTGGACTGGCCCCACCCCCATCATCTAAAATTTCTTTCTTAGAGAATTGAGCATTTTCCTCACAGGCTACGATCCAATAAGAGAGCAACCACTCATCTCTCTCCCATGCATCAGAACAGTTCAAGTTTTGGAACTTTTCCTAGAAATTGTTTCGGCCAATCAGAAACTTCCTTCTCCCAGCGTGAAACATTTCACAATTACTCTACATCTAAATATCAGGTATGGGATGTAGGGCCGAAAGCAGCCCATATGCCCAGTAATAGCACCGTAGGTAAATTTCCTCTACCACTAAAAGGTTTCACTGTTAAATGTCGTATGTGGTGTATACGTCTTACCGTCCTTCGTGTCCCTGTTTGTTGACTCTGCTGTATCTGCACTAGATCCGATGCAATAATATGTGTCCACTTTTCATTTGGGGGTAACCCTTACACATTCTTCAAACATCTACTTCCTATTTGTTGCAATAGGATTACGTAAGTTAAAAAAATTAATAATGCCTTTATTAAATTTAATTTAATTAAGGAATTTCAAATATTGTCTTATTTTTATAGTAATGTGTAAAATAATATGATTCGCAGAGTTTGTAAATTTGATATCAGTATATTTGAATGATGCAATTTAAAAGCGCATTACAGTCGTTAATAACAGTCGAGCAGTCGTTAACCTCTTACTAACATTTATAATGTTTTAATCTGAAAAAAATGTAGTTATTGTTTCATTGAAGTGTTAATTTTCTCTCTCTACTGAAAAGTTTCATTTAAGCGATTAACAAATTAAAAAAATATATATTCGAACAAAATATTTCGGTATATTTTCAGTGTTCATGTTGGTAGATTAGTAAAATGCAAGGAATATCTTTCTTTCATGCTTGGAATCAAATGTTGATATCTGCCGATATATATGAAAGTTGAAAAATACGTACATAAATAAATTGTGTATGTGTATATGCCCTTCCGTAATAGATCTGAATAAACTCGAACAGCTTGAAAACTCATAAAAAGTAAGCTTCAAGCTAAAATCTTAAAAATAAGAGAGAATATGTAAGTTAGTCAACTAGATTGAATCACAAAGACTGTTAAGTTCTCCAGAACGTTTACTGATAGAGGAAAATAAGTGTTATCTATTCACCTTCTTACACCTCATCCTCGAAAATAATTTCTAGTTAATAGTACTCTCTAAAAATATGTAAGGAACATGTGAGGAAAAATGTGAGGGTCATTTTTCATGCATTTATTTAAATAATAAATTCATAAAAAAACGAAATCAGCGGAAGTTAAGAAGTAAACCAAATGGCATTACTACTAACAATTCTAAGAAAAATATTACCACAATCATAAGATAAAAGGATTCCATCTTAGTAAGTAGTAAAACTAAAGCAACTAAACAAACCAAACTAAAGGAAAGAAAAGAAAATGATAAAATATATATATATATATATATATATATATATATATATATATATATATATATCGTACAGTAGTTGACTCATTTTGTATCTACATTTACTGTGCTTATTGAACTCCTATTTCTTTCTTCTGTATGTATTCTGTTCTTCTAGAGCATGACGCAAACGTCATTAATGAGTTTTAGTCTGGTACAACAGATATATATGTATAATATATATATATATATATATATATATTAAAATGGGACTGATAATCTTAGTAAAAGATTCTTAGTGTTTTGAATAATGAAACAGTTTTGTGACATACATGCAAAGAAAAAGTAAATAAAAATAAATAAATATGAAAGAATCAATTTTAAATACACATCAAAATGCTTTCTTTATAGCCTTTAGACAAAATAAAAGGTATTCAATTCAGTGCAGATTTAGTTATATATATATATACTAGCCGGGTTTAAAATAAGGTTTTCTGTAGAAGCTTACAAAACTGTTTATTTGCATGCAATAACAGGGTACATTTATCTTAAAGCAATGTGATAGACAACAGTTTTGGCAGTTCCATTTGGAGTGTGTACAAAAAGATTTTCCTCTCTGCCCGCTCTAGAGCAGGCCACATACAACTGCCCATGAGAAAAGCAAGGTGTCTGCAAGTCTATACTCTCCCCCTTTTTCTCATAGGCAGGACTGTAGCAAAAAATGGCGATGCATTCCTATGGATGAAGGAATGGAATGGAATGTAGTAAGTAATGTGATATTTGTTGCAGTAAAGTAAATATACCAAAGAAGTATTGCAAATTACTTACCACTTTTGTTTAGTAAATTTTTCACTAAAATGAACCCATGGCTCAGAACATGCACATGGTACAGCCCCCGGGGCAGCCAATCGGAGTCAATGTTCACTGTACCCAGCATCCAATCAGAGAGCAATCTCTTAGCTCTCAGCCAAGCCAAAAAGCTCAAAAACTTTCCACCCAGATGAAGAACCATAGCCACGCCTCCCGGATTCCATCGCTCGACCAATCGCCGTCATGCCACTCAGCAGAATGGAAAACACCACTTTTGCCATGCCCAGCATCATAGACTCTCACGATATGGGATTGAGGACTGTTTACAGTCCAGACGCCCGAAATTAAACGCCTATTCAACGCCTATTCAACATGCACATGGAGCACTCTTTTTGGCTGGAGGAGGTCAGAGTAAGGTTGGGATGGAACGAAACCTGCATAAGAACCTTTCTTATGTAATTTTGTGAATGTGTACTAAATTCCACGTAATTTGGTTGTCTGGATCTTGAGTTATATGGAAACGGACAAACAGAGAGACAACAAATGCGTCTTATATGTACATATAGATATAAATTTGTTTGAATTATTTTGTATTATTACTTTTGTAAGCTTCATGTCATATTTTATGGTGTAACAGTCTTTTAAAGCTGACCGAACCACAGCAATATTTAGCTAGGTATAGCTAGTTATAACATAAAATTAAATCTTCGAAAGATATCAAAAGTAAAAGAAGGGTCAATATTTTGATTAAATTATAGTATAAACATTTTCTTACAAACACTATATATATACTGAAAAATATTTATTTTGATATTTGCCTTTCAGACAGACATCAAACAAAATTTCAAAAATTGTCAAAAACAGATAAACATATTTAAGGAAAATGCCACTGATTAATTTTGCCAAAGACATCGCAATGTGTAAAAAAATATTTGCAGTACATAATCGCCAAAAAAATATAAAAAAACCAAAATACTAAAAGTACTAAAATATAAAAAAAAACTTATATATTCAATTAATTAAGGATTAGTGGAGGGAAAGATAAAACAGGCTAAGATAATATAATATTAATTTCATATTGGTAGGCTACTCATTTTTGGCATCATTTTGAAATCACGCCCAAATTGGTATGTTGCGGCCAGTCTAATGCTATTGTAATGTAAAGAATTAAAGGTACTTGTGTATTTTTGCAACCCATTGGTGACATGATACAAAATGAAGCCCATGATTGCCAATTCAACGCATACAAAGTTGGGATTGCCGAAGTGGCGAGTTGTCTTGAATGTTGCCGATTGCGCAATAATACGTAAGTACTAAATGAAAAAAGTATCCAAAGTATATATATATATCCGGAGCATAACAATAAATTGAAAAATGAAGTACAATACTAACATTAACTGACATAAAAAGAACTGAACTTACTCTATCAATGCAAACGCATTTGAGAAAATAAGGTACTTACATATAACCGCAACCTATTGGCGACATTATATGAAAGAAAGCACATGACTCACAATTCAGCATATATATGACAT
The DNA here is from genome assembly GCA_019973935.1 of Trichonephila clavipes. Lineage (NCBI taxonomy): Eukaryota > Metazoa > Arthropoda > Arachnida > Araneae > Nephilidae > Trichonephila > Trichonephila clavipes. The sequence continues at coordinate 165,220 of BMAU01018203.1, forward strand.
GAGAAATCGGGGTTTCAACTTGGCAAGTTATTTTGTACGTTCGCGATTGTTAGGATAGTACATAAGTACCAAAAATAATTTATCTTACGACTGTCTGCTTCCTCAACAGGTATTTAAGCCATTTGTGTCTATTTTGCTCATTCTCTGATGCCTATTCCAATTTGATATGTAATTACTACCAACACGGATTTTACCTGGCAGTATAATTACCCAAGTTTGATTTTCTGCAAGGTAATTTTATGCACTGAAGCCAATAGTATACCCTTAAAGGTTAAAATAAAGACACAAAATTGCAAAATATTATTAATTTTATACTACGTAACGAATATACATAACGAAAAAGGAAATACTATACTTACGTTAATCGCAGTAATAAGAATTGAAATACCCTTATCGATACGAAGTTTTGCCTTTGTCAAAATTATAACCTTCGCATTCTAAAGAAATAAATAAATTCTCCGAAATAATACTGTAATTGTAAGTTGTAATTTGTAAGCAAAATCACACACATAAACATTCCGCGATAATACCTAAATGTTGCCAAAATAACAAACCAAAATTTTAGTTGTTCAAAGAATAATCATTAAAAAATTATTTATTCGAAAAAAAATCCTAATTAAATTTCAAATAATAGAAAAATTGAATAAATATTCCAACCGATAAACACAGCTACAGTAAAAATATGTAATAATCTTGAAAAACCGCATGTAAAGTATAAATTGTTCACTTAGTGAGAAACGTGACATCATATATGACGTCATAACACTGAAAAAACACTTAAAAATTAAATTATAAAAAATTTGGAAAGAATTATGAACGCCAAACGAATTTAAGAACCTTTCTCGTGTAATTTTGTGTACGTGTACCAAGTTTCACGTTATTTGGTTGTCTGGATCTCGAGTTATAAAGGAACAGACAAACAGACTACAAATGCGTCTTATATATATATATATATATATATATATATATATATATACATACATATATATATACATATATATATATACATACATACATATATATATATACATACATACATACATATATATATATATACATACATACATACATATATATATGTATATATATGAAAGAAATATGTATTATATATATACAACACAAGAAATAATAGATAATGAACATAACAAGAAATATCGTAATAAAAATATAAAAGCTGAACATGAAGAACAAAATTATAGAGAAATAAAAAAAACTACAAAAAAGAAGAACCTAGCGAGTCAGAAAGCAATTTCGGACTTAGGACCGAATAAGGGGGGTTAAACTAGTTTGAAGGTGCCAACCTTCCCCTTTTGCAACTCGGTAGGAAAAACCAAATAAAATAAACAAAAATTCAGAGTATGTAAAAACTCAGAGAGTATGATAAAACCATTTACTACTATTATGTAACAAACTCTCCCAAACTCTTAATGCAGAAAATTCGCAAAATAATTACGAAAGAAAAGTAGAAAAATCCTTAAAAAATTACATAAGAAAAGTATCCTTCAAAAAAAAATTAACAAAATTTCTTTACTCAAAGAGCTTTTACGAAGAAAATCAAGCGTCTTGACATCAATGAAAATCAATTATTCACCAAGTTAAAAATTTCGAATATACATAAACACATCTTTTCAGCTAACTTTTAAACCAGCCAGCAAAGACAAATATCAAAAAAGACGACAGTCAAATATGGTAGAATTTGAATTTTTTGATTGTCAAAAATGTAAATTTGCTAGGCTCTAATTTGGTTGGTTGTCAAAAATGTATAGATGTTCAAGGTGTGTGTGGAAAAAATGTAAACTGTGATATGAGTGTTATGATATAATCTTTACAGCAAGATCACTAACTTGCTGACTTTGAAATCCTATTGTTTTGTGGTGGTTTTGGAATTCGAAGTAGCAAGACGTTTAATGTATTTGTGATGAATATAAGTTCTTAAGAAATTAAAAGGGTATTCATGATCTAAACAACATTGAAATTTTTTTTTATATTATTGCATTTATCTATTTTGTGGGTAGTTAAGTTATCATTTCTAAAGAAAAAATTCAAAATGATATTTCTGTAAATTGATATATGCAAGTTACTATTCCATACAGGAATTTAAATTATATGGAACTTAAACGAATCTCTTTTGTCAAAAATGTTACTGACTACATTATTGTTAATAAGATGCAAGTCTAAATCCAAGAATTCCACCATATTAGAGTTGAAGTTAGTTTTAAGAAGCTTGATATATTCAGGGTAGAACGTAATATTTGGTTTGTATTCACTATATTTACCAAAAATTATTAAGTCATCTATATAACGAAAAATCAAGTAAGAATCATTTACAACATGATCAATTTCAAAAAAATGTAAATATAGGTTCGCTAAACAATTACTAGCTGGATCACCCTGAGGTAATCCTTTGATCTGTTTATAAATATTGTGATCAAATGCAATGAAATTTTCTTTTAATACGAGGTTAACAAGAATATAATTTTTTTTCTTTTTTCAGTGAAATATATAATACATATTTATCATAAATTAACTGTAGAACCTTAATCATATCGTCAATATCTATAGAATTAAAAAGGTCCTCGAAATCAAAGGCATGCATTGAAAAAATTAGCATATTCTTAGTAACTCTAGCAATCTCTAAGCTATTTTTAATTATTGCCGTGTTTTGTAAGTTATCAATTAGATTTTGAAGAAGAGATTGTAAGATCTTCACAGACTTCGTGATATATGTATTGTATCCATTAGTGATACTACGGAATTTTATAGAGCTTTTATGAAATTTTAGTGTTAAAAAAATACTTGGATATTTAATATTATTTACATGAATATTCAGTCTTTTGTTCAAAGCTAAAAGACGATTGTCATCTTATCTATTATTGTGAATTGATTTTTGAAATGAATTATTATTTAAAATGTGGTTACTTAATATTTCACTGTAAAAAGTATTTACAAATTATGGCATAATTACCAGAGACCTTATCAACATATGTAATCACGAAGTCATTTTGGATATTTTCTATAGATGATTTAAGATCTTTATACATAATTTCATTTTCAAGAGTGGAATCTAATTCCCGAATTTCTGTTGCTATATAAGATCTAAATTGATTGAAAGCTTCAATCGGCATTCCGTATTTAATTGCAATTTTAAGGTAGAATGTATCATAATTCTTTATGATTTGTTTCATAACGTTAGATTTATTTTTTGTGATCGTCAGTCTAAAACCGGTACCTTTTTCCATAAAATTTCTTAGCAAATCTTCTTTCACGATGCCAAGGTCTCCTGTGACAATGTGCTGATGATAATCATCAATAAAGTCCCGATATAGATTGCATTTACATGATTCTGAACTTAGGAGCTCCGAGACCTGATTATAATTAAATATAAATCTGCCAAGTTTCTTGTTGTATTTGAAAGCCTTTTTAATAATATTTTTAATAGGAAAAAAGGATTGATATTTTTGAAATATACTTGAAAAATTAATTTTGTTAAAGGATTTGTTCATAAATATATATATAATAATGTACAATATTCTGTAGAGTACTTTTCACTTGCATCTAATTTAATATTCATTTTTTGTACCAAATAGTTATTAAGGTCTCGAATCATATGCATACCATCAGAATCCCGAAATTTATATCTGCTTAAAATAACTGTCATAATTTTAATTTCAGTTTTATACATGCCAAACATAAACGATTTAATAAACCCTGTGTTGTAGTTATCATCAAATTTAACAGCTAATTCTAACATAGAATTCTTGAGGGTTGACATGTCTCTAGTAACACTTTTTCTACGTTTAGCTCTTGAAATTCTCGCGAAACCAAAATATTATTACTATTATCAATAGATTTATCAAAATTCGGAGTATATAATGAATCCTCGGTTTTTTGTTTAAAAGTTAGTAAGACACTTTCACCTTTCCAGATAACATTCAAACCATAAGGATAATATGATCTAAATGAACCTATAAAAAAGTTTTCAAATCATAATCTTTGTTTAATATTTGGCACTATTCTAAGTATATGTACAGTTATGTTATTGAATCCATGTATATGAAAGTGTCCTATCTGTGAATCTTAGCCTGGTTTCTGTTGCAATCAAATTTCCTTGTATCAGACCTATGTTGATTTAATCTAATATTGATAGTGTTTGAAGTCTGACCTATGTAAGCGAATTTACAAATGTTGCATGTTATTTTGTAAACACAGTATGTGTATATATATATATATATATATATATATATATATATATACATATATATATATATACACATATATACATATATATACTTAAGGTATCCGACTACTTGCGACAACTTTTTTTTGTAAAAAAGGAAATATGGAGATCTTTTTGTGATTTTTATATTTATATAGTATATTTTAAGGAAAAAATCCTAAAATTGGTAAAAAAAAAAAAAAATTATTATTATTAAAATGGGAAAAAATTAGTAAAAATGTACGAAAAATTACATAAACGGGGCCCGCTCTCTACAAAGATTTTATGAACAAATTCTCAATTTTTCAATTTTGATGTGTTACTTTGTTATTTTCTGTTTAAAGTGATCTTCACGATAAGAAATATTTTAATTTTTACAAAAACTAGAGCACTTTATCTAAGTCATTATACGAAATTGCTTAAAAAAACATTGACTATATTCACATAAAGAGCTGCAAATTTTGAAATAAAACAGTTATTGATAAATCTGAAGATCAAAACACTTCTACTGTTATGCAGAACATAAGCAAAAAATTTCAGCTAATTATTTTCCAAACCTTTTGAGCAATCGCGGTCCCCGTTTGAGTTTTTCGAAAAAAACACGTTTCGCGTAAAACGTATTTCAAAGTTTGACATCTTGTGTAAAGTTATGGCATTTGCTTTTACTAAAACGCTTCTAGTTTTTGTTCTAGTGGAGGGAAAATAAAGTACTTGGTATTGTTATTAAGTTAATAAAATGGTCTATAAAATAAAATCATAAAAATTTTGCCGATTTTTGAAAAAATCATGGTCTTAGGGTAGTCGGATACCTTAAATATACAAATATATACACATATATACATATACATATATATACATATATATATTATATTTATACATATATATACACAACTATATACACATATATATACACATATATATATATATATACATATATATATATATACATATATATACACATATATACACAAATATATACACATATATATACACATATATATTTACACACACATACATATATATATATATATATATATATATATACATATATATACATATATATATTTATAGACAGCGATATATATTTTTTTAAATGGAAAGACTATTAAAAATATTAAAATTTTCCTATATTTAAAGATTGTTGTTTTATCCCCACAAAAAAGATATAGACACATTAATCGGTGAATTTATATATCGAAACAAAATGGTAGATAATTAATATAATTATCAAACTCTAACTCTATAAAATGAATTGAATCAGAAAATGATACTCAGAATTTACACTGAAAGAAACTTATTTTGCTGTGTGATAAATTAATTCATTTCTCTTCTCTCATTTATTAGAAAAGCCCTATAAAAACAAAATTACAAACAAAATGTTATCAAAATGTATCAAAAGATACATTGAAAGTTCTTTTATTCATTACAACAACATATTCAGTAATTTTAAAAAAGATCTTATATAATTAAAAGTTACATTTTAACATCATCTGACAGCTAGTTGATAATTATCCTCCAGTTAGATTCTGAATAAATACAAGTGTTTTCCTATTAAACCAGCGTTTATTGAATTTTAATTCCTGCTATAACAATTAGCTTAAATAGATTGAATTCAAGTTTGCATGTAGAATTTAACTTAAGTTCGGAGAATCAGTTTATAAAAAAATAACTAACAAGTTTCATTAAAAACGAGAGATGTATTTATTTCTTTTCTTATTTAAATAACAGTTGTTCAAAAAATGAAATACATGCTAGAGTTTTTTTTGAAATGATACATTGATTAGTATTTTTTTTTCTGGCATTTAAGTACTTTCAATAGATGTTTGTAATGAACTGAGTTTCAAAAAATATATACACTGCTGGTCACTGTAAATGTTACAACCTGAAGGAAGCATGCAAATAACAGGACATTTACAACATGCATTAGCGTAGGTGAGAAATGCGAATGATTAGAATTCAGCGCTGATACACATCAAGCACGCCTGTGGCGCTATTGAAGGCTAGGAGATTTCGACGATTTCAAGTTCAGCAATTGTGTTTTTCTTGTGTTTTTTCAAAAAACGATCACTTATGTCTAGTAGAAAATAGCGACCAGCTATTGTTTAAGTATCCGAGTTAGACAGGGGAAGGATAGCGGCCTACCGAGATTGTAAATTATCTTTTAGGGATATTGGTAGTCGTGTTGGACGAAACCAAACAACTATAATGCGGATATGTGACCATTAGATGCAGGAGGGTACGAGGGACCAGCGTGGTCGATCGCATTCATCTCAGTGCGCCACTTCACGTGAGAAAAGGCAAATTTGTGCGCATGGAAATGACGGATAGCTCATTTACATCACTAACCGTAGCACAGCACATTGAGTATGTAACGCATCATTTAGTGTCTGCTGCAAACGGCGTCAAATGTTACGCGCAGAGTGTTCTGTCCGAAAGACGTGCATTGCTTGGTCTACCCTTGACGCAGAACCACAGACATCTCCGTTACCAATGGTGCGATGAAAGAAGGATGTGGGCGGTAGAATGGAATGACGTTGTCTTTACTGACGAGTCACGCATCTGTCTGCAACACCAAAATATTCGGATTCGAGTCTGGAAATACCGTTGAAAGAGGATGCTTAACAGCTGCGTTATGCACCGCCACACTGGTCCTGCACCGGGTATTATGGTATGGGACTGTATTGGATATCACTCTCGCACTCCTCTAGTACGCATTGCCGTTACGTTAAACAGCCAACACTACATCTCCGAGGTGTTGGAGCCAGTTGTCCTTTCTTACCTTCAGGGCTTGGCCACAGCCATATTTTATCAGAATAATGCGTGACCACCCGTGGCACGCATTGTCCAAAGGTTATTCGTCAATCACCAGATTGAATTGCTTCTCTCGCCGGCTTGCTCTCTCGATCTTTCACCGATAGAAAACATGTGGTCCATGGTCACTCAACGATTGACAAAGATTACACCCCCAGCTGCCACATCAGATCAAATTTGGGATCGTGTGGAAACTGCTTGGTCTGCTGTACCCCCCAAGAACTCATCCAAAGTGCCGAGGCATGTGACAGTGGTGATCTCCAACAATGGTGGCTACTCTGGCTACTGATTCTTGCAGGAAAACCACACTTCACAGAATTTCATAAATTTAATCATTTGATACTGGGTCAACATGTTATCTACAAAATAAATTTTCTTGTACTATGTCTTGTCTTTCTTGGTGTTGCATTTGCGGTGGCCAGCAGTGTATAATGAATATGTATGCAGCATGTAACATTTAGTATGAAAATCCGATTCTTAAGTTTTTGGAAAACAATAATAGAATACTTTAGAGCATATGTTCCTACGGATTTCTGGGGTCCTCGTGATTGCTCAGGGATATGTGCCAAATAAAATTGATTGTGGTGTGTGTCCAACTACTGAATGTTTTAAAACGAAGAATATGGTGGCAAATTATCCTTAGTTTTGAATATAAAATAGCATTACTCTTCGTATTGTTTCGAACATAAAGTACGTTACGTAAGTATTTTTGAACACAATTGATATTTCATATACATAAACTTGTTAACCAAAATTACATTTTTGTTTAAATTAAGGTATGTGACTACCTTCGGAGCACTTTTTTTTTGAAATATATAAAATTTCAATCAAATAAACATTTTTTTTATTTGAAATGGGACATAAAAGTAAGAATTCCAATACAGTTCTTGCAAAGTTAAAATTAATTTTGGAAATATTGGGAATTTTGAGTGAAATTTTAGTGAAAAATTGCAGTTGCGGTAAGGATTGTATTGAAAATTCTAATTAATATATTCTTATAATATTTGAACAGTACACAAAGGACATCTTTATAAGTGTTGATAGCTATAACATTTGTAAATACTTCTGAAAGGTTTTGAACTATGTTAATTTTTATGCAAAAACTCATTTTTTTACAAAACACTAATGTTATTTTCTCACAAAAAGTGCAATAAAATAAATAAATATATACTCTGAGATTAGATTATAGTCTAGAATATAGATAACAGTAAATAAAACATTTTCTGAAAATTTCAAGGCAATATCTTAAAAAGAAATTCTGTAGTGAACTGTACCGTGAAGAAAAAAATTGAAAAACATAGTTATTCAGGAAATGCATTTAAAGATTTTAATACTACATGAAAAAATTTCTACTAATTTTACACTTTCTAAACTCACTATATTTATAGCTCAAGCTCTTTTTAGCTTCATGTAAAACTGATTTGACCTTTATTTTACCCTTTTGTTGTTTTCTGGAGAGTTTTGTAGACTATAACAATTTTTTGTTTTTAGCGAAATTTTGGTGAAAAATTGCAGTTACGACAAATCTTGTACACAAAATTCTAATAAATGTATTCAAATAATCGTTATAGAGTACATAAACAACATCTTTATCTGTGATAGGAATCAAAAAAATTTGTAATGCTTTTGAAAGTTTTTTAAATATGCCAAATTTTATGCAAAAACTCAATTTTTTTAAAAAATTAATGCTTTTTCTTTCATAAAAAAGCGATAAAGTACATAAATATATACACAGGGATTAGATTTTGATTCATAACACAGATATAACTACATAAAACATGTTCTGAAAATTTAGATTTATTATCTTAAAAATATTTTGCGTAGTGAGCTTTATCGTGAATAAAAATATTTAATAACAGTTCCTCGTAAAACACATTTAATAATTTTAACTCAAAATAATTACTTTTCTACTCACTAAACATTTTCAAAACTCCCCATATTTATAGCTTAAGCCCTCGTTAGTTTCATTTTTAGATAATTTGGACTTTTTTTGGGCTTTTTGCTTTTTTCTGGAGAGTTTTGTTGAGGGTAATGACTGGCGTTTCGATTTTTGAATTCTCTCCTTGTCAATTCCCATATAGTTTTTAAGTGTCATTGGATCAATTCATATACCTAAATAATTAAATACAGGCAATAGCCTTAAATAACCCGAATTATATAAGATGACAGCCATGTATGAACCCAAAAACAAAGTTTTTTTTATGAACAAAAATTCTATTATGCAAAATTATGGCAAAACAGACCACAATACATTATTAAAGCTTTCATTATTATTTTGAGTCTTGCCATGGAGGCATTTTTTTAGTAACTCCTTATCACAGAGTGCTAAATAAGTAGGCTTTATCAATTTAATCACTGAATTTGATAGGCCTGCTGTTTTGTCCACATATACTTTACCATCACGTAATACTTGTTTATATTTGCACCAGCTGTCTTTCCCTGTTGGACATTGCCCATGCATGAGATTTTGATTGCTAGAGCACAGCAGTGAAAGAAGGCAGCTATTACAGCAGATTGCATTTTTTCGAGGCATTCAACATTGCTGCGGATGGCAATCCCATAATAGTTCTGCAGTTTATCGATAAATTTATCAGTTAATTTCCCCTTCCCACCAAGTACTTTGGTGTTCTTTTTTAGTTTCCTTAAACGTGAGCCTACTCTTTTTTGTATATATCCTATACATTCAAGTTTTGTGACACTGTTTTCACCATATATATCCTTCACTTGTAAAAAGCCCTTGGAATCACCATCACCATAGTACTAGGTATATTGCAGGTCTCGTTTGATTAGTGACCTTTCAAAAATTCTAAAAGATCCAACAGCTTCCTTTTTTCCAGAGGATCCTTTATAATTTGAATATACATGCTCACGTTTTACATTCAATTCACACATTTTACAATACTGAGTCATTACATCCAGATCTAAAATTTTTTCCGTACCTCAATGGAAATAACTGAAACGCAGCCATTAAGTGACATATGGCCTCTCCGCTGCCATATGCCATCTACCGAAACACCACAAGTTGTACTTTTTTTTAAATTTTGCACTTCTTTAGATGATGCTTTCATATTTTCTTCAGAAGATAACTGTAATGCTTCCAGCAGTTTGAGTTCATGAGCTCTTAAGGTATTTTTAGAAATGCATGGCAAATTTAAAGTGCATAACAACTTCTTACCAGCTGTGAATCCTGTGTCAATCAATCTCAATACAAATACCAATAAAGTATTGAATTAAAGAATTTCTTATTTTCTTTAGGAGTAGAAAAAAGCCAGTCATGAACCCACAACTGCAAGCCACACACAAATTAGAGCAAAGTCCTTCCTTAGAATCTTCTGCCGGTTTCAATCGAGTTGCATAACATTCCGGACAACACAAGATTGGAATAATTCCCATCAAAGCTTGGAAGTTAATAATTCTATTCCCTGTAGAACCATGAAATTGAGGTTCAGGCACATCAAAACTGTCAAAGGTGCTCAATTTCGCTTCACTTGCAGACGTATTATTACTGTTAAGTGCTAACTTAGTATACCTATTACCATAAAACTTTCTCTTTCTAGATACTTTCGATCTAGCTTTCGGCATTTTGAAATTACTCACAATCAAATAAAACGTTAAAATTAAAGGAAAATGAATGAATTAACTGAAAATTATTAAAAGTAAGTAATAATTAAGAGGAACGCTTTAGAATGAACAATGTAAACCAACTATAAACGATATTATTATTGCCATTCAGTAAAACAAGCTTGAATTAATAAAAAACAGTTGCCAGATTAAAAAAATAAGTAACGGATACATAATAAATAAGCAAAGGATACGTTGATCTATATTTATCATAAATATGAGATATTTATATTGCTTAAAAGTCACGAAAAAGACGTTCAAACTTTTTGTTTACATTTTTATGTCTCTTTACACACCCATTTCCGGTTTTGAAAATTCAATTTCCGGTTTACTAAATAAGCTATAACTTAGCTTCTAAATATCGCGGGAACTAAAATAAAGTATTTTTGGAATCTTAAGCGTATGGGCTATAATATAAAAACATAAAAAAATTTCGAAAATTTTCTCCAAACCGAGGATTTTGGGGTAGTCACATACCTTAAGTTATAAAATGTCTTATTATTTAATAAGTCTGTATTTCACTTTGGGGCTCGTGGTCACATTCTTAGAATAAAAAAGTGTCCATGAGCACAGTAATTTTGGAAACCACTACTTCAAAGCTTATATAATTTTAACTTCTTTCTCTTGCGTTATTCACTTGAACATTGTATTGTTCATGTTTAACCGCATATACCAATTTTTAAGCAATACAATTAGAAAACATAGCTGATAAAACTTAATCTCCAGTTAAATTTGAAAAAAGAGTCGGATATTTTTGGGGTCAATATTTATCAACTAAACTTGTTACATTTCTTAAAAAAAATTTGAATAAAAACCTAAACATATAATTCTTTTGGATTAGGTTTTTTTTGGATTTAATATTTTTAAAATCTTACGCACTCGTCAAAAGTAAATTATAGACAGGAAGAAGTATTTACATTGATGATAAAACTGTCATAAATCCACAATCCAAGTTTATATTATTACCAAATAGATATCAGTACACGAACTGAAATTTTTATAAGTAATTGCAGCAATAATAAATAAGTAGTAATTGGTATAATAATGTTGTTAAAAATATTAAGTAAAAATGGACTGAAAGCTGCAGTTTTATACCAAACAAGATAGTTCTAATTTTTATCCCCCCCTGCAATCATTATAATTTTAAAAATATTATTTATATTTAGAATGAGAGAGAAAAAAATTTATATTAACGTCGCACAAGAAAGCAACAAGAGAGTCATTGCCGATGGACATCGTAATTTTGTTATTTAGAATAAAAGTTCTCATACATAGACATCGGACTTCCACAATTCTTATCACTATCTAGTTAACATTTCATTAGTATCATCAATTATCACATGTTCGAAGTAAAAATTTTCAAAAATGGCTATATTGTCTCTGAAATGTTTACCTGTAAAATTTGTTTTTGTTCAAAATACATGCCATCAACCCAGAACAGAAAAAAACAAACTCTTGCAATTAGTAGAGATCAAGTTAATACGAAACTCTCGTAAACCTCCAGCTCGATTACATATAGAACGATGGGTTATGCTTCTGGTGGGAAAATTAGTGCGCTTAATTAACTACGCTAATGCGACTTCTAAGTGACAGCCTTCACGAGGTTCTTAATTATTCTCATGGCGGATACATTCGAACAATGAAATGCCCTCCTGCCTCACACGGTATCATTTGTTATTCAAGGAAACGTATTATTGGGTGGCGGTAGTCCCCAATGCTGACCGAACGGATTTATTTTGGGAGAAATGGAGAATTTATAATTCAACTGATGGTTTTATTTTGGGTCATTGTGGTAAATGAGCTAGTCTTTTAATAGTAACTTATATGATATACCAGAGCTTTCGGATATCCATACACCGCTTAAGTGTCTTTTCGGCACTCTCTTAACATCTTTCAACGCTTCTAATTAAATTACTATTACCATACCGATTTAACTTTGAAGGATGTTTGTGATTAATTACATGATAGAAGAATCTAACTTGGCGTAGTTTTGAATAAATTGTTTTCCTTGACCTTCGTCAGTTTCAAATTTTGCGACTTGGTTCAGATAAGCCAAATACAAGTTTTGAGCTACTTCCATCTTACAGATAAATGATTGTTTCGGGGATAGAGGCTTTTAAAAGCTTCAGCTTAGATGTTACATTTATTATAGTTGTTTGATAGAAGGTGAAACACATGGTGTTACGGTAAATAGTGATGATGTTTCAAATACTGCAGGTTCTATTTATTTTACTGCAAATATTTTCCCAAAAAAAGTAGTTAAAACTTTATATGTTTTTTCAATATACGAAAAGCACCGATAAGTAAAACAGAAAGCGTTTCAATACTACGGAATGATCACAATAAGAATAATGTAATATTTTAATGTTTCAATACATATTTCTCAGCTTCTTTATTCTGTTGCTTCTGCGTTTTTTGTTTTGTTTAAATAAAACATTTTCCTCCAACATTTTTTTTAAGAAAATTTTTAAATAATAAAAATTAAGTATATATCTTTAAGTGGACTTTTTCTTGTCTCTTATTACATGTTTATTATATAAATACATAATATATATATATATATATATATATATATATATATATATATATATATATATATATATATATATATATATATATATATATATTAATATATATATATATATATATATTAATATATATATATATATATATATATATTAATATATATATATATATATATATTAATATATATATATATAATATATATATATATATATATATATATATATATATATATATATATATATATATATATATTAATATATATATATATATATATGTATATATATATATATATACTTAGTTAAGAGTTACATTTCAGCCATTTACATGCTTTGAATCTGCATTAGGGTCCGGAATCTGGAAATAACTTATTTATTGCACTCAGATTTAGGGCGAGCTCTGCATTTTTAAGTGTAATTTTAGGTAAGTTACCTCTATCTTGTAATGGATTTAGATATTCCAGCCCATTATTTTCAATAAGCTTTTGCTCAGTATTATTTATATAAAGGGGGAAGGTTGGCTGGCGAAAAAACATGTCCCCAGCCCCAATTTTATATAAGTTTTTTTATATATTAGGTGTCCTAAGTCAGCAATGTTTATAATACTGCAGCATCCATTTTATAAGTTTTAATCTTGGTTGCTCACGTGTCCTTCATTGTGCGATTTTCTTAGTGTCTAGGGTTTTTTCGGATGGCATTGATGGATGTTTATCTCTTGTTGGTAGAGAATTAGATTATGTATATATATATATATATACTCTAATTCTCTACAAACAAAAGATAAACATGTAATAAGATGCATATATATAAATATATATATATAAGACGCATTTGTTGTCTGTTCCCTCTTAACTCAAGATCCAGACAATCAAATAACGATAAATTTTGTACACGTACACAAAACTACCTCGAGACCGATTCTTAAATAGGTTTGGCGTTCATAATTCTTTCCGAATCTTTTAAAATTTAATTCTTAAGTGACATCCAGTGTTATGACGTCATATGATGTCACGTTTCTTACTAAGTTGACAATTTATACTTTACATCAGTGCTTCTCAAACTTTCAATACTGGCGCCCCTCTTTTCGATCACAATTTTTATCGCGCCCTCCTTATACATTAATAATGCACTGAATGCAATAATAATGAACTTTGATGCTAAAGCTACAAAAGTCGATCTTAATTATAAACCACACAAATTAGTAACATAAGTATTAAATTTTGTATACTACTTTTAAGTAATAAATAAATAAAATAATAGGATAATTATTATGTGTGTTATTTTTCCTTTCTCTAATTTTTAAATTGGACTTATTGCAAAATACGGTGGCTGCTTAGAAGACAAAATATAGATATCTGCTAAATATAGAAAAAGAACTCAGAGGGTCAATTTCTAATCGTAAGCATTCCTTATAAAAACTTAGCTTTGCAAGACAAGCCCATGGAAGTCGTTAGTACTTATTAAACTTGTTCTTAATTTAGTATTAATTAATTAGTTATAAACTACTATGGAGCACTGATACATTAAAATTATACCGGCTGAAGTACCCGCTTGCACGAGTTCATTTATAAGAAAATAAAACATTATTGAAATAATCGCTGAATTTTGTAAGGAGAGTAAAAGCCAAGTGCGCGACAATGTTTACAAAAATGTAAAATGATTTTTTTAAATGACTGCTCAAAGTATAATTAGTTTAAAGCGAACTATAATTTTAAGCCTTACAGAAATATCGTTTAGAATTGATGTTGAATAATGAACAATAATATAAAATTCAGATGAAGAATAATTGTATTATTTTTAATATTTAAAGCGAAAAGACTTCAACATGTTTTAACCCTGGAGCAGGCGCGCACTCGATACTAATGGTCCAGCAGGGTTATTGAGTCACCCCAATCCTTTTTTTATAATTATTTTTATAGTACACCAGTGTTTCTCAAACTTTCAATACTGGCGACCCAATTTTCAATCATAATTTCTGCACTGAAAACAAAAGCACTTCGTATACTATTACCATTTTGAAAATCCTACCTATGTTAAACAGGATTTTCTGCGGTGGCCTCTTTGAAGACAGAATATAGATCTCAGCTAAATAAAGAAAAATAACTCAGTGTCAATATCTGATATTAAACCTTTCTTTGAAAAACTTTGCTCTACAAGACAAGCCCATGGGGAAGTCACTGATAATTATTAAACTTAGATTAATTTAGTATTAAGAAATTATTTATAAAAAAAAATACCTTCTTCAGTACTGATACATTATACGTATACTGGCTGAAACACCGGCTCTTCGCACGAGTTAATTTTTTAAAAAAATATAACATTATTCTTGATATAATAGCTGAACTGTAAGGAGAGTAAAACTGCGTGCACGACATTGTATACAAAAATGTAAAATGATTTTTTTTAAAGATAAATGCTATATTTGTAAATAGCTGTTTAAAAGAATTGTAATTTTAAGCATTACAGAATTAGAATTTAGAATTAATGTTAAGTAATGAAAAATAATATAAAATTCCTATGAAAAATAATTGTGTTACTTTTTAATATTTAAAGCGAGAATACTTCAAAATGTTTTAACCCGGGAGCAGGCGCGCACTCGATACTAACGCTGATGGTAGTGCGGGGGAACTCAGTCACCCCAATCATTTATTTATAATTATTTTTGCTATACACGATACAAATTGGAATTCCAGCGAATAATTTAATTAAGAGAAAGTATACTTACCGGCCTTCAAGGAATGTTCAATCTTTCTTTGATGATTTGAGAAAAAGTCCAATAAAACTGAACTAAAATGATTGACAAGTGAAATACCTTAATAAAGGACGAAAAGCAAAGATACTTTTCACTAATATTACAGAAATGTTACTTGCTGGTAAAGCTGTCATATTTTGTTCAAGTAATTGTAGTTTTAATGAGCATTCATGATCGAGTGTGTGAATATTAACGTCGCACTGTTCAGCTCTACACGAGGGCTTTTAGAGACGGACCTCGTAATTTTGAACCATGGTTGACGAGGACGATACTTGAGCTGGCCTCTTTTAACTACCACACCATTCCAACAAGAGAACGTTTGAGCTCTTTACAGAGAGAGAGATTTAACGTGTACCTCTCCCTTTCACGACGGGTCTTTAGTGGTACTGAGCTCGAACTCGTGACACCTTTAGTGATCAACAAATAGCAAGTTGAACTTTTTCTTTCTTGAGTCTTTTTGACAAGTCGAACTGAACCTTAAGGTACACTTATGGCTTCATATTTCAGTTGATGGAGTTCTTTAGGTAGCCATTGAAAATTTTCCTTTCGTTTCATGTTCATCGTGTTTCTCAATCATGAATAATATGCATCAGTTTCAACTTCCTTCAATACAGATCACAGATGCCACCCACCGCTGCCTGGTTATAAGTGTATTCAGAAAAAAATACGGATGCTCTAAAAAGGATTATGACGTTTTTCACTATGCTTTATATGTTTGAGATTACTCGTAAAAATAAATCTTAACCAAATAATCCTTCAAAAATCAATCAATTCTTTTCCAAATATCGTAAAACATTATTTACAATTTCCCTATGCGAAAAACAAATACATAAAAAATGGGATGGAACTAGTGTAGAAACCCTGCCAGTAAGTTTGAAGGTCAATCAAATAAATGACCAGCAAATGTATTATGCTGCCTGGCTGAAAATTGAATCATGTCTTCCTTTTCTTTCTACAACTAATATACAGTATTTCAATAATAATTAGAGTGATGAAATGTTTATCTTCTTAGAATTTTTCTCAGGGTCTGAGTATCGTTTTTTCTTTTAACGAGTAATATTTTATGTTAAAACAGAAGAACGCCAGATGATAAACATAAATTATATCAGTGTTGCTGTGTATTTATTTTATTATGAAAAAAGTATTTTGTTTCACTTCTTTCCGGTTATTTTTTTAAAAAAATCATTAAATTTTCGATATGCTCGCGCCCCCCCTGCAGGGTTATCGCGCCCCCCCCAGGAGGGCGCGCCCCACACTTTGAGAAACACTGCTTTACATGCAATTTTTCATGATTATTACATATTTTTACAGTAGATATGTTTATCGGTTGGAATATTTATTCAATCTTTATATTCTTTGATATTTAATTAGAATTATTATTCGAATAAATTATTTTTTAAGGATTTATCATTTAACAACTAAAATTTTGTTTTGTTGTTTTGGCAACATTTAGGCATTATCGCTGGATGTTTATGTGTGTGATTTTGCTTACAAATTACAACTTACAATTTCAGTATTTTTTCTGAGAATTTATATAATTCTTTATAATGCGAAGGTTATAACTTTGGCAAACTAAAACTTCTTATTGATAATGGTATTTCAGTTCTTATTACTGCCATTAACATAAGTATAGTAATTCCGTTTTCGTTACTTGTTTTAAATAGTATGAAATTAATAATATTTTGCAATTTTATGTGACTTTATTTTAACCTATAAGGATATACTATTGGCTTCAGTGCATAAAATTGCCTTGCAGAAAATCAAACTTCGGTAATTATACTGCCCAAGCAAAGGCTGTGTTGGTAGTAATTACATATCAAACTGGAATAGGCATCAGAGAATGCGCAAAACAGACAAATGGCTTAATTATCTGTCGAGGAAGCAGTTAGTCGTAAGATAAATTATTCTTGGTACTTATGTACTATCCTAACAATCGCCAACGATCAAAATAACTTGCGAAGTTGAAACCCCGATTTCGCATGGCATATATAGGCTGAATTGTGAGTCATGTGCTTCGTTTCATATAATGTCGCAATAGGTTGCGGTTATATGTAAGTACCTTATTTTCTCAAATTATGCGTTTGCATTGATAGAGTTAGTTCAGTTATTTTTATGTTAGTTAATGTTAGTATTCTACTTCATTTTTCAATTTATTTTTATGCTCGGGATTTATATACTTTGGATATTTTTTTTTATTTAGTACTTACTTATTATTGCACAATGGCCAACGTTTAAGACAACTCGCGACTTTGGCAATCCCAACTTTGTATGCGCTGAGTTGGCACAATCATGTGCTTCATTTTGTATAATGTCCCCAATAGGTTGCGATAATACATAAGTACCTTTAATTCTGTACATTACTATAACATTAGACGGGCCGCAACATACCAATTTGGCGCGATTTCAAAATCATGCCAAAAACGAGTATGTTGAGGAAGCAGGTAGTCGTAAGATAAATTCGTTTTGTTTACTTATATACTATCCCAACAATCTCCAACGTTCAAAATACCTTGCCAAGTTGGCAACTCCGATTTCGCATGTCATATATATGCTGAATTGTGAGTCATGTGCTTCGATTCCTATAATGTCGCCAATAGGTTGCAGTTATATGTAAGTTTCTTATTTTTTTCTAATAATGCTTTTGCATTGATAGAGTTAGTTCAGTTCTTTTTATGTCAATTGATGTTAGTATTGCACTTAACTTTTCAATTAATTTTTATGCTCGGGATATATATACTTTGCATAATTTTTTTTTATATTTAGTACTAACATATTATTGAACAGTCGCCAACGTTAAGACAACTCGCCATTTTGGCAATCCTAACTTTGAATGCGTTGAATTGGCAATCATGTGCTTCATTTTGTATAATGTCACCAATAGGTTGCGATAATAACTAAGTACATTTAATTCTGTACATTACTATAACATTAGACTGGCCACAAACACCAATTTGGCGTGATTTCAAAATCATGCCAAAAATGAGTAGCCTACCAATATGAAATTAATATTATGAGTATTATCTTAACCTGTGTTATCTTTCGTCCACTAATCCTTAATTAATTCAGTATATAATTTTTGTTTTTTTATATTTTAGTACTTATATATATTTTTTGGCGATAATGTACTGCAAAAAATTTTTACACATTACGATGTCTTTGGCAAAATTAATCAGTGGTATTTTCCTTAAATATGTTTATCTGTTTTTCACAATTTTTGAAATTTTGTTTGATGTCTGTCTGAAAGGCAAACATCAAAATAAATATTTTTCAGTGTATATATATAGTGTTTGTAAGAAAATGTTTATACTATAATTTAATCAAAATATTGACCCTTCTTTTACTTTTGATATATTTCGAAGATTTAATTTTATGTTACAACTAGCTATACCTAGCTAATTGTTGCTGTGGTTCAGTCAGCTTTAAAAGACTGGTACACCATAAAAGATGACATGAAGCTTACAAAAGTAATAGTACACACGAATTAAAACAAATGAATATCTATATATACATATAAGACGCATTTGTTGTCTTTTTTTGTCTGTGTGTGTTTCCTTATAACTCAAGATGCAGACAACCAAATAACGTGGAATTTGGTATACATTCACAAAATTTAATGGGAAAGGTTCTTAAACAGGTTTCGTTCCATCCCAACCTTACTCTGACTTCCTCCAGCCAAAAAGAGTGCTCCATGTGCATGTTCTGAGCCATGGGTTCATTTTAGAGAAAAATTTACTAAACAAAAGCGGTAAGTAATTTGCAATACTTCTTTGGTATATTTACTTTACTGCAACAAATATCACATTACTTACTACATTCCATTCCCTTCCTTCATTCATAGGAATGCATCGCCATTTTTTGCTACAGTCCTGCCTATGAGAAAAAGGGGGAGAGTATAAACATGCAGACACCTTGCTTTTCTCATGGACAGTTGTATGTGGCCTGCTCTAGAGCGGGCAGAGAGGAAAATCTTTTTGTACACACTCCAAATGGAACTGCCAAAAATGCTGTCTATCACATTGCTTTAAGACAAATGTACCCTTTTATTGCATGTAAATAAACAGTTTTGTAAGCTTCTACAGAAAACCTTATTTTAAACCCGGGTAAAGCCGGGTACTTGATACCGGGTAGTAAATATATATATATATATATATATATATATATATATATATATATATATATATATTTATATATATATATGCATTTTATTTATGCACATCTTGCTGAAGCTAATAGCGTTTACATGTCTGTTTAAAATAAATTTGATACGCGCATGTAATCGAATCTATATCCATACCATATTTTGTGCAAAAAATTTGTCTTTAGAATGGTGTTTAAAGTATTCCTCCTTATATATACTTTTTAAACTACTGTAATTTAGGAAACATAGTGTAAGATATTTAATCATGTGAAATATTTAAAGTTAAATTTGTTCAAGGACATTTTAGGCACTTTTATTTTGAAATTCAAATTTTCAAAATTGTTTTAAACGTTTTTCAATTCCTATGATAAAAATATTCAAATTATATCACATCCAAGCAAATACTTTAATATGAAGTTGAATGCTTAAGTTTTATTTCTTATAATATTCAATGCCACATTCTATATTCATTTGTACTTCTAAAGCACATTTCTTCTTCATCATAAGTCAAACTATATAATAACTATATATAATTTCTGTTATTTTATGTAACAACAAACCAAAAATTATAAAATTAAAGTATGGTTGAAGCTAGCTTTACTTATCCTTTCAATTAAATGGCAATTTTTGAAAATTGTCATCTGGGGAATAAACTTAATGTTCAATTGTGCATTCATATATTGTGTACATAACTGTATTAATGACCATAAGTTTAATTTCTAATATAAAGCTGAATTTCCTTTTCAATACAATACAGAATTACTAGAATTATTGACTTCATTTAAGTGGTAAGCTGTTCCACTCTATTCGCTCTTAATTTGGAAAGCACATTAGTAGATTTTAGTAATGTTTTGGTCTGGATAAAACAGGGAATATTTATCTGAATAAAAATGCTATTTAATATCATATTTTGCTTTAGCTAAAACATTGAAGATATGAACAGAGAGCATATTCCTGAACAATAAACGAAACAGAATATTTTATTAAGATATTGATGATTATAGATCAAACATCACAAAAATATGCCTTTTGAAAACAGTACGCATTACGATAAGATATTTATCTTCGAATTTTTCATATATTCTGTGTATTACTCTATAAGATCCAGTTAACTAATTTAAGAAAAAATAACTCTTGGAATTCCAATTTTGTATTTTTAATATATTTCAATATATTTATTTAAATGTTAATATATATTTTACTTTGATTAAATTATATTCATACACTGAAGAAAAGAGAATTCAGAGTGAATGAGGTACTTTTAAACTGTATCTCCATACAATTCATAATCCATATAAGTAAAATAATATGTGGCATATTTATGAAATCAAATGACGTGTTATTTGGAAATGAATAATAGAGATATTGCTGTATCATCTCATTTCCCCCCAGTTATTTCAATAAATCAAAGAAATTGAACATTGGGAATCAGCTAGGTTATTTAAATACTGAAAATTATTGACGAAGCAGAAAATGTATCGAAAAATGCAACAGGTTTTTTAATCTAATACTGGTGAAAAGGTATTATTATACTTATTAATTAAATACATTCATTCATTGGTCATTTGTGAGTATTTTGAGATTGTTATAAAGGAAGCAAAAATATTTTTCATAAATAGATGATTATCTTATATAAACAAAAATTAATTAGTGGAAAGAAGCAGTCTTTTTGAACTCAAACATAAATATCTTGTGCATGTTTTATATAGCATTTACTTATCAAGAAATAATTTAGCTCTTTAAAAAAGGAATTATCTTAATAAATTAATCAGTACTTTAACATCATTTTAATTTGTAAGAGATATTCATAAGTAGGAGAAGAATTTAAAAAATTCCTTTCCTGATAATAGACTTTTGTACTATGAGGTACGAGTAAATTAACTCATGATTATATATATATATATATATATTCAATGGCAGCATATCATAATTTTAGTTGTTAAATATTATTGCGTTCTTATCTGTATTAACCTGTGCGTACACTTATATCTGTTTAAAGAATTCATCGATTATTCAATTCACAGTTTATAATTTATATTTCACACAATATCTAAGTCTTTGCTTATATATATTTAAGGTATCCGACTACGCTCGGAACCGTTATTTTAAAAAGGCACATAAATGGAAAATTGGCATGATATTTAGTTTCACTTCGATTAGAATACATGTGTAAAATTGTTTTAAGGGCATTTTTGACAAAAAGAATTATTTAAATACAATATTTCCACAAAAAATTAACTTAGAATAATATTTTATCAAAATGTCCTCCTTTTGTGAAAAATGCTTCTATTATAATAATATTTTGCCTGTATATAGCTCAGACGTCTGTATAGTGGCTCAACTATGAGTTTTGAAAAATTCACATTATTTTCAGAGTTGAAACCATTTGAAATAATTATCAGCGTTTTTTTTCTTTCTAGTTGATCCTCTGTACAAAGGTCTGGACTATATACAGGCAAAATAGTATTACAATAGAAGCATTTTTCACAAAAGGAGAATATTTTGAAAATTGGTCATTCTTTGTTCATTTTTTGTCAAAATATTGAAATACTATTCTTAAAGCATTTTTATATACATTTTCTAATCTAAGTGACACTAAATACCATACACATTATCCATTTACATGGTTTGCAAAATCACGGTTCCGAACGTACTCGGATACCTTAAATGATGTAACATTCCCTAATGAAATATTTTAAGTAGAATAAATAATAAGAGATTTATCCAAAATAAAATTACATGCATTCGTTTTTAACTTTCAGATACTATATTTAAAGATTTTTAAATATTTTTTTAAGCATTCTTTCAGAAAAAAAAATCGTACTCTCCAAGGTACACATGACCGAATTTAAAATTATTTTTTACTATATATTTATTTAATGTCTAAACACAAATGAAAATTTTGTTAAAATATTACTGACAATTTAAAAACAGAAGCAGTAAATTAAGCATATGGAAATAAAATATGAACTTTTTTTAATAACTCAAAATTTTTTTTTCGAAAATACATGCTATGTATACAAGTAAATTAGTTGAATACTTATTACTGATGAGAATATATTAACAATACCCAATTAATTCATGAATATTATTCATAGTTGATTTCAAGAAGATTAAACCTAATTTGAAGGTTTTCTTAATTTGAGGGCTTTGTTCATTAAACATACAGACAAATAAATTTTGAAATTATATTTTTAATCATGTGTAAAATATCACGTAAGCCAATATGGAAAAGAAACTTTAAAAAAAGATTGATAAGTGTTTCCATGACCTAAAATTTGTGAAATAACGAAAAAAATTTTAAATCTGAATAAAAGGAACAATATATTATAGCGGTTCTTCCACTTGTTGCCCAGACTAAAGGCTATTTTAAAATACTCAGCCTAAAGATAAATGATTTATCCAGAAGCCAGAAAGAAAACTTTGTATCAGTAAGTACATATACTTTTCACCAAAAAAATTCCAGAGAATATTCTGTTTGCCATCCATGGACGTAGACGAGAGAGTACACAGATTTTCTTTTCCAACGTATAGGCACTAACTCCTCGATAATATAGGAAGATTGTGATAGCTTGCGCCTTTGGGAAAGAAAAACATTTCCTGAAATTGCACCTTTAAGAGAGGACATTTCTTATTCCTACGCTTCAAGAATTTTTCTAATAATCCATTTTAAAGTATCAGGTAGTCTAAGGATATATATCGAATTCTAAAATGGGAAATGGTTCTGTATGTGTGTGTACGCATTGAAAAGGATGTGCAGTTATGTAAACTATTGTTTGTGAAAATTGTATTACTAAGAATGATCCATGTTAATTAAATGAAACGTGCAGAAAATTCTAAATGGAATGGTATATGGAAATTATTAGAATTATTAGTGAGTAAGTGTTGATACTAAAAACAGCACGTGGGCTATTGGTGATGGACCTCGTCTTTTTGAACCTCGGCCAAGTTCTGAAGATGACACCAGAGCTAGACACCTTCTACAAACGACCACAACCCGCTAACGGTAGTATTTAGGGACACGGCTAATTTAAAGTACATCAGCCACTCTACTGAAGACTCTTCAGATTATAATTGCGAAGCATCCACGTATGTATAAGCACAGAAACACATTTTGAATATTCAAGTTACTTATGCATTTAAAGCACTATACTTATGCAAAGAAACGTGTGTGACATTGTTAGACTGCTGTAAAGGATTCATTGAAAGTAATTGATGTATATCTCGCGATGAACTCAGAGTGATATTCAAGCTGTAAAAAAATTCGGTCACATGATCGGTATCCGTGAAGTGGAATTGGGGTTGCCCCCACAAAAAAACATGCATATACTGATATGATGGACAAATTGAAGCATTAAAAATGGGCCAAGCAGTATAATAGACATTCCATGCACATGGGAAGCACAGGGTACTATCATGTGATGGCACAACAATGGGGCACATTTTTGTATTATTGTGCACCTCCCACGGATCGTCGAAGTCCTGATGTGACATGATCTGTCCATTAATTTTCTCTACCTCCATGAGATTGAACCCACAATTCTGACAAAACTTTACACCTGATTAGTCACAAGTTATCTTCTCAGATGTATACAGCTATAATGTAGAATGAAACAATGACCACGTATTCATCGGGTCTTAATATTTTAATGTCATTCCCCAGAGTACCTTATCCATCATCATACTGTAACTATTAGTTAAGTGTCATGACATATACCTAGTACAATCCGTTTCCTTTAGATTGCAGTGTTTCAGAACAGTATATCACGTCAGGCAAGTCAAAGAACCCAGATGCTCCAACTATTGCAACTCATCCTCAGTGCTGTATTCCAGAAACACTTTATATCCAAATGCTATTCAAAATGTACGAGTTTTCTTTAATGCAAGGTGTATGTGTGGCTTCTTTCTGAGCTTGCACGTCCCTTGTACAAAAGATCGTTAGCACTTTATTTAAACTATTCGTTTGCATTTCGAGATAAAACTTTCACAAATTCATAATAATCGTCTGATAATGTTTTCTTTAATTGAAATTTAAAATAAAATATTTATTTTTAAAAGGGCTCCTAAAATTGATAGATGGCTTACATGTTACGTAATTACAATTTCCAAGGATAAATACTCGACAGTTAAGTGGTGCAAAAATTTCGGTTATTGCATTTCAATTATATACATTTATATTAAATTTGAAAGAGAAAAAGCTCCTGGCACAAAATAAAAATTAGAACATGACCACGAAACTTCATCCTAAGACTATTCAAACGCAGGAAAATATCAAGAAAAAAATGCACCTAAAACAAAATCATCCAACTCAAAGATTCATTGCTTCGAAACTAGGAATGTTTTCGAACACTGTAATTAAAATCATGCGTAAAGATTTAAAATAAAAAAACGATGTTTAAACCTAAAAATCGTCGCTTTTCTTAAAACATATTGCTGTAAGAAAAGCAATTTGTAGAAAATTAAATAAAAAAAAACTAGCTATACTGTAAAATGGAAATGGGTGGTTACACTCGATGAGTCATGGGTATTTTTAAGTAACTGTAATAAAAGAAGATGGATTTTCTGTTGCTCAACTGACGGGAATGAGCGTGTGAAACGGCTTCGCCAGTATACAGTAAAATTTCATAAGGGATTCATAACAGTTGTAAGATTTTCAAACAACGGCGAATTTTAAAGTTAAAAAAAGTCACAAGTAAAGACCAAGTTAATTCACTCTTCTATCAGTAGAATATTTTAGAACCGATCTTTGAAGAATAAATTCCAACCTTAAAATGAAAGGACTTCGATAAAGTTGAGCTTGATATGGACGGAGCCTTTAGAGACAGACGTCTAAGTCAACTGCCACTTATTTAGCAATGGAAGAATCAGAAACAGGAATAAAATGTATCCCATTTGAAGAAATAGGTGTAAAATCCCCCCACGCTTCTGCAATGGATTTTAGCGCTTTCGGTTTACTAAGCTGAGCCTTAGGAAAACGGCATCCTGTACGAATTTCGGAAAGTGATTCAAGAGTAATGAAGTAAAATTTGCATGGCAATGTACTAAGAAAAAGTTTACTTTTATGAAAAATTCGAGCTAGAGCTACTGTCAAGTATCATATTTATCAGATAGAAAGAAAATTGCCGTAAAGGATGCGGCATTCATCGACAAAAATTACCCATCAAATTCGTTTACATGAAGTTCGAACGACTTTCTGTAAATGTCGTTTATGTGCAGCATGAATGGGATTTACTGGGTAGGAGATTGACTCGTAGCACTCATCAGCCAAATAGTACATTTAGGTCTTGCCACCGGAGAAAGGCCATCTGGAGTTCACTCTCTACGTGATTCGCTGTCATGGTGGGTATAAAATCTGAATCCTGCATGAAGTATCTAATCAAAAGTTTTGTTCTGGGCACTTTTTATTAAGCCATATATTTGATAAATTACTTAAAGTGCTACATTTCATACGTGAAATATATATTTTTTAAAAATTAGTCGAATTCTTTTATACGGTCTGAAGTGTGTGTACGGAGGAAAAAAAAACCTTTATAACAAATAATAGATGCGCATACATCTAATACATTTAACAATATTTGTTTTCCTTTCTAAATTTTAAATCAGAATTGACCATAGATATTAATCATAGATTGTAGGAATCCATTTTTCGGTTTCTATAAAATTTCTATGAATTGCTAGACATAAAATTAAAAAAAAATATTTATCAATTACAGAATTATTATTTTAAATCAATTAATGAGAAGGAAAAAAATAAAAAAAAATGAAGCATTTTTTAGAGGATGTAAATTGATAAAATTAAGAGAATACCACGAAATATATTAAAGTAACATGGAGAAAAACCAAATAGAAAATAAGCTAAAAGTAAAAATTTTCTACAGAAATGGTTATCGTTAATATACAGGGTGTCCAAAAAATAGTACATAAATTCTGCTCATATACTCCTTTTTGGGAGGGGGGTATATTAAAATTTTTCATAAAACTTAAATTGTACAATTCATAGTTTGTGACAAAAACTCGAAAAACTAAGAATACCGTTGCAAGGAAAGAAACACCGTATCATCCACATTAACAGCAGTATTTACAAATATCTAAGAAGGCAGATGTTAGAAGCAACGCAGTGCATATCGAAATAGTTTTGAGTATGCCACGGAATAGGTGAGCGCTCTTATTGCACCTTGTAACGTCCCACGCTTCTTTTCTTTAACAAGTCCTTTGGGTTCTTTGGGCTAGAATTAATGGCAACTCTTTTCCATTCTAATCCAAGAAATGAAATGTGAACAAAAGATGCAATTGAATGGACTTTTAAATATCGGATCTTAGAGTAAGCGCAATGGCAATGTAAAGGAATGTTAGACAATTGTTGTTGGTTTGTGGCAGTTGATGGTTATTACAGTTCATGGTTCAAGTCTTACAGAGTTTTGCGTGACGTGAATTCAAGTTATTAGTGATCGAATAGATGAATTAACCAAGTTGCCTCCCATTGCATATAAAGACAAGATTGATCGTTACTACAAGCTGTAATAAGGTAGGATTGATTATTTAATATTAGAATCGAGGATTAGGTGGTTCACTTATAGATAGTGGTCTGAATTAGATTCTCTGATTATAAATATATATATTGTGAGTTGCGTATTTCGTCATTGTAGATTCTCTCATATTAATTATTATAATTGAATTTGTTAAAGGTTTAAGTTGAATATCTTAATAAATTCGTATTTTCCTCCAAATGGACAGCACGGATTTTTCCGCCCTACTAGAGAGGCTTCGAAAACGGACTACACTGAATTTTCCCTGAGGCCGGGAACTCTCCAAAAATGAACCAAACAGATTTTTTCCCCTTCAAGTAATGTGTTCAAAACCGGTAAGGTGGTATTTTTCCGAATTCTTTTCCCCCTTTAAAGGTATTTGATCTTGAAAGATAATTAGAGACGGTCGGGGAGACACAATGGGCATTGAGGGGCAACTTTTATGGTCACGGGGAGACCAGTTTCTTTAGCAATCGTAAAATCTCGGAAGAATTTCTTTAAACCCTAAAGTGTACGAAAACAAATTGCAAGTCAACGTGTTGAGAATTCTCAAATTTTTACTTTACCTTAAAATTCTCAAATGGAATTAAGTTTTTATAATGTATGTCTAAGTTTTTAAAAATATCTGTAGTATTTAAATTCAAATTATATATTAAAACATTGAGGAAAATTTACTGTTTCATTTTTCTTATTTTAATCAATACTTTCAGGGATTTTTTTTAAAAATGATTATTTTGTTATGTGTCAAAAAATAAAAAAAAAGGTTCAAAATTTAAAATATTTTAAAATTTCGGACACTTCTAAACATGAATAATTTTTAAGCTTCTGTATTACATTATTTGCAAAAAATTTATATGTATTGTTAAAAACCCTATTTAAATCTTTTAGTTTTTCATAATTTTAAAGCCAGATATTCAGGGCATCTTACATAGAATCCCTTGTTTTGTATTGTTCAGATAACAAATTATATTTGAATTTTGAATGTCTGAACATTAATTTCATTCAAAGAGAACTTTAACTTCAAGTTTATATTTTTTAACTTGAATCTTCAAATAAAGAGTATTTAAAAGCATCTGGACAAATTTAAAGTTAACATTTGCGCATATAAATAAATATAAAGATCCTTTTTAAATTCAAGTTAAAAAAATATATATTTATGCATAATCCCTCATCATTCATGTTCCATTAGTGGTTGACTGAAGAAAAGGTTATTAAAAAATTTGGACATTTTTATAATCTTAACCATGCAAAACTAGGAATTTTGTATTAGCTCCACTAAAATTCTGCATTGGAATTTTGAAAAAGATATTTATGCGTGTCTCACATACTCAGTTGAAAAACATATATTTACCATAAATACTAATAATTCTTTGGATATTTAAAATTATCATTAGATTATTTTTTAATATATATATATATATATATATATATATATATATATATATATATTCGACTTCTAATATTTTTTCAAGTATTCCTTAAATTTCATATAATTTAATTAAGTGAGGGGATATTAAAGTCGCACTCTCTCTCTTCTCTACACAACTACTTGAGGGCTTTTGGTGACGGACTTGTGGCCGGGGTATCAGTTGGTCAAGGTATCGAATCATGGTTGGCATGTCTCGAATTCGAGCCCAGTGCCACAAAAGACCCGCCGTGTAGGGCAGCGATGCACGTTAAATCTATCGAGAGCTGAAATGTCCTCTCGTTGGTGTGGTAGTTAGGAGAGGGGGTGCCAGCTCAGGTGTCGCCCTCGTCATTTGACCATTTTTCAAATTACGAGGTCCATCACTAAAAGCCCTCGTGTAGCTGAACAGTGCGACGTTAATATTCACTCAATTGTCGACGGACCTGGTAATTTTAAACCATGGTCAAGTGACGAGGATGACGCTTGAGCATCTTTCCCTTACACGGCGGATCTTCAGTGGTGCTGGGGTCGAACTCATGACACGTCAGCTACGAGTCCGTTACTTTGACCATTAGGCTACCGCGGCCTCACAATGTGGTTGAAAACTGCATGTTATGAGTAAAAATATGCTGAAACATTTGATGAACTTATAATAGATTTTTGCATAGAAGATAGATGTGTGATATGCTAAAATGACAATATGTAAAAGTTATGAGAATATCGATGACAATTTTTGAAAAATTCAATTTAAGTTTCAGTTTGAAACGTATTCGTTTTTTTCGCATTTAATATTAAATAGTCGCGATAACAAATTAATAGTTTAACGCATTCATAGATTATAAAAAATAAAGGTATAAATGACATTGTTGGGAATAATATGTTTTTATAGATTTTTGAATTCAGACTTCTTTGCAGGAGTGTAGACTATTAAAAGGTTGATGTAGAAGTTAGAAAACTAATATTTAAAATATATGGAAAACAATATCTGCAATTCCATGATCTTGACGAGCAGAAGACGGCATTTTTTACTTAGTAGGGCAGAGTAAGCATAAGGTAGGAGCTTGTGGAGTAAACAACCAGGCCTCTGCAGTTTTGGCAGGTAATGAACTCCCATTTGTTGCTTCCAGTAAGGAATATAAAAATAACAAATACAAAAATAAGTCATGTAAAATTTTATATATTTTAATAACAATGAATTGTGAACTTAGTTTCCAATTCATTTTCACGAGTTGGCAGTAACTACGGTACTCTATCGACGTACTCTTTATATATATATAAAGTACGGTTGATAGAGTACGAATAATTTTAACGCAATTTTATATTTCGTTCTCGTAAATTTTACTCCTTTTAAAACATGTGTTGCCAAAATATTCTCCTTTTGTATATTTATAAAATTTTAAAAATATAATGGTTATCTTACCCAACATTTTAAATCAGGGCGGGAACTGTGTAGCTAAGATGTGACAAACCAATCTGTCAGTATCATTCAGCGTGCCACATAGTAGGAAATTTTTGAAATCCTTCGATTCTTACGGTAATATTTGCAGATTTAGATAATAGAGGTAAGTAATTTAGATTTACAGTTTTATTTTATATTAATTATGGATCAATAGAATACATTTATTAACATAAAAATAAACAATATAAAATGTTACTATTTCTTCAACAAAGATAAAAAAAAATTAAAAATGTATGTTTCCAACATATTTATTTAAATAAGAAATAGACAAAGTGGAATATAAATTATTCCCTTCATTACAGTTAAATAAAAATTGTAATGCGAATTAACTCTTTCACCACTCTTCTTTCATATCGCAAAACCAGGGGTATAATGCGTGACACGATTCTGAGCATTCAGTTGTTAAACAATTTCTTTGCGGAGTCGAAATATTTTTCATATTAGGAAAGATATTTTACTTTGATATGCCGAATCATAAGTGGAAAGCAGAGTACATGCAATTTTCTTTTTTCAACAATTAAATCCCCTAGCAATAACACTCAATTATTTACAAAATAGCTGTAAATTTATCCTTAGAATTATCTTTCAGATTATTTTATAGTTCCATAAATGTCCATAACTCCAGAAGATGTTTGTCAAATAAGGTCTATTATCAACCTCCATCCACTCAAGAATTGACAAATTTGTAGAGTAGTGCTGAGTGCAACTAAGAATTGTACCACGTGCCCACAGGTCCATAGATTGCCGACACGTTTTACATGTTCTTATTAACTAACCATCTCCTATTCAAACAAAATTTATATGATAAAAAAGGGTTTTCATTCATTTTGTAGGGAATTGTATTAGATTCAACCATAAGTAATTTTGTGTTTCAAATAAATTACGTTGTTTCGGGGATCCCCTTAGAGCAAAATGAAAGGAATTTGACATAATTATAGTAAGTTTCTCTAAAAGGGGAAACGTTCACTTTCAAAATACTCTGCGGAAAGTGGTTTTAGGTGTACGAAGTTATATTCACTATTATTCCTAAAATAAATTTTGATATTTTGGTTTTTCGTTAAGTTTTGAAGTTATTTCTTCAAATATAATTCTCCATTGCATTTCTTTCAAACTTGCTATTTTCTTTTGCGGCCACGGTAGCCTGATGGTCATGGTTATGAACTCGTGTCCAGTGTTCGAGCCCTGGTACCACAAAAGTTTAGCGTTGAAGAAGAGCTGATGCACGATAAACACGTCGAGGTCAAAAGTCCTCACGTTGGTGTGATGTGGAAGTTTGGAAGGGGAGTTATCAGCTCAGGTATCGTCCTCGTCACTTAACCGCGGTTCAAAATTACGTAGTCGCTCGTCAGTAGCCACCGTGTGGACTTAGAATGCAATATAAACCCTTGACGTGTGCACTTGAGTTAATTCGAGTACGCTAAACAGTTCCAAATATGCACATTAGATATAATTCAAACGAGGTCGCATTTTATGCTGCTGTAATTTTCTCACTCAAATATCAGCGAGCGCCGTCTGCACTCGTGATATTTGACTGTTGTTTCTTATATTTACGATTTAGTCGTTAAACATCAAAAACTCGTTTTCAAAGTAAAGACTGTAATGTTGGACTGTGTGCAGTGCCGTATTTCGAAAAATATCACACTGTGACATTTCTGTAAACGACATGTATGTGTCTTTCTCATACTTCTTTGATACTTTTTGCTATTTATACCTGTTAAAATTATTTTTTATAAAAGGTTTTTGTAACTAATTGTAAATTGAATAAAGCCCTTTCTTACAATTATATGTATTTGAGGATGAAATCTGATTTACTTTATTCAGGAAATTTTTAGTAAATTTCATTTTCTTAGCCAACTTATTTCTTTTAAAACATGCATATTTGTGTATTATATAATTAAATTTCGAACTATCTAAAATTATGTCTGGCTTTTTTCTTCATTAAAATCTTTCAGGATTTTACTAATTATCTTGCCATTATTCATTATGTACTTAATAAGGAAAAATATATCTAAATATAAATAATTTCTGTCCTAATAAACATATAATTGTTTTTAGCTACAGTTTGGAAAATGCATTGAAATTTGTATCGGGACAGGATTTTAACATATTATGAATGTGTTTTTTACTGCCACTATGTTATATATTTATCTTTCATTCTTTTTACAATATGAGTAGAAGTCATAAACAGTTTGTCACAGTAAAATTAATTTTTGTTTTATATTCAAATTATACTATTATATTGATTCTGAAAAAAATAGGTTAGTTTGACTAGCCATTATTTCACAATTTTAAAGCATTGAACAGTTTTGAAATTTTTAAAACTTTTCTAAAATGTTAAATTATTAAAAATATTTAATTATTGTAAGTGATTAATATTTCTTAGATTATTGGAAACAAAAAGTATAAAATTTAAAATATATCTCTTTGTTGAATTTTAATAATTATTTTTATGGCTAAACCTGGAAAAAACCCAACTTTTTTTAAATATTAACATTAAGATATTTTTAAAAAATAACTAGAGCTCTCAGACCTAAATCCATATGAACTTTTATAGAACATATGTAAGGGAACATTTACAAGATATTTCAAGACTCTATCTTGAACAGGAAAAAAGTCTTAGGGATTAGAAAATACTCTCATCTTCAAAATTAAAAATCTTAGAAAAACATATTTAAAATTTGTAAAGATATAAAAAAAATTCCATTGCCTGTAAAGCTTTAATTTTTCAATCTGTTACTATCCAACTTATGCTCTACATGGAAATTCTACTTGAAATAAATATGACTGAAATATATTTTTTAATTCAAAATATTCTAAGACATAATATTGATAACAACCGTTAATTTGATCAATTATTCACTTTTATCAGAACCTTATATATTCACAAGAGTTTTAAATGCAAAATATTTATATAGAAATTAGTAGTTATACAAACGTAATTCAGAAATCACCAAGTTTGTAAACAATATCTATTTTTTTCTAAGTTCCCCATCGTGGCAGTTAAGCAAGTTTAAGTTTTTGTTGCATGACTTTAAAATACTGCAGCGTAGTACTACAATAGATTTATTATAATGTAGTTTGTGGTACATCAGGGAAATATTTAGTTCATTCTGCAACATTTGTGTTCTGTAGTCTAATTGTAATATTACCTGAAAAAGCTGCATTTTAGATTTACCGTTTTCAGTCATATTACATCCCTTTCAAGTATTATTTATCACAGTAGCCTGCGTACATTTTGGTCATGGCATTTTTCAAAAGGAAAAAAAAATAATGAAAACAAAGTAAAGAGCTTTTAAATTATATAAACTATGTGTCAAAAAATATATTGGTCTTTAAATCAATCTTAATTAAGTAAATGTGAGAAATCTCAAAAACTTAAAAACATTAGCAAACAGAAATGATTTTAGAAACTAAAATTGTAGTTAATTGCCGTTTCACACGAAATATTGGATTGTGTTAAAAATATTTTTAAATAATTCAATCTAGGAATGCAAAAATGCTTTAAAATGAAACCGAATTTAAAATCAAAACTCAGAAAATTAAAATTTCTTAAAACCTAATTGGTTTTTAGATCAGAAATTGAGCAAGTTTTCCAAATATATGAAATATATATTTGCAATAAATTGGGTGAACTCTCTGTTGGCCGTGAAGTGTAGAAAATGTCCATTTCACAATCATCGCCCTAGGCCACAGCTGTGAATGAGAAACCTCCCGTTTCGAAGAACACAGAGACCGAAAAGCCATAAAACCATCCCCTGCTAAACCAATTAGGACCTCCTGCGGCTTTAACAGGGGAAGGCATTAAACTGCCATTCGTTTTTGAAGCAGTTCGCGAAATTTATCGGAACATTTTCGGATAAGTTAGCTTTCGAAAAGTAGATTGCTTTCGAAGTGAAATTCAATTAGCGGGTCATCCAGTCAGAGGGTTAAGATAATGTTTGAACCTAGTTCTTTCGCTAAGCCTACACCCCTAGCTCAGGCTGATACTTCGAGAGATGTACTTCCAAGGGGAGGAACATCACAAGCTGTGCGGTTTACACTGCAGCGTGCTGAGGAGCAACTGAGTCCTTTTGTGTATCCGATGCATCTTCGTCCTTGAGATTGTCCCTTAGGGAAAAATCCGTTGGTATGACATCTTGCAAGCATGGATGCTATAGAACCGGACTCTCAAGTTCGATTCAATGCCAGAGTCTATGGACAGCCAAGCACATACAAGGGCACACAAATGAGCCTGAGCCCTGTCGTGAATCATCATGCTTCATCATTCATTCATCATTATTTACCGGATTTTTCTCTTGGACTATAAATCGTACTAGTACAGCTCTTTGGGCAATTTTTATGTACTCTCCACGAAGAGTCTGGAAGTGCTAAGTCTGTGAGCTATTTTTGGGACATAATCCTGTATAGCCTATTTAAAGGATGTGAAATATGTTAAGCAGGGTTCTATCAGACTTTAATTCCTCTGATACTTGAAAGTTTTTTTTTTTTTAAAAAAGCAAACTAGTTTTCAATTTATTTCGTGCATAAACTAATTCAAAGTTCTCATATTTTGAGATAATTTTATGGAGGCATATTCCGTTAAAGTAAATGTAAACTGTTGTCCTCTATTTTAATCTCAGGTGGTATTTTTTTCAAGTAAACACACAATTTAGAATGTGTTTCAAATCTATTCGGGTATAGTTAATATACAATTTCTTTTAAATTAGATTGTCATTAAGTAATTAAATCAATTTTTAATTAAAAATAATTGGGAAAATTATTATTTTAGCTAAAAATATTGAAAATGCGATAGTTATAATAATATTTTCTATATAAAATATATTAGTCAAATATTGTATTTAATTTTTTTCAGGATTTCAGATTTAATATTTTCTTACATGAAAAATGATTTCTTGTAGAAGTTAACTATAATATTGTAACTCGTTCAGGATTATATTTCATATAGTTAGAAAAAAAATCAAAATAATTATTTCCTTAACCACTAGAAGCTATCTTCCATCAAAAGAACCATTTTTTTTAATTCTTGGAATATTCTCACATAGCACTTTTCCTTTTTATCGTTAAGCCCAGATGGTAAGCTAACTAAATAGTTTTCTTTCACATAGTGAATAAGCTGCAATAATCAATGTACGTCTGGAAGAAATGTTCATATATGCTTGAATAAAGTAGAAATAAGTGTTTCTCCCTTCAATTCCTGGCATTATTAATCTGGAATGTTGATTAGAAACATGCAGAATTCAGGATAAGACTCTACAAAAATTACTAACAAGAAAACTATTAAGAGTAAGGATTCTAAGCGAGTATAAATTAAATGTGCTTATTTTTGTGTACGGATAGTAGCGAGTTTTTAATAAAATAATTTATCTAAAAATGCAGTGATATTTTGATAAGATATTTATAATGGACTAAAATGCGCTTTCCAAATTCTATTATTGCTGTAGCAACGTGAATTAACTTGCATACATTTTCCATTGAAATAATTGTGGAATGTAATGTATTTGGAAAATGGTTGTGTGAATTAAAATGTCTAAACATTTTGCATATAATATGCAAGCAATTTATTAATTCGTCTGCATTTCAAACTATACATTGTTTTTATTAATCTGCGTTAGAGATACAGAAATGACTTGAAAATTAAAGAAAAGAGAATCAAACAATTATTGAAAACTTTAAAAAATGGATGCTGTAGTATTATGAACATTACTAACAAAGGACAGTTTTTCATTTGGTTCTCAAGTCAGTACTTCTCAAACTTTCCATACTTGCCACCCAATTTCCAATCATAATTATTTTCATCGCGCACAATCCGTACAATAACAATGTATTGTTATTTTTATATTATCTTTTGTTTTCAATTTTTCAATACTGTCACGGCCCCACGTAGTGTTATCACGCCCTCTGGGGGATCCCATAGTTTAAGAAACGCTGTTTTAAGTGGCTTGTAACCAGTTTTTAGGCTAGCGAACTATCCATCTTTCTATTTTATAACACCGAATGATATCCTATTAAAAATAATGGATAAAAGTTAAAATCCAATTTAGGAAAAAAAGTAACTTTGAAGATGCATTCAAAAATGTTGAGATCACGGAAATTAAGTGACAATAACGTTTATTTCTTTATAATCATCAAAGTAAATAAATAGTTTGAATATAAAAATTTGATTTAATTATGCTATGTTACGCATTTTATATTTCCTTAAAACGGCTTATTAAATTAAGTTATATTTAAATAAATTTCGAAGTATTCTTTCAATGTCTCTTCATAGCAGCGAGCTTCATTCTGCTATAATTGTATAGATGAACTCCTTGTTTAGTCTGAAAAATGTCTAAATAGCTAATACGCACAAATCTCCTCTTCGCAGAATAATATAAAGGGTGTTTTTTAGAGGCATAGAACTTTAAATTACAATAAAACAACGATGTTTTATTCGATTGACATGAATTTTTTTTATTCGAAAGATAATCTTATGAAATTACATTTTAAATATGATTTCTGGCATATGACTGCCACGGCTGGCTCGGATATAGTCCAATCTGGACGTCCAATTTCCGATGCCTTTTCCAACATTTGTGGCCGTATATCGGCAATAACACGGCGAATGTTGTCTTCCAAATGGTCAAGCGTTTGTGGCTTATCCGCATAGACCAATAACTTTAAATAGCCCCACAGAAAATAGTCTAGCGGTGTTAAATCACAAGATCTTGGATGCCAATTCACAGGTCCAAAACGTGAAATTAGGCGGTCACCAAACGTGTCTTTCAATAAATCGATTGTGGCACGAGCTGTGTGACATGTTGCGCCGTATTGTTGGAATCACAGCTCCTGGACATCATGATTGTTCAATTAAGGAATGAAAAAGTTTGTAATCATGGCTCTATACCGATCATCATTGACTGTAACGTTGTGGCCTTAATCGTTTTTGAAGAAGCATTCCTCCAGCCCATAAAGCGCACCAAACAGTCAGTTTTTCTGGATGTAACGGTGTTTCGACATACACTTGTGGATTAGCTTTACTCCAAATGCGGCAGTTTTGTTTGTTGACGTAGCCATTCAACCAGAAAGTGTGTTCATCGCTAATCAAAGTTCGCTTATGAAAATCGAGAACAACGGCAATCTCGTTTTGGGCCCATTCGACGAATCTACGGCTTGCTTGATCATATTTAAAATGTAAGACCTTAAGATTATCTTTCGAATAAAAAAAGTCCATGTCAATCGAATAATACATCGTTGTTTTATTGCAATTTAAAGTTCTTTTACCTCTAAAAAACACCCTTTAATTATGTATATAGCCTCAGTAAAAAAATAAACCCCAAATTTATAAGATTTTTCTTTCTTTTTTTTTTTAAAAAAAAAAAGATATACTTATAGTGAAAAAAACTGCATTTATATAAGGAAGGAAAGGTTTTGAAAGTAAAACAAGAAGTTTGTAGATCCTAATACAATTATTTTGGACGCCGCATATATACCTTTTTATTCAAAATTCTTCCTTCAATCTAATTTTTACTTAACCTTATTTAGCCTTGTGAATGGAGTCGAAACATCTATTAATTAAAAAAACTATCCAAGCGGATGTATTTTTCTTTAAAAAAATAAAGCTAGCAAGAGTTTCTAATCACTTAGAGGAAAGTCACTGCGACGAAGCTTTCCCAAGTGATAGATGGGTATTTAATTTCGAAATTGCACCTGCAGGTTCCCAAGATAGAGTTCTTTTCATAAAAGTCCCATTACCCTACGAAACGAGTGTTTTATTTTGCAAAATGCGTCTCCTCTGTCTCTTAGAAAGGGGAAAAAACTTTTTAATGAAGATTCCATTGCGAGTAATGGAACTTTTAAGGAAGTGAACATGTATTTGAAATGAAAGAATCGTAATTGTATATTTTCAGTGGACTCACACTAATGATATCCCGTAAATACTTTCTAATTTAACTTCGAGTGTATAATTTGTATTAACGGATTAATTATTAACGTTGCATTTTGAAGCTAATTGGAGACTTTTGACTATGGACCTCTTAATTTTGAACCTATGGTCAAGAGAGGAAGACATCACCTGAGCTTACATAAACCTTCCAATCCCGAAGGTTAAATTTGAGGATTGACAAGTTTAGTGGACATCATAACATATATCAATGTCTTTTAGGTTCCTTATCTTTGGCTAGATTTTTAGTTCAACTGATCACTGACAGTTGGATCAACATTAGAGCACACGATCACAAGAAACAATGACCGTTATGGGTTCATGACCATATTAACCATTCAAGTGCCTCAACCACATAAATCCTACTGAAAAAAAGATACAATTTATCTTCAGATAATAATAGATAACCAACATTTGTGATGTTCCTTCCCTTGGAAGTACATCTCTCGAAGTATCAGCATGAGCTAGAGGTGTAGGATTAGTGAAAGAACTAGGATCAAACATTATCTTAATATGACTTTATTAAGATATTCAACTTAGACCTTTAACAAATTCAATTATAATAATTAATATGAGAGAATCTACAATGACGCAATACGCAACACAATATATATATATTTATAATAAGACCTAATCCAATTCAGACCAATATCAATAAACGAACCGTCTAATCATCGATTCTAATATTAAGTAATCAATCCTACCTTATTTTAGCTTGTAGTCGCTCTTGACTTTATATCAGTGTTCCTCAAACTGTGGGGCGCGCCCCCTGGGGATGCGCGATAAACGTACAAGGGGGGCGCGAGCATATCGAAAATAAAAGATTAAAAAAAAATTATTTACTGGAATGAAGTAAAACAAAATACTTTCTGACATAATAAAAAATACACATTTACACTAATATAATTTATAAATCTGCGATATTACGTCATAAAAAATTAAAGCTTCTACTTCTATTACGGTTTCTTTTCAAACCAAAATGAGAAAAAACAAAACCCAGACCCATAATCGAAAAAAAATCTTAGGAAGATAAAAAATTCATCACTGTTATATTATTGTCATCAGCTATAGGCAGCAGAATGTAGTTGCTGCGGTTTGACCTTCGAACTTACTTGTACGGTTAGTTACGTCCCTGCTCTTATGTATTTGTTTTTTCATTTAGGGAAGTTGCAAATAAACTATTTCTGCAGCGATTTTTTTCCTTGTAAAATATTTTTATGATTTTTGGAAAAG
The DNA here is from genome assembly GCA_019973935.1 of Trichonephila clavipes. NCBI lineage: Eukaryota > Metazoa > Arthropoda > Arachnida > Araneae > Nephilidae > Trichonephila > Trichonephila clavipes. Next base: position 204,821 of record BMAU01018203.1, read on the forward strand.
CACAGAGAGCTCTTTGAAGAATTACTTGGCCAAGATTTATTTCTATGAGTTATTCCCAAACATATAAAAAAGCATAATGAAAAACGTTTTACATAATTTTTTTGAACATCCATATTGTAATAAATACACTTTTATTCCGGAGCTGTCACGCCGAGCACAGAGTGCACGAAATTGGTAATTCTGGCAGAACAGTTTAATTGTTACCAATGGCTCTGACACTATCCTCCTGTTTGACAGTCTTAACGTGTGAACTAAAATATATTTGTCACATATCTCCCTCTTTTTTGGGAGTGACAAACGTTTTTTTACAATCTTAAGGAACTTGTTTTGACTAAGTTCCCGGTGTGATAACTTTTTTTCCGAAATATTTTCTGTGTTCTTGAAAGTAGGTGAGTATATTTTCTCTTAATTAAATTATTCACTGGAATTACGATTTTTATTGTGTACTATAAAAGTAATTATAAAAAAAAATTGGGGTGGCTCAATAACCCCACTCGACCATTAGTATCGAGTGCGTGCCTGCTCCAGGTTTAAAACATTTTGAAGTCTTTTCACTTTAAATATTAAAAATAATATAATTATTTCTCATCGGAATTTAATATTATTGTTCATTATTCAACATCAATTTTAAATGCTAATTCTGTGAGGCTTAAAATTACAGTTCGCTTAAAATTAATTATAATTTGAGCAATGATTTAAAAAAATCATTTTACATTTTTGTAAACATTGTCGCGCACTTGGCTTTACTCTCCTTAAAATTCAGCGATTATATCAATAATGTTTTATTTTCTTATAAATGAATTCGTGCAAATAGCGGGTACTTCAGCCGGTATACTTTTAATGTATCAGTGCTGCACAGAGTATTTTATAACTAATTAATTAATGCTAAATTAAGAACAAGTTTAATAAGAATTAGCGACTTCCGTGGGCTTGTCTTACAGAGCAAATTTTTCAAAGGAATGCTTATGATTAGAAATTGACCCACTGAGTTCTTTCTAAAAAAAAGCTGATATCTATATTTTGTCTTCTAAGCAGCCACCGCATTTTGCAATATGTTTCAATTTAAAAATTAGAGAAAGGAAAAATAACATAATAATTATGCTATTAATTTTTTTTTTTGCTTAAAAGCGACATATACAAAATTTAAAACTTATGTCATGAATTTGTGCGGTATATAATTAAGATTACTGCTTTAGCGTAAAAAAAGTGCATTATCGTTGCATTCAGTACATTATTAATGTATAAGGGGGGCGCGATAAAAATTGTGATTGATAAGGGGGGCGCCAGTATTGAAAGTTTGAGAAGCACTGCTTTATATGCAATGGGATGCAACACTGTACGGTTTCCTTCTAATCGAGCACCAATATATGTATTCACGTCACATAGAACTCATTCAAACTTGAAACACGAACTGTAGTAACCATCAACTGCCACAACCCACATCAATTGTCTAACATTCCTAACATTGCCATCTAGTTTACTCTAAGATCCTATATTTAAATTCAGTTAATTTGCATCTCTTATTCACATTTCATTTCTCGTATTTCGTTGGAAAAGAGTTGCCATTAATTCTGGTCCAAAGAACCCAAAGAAGTTGTTAAAGAAAAGACGCGTGAGATGTCACACATTCCTAAAAATTTCAAGTGCAATTTCGAGTTTGTGATGCATAGATATTATACTGAATAATTTAAATTTAGGGCAAATGTGGAAGATTATGAGTTTAAAAGCATTTCAATCTTTTAGTTAATAGTCTTTAGACTTTTTTTCAAGTATATTCAGTATTTAATTATAATTATTCTAACAAACATTATGTAAAGAAAAGAAAAAGTATATTACAAATTTATCAAGTTTGAAACACTGTAACAACGTTCTTTATATTCCACAGATATTTATTTTAAAACATAATTTGTAGCGCTTATTTATTGTATTGTGACGTCGTGGCTCCCAAGTTTACTTAATTTCTGGGTAGCAAGAGGGATCACATAACTTTAGTAAAAATTACTTTTTTATTTTCAAATAGTTAACGTGTAATTGACACATATTCTATTGTATTAATAACATATCACTTTGGCACATCTAGTTGCCCTATACTAGCTATCGTAGACTAATGAGCTCTTTCTCGACAGTCTGGATCTTGATAGCGTAGTGTCTACATTTCACCAAAATATTACAGTAAAATTTCTAGTAGGCCACCTAGCAGCTATCACTCGGATCTCCAATCTAATGCCACTGGCCCCACTGTCTCACCGTGTTCACTGGTATATCGCCGATCTAATGTAGCTAGCCAAGCTGCTCGATAGCCTTTTTTTCTGGAATCGCCTAGTCCCGATGAACTATCTTCAGTCCCTCTGCTGCCGGTCTTCCAGCTGCTTTGCAGCCTTTCATAGGTTTAGCCCCTCGCCGATCTCCCCTTCCCTTCTCATCGCTCTATTTAAAACTTTCTAAGTGTCCTCTTTCACACACTCTGCAATATATGTTTAAAATTAATACATATCCTCACCCGGCCTTTCAGTCTTGGTCCCAACCACCATTGGTCCTTTTAGGGACAAAAGCTTGTATGGAGTGTGATCATCTTGTCGCCATACATCGAAAACCATATGACAATTCGATAAATCGAACGGTCACTTCGACATGGAGAATACAATACTTGGCATTGCTTCATTACAATAGACAACATTCCCTTCCATGCATGTACATCAAGGCCATCAAAACATCATAATTGAAAAGAAGGATCACAAACTTCCATCTAAGAGATGACACTACAGAGTTGCCAATTTGTGGACACAAGAAATGACACTTTAGTATTAGCTTTATGTACAAAAACGTTCACGAGAAAACTATTTGGTTACACACACGCGAGAAGACATATAAACGATATATATGTAATAAAATTAACATTTTAAGAAATAACTGATTCATACAAATTACTTCATGAATTGTTTATTAAGAGGACACAGCATGATTCAATTGACAAAAATTAGTCAAAATTCAAATCTAATATGTTTAGCCTAAATTATTCTTTATATACTCTTTCACAGACTCACAAAATTTAAAAGCTCTAAACTTAAAAAAAAAATAGCAGAGTTATGATAGCTTTTACCTTCGTTTTTATTCACATCCCAATGGCAAATCAAAACTTTAAACATTTTAATTCAAAAAGATAAATGTAACTAGTTTGTCTTCATTTAAAATGCTAACGCTTTTTTTCTATTGCTTTGATTTTTTTTTTACTTATTGCTAAAAGTGCATGTAACAAAAGTTGGTATGCATTTTTGAGTCAAAGCAATACTTAACTTTTGTTATACATAAGTTGGCGTACTTGTAAATCAAATTTCTTGAGTGCACGAAGGTATTTGTAGGAAGGGTTTGTGACGAATCTATACGGAACTTTATCACTAACCTTCTGAACCGACCTTTTTAGGGAAATTTAATTCCCTACCTATTTCCAATCAACTCCAAAGAGCGGACAGGATTCCTTGTTATGTAGATTAGATTCAGTATTTAAGTCAAACGAAATAGTAAAGTTAGAGCAGTAGGAGATAGACATTGAAACATAGAGTTATAGTGATTTTGAATTGAAATATTGTTGTTGAAGATAAATTAACCTCATGAAGAATTGAGATTCCGAGTGGTAATTATTATTTTGAATTTAAAGTCTCACTCAAGTTTTAAGAGTCGGATTAAAGTTAAATGTTCAATAAGAACATTATTAAATATAATTCTGGGATCTCTTATCGTGGTAATTTCTACGTGATCGTTTTATTTAATAAATTAATTAATTGAATCATTAATTAATTGAGCTAATTTAAAGGATATTATCTTTAAAACCTCATAATATTAGTAGTCGAATTTGTTAATAAGTCTTTGATTTTATTTGGGAAAAATATCCAAATAAAGAAAGTTATTTATAAAAAATGGCTACTGGCTCTTTTTTATGACTCATAATTATTCTAGTTCTCAAAGTGAGGTTCCTAGAGACCTTCACAATGGCGCCCAACGTATAAATCCCGAGAATAAAGTCGGATCCAGTTTTAGAATCATTCCGGAACAATATTTTTCGGGAATTGAGAACATAGATGATTTTTTGGAGAATATTTATCATAATCTCGCGTATTATGAGATACCTGCACAACTAGCATGTGCTTACTTGAAAGGTCATCTCAAAAGACGGGCACTCGACTGGTTCGAAGTTCTAGGTTATAGAGTCATTGAAGATAAGACAATAGACTACGCGCACTTAAAACAGGCATTGTCGGAACAATTTCCCGTGGTCAGAAACAGGTCAGAACTAGAAACGCGATTTTATTCCTCATCACAAAGATGAGATCAACAGCCTTCGACTTTATTTATGAATTGTTGAAAATTCATAAAGTCCTTAAACTAGAAATGTCGGAGGAAAAAATTAATAGATCACGTCGTTAGTCGATTAGAACCTCAAATTTTGATTATGTCGAAGTTAGACATCCACGAAATACTGCCAATCTCCTACAAATCGTTGATAAATACGAAGAACGTTTTATGCATAGACAAATCAGAGGTTCGAGTGAGGGATTTAGAAGTTCAAGCCCTCATGAAAACAATTGTTTTAATACCCGGCATAGACAGGAAAATTGGAGGTACGCCAATAATAGCCGACCACAAAGGGAATTTAATCGGTTCGAAAACCAAGGTTTCACAAATAATCGCAGATTCGAGGGTAGACGCCAAGGTGGACAATCGGATCAACCATTCCACAGTCAAGGCGGTCGACAAAGTGGGTCGAGAAATAGTTCATTTCGAGGTCAAAATGAACGAAGTATAAATTTAAACTTTTAAGCGATCGATGTGAATATGGGGGTAATCGATCGCGGGGTACGGAAAATCCTCTAGTTTGGGATCATCGGCCTATCAGAGTATCCTCTATAAGAATGACCCCAGTCGAATTACCGTATGTCCCTATTCTATTAAATGAAACCTTTATTACAGCACTATGGGACACGGGAGCGGAGAAATCTTTTATTTCGGAGGAGGTATACCGCAATTATTTTTCATACCGACCTCGTCAAAAGACGAAAGACAAAGTCGTGACAGCACAAGGAGCCCCGTGCAGTCATTTGGGTAGAGTCGAATTACAAATTAGAATCAGGGAATTTCAGAAACCCTGGGAATTCCATATACTTGATAACATGCAGTATCAGTGCATTTTGGGGATTGATTTTATGAAGGCGTCGCGATTAACATTAGATTTTGATCAGAAATCCTTAATCATTCCCGATCATCTGATCAAACAAACGCCTAAAGAGGAGAAACTCGTTGATATTGATCTCACAGAATCGAAACTTGATAACGAGCAACAGAGGCAATTAAAAAAGCCTTATTTAATAATTTTAAAGGGTTATTTTCCGATCAACCGATTAACGCATGTTGTATATCATGAGATAGATACTGGAGATAAAGGACCGGTAGTGTCGAGACCATACAAGTACGACCGGGTCAAACAAGGCATTATTGATTATCACATAGATAAGATGTTACGGGATGGTACAATTTGTCCTATTAATTCGCCCTATGCATCTCCAGTCGTATTAACTCGAAAGAACAATGACCTTCCTCCAGATTCTCCCGAGGCGTATCGTTTCGCGATCGATTATCGGAAACTAAATGCAATTACCAAATATCCTCGATATCCATTACCGGTTATTGATGACTTACTCACCAATATCCCTCACACCAACGTTATGTCCACTCTAGATCTCAGAAGTGGCTATTTTCAGTTGGCGATTAGTCCAAAGGACATAGAAAAACAGCGTTTATCACTCGCAATGGCACTTTTTTTTTTTTTTTGCATTCCTACGCATGCCTTTTGGTCTTTCTGGGGCGGCGCCTAATTTCCAAAGGGCTATCGATATAATCCTCCAACCTGTTATTGGGCGTTTCGTGTCCGTTTACATGGACGATGTTATTATAACATCTCCATCGTTCAAAGACCATCTTGATCATTTAACTCGGGTTTTTTCCTTATTACGAGACGCAGGGCTAACGTTAAATAAAGAAAAATGTCACTTCGCTCGTGACAAACTCAAATATTTAGGCCTGATTATTAGTAAAGAAGGAATCGAAACTGACAATAAGAAAATTCGGGCAATTACGGAAATGAAACATCCCAAAAATAATAGAGAAGTGTCAAAATTTTTAGGGATGACGGGTTGATACCAAAAATTTATTCCGCGATACGCAGATATATGCGAACCATTGTACCAATTAAAAAAAAAGGGGGCGAAGTTTAACTGGTCGAGAGAAGCACAGGATTCTTTTGATCAGATCAAACGCACACACTAACGGAGGCACCGATTTTGCAATTACCAAATTTTTCTGAACAGTTCAATTTATTCACTGATGCTAGTGGGGTCGGAATTGGTGCTGTGCTTCAGCAAAATCAAAAACCTATTGCTTTCGCGTCTCGAACCCTTAATAAAGCAGAACGTAATTATACGGTTACCGAAAGAGAATGTTTGGCGGTAATTTGGGCTCTAAATAAGTTTAAAACTTATTTTGGACCCCTACCTGTGAAAGTGATTACAGATCACGCAGCATTAACGAAGTTAACCAATGGTAAGAATTTATCAAGTAGGATGATCCGATAGTTATTGAAATTGTCAGAGTTTAACATAGAATGGGAGCACAGATCTGGTGTACAAAACGTGGTCGCAGACCTTTTATCAAGAAATCCAGTAGACAGTGTCGATGGGTCGCAAATTTCGTGCGCAGCTCTTAGAGCCCTCGCAATAAATTCCCGTGAACAATTCATTAAGGAACAGAGGGAAGATCCTGAATTAGGACATATTTATCGATACTTAGAAAACCCTGATGACGGTTCTGTTAATGCGACGGTATGCGAGAGTTGGTCCCAGGACTTCAAGTTAATAAATGGTCTCCTCTTTTACGCGAAGTATTTTTCTAATCTGGGAGAACTAAGAGTTTATATTCCTGGTTCTCTTCGAAAGGATATAATGAAAGAATTTCATGATCTGCCACTGGCAGGACATCTCGGAATGAGGAAGACATATCTTAAACTTCGTGACACGTGCTATTTTCCATTTATGAGAAAATATATATTTGAATATGTTTCAACCTGTGACCGGTGTCAAAAGTTTAATTATAAAAACGCGCTACCAGCTGGTCGTTTAATGCCTATAGTTTCGAAATATCCAAATGAAATTGTAACGCTAGACTTATTAGGCCCCTACCCCGCATCCCGACCCGAGAGATATAAATTCATATTAGTTATAACTGACCACTTCACTAAGTGGTGTGAGATGATTCCTCTTCGTAAAGCTTCAGCCCAGACAATAGCTAATGCCTTTTTTAATACCTATATAGCACGTTACGGAGCTCCGATTTCTTTGATAAGTGATAACGGCCCCCAATTTATTTCTGAAGTATTTGAACATCTCAGTCACAGGTTGGACATCAAACATATGAAAACGGTAACGTACCGACCACAGTCTAATCTCACGGAGAGAGTGAATAGAAATTTAGTTCAAATGATAGCTTCTTTTGTTGAAGAAAATCATGAAAACTGGGACCAATTTCTACACGAGTTCGCTTTCGCATTGCGCACGGCGGTAAATGAGACGACAAATAAAACTCCGGCTGAGTTGTTTTTGGGAAGGAAAATCATAACTCCGTTTAACAAGCTCATAAATGTTACGGAGGATGCGAAATATGTTGGTAATAACATCGAAAGATTATTCGATGAGGCAAGACGAAATATGCAAAAAAAGCATAAGTCTTGGGAAAAAACATTACAATCTCAGAAGGAGGGATGTTCACATCAAAGTGAACGATTTGGTTTTACTTCAAACACATTTCTTAAGTGCTGCGGGTAGGAAACAGGTGGGAAAATTTATGCCTAAGTTCGAAGGTCCCTATAAAGTTTTAGAAATAAAAGGAAATAATTTAGTCATTTGGAAAAACGGAAGAAATATAACTGTTAATATTGATCAGGTTCGAGTGTATCGACCTCGTCAGTCAGACACGATTAGTTCGGATAGTCCGGTAGAAACTCTGTATGACGAACAAGAAGTTGGTCATGGGTCGAATAGATCACATCAAGGACAGTTTAAAGAGCATAGGAAAACCTCTAGTCAGGAAAGTGAGGGGTGTAGATCACGGCAGGGTAACACCACACGAGAGATCCCCAGAAATAAACGTAAAATTAATAGTACTACGTCAAAGGACCAAGCTTTAAAACGGTCCAAGATATGTAAGAAGAGATCCCGACAAGGATCTGATCATCAGGACCGGAAAAGACACGCTCCTGAGCAAAAGCAGGGAGTCAAGAGGTCGATCCCTTCCTCGATCTCGTCCAGGAATTATAAATTTCAAAAACATAATACCTCTTCACCAGGAGTAGAGTCCATTGCAGGTCCATCAAAGTTGCCTGATCACAAGACTGCTACGACTACAAGTGGATCCCGAAAGGAAGTTAGTGGACGTGATAACCAGACCCGTCAGACCAGAGCGACAACGAGAAGACGCAACGAACAAGCGGAGAAACCAGTCCGGTCGAATCAAACCAATACAAGGAGACCTTGCCCATACTATCTACGGAGCCGTATACAAGAAAAAGACAGAATCCATGAGGACCTCAGCAACATCGAAATCAACGGCATACCTGGCAGCACATTCCGCAGAAGAAGCCTCAGTATGGAAGCGTTGAATGGAGATCCAGTGCATAGGATTTAACAGACAAAATCCAGGTTGTATTGTTTCTTTATCTTCACAATGCGAACAAATGAAGAATTTTTGCAATTAAAGCAAGTCACGGGCGGACTCTAAAATTAAGAAGACAGACAAAAGTGGACACTACATTGTGTGTGTTTTTTTTTCTATAACAGAAAAAAACGACTTTTGTGTTACTTTTTGTATTTTGGAGAAAACATCTGTAAATTTTGCATTTGTTTACTTCGATGTATGACTTCGCTAAGATGCGACAATTCATTTGGTTGTTTGTGTTATTTATTTATTACAAAATGATTATTATTATATGCTATGTATGTTTCTATGTATGTTTTGTTTCACATCTGGTGCCTTGGAGCGCGGCGAAGTTAGATAGGATTAACCATTAACACTAACTAGCGCATCAAGTTTTTCGAATGGGAAGGCAAAGGAACCAGATATTTATTGTATATGACATTCATGTAACAAATGTATAACTTCATGTCTGCTTTTACCTACTTCTCAAATGGATATCAGTCTTTCAGGGTAGCTGACCCTGAAGTCTTCGATGTTCCAGTGCAACAGAAAATTGTATTGTATTTCTTTTTTGTATAATGTATAAGTCATACTCTATGAGGCTGGTTTTTTGCCACCACTAGGGTGGTTTTTCCCACGCCTCCTTCGCCGAATGGATAGAGTGCAGGGATTAATTTAAACTTGTAAAATATTATGAGGTTTGGCAATTAATTATAATTCTTAATTTTGTCATTTTTCATTACGAAAGATGTTTCAGTAATATACAGTTAGAAATTATTATAGTCGGTACTGTAGGACAATGATAGGATTTACGTAATTTATTTTCAGGGCATATGAGTCCTTCGAATAAATCCCGTTTTCTTTTTGGAGGGGATTGTGACGAATCTATACGGAACTTTATCACTAACCTTCTGAACCGACCTTTTTAGGGAAATTTAATTCCCTACCTATTTCCAATCAACTCCAAAGAGCGGACAGGATTCCTTGTTATGTAGATTAGATTCAGTATTTAAGTCAAACGAAATAGTAAAGTTAGAGCAGTAGAAGATAGACATTGAAACATAGAGTTATAGTGATTTTGAATTGAAATATTGTTGTTGAAGATAAATTAACCTCATGAAGAATTGAGATTCCGAGTGGTAATTATTATTTTGAATTTAAAGTCTCACTCAAGTTTTAAGAGTCGGATTAAAGTTAAATGTTCAATAAGAACATTATTAAATATAATTCTGGGATCTCTTATCGTGGTAATTTCTACGTGATCGTTTTATTTAATAAATTAATTAATTGAATCATTAATTAATTGAGCTAATTTAAAGGATATTATCTTTAAAACCTCATAATATTAGTAGTCGAATTTGTTAATAAGTCTTTGATTTTATTTGGGAAAAATATCCAAATAAAGAAAGTTATTTATAAAAAATGGCTACTGGCTCTTTTATGACTCATAATTATTCTAGTTCTCAAAGTGAGGTTCCTAGAGACCTTCACAGGTTGAATATTAAAATCACAAATTTTAAGTTTTTTTCCTTAAAAATTTAAATGGCCAGCTTTTTATGAAGTTCTGAGTACAAAATCTGTTTTACATAATATATTAGTATACACACATAGGATACAACCAAAAAAATTGTGAAAATCCTTAAACGAAAAATGTTTTCGTAAATCGTACCATGTTCCCTTAACGTCACATTCTAAAGCAACACGATTTTATTTTCAATTTACCCTCTAATTTCTAGTGATGAGAACGACACCTCAGTACTCTATTTTTCATACATTCACACAGCGTTAAGATAAGAATTTTGAGCCTTATCAAATTGACCATGCCTCTGTTTCTATACAAAGAGGATCTTAAAAGACACCAGGAGTCAAATCCCCGACCTGCTGAAGCAACACCTGCCATGAGTTCACGATCATGATCTCTCAGTATCAATAACGAGTAATTGTTTCTAACATTAAAACCCTATGTATTTAAAATGAATTCGAATTGTTTATCACGCAAGAATAAGGAAAAAATGCTAATGTTGAATATAACCTTGCGCTTTGTTTTCTGTTTTTGTTTGTGAGTTATAAATTATTTATTTCTAAATTGTATCGATATTTCTATAAATATTTAAACTACTACATTATTTACCAAAATAAATAGGAATATATATATATTACATTTTACGGAATCTAATCAGCTGCCCAGAAATATTTAAGTACATTACATTTTTTTTAAAGTTTAGCATCTTTACTTTATATGGCATCATATTAAACTCCCAAGTGTAATTTTTATCGGTAAAACTCCCCTATGGCCATTCAAATTTATACTTATTTCAATCACCCAAACCACTTACACCGATTTGCAAACCACTTAACCGCATGCTTAAAAGAAATATTTCTTGGGGCTCCACTTCAAAAGAAATGTCATTTCGTCCCCATATCCCAATAAATTTTGAGCCTGCTCTTTATCCGAAGACTCCTTCCAAGCATTTACCATGCGTGAAATCTAATGCTTTGGCAAACACCGCAGGCTGTAAGTGACTTATCAACACACACGGAACCAATCAAGCGCAGTAAAAAAGAACCGTCGCAGGGGAAAAATATCAACAAAAGCCTTGATCCTGTTGTATATATCATTATATAGAGAGATTGGACAGCAGAATAAAGCTGTTCTCGACACATGACGCATCTAGAGGATGATATTTCGATCTATTAGCCTGACTCTTTGCGTTTCTCGTCCGTAACCATCCGTGATGAGGGAATTCTTTTGTTGACTATTCGGATGTCGATTTGAGTGATCCGACTTCAATTTTTTCTGACGGCTTCCAGAGATTAGATTTTCAGCCTCAAGATCCTAGATACTCTTGTAGATAGAGAAAAAAAGGATGTTTTCCAGATAGAATGAAATCTGAAAATGGACAGGGTAGAGAAATTTACTATTCCTGATAGAAATTTTTCCCTCTTTCTTGAACTTGCCCCTTTCAAAGATAGGTTTTCTGCAACATGTATTTCAACAAAGTTTCGTGTGTGTTATTGAAAATATATATCTTGCGCAAATATATATATATTTAAAAAAATTCTGTAAGTTCAGTTGTGGCTGAGAAGGGTGTTTTGATACAACGCATATAAGTATATATTTTTAGCTATAAAATATTTTAATCAAATACAAAATGTGATAATGTATCTTGGACTACGTTCGGAAATAGGGTTTGAAAATATATAAATTATTTTTTTCCGACATTCAGTGTCACCTAAATTACAATATGCATATAAAATTGTTTCAAGAAAAAAAGTATTTAAATACAATTATTTGCCAAAAATAGAAGAAAGAATAACATTTTCAAAAATTTTTTCTTTAATTTCTTTCTTCTTTCTTCTAAAGATTTTGAAATATATATGATTGAGAAATAGATTTAGTTATATTTTCTAATATATCAGAGAACAGAAATTTTAGCAAAAAAAACACTGTTTATTATTTTAATTCATAATAACTCTGAACAGAGTGTGATTTATTAAAAACTTGTTTATGCTCTATACAGAATTATTTGCTACATATATAAGCAAAATATGACAATTGTTAAACCGTTTTTCTAGAGGATAATGTGTTTGTAATACATATAATTTTTTCTCCATTCACCGACAAAAAATGTCCAGTAAATAATTTTTTATTTGTGGTAATATTCCTAAATTAATTTTGTAGGTATATTCTAATTCATGTGACGTTAAATATCAAAATTCATTTTTTATTTATATGAATTATCAAAATTACGGTTTCTAACGTAGTTGTTGTCCTTGATATAGTGAAAATAGGGACTAAACATAAATATATTCAACATAAATTAATTTTTAAAAAGTTTCCTTTCATTGATCATCATTTAAATTATCTCCATTAAGTCTTTCATTTTTATTTTTAAAACTGCTGTGATATTTTTTTTTTAAAAAAATAACAATTCACAGTTTTAAAAAATAGATAGTACAATATTTTTAACATGTGGTGTGTGTGGATAGTTACAATAACTAATGCTAACATAAATAATTGGAATAATTAATAGTAATGAGAGCTCGTTTTATGACTCAAACTATTCCTTTTTTTAGTTCATATTGTTTCATTGGAAATAACATCTATTTACATATGATGTATTTATAAAATTATGTATTTCAGAACTTATATCATTGTATAAAAAAAATTATGTATCAAAAATCTGTAGTTCCTTTTTTTCCTTCGTTTTAAAATTAAAGTCGCTTAAAATTTTCCTAACATCAAACACATTTGGCCTGAAACTTCCACTAGAAAACTTAGATCTCACATTAATATATTTCGGTTCATGACACAGAATACAAATTATATTGATTGCAAAATATTAATTCCAGAGTGTGTGCTAAGAGAGTTTAAACACCCAAGCGGAAATTACCTCTGTTAATAGAACGCAATTACAAAATGGAGTCAGGCCGCTAAACATTATAGAACATAATGCACTTAAGTCATCACAACCAATTACGTATTCCCATTCGATCCTTACCTCCCAGAGTATTAGTCATGCTGGCTGTGATGTAGAATATAGTTTATTACTTAGATTAAATACCTGACCAGTGGAATAACATCGTAGTCATTAAATAATTGATGCATTTAGCTGTATGATTTAATCCATCAAATTCTTGGGACTTTTTCAAGTTAATTTTTCAAGAAAGTTGTTAAAATTTTAATAATTATTTTATCACTTTTATTTTGTCTTTTATAAAAATGTGTACCTTGATCTCACGCAAATTTCCCTTCACTAACATCTAGTTTACTTAAGTATGATACATGATAAAAGATCATTGAATTAAAAGAAGTATGAGGTATGCGAACAAGCATAACTATTCAGTAGACGTGTAGTGAATGAGAAGAGGAAGGGTATAATAGTAAAAAAACGAGTGATAGAATAAATCGCCTATATACTTTATAGAAGTGTTACTGAACTCAGAGCATTGAATTTGGCTCCGAAATGCGGTCTGATGTTAGGGGTCCTCAAAAAAAAGAATCTTAGGATTCTTATTTGATAGACTCGGGAGAAATAAACTGCTTCACATATGTCATTTAAATTCCTACTGAACATCAGAAATTATATAAACTAATTGATGTCAATGGTCATGGTGTGATTCTCGTATTTAACTGGAACAAACATGAACTAGCAGTTAATAAATAAAATATATGTGACGCGTGAAGAAATAATTGGTATATATTATAAATTTACATATTTCCTATTTATAGTTCCCTCCATTTTCTAATATTAGATAAAATTACTTATTATTAATTAATTCATCTATACACTAATATCACTATAGTTACGGTGTATGTAATTTGTAACTCTCTTTTTAATTTTTATTTCTATCCTTTTTATACTTTTGTTAAGTGCTACGTTTCAGACAGTCACATACTATGGATCTGTATTAGGGGCTAGAATCTGGCAAACAATTATTTATTGCACTCAAATTAAGCGCGAACTCTGTATTTTAAGTGCAATTTTTAGGTAAGTTACCTCTGTCTTGTAATGTATTTAGATATTCCGATAAAATACTTTCAATAGGTTTTGCTCAGTATTATTTACATAAAAGAGGAAAGTTGGCTGGCCAAATAACATGTTCAACCCCACTCTTATATAAATTATTTTATATATTAACTGTCCTAAGTCAGCAATGTTTGTAATACCGCAGTATCCATTTTATAATTTTTAATCTCGTTTACTTATGTGTCCTTAATTTTAATCTCGGATGCTCATGTGTCCTTCATTGTGAAATTTTCCTACTGTCCATGTGTTTTTCGAATGTAATTGATGGATGTTGGATGTTTATCTCTTGTTTGTGTGTAGAGAATTAGACTATATATATGTATATATATATATATATATATATATATATATATATATATATATATATATATATATATAATTACAAATTTAAATTGGAATACTTAAATATTTTTTTATTAATTAAGAGCAAAAATTATGATAATCATTTATTCAATTATTACATCTCTCGATTAACCAAACTCCTACTGTCGCATCAAGATTTTCTAACAGAACCATTCAAAAGAATACCAGCGACACACAAGTCATACCTAGTAATCAAGAACCACTTTTAACCAAGCTTATCAAAATAACAAATTTTTAATGATTGCTAAATTGAACTTAGCCTCGAGTTCCGTTGTATTCTAGAATGGGGAGGGGGGTATTAGCTAAAAGTAAAAAAAAAATTCAATTTAATTGCTCATAAACACAATTAAGAATTCTGTAGCTCTTAACATGTGTACATTACCATGCTAAAGGGAAATGAAAAATATAATAAGCTTTGTAAATTTATAATAAACGTGTACTAAGACATTTATATTCAAAGACTTATTAGAAAAGAACGCACTTTCGATATTATTTATCAGATACTGAAGGTATCCGACTACTTGCGACAATTTTTTTTTTTTTTTGAAAAAATGGAGATAAGGGGATTTTTTTGTGATTTTAAGACTTATTTAGTATGTTTTAAGAAGAAAATCCTGAAATTGAAAACATAAAAAAATATTATTATTAAAATGGGAAAATACTGGCGAAAATAAACAAGAAATTACATAAACGGAAAAACTGTGAACAAAAATTTTATGAACAAATTCTCAATCTTTCAATTTTGATGTGTTACTATGTTATTCATGTTTTAAATGTCCTTTAGGATAAGATATATTTTAGTTTTTACAAAAACTGGAGCAATTTACCTTAATGATTATATTAAATTCCTTATAAAAACAGTGAATATATACACATAAAAAGACTGTAAATTTTGTAATAAAACAGTGATTGATAAATCTGAAGGTCAAAACACTCCCACTGTTGTACAGAACATGCACAAAAAATTTAATTAAATTATTTTCAAATTTTTTTCAGTAATCGCCGTCCCCGTATCAGCTTTTTGAAAAAAAACACATTTCGAGTAAAACGCGTTTTAAAGTTTGATATCTTGTGTAAAGTTATGACATACTTTTACTAAAACACCTGTAGTTTTTGTTCTACTGCAGTGCTTCTCAGACTTTCAATACCGGCACCCCCCTTTACAATCACAATTTTTATCGCGCCCTCCTTATACATTAAAACTGTACTGAATGCAATGAATATGCACTTTTTTTAAGCTAAAACTACAATACGCGAAGTAATAGGATAATTATAATGTTATTTTTCATTTTCTCCAATTTTTAAATTGAAATATATTGCAAAATGTGGTGGATGCTTAGAAAACAATATATAGATGTCAGCTAAATATAGAAAAAAATCTCAGAGGGACAATTTCTAATCATAAGCATTCCTTTGAAAAACTTTGCTCTGTAAGACAGGCCCATGGAAGTCGCTAATACTTATTAAACCTGTTCTTAATTAAGTATTAATTAATTAGTTATAAAATACTCTGTGCAGCACTGATACATTAAAAGTATATCAGCTGAAGGACCCACTCTCTGCACGAATTATTTTATAAGAAAATAAAACATTATTGATATAATCGCTGAATTGTACAGAGAGTAAAGCCAAGTGCGCGACAATGTTTACAAAAATGTAAAAGGATTTTTTTAAATGATTACTCAAATTATAATTAGCTTTAAGTGAACTGTAATTTTAAGTCTCACAGAATTAGAATTTAGAATTGATGTTGAATAATGAACAATAAAAAAAATTCTAATGAAGAATAATTGTATTATTTTTTAATATTTATAAAGCGAAAAGACTTCAAGATGTTTTAGCCCTGGAGCAAACGCACACTCGAAATTGTCTAGAGGGGTTATTGAGTCACCCCAATCCTTTTTTTAATAATTATTTTTATAGTGCATAATAAAAATCGTAATTCCAGTGAATAATTTAATTCAGAGAAAATATACTCAACTACTTTTAAGGAAACAGAAAATATTTCGGAAAAAAAGTCACCACACCGGGAACTCAGTCAAAACAAGTACCTTAAGATTGAAAAAAAAACATTTGTCTCTCCCAAAGAAAGAGATATAGATATGTGACAAATATATTTTAGTTCACTTTAAGACTGTCAAAGAGAAGGACAGTGTCAGGGCCATTGGTAACAATTAAACAGTTTTGCCAGAATTAACGATTTCATGTACTCAGTGCTCGGCGTGACCGCTCCCTGATTAAAAGTGTATTTATTACAACATGGACGTTCTAAAAAATTATGTAAAACGTTTTTCATTATGCTTTATGTGTTAGGGAATACTCATAAAAATAAATATTGGCCTAGTAATCCTTCAATCCTATTTATTTCCAAAAATCATAAAAAAATTTTGCAAGAAAAAAGCGCAGCAGAAATAGTTTATTTACGACTTCCCTGAATGAAAAACAAATACATAAAAGCAGGGACGTAACTAACCGTACAAGTAAGTCCTAAAGTCAAACCGCAGCAAATACATTCTGCTGCCTACAGTTGAAGGCAATAATATGATGCTTTTTATGTCTTCCTAATTTTTTTTTTTCTTTTGATTAGGGGTCAGGGTTTCGTTTTTTGTCTGAAAGAGTAGCATTTTAGGTTTGAAAAGAAAACGTAATCTCTCATCATGGGATTACAGCAAATCAAATAAAATGTTTTTCTTTATCTGGTTATAGTATCAACGATAACTATTGAGGTTTTGAAATAGAAGTTTTTAATTTTGATGACGTAATATCGCAGATGATATATATAAATTATATCAGTGTAAATGTGTATTATTTTATTATGTCAGAAAGTATTTTGTTTTACTTCATTCCAGTAAATATTTTTAATTGTTTATTTTTCATATGCTCACGCCCCTCTTGTAGGTTTATCGCACCTCCCCCCACCAGGTGGGCGCGCCCACAGTTTGAGAAGCACTGTTCTAGTGAATGGAAAATAAGAAACTTGATATTTTTATTAAGATGATAAGATGACCTATAAAATAAAATCATAAAAGAAAATTTGTCAATTTTTTCAAAAAAACCTTGCTTTTAGAGTAGTTGGTTACCTTAATGTACAGTTGGAATCTTTTTCGATACGTGAAGTAAACCAAGTAAGTATTCGAAATCTTTGGTTTTTGTATTGATAATGCACTGACAATTTTAATTTCAAAAAATTAATAATACGTACTCTTATGGGATCACAAGTGATTCTTCTACATTAGAGTAAATCCCTAAGACTATTACGCAGAAAAACTTCTCTCAGCGGACTGTATACATTCTATTTCTATACCAAATATTGCGGCTACACTCAAAAAGTGTGTGGTTAATAGCATGTAACCAACTTTTCTCTCCGTTTCGAAACGTTTCCATCCCCTCTGTCCCTATTTGGTCAATGACCTCGCACTGCCTGTGGTTGAAGAAACTATACTTTAGAGCTCTTGCTTTGGGAAGTGGAGAGTGTAAGAAGAGAAAGTGCACGAACCCATTTCTTCTGACTTAACGAATACCCAAGAGTATGCATTATTACTGAATCATATTTTCTGGAAAAAATGATAATCTCATCTATTCTATTATTTAAATGGTTTTTTTTTTAAATTATTATTGAATTAAACATTTTTATTGATTATTGCGTAAATAATACTTAATAACAATACACCTTATTAGAAAAGTAAACTAAAGATTTCGCAAAGAAGAAAATTTAAGAAAACATTTATTGATTAGTACAACACATGCAGCTTTCCAGAGTTTTCATTGTGCCGAAAAAACACCCCAAATACATTTTGTAGGAAAATATCGCATGAGAAAATCAGGAGGGATTCTACATCATCATGAGTTTACTGCGTGTTCCAATAAATTCCATTTAACATCTTATTAAATCTGAAGTATTTATTAAAAAATAAAACATACAAATATGTTTGAAAATAAAATGAAAGTTCATCGAAATAAACTGCACCATTTTAGTTATTGCTAGTGTGGAAATGGATAGCAAATACGTTCCAAATTCGTAAAAGATTGGAAAACAATTAGTATATCGAGCCTATTTCAAATTATAGAAGAGTTTTACTGCTTCAACTTTATGTACGCTCATTAGGCAGCCATTGGTATACGTTTTCTCCTGAGCTTTGCTATTTACCCTAATGCAGTGAAACAAAGTATTTAGTTTTTATATGCATTTCTAATGACT
The DNA here is from genome assembly GCA_019973935.1 of Trichonephila clavipes. NCBI lineage: Eukaryota > Metazoa > Arthropoda > Arachnida > Araneae > Nephilidae > Trichonephila > Trichonephila clavipes. The sequence continues at coordinate 223,649 of BMAU01018203.1, forward strand.
GTGAAATTGCACTTGTATGTGTCTCATGGGTAAGAGTATCTGATCTCAAGAAGAAGTTAAAGATTTCTCCGAATTCCTTTACAATGTACACGTTCATTATTAGCCTTTTCATATGAAGTTCTTTGTCTTTACTATTTAAAAGAAGTATATTTAGTAAATATTTAGCAATTCATTAGCAATATCTCTTTACAATGATTACGTTGTTTGATAAATGACTTTAAACATGCCTTACGATTCTTTAAATTATATTTAATAATCACGGTTATTTTGATATTTAATTCTTATAATCATAAAAAGTTTACTACAATATTAAAAATTTAGGCAACAGTAAACTTTTTTTAATGATAGAAGTAAAATTATAAGTACTTAAACTATAGGTAATAACATTAAAGAAAAAACTAAAGGAAAAGTTCCAAAAATATTTTGTAGATTTTAGTTAACAATTCAGCGATGTTATGTGCCATGCGTCACATTTGGTTTTAGGTTACATATTAAAGTGTACAAAAACGATAACGAGTAGGTAGACGAAATCAATGCAGCTCTTGGTTAATCTCGGGAAAAAACCCTATTTTCGAAACAAGCCAAAAATTACGTTCTATTTCAATACGAATATCGTTTATTATTCTTGTTATTGTCCTTTAATATGAATTAAGGCAGTGCTTCTAAAACTTTCAATATTGGCGACCCAATATTCAATCAATTTTCATCGCGTTCCCCTCCAATGTATTGAATTCAATAGTACTATACTTCAATGGTACAAATACATTACGACGAAAACCTCTTAAGTGCAACTGACGTATATAAGCGTCTGGCTAAGCCAAATCGTTATTCCCCTGAACGTATATATACGTCTTTACGAAAAACGATCTTTTCTGAGCACTGCTATCCATAAAAATATTCTGAAGGCTTTGGAATGCATTAAAAGGACCTGGACAGAGTATTTTCGAAGGATTTACTTATTTCAGAGGATTTGCTTATTTATTTCTCCCCCTCCCTTCGCCACTGCATCACATACGCACACCTACGTGGAAACGAGTAACTCTTAATCGGCAGTTAATGGAGTAATTATAATCTGTACACCTTATCAAGATAAGAGTTAATTTTTGTATATAATTTTATATATGATAAGCCTGGAGAGAGTCACTGGTAATTATTAAATTTGTTCTTAACTTGTTATTAACTTGTATTGTTAACTCAATCAGAAAACACATTGTGCAGTGCTGATACATTTATAAGTGTATTATATTAGTGTAAATGTCTATTTTATTTTTTTTTATTTCAGAATGTATTGTCTTTGTGTTTACTTTTAGTAAATTAGTAACTTTTAAAAATAAACTTTTATTATCGACTCTTCAATAAAATCGCGGCCCCACAGTTTGAGAAACGCTGAATTAAGGTCATCAAATGTTCTTAAGCAAAAATTCAGATAGCATATTAAAAAAATTTGTAAAAAAAAAAAAATAACAGAAAATATTGAAGAGAGAATTCTATTACACACACACACACACACATATGTATATATATATATATATATATATATATATACATATATATATATATATATATATATATATATTTAAATATATAAAAACAATCACAATTATATCAATTGAAAAATTGAAATATATGAATCTTATAATACCAAAACACTTCAGAATATCAATGGCGAATATAAAAGATAATATTCCATCGTTTTAAAACAAAATTAAATAATTATAAAATAAAATAAAAATTTATAAAACTCCAAGTGCAATCTCGGACTTAGGGCCGATAAGTAGGGTTAAACTAGTTTGATGGCACCAACCTTCCCCCTATTGCAACTTGGTAAGTTAGAAAATATCCAAATTTCAAAATAAATAAATAAATAAATAAATAAATAAATAAAAATTAAAAAGTTAAAATTAAACCATTATACATGAAAAATAAAACTATTCGCCATCGCATTCTGAAAGATATTACAACACTAAAATATTAAAATTTAAACACAATTTAGTGCATAATATAAGTGGACCATCAAACGACCAAGATGAGGCACCCATCTTTAAAATAGTTGTATAGGTAGAAAAAATAAATATTTGAGATCCGAAAGTTCAAATTAAAAAATATTTGAGATCCGAAAGTTCAAATTAAAAAATATCTAAAATCAAAAAGTTCAGACTAAAAAATCTGAAAGTTCAAGCTAAAAAATCTGAAAGTTCAAGCTAAAAAAATCTGAAAGTTCAAGCTAAAAAATCTGAAAGTTCAAGCTAAAAAATCTGAAAGTTCAAGCTAAAAAATCTGAAAGTTCAAAATAAAAAATCTGAAAGTTCAAACTAAAAAATCTGAAAGTTCAAGCTAAAAAATCTGAATGTTCAAGCTAAAAAACCTGAAAGTTCAAGCTAAAAAATCCGAATGTTCAAACTAAAAAATCCGAAAGTTCAAGCTAAAAATTTCTAAAAACCGAATGTTCAAATTAAAAACACAGTATATTCACAAATGAATAGAGTAAATCATTAAAAACTCACCAAAGAGTATCCCATCAAGAATACGATCCATTTCTTATATCAGGACTTTTCATATTTAATATATCAATTACACATCATATTTTGCTCATAACATCTAACCCATGCCATGTCAATCCAAACGATTCATGATCCAACACTAGAGTTTGACCACTTGGCATTAGATGCAAACCAGACCGCATGTAAAAAACTTGCTTGATTGATTGGTCATAAATGTGTGATTGGATATATATATATATATATATAAATGTTTAATTGGCAATAAATAATTTTAAAGTGTAGTCGTGTAAATATTGGTCTAAGTGTATGTGTGTATTAAAATGTATATTAAAATGTATCATGTGTGTAGAATGCACAAATTCTTCACAGCTGGACCACTAACAAGCTGATTTTGTGGACCTAATGTTGTGTTGGATTTGTGCATTTACGAGTTTAAAAATATTTTTAAAAATATTTCTGATCTATATATTTTCTCAGGAAGTTGATGGGATAATCATTTTGTATGCAACATAATATAAATTTCTGGATATTTTTGAATTTATCAATATTGTGCGTAGTTAAATTATTATTTCTCATCAGAAAATTTAAAATTATATTTCTAAATACTGATATATGTAGACAACTATTGAAGTTTGGTATCTTTATGACATTGAATTTAAATGCTTCCCTTTTATCATATATATTGCTATATAATTTGTTGTCAATAATAGTTAAATCTAAATCTAAAAATTCAACTTTGTTTGAGTTAAAATTCGTCTGTATTAATTTTAGGTATTCCGGATAAAAATTAATGCTAGGTTTAAATTCCCTATCATGACCTATAACAATTAAGTCATCTATGTATCTTAATAAGAGGCAAGAGGGTTCCTTTATTCGAATTGAGTTATAATGGTGTAAATACAGGTTAGCGAGACTATTACTGGCTGGGCCACCCTGAGGAAATCTTTTGATTTGTTTGTAAAGTTTGTTATAAAAAATAAAATGAAGTTCTCCTGTATTACAAAACGAATAAGTATATTGAATTTTTCAAAACTAATGTAATTATTCAAATCATATTTCTCATATGCATCTGAAAATACCTGAATTATATCTTCTATTTTAATGGAGTTAAATAAATTGTCGAAATCGAACCCATTCACAGAAAATACCCCTTGTTGGTCAACTTTCTTTATTACATCATGGCTGTTTTTTATCATAGAAGTATCCTTAAATTTGTCTATTGTATCTTGTAATATGGTCTGTAAAATTCCTCTCGATTTTGATATATAAGTATTGAACCCATTTGTTACACTGCGGAATTTGATTGGATTCTTCGGAAATTTAGGAGTCAGAAATATATGGGGATATATAATTTTATTGCTAGAAATATTTAATTGTTTACGAAATGCCAATAATCTGTTGTTAATTTCTTTCATACTAAATTTACTTACATCATATGCATTATTATTTTGTATATGATCATTTATTAATTTGCTATTATAATATTTACACATAATTGCATACTTCCCTGGGACTTTATCTACATAAATAATCACAAAGTGTTTTTGTAAGTTTTCTATTGGTCCCTTAATTTTTCTATAACAATCTTCATTTTTTGTTCTAAAATTAAAATTCATTAAGTCCTTGAGGACATGGAAACCATATTCTTTAAAAGCCTGAGTAGGTAAATTATATTTAATTGCAAAATTTAGAATAAATTTATTAATATCTTCTGATAGTTGTTTTCTCACATTTAAATTGCTGTTTGAAATAGTCAATCGATAACCAGTACCTTTGCTGATATATAATTTCTCTTAATTTCTGTGTGTGTGTGTGTGTGTGTGTGTGATCCTGTACTATTTCTAAGTTGCCAGTTATTACGTGCCCATGATATTCGTCTACGTAATTCTTGTATTCATTGCAACCACATTCTTTTTTATCTACCAATTCCTTAATACTATTATAGTTAAAAATTGATCTACTAATTTTTTATTATACCTGAACGCTCGTTTTATTAACACATTTTTCATCGGGAATAAATCCATGTGTTTCCCAAATATTTCAGAAAATTGTATCCCATTATGTGATTTATTCATGTATAGCAAAGTACAATATTCTATATTATAAACCTCTTTAGAGTCTATTTTTATTTTTAATCTATTTGTAATATATTTGCATAAATCCATTACCAAGTGTGATCCATGATTATCTTTTAATCTAATACTTTTTAATAAATTTAAAACTATTATTATTTCCTGTTTATTAAGTCCAAATAAAAAATACTTTATTTTTCCAACACTAAAACTATTCTCAAAGTCTTGTAATAAATTATTTACTTCTTTTTTAACTGTATCTATATCTCTATTTTCTCTCTTTTTGCGTCCACCTTTACCAACCCTTTTTCTCTTATTACTACTATTTCTACTATTAGAAATAGATTCTTTATCATTTTGTTTTACTGCCTGTATTAACGTTTAATATTCCATATTACATTCAAACCGTAAGGATACATAGCATTATAAATACCGATGTAAACGTTTTCATACCATAATTTATTTATCTTATTTGGAACAATTTTAATAATATTTAACGCAACACCTTCAAAACCATGTTTATTAAAATGTTGTATTTCTATTCTTCCTATATTTTTTGTTGATGTATTTTTCCCAATGTCGGATCTATGTTGGTTGATTCTCAGCTTCATAGCTCCTGATGTTTGACCTACATATTTAAAGCCGCAGAAACCACATGTCAACATATATATGCATTTGAATGTTTTACAGAACTTAAATTCTGATTCTTCATGATTCTGTTCACGTTGCATCATGGGGCAGGTTTTGCATCTTTTATCCCCACACTTTCGAAAACTCAATTTTAAATGATCTGAATCACTATGATACTTATTATCAAATGTTTCGTCATATTTAAAATAATTACATTTCGATTCATAATTTCTCCACTTCGATACATCATAGTAATTTCCTACAAATCCAGTATTCCAAAAAATACGCGTTTTATATCTCTTAATGTTTTCATTATCATGTATTCCTAACTTCTTAAATTTCTCATTAACCAACGAACAAGAAGCTAACGTTTTTTTTATTTTTTATTTTATTTATAATTTTTTGCATGCTGTCTCATATTGTCTGCGCCCTCTATATTCCTCCAAATCACTCTTATGTAACTGTCTCATTTTATCATATTCCATCATAACCAAAAAAATATCATTCTCTCTCTAATGGTAATTGATTGACGATAGCACAAACACCATCATATTGTACCACCGAGCAATGACAATCAAAATTGAAAGCCAAGTTGCCAGTCTTTAAAAATATACAAATCTTTAATATCATTATGCTTGAGTTAATATATATATATAAATTCCATTAAAATTACTTTATATTCTCCTCATACACACTCAGAACTAAACTCTCAAGTCTCAAAATAAAACACACACCATGAGATTAACATATGAATATTCATCTCAAACACATGAATCAAAAATAAATGCTAAATCGATCTTCGTGAAACCCTCAACTGCACATGACTCAGAGACAGCATAACTTTATATATATATATGTATATAAGAAAATAAGCATTGAAATACCATTAAAATGTATTTTAAAAATTAACATTGAAAAACCAAAAAACATAATAAAAAATTCAAAAAACACAATAGTTAAAAAGTAATCAAATGTGAACAAAATATATTATCAATAGCTAAAAATCTGATTCTGTTAAGAAATCAAAATCAACTATATATTTTTGGTCTTAAAATTTATATTCAAATCATTAAGATATTATATACCAGTGAATTCATACACACGCAGGCGCAAAGCAGCCCAACATATGAATGAAAAATATTTAAATATATAAAAACAATCACAATTATATCAATTGAAAAATTGAAATATATGAATCTTATAATACCAAAACACTTCAGAATATCAATTGCGAATATAAAAGATAATATTCCATCGTTTTAAAACAAAATTAAATAATTATAAAATAAAATAAAAATTTATAAAACTCCAAGTGCAATCTCGGACTTAGGGCCGATAAGTGGGGTTAAACTAGTTTGATGGCACCAACCTTCCCCCTATTGCAACTTGGTAAGTTAGAAAATATCCAAATTTCAAAAAAAAATAAATAAAAAAAAAAAAAAAAATTAAAGAGTTAAAATTAAACCATTATACTTTAAATTAAAAAGTTAAAATTAAACCATTATACTTGAAAAATAAAACTATTCGCCATCGCATTCTGAAAGATATTACAACACTAAAATATTAAAATTTAAACACAATTTAGTGCATAATATAAGTGGACCATCAAACGCCCAAGATGATGCTCCCATCTTTAAAATAGTTGTAGAGACAGAAAAAATAAATATTTGAGATCCGAAAGTTCAAATTAAAAAATATTTGAGATCCGAAAGTTCAAATTAAAAAATATTTGAGATTCGAAAGTTCAAATTAAAAGATATCTAAAATCAAAAAGTTCAAACTAAAAATCTGAAAGTTCAAGCTAAAAAATCTGAAAGTTCAAGCTAAAAATCTGAAAGTTCAAGCTAAAAAATCTGAAAGTTCAAGCGAAAAAAATTTGAAAGTTCAAGCGAAAAAATCTGAAAGTTCAAACTAAAAATTCCGAAAGTTCAAACTAAAAATTACTAAAAACCGAATGTTCAAATTAAAAACACAGTATATTCACAAATGAATAGAGTAAATCATTAAAAACTCATCAAAGTTTATATATATATATATATATATATTATATATATATTATATATATATATTATATTATATATATATATATATATATTCTATATATATATTATTTTATATATATATATATATATTATTTATATATATATATATATTATATTATATATATATATTATATATATATATATATATATATATATATATAAACACATACTATCAGTTAAAAAGATATAAGTAAACTAAGAACAATATGAACACACGCAATGAGACAATAAAACGTTTTTAGAAATTTTTTGTATTGCTTGTTAAATTTAAGAGTTCTTTGATGATTATCGAAGGTCATGCTTTGTAATAAAATTCAAAGAAACACCCAGGTGTACAATGTACCATGCCTATGATTTAAACGCACCTATGGTTAAATATTTGATGAGAACAAGGCTCAACGATAGCCAAGTGACCACAAATACGACACAAAGACCTTTAATAGCCACTGGAGATCAACCAACCTTTCAGCAGTTTATCCACGATCCCTCTGAATGCCCTCTTTGTTTAAACATGGGATTGCAATCGAACGCGGCTCTCCAATAACGTCCTTCACATTAAATATTTCCTTTAAACAGCTTTTATTACCTTATCGTCCTTTACTGAAATAGCTTCCATCAGCAATCATTGGGACAATAATGACGTCATAGTTCCGTGTTCTGAAAACGGTCTTCAGGTACCCACTCTCTTCCAGTTCTTGATTCAGTAAATGTGCTGTAAAATGATGAAAGAAGAACATTTTGTTACGCTGATAGTGGGTAGAGAGAGGAATAATTCGTCTGTGACAATAAAGTCAGCGGGGGATTGAAAAGTCGTCTATGTTGATAGAAGTCACTCTATTTAGTCAATCAACAACTAATAATTGAGAGATATGCGTGTAATAAATATAAATATAGTAAAATACCTAGTAAAAGATGGCTACTAAAGATAATGATCGCTTAATGTATGCTAAAAAATCAATGAATTAATTTAGTTCTAAAATTAGAACAAAGTTAACATTTTGGGACATTTCGATACTGGCCAAGTAAATATATCAAAATAGCAAGGCTTGCAAAAATACATTCACTTTTTTTAGTGGATTCTTATTTCAGATACAAAATAATATGGAATCTATTTTTTTTATTTAGTTAGTTCGAATTTTTTGAAAATTGGTCGAACTTCTAAAATAAATGCTACTTAATAATTTTCATTTGTAAATTAAATGATTGTTATTGTTGATTATAATAATTTTGAATATTGTAATTGTTCTCCGCTATTTGATCGACACCATTTCAAAAAAAATAATAATAATAGTAATATTAATTTATTTTTTTGTGTTACATAATTGATTTCATGAGTTGACTTTACTTAATTTTAATATTTAGTCTGATAATTATTCTACAAAAAATTACATTTAAGATAATTATTTAATTCCTTCAGATTAAAAAAAAAGAAAATACCCAAGGTTTACTATTTTTCCGAAATATACTTATTTTTTACGGATCTCAATAAAAAAAAAACTTGAACTAATCAATTGTTCTATGTTAATAATTAAACATGATTAAAAGGCACTAAATGAATGTTCTGAACAAGAATATTATTGTATAGAATCGCTTAAAAATCTACTCATTAAAGTAAAATTTTCTTATGATGAGCGCTTCAAATCAAATAGTGACATCTTCACTGTAAACTTATCTGTATTTTACTTCGAAAAATTAGTTTTGTAGGAATGATATGAAACTATCATCGGATTTTTAGAATAATTTGGTTTTAGATCTCGCTTAGTTCAACGTTCGCTAACCGGTGGTTCGTGAAAGATTTTTGATTGTCAAAAGAAACATTGGAAAATCAATTATATTTTTATTAAGATTTAATTTTAGAATGAAGAGAAGGAAAATGTATTATGGATTAAACGTTTCTTAAAAATTTCTTTTAGCGAAATTCTTCTTGAATTTAGATAATTTTTAGCTACTTTCGCAGGTGTAATTAGCGATATTTGAAAGTGAGAGTTGCCACTCATGGTAAATTGGTGTCAAAACAATGCAATTTATGGATATTCCTTTGTGTTCGTTCTTACTTTTCATGGAGTTTTCCTCAGTGATATGTGTGTGCAAATAGAGACAAAAATAAGCGATGATACAGTTAATGGTCCGCCAAATAGTAATTCACTATATCAGTGGTTCTTTAATTCTAAAATTATACACTTAGAGGTAAAGGTTTGGAGAACACTGTTTTTGTAGACGCATAAGACTTGTTGTCTTTTTCACATTTTTCATTAGACATTGACAATTTAGCTACATCTTTAACTCAGAAAAGCCAAATCACACATAACACAGAACAACAGTTAATACATGATAGACAATAAAAACTCAACGACAAGTGAAATAAAAAAATCGTTGTCATTGACCCAAATAAGTGCTTCCTTTGCTTCTCTTTAACTACAACCTGAAAGAATCGCATGTTGCAGTAAACGCAGAACTCTTTGCTGTTAGTGTGTGAGAAATTGCGATAAATTTGAAGCTACCTGAATTAAATTTAAGAAAACCACTGGATTTTTTCCCGCCTTGTATTTTAGAATCCAGTTTCTCTCATCCATGAAAATGCCTGTTTTAAGGAGGAAAATAAAATTTAATATCCCATTTTACTCTTTTTTAGCTTTTGCTTTATCAAAAATATGTAGTGAGATATATAGTCGATAGTTATCTACAGTCAAAAGAAAAATATCACAAAGTTATTGATTACATTAAGTCTAGGCTTGAAGAGACTATCTACTTATAAAGAAGTATATATTAGATATCTATTGACTGAGTTACTAAACTAGCTGATATATAACAGAACAGTTCCTTGCAATCAATTGGGTACGTATATCGGAAACTGGAAATGTTGGCGAGACTAAAAAAGTACATTTCTATGCTTTATCTAACTCGGGAATAAAGTCTTACAATGGAGATTTTTAAAAAGTTGAAAAGACATGGACTTAATTGCAAATAAGAACTGATTTTTTACTAACCATATATTATTAAACTAGAATTTATATCATTGAAGTGAAAGGTAATAAATATCATTTCTCTGGTTTTACTCTTAGCTAAAGTTAAAAAGCAACTACAAATAATACTCTCGCAATTCGTACGAAGATGAAATGCCTTTCGAATCGACAAATTGCAAGGTGTAAACGAAATATTTTAAAGTATCCGACTACGTTTGGAAACGTGATTTTGCAAAAACGTATAAATGGATTATACTTATAATATTTAGTGTCACTTAGATTAGAAAATGTATATATAAAAATGTTTTAAGAACAGTATTCCAATAAATAAATTATTAAAGTACAATATTTTGACAAAAATTGAACACAGAATGAATGACCCATATTCAAAATATTCTCATATTTATTGAAAAATATTTCTATTATAATAACATTTTGCCAATATATCAGCGTTTCTCAAAATGCGGGGCGTATAAACCTACTAGGTTTATCGCGCCCCAGGTGAGCATGTCGAAAATAAAAGATCAAAAAAATATTTACTGGAAAGAAGTAAAACAAAATATTTTCTAACATAATAAAAAAATACACATTTACTTTGATATAATTTATATATACCATCAGTGATATTACGTCACCAAATATAAAATCTTCTTCTTCAAAACCTCATTAGCTATATTTGATACTATAACCAAATAAAAACATTTTATTTGATTTGCTGTAATATCATGATGAGAGATTTTTGTATAACGTTTTCTTTCAAACCTAAAATAATATTATTAATGAAAAAAACAAAACCCAGACCCATAATCAAAAAACAGTTTAAGAAGATAAAAAATTTTATCGCTGTTACTATTATTGAAATATGCAGCAGAATGTATTTACCGCTGTTTGAATTTCGAAATTACTTGTAAGGTTAGTTACGTCCCTGTTATGTATTTGCTTTTTTCATTTAAAGAAGCTGTAAATAGACTATTTCTACTGCGCTATTTTCCTTGCAAAATATTTTTATGATTTTTGGAAAAGCACAGAGAGCTTTTTGAATGATTACTAGGCCAAGATTTATTTTTATGAGTATTCCCAAACATATAAAGCATAATGAAAAACGTTTTACATAATTATTTAGAACTTCCATGTTGTAAAAAATACACTTTTAATCCGGGAGCGGTCACGCCGAGCACAGAGTGAACGAAATCGATAATTCTGGAAAAACTGTTTAATTGTTACCAATGTGGCCCTGACACTATCCTCAAGTTTGACATTTTTAACTCTAAAATATATTTGCCACATATCTCTCTCTTTTTTGGGAGTGACAAACGTTTTTTTTATAAATATAATCTTAAGATACTCGTTTTGACTGGGTTCCCGGCGCGATATCTTTTTATTTTTCAAAATATTTTCCGTGTTCATACTACACCCCCCGTTCCCATAAATAACCTAGTAATTTTATTGTCTTGTTGTACGACTTATTGTGGTTTCGTAAATGAAGATGATGAGCTGGTAAATGTTTGGTAAATGATCAGAATATATATATATATATATATATATATATATATATATATATATATATATATATATATATATATATATATAAATGGGCATATTTGATCTCTATTAAAGGAAGTTAAAACTGATAAAAAAGATGAACCTGTTGAAATAATGCATGTTAAAGTAAATTTGAGAAAAGTGATAAACATGAAAAGAAAAAAAAATTCAAATGCTACCAAGAGAACTCCATCAACTAAAATATGAAGCCATAAGTATCAAAAGACACACTTTGCTTTGTCAAAAACACACAAGCAAGAAAAAGTTCAACATTCTATTTGTCGAACATCAAAGGAGAGTAAAATTACAACAACTTGAACAAATTGCGACATTTTTGCCTGCAAATAACATTTGTGTAATGTTAGCGAAAAGTGTCTGTGATTTGTGTCTTTTCTTAAGGTCACGCACATTTGAAACATTTGAGTTTAGTTTTCTTGTTTTTTTTCCTAAAATGATCAAGAAAAAATTGAAAAGTTCTTGAAAGTAGATAAGTATATTTTCTCTTAATTAAAGCATTCATTGGAATTACGATTTTTAATGTGTACTATAAATAATTATAAAAAAAGGATTGGCGTGACTAAATATCCCGCTGGACCATTAGTATCGAGTGCGCGCCTACTCCCGGATTAAAACATGTTGAAGTATTTTCGCTTTAAATCAGTGGTTCTCAAATTTTAACTACTGGCGACCCAATTTTCAATCATAATTTTTATCGCAACCCCCCAAAATACTAATTTATTGAATGCAATAATAATGAATTTAGGGTAGGGGGTGCTAAAGCTACAATACGATCATAATTATAAACGGTACAAATTAACAAGATAAGTATTAAATTTTGTATATGTTACTTTTAAGGTATCCGACTACGTTCGGAACCGTGATTTTCAAAAGCGCATAAATGGATAATTTTCATGATATTTAGTGTCACTTAGAATAGAATATACGCATAACATAGTTTTAAGGACATTTTGACAAAAAAATTATTTAAATACAATATTTTGGCAAAAAAATAACTTAGAATAATCTTTTTTCCAAATGTACTCCTTTTGTGAAAATTGCTTCTAATAGAATAATATTTTGCCTGTATATAGCTGAGACCTCTGTTCAGAGGCTCGACTAGACTTTTTGAAATAAATAACTTAGAAGTGGGTTTATTCATATTTTACGACAACACAGGGGAGCATTTTTAAGAAAAAATCTCCGATAATTATTTCAATTGGTGGTAACTCTAAAAATAAAGTAAATTTTTCAAAAATTCTAGTTGAGCCTCTGAACAGAGGTCTGAGCTATATTCAGGCGAAATATTATGATAATAGAATCATTTTTTCACAAGAGGAGAACATTTGGAAAAAAGATTAATCTAAGTTTTTTTTTGCCAAAATATTATATTTAAATAAATTTTCTGTCAAAATGTTCTTAAAACAATTTTATGCATGTATTCTAAGCTGAGTGACCCTAAGTATCATGAAAATTATCCATTGATGCGTTTTTTTTAAAAAACACGGTTCCGAACGTAGTCGGATACCTTAAGTAATATATATATATATATAGTATATATATATATATATATATATATATATATATATATATATATATATATATATATATATATATATAAATATATATATATATATGTGTATATATATATGTATATATATATATGTGTGTGGTGCCGGCCGCTATTTCCAAGCCACTCTAATTTTTCTACTCCACATGCTCACGAACGCACTGAGTGTTTGGGGAGCCTGCCAGTCGTTAGACGCTCGACGTGGCGGGAGCCGACGCAAGGAGAACGAGTTGCGACGCCATTGAAGGAAGACGTAGGCATGGACGAGATGATGGACTGAGAAAGACTTGCATGGATTAAGACGTCAAAGACGAAGACCATAACACCTCGCGTGTTAATGATGAACTGTATAATTATCTGCATTGTATATAGCATGTAAATAATACAAGTAATTTAATCTATACTTAATAATAAACGAAGTGCCATTCCTAACCAGCGCCCCACATATATAAATAGATATTTACTTTTTAGTTTGATTTACTATAAAAGCGCGTTTTTTTAGTTTGTTTTTAAACTATAATTTATTTTATAATTATATTTACTATACACAATAAAAATCACAATTCCAGCGAATAATTTAATTAAGAAAAAATATACTTACCTACTTTCAAGGTCTTTTAAATTTTTCTTTGATTTTTTGAGAAAAAAATCCAATATAACTAATAAAAATGATCCAAATCTGCGTGCCCTTAATAAAGGACATAAATCATGTTCATAGAAAATAGTTTTGAACAAAAGTGGTCGCGCAGGGAACTCGATCAAAACTAGTAACTTGATTGTAAAAAAACGTTTGCAACTTCGCCAAAAAAGAGGGCGAAATGTGATAAATTCATTTTAGTTCCCATTAAGACTGTCTCATTGGAGAATAGTCTGTCAAGGTCTTTGATAACAAATAAAAGGTTTTCCCAGAATTAACGATTTCGTGAACACCAGATGACTTTGCCCATCACGCGACCAATCCCGTGTTAAAAGTGTATTCAATAAAACATATGGATATTAGTTCTAAAAAAGAATTGCGTAAAAAGTTTTCCGTTATGCATTATATGTTGGCCAAATAATCCTTCAAAGTACTCAACATGCTTATCCATGTATCATATAACTCATTCACATGGAAAAAAGCAACAGAAAAATATTATTTACAACTTTCCTAAAAGAAAAACAGACGGAGTGAAACATACTAGTAAGTTTGAAGGTCAAATATATGATAGTCAAAAGTAGTATTTTAGGGGGTTAAAAGAAACCTAGTAAAAAAATCTCTCATCGTGTGATTACAGTAAAGCAAACAAAATGTCTTTTTTTCTTGGTTATAGGATCAAAGATAGCTAATGAACGTTTGAAGTGGAATGTTTTATTTTGGATGATCACCGGATGATAAATATAAATTATATCAGTGTAAATATGCATTATTTATTAAGTCAGAAAGCATTTTGTTTTTCTTCATTCCAAAAAATTATTTTTTAAACCTTTTATTTTCAATATGCTCGCGCCCCCTCGCAGGAATACCACGTCCCCAGGGGGCGCACCCCACAGTTTGAGAAACACTGCTTTAAATATTAAAAATAATACAAATATTCTTCACCAGAATTTTATATTGTTGTTCATTATTTAACATCAATTCTAAATGCTAATCCTGTAAGACTTAAAACTGATTATAAATTGAGCAATCATTTCAAAAAAATCATTTTACATTTCTGTAAACATTGCCGTGCACTTGGATTTTTTCTCCTTACAATTCAGCTATTATATCAATTTTTTTCTTATAAATGAACTGGTGCAAAGAGCGGGTACTATAGCAGGTATACTTTGAATATATCTGTGCTGCACAGAGTATTTTATAACTAATTAATTAATACTAAATTCAGAACAAGTTTATAAGTATTAGCGACTTTCATGGGCTTGTTTTGCAGAACAAAATTTTTTAAAGGAATACTTATGATTAGAAATTGACCCTCTGAGTTATTTTTGTATATTTAGCTGATATCTATATTAGTTTTCTAAGCAGCCACCGCATTTTGCACTGTTACAATTTAAAAATAAGAGAAAATGAAAAATAACATAATAATTATCCTATTACTTTTTTTTGCTTAAAAGTTATACATACAAAGTTTAATACTTTGTAATTAATAACGCTTATTTTAGTTTTAGCGTAAAAAAGTGCATTTTCATTGCATTCAGTACAGTATTAATGTATATGGGGGCGTGGTAAAAATTGTGATTGAAAAGGGGGGCGCCAGTATTGAAAGTTTGAAAAGCACTGCTGTATATAGCTCAGACCTCTGTACAGAGGCACAATTAGAATTTTGAAAATATATAACTTAGAAGTGGGTTTATGCATTTTTTACGACGACAGAGGGGAAATATTTTAAGAAAAAAACGCCGATAATTATTTCAATTGGTTGTAACTCTGAAAATAATGTGAATTTTTCAAAACTAATATTCAAACTCTCTGGAGAAGTCTTTTATTTATATAAGCGAAATATTATTATTGTAGAAGCATTTTTAATAAATAGAGGTGATCATTTTGAAAAAAAAAATATTATTCTAAATTCATTTTTCGTAAAAATATTGTATTTGAATAATTTTTTTGTCATAATGTCCTTTAACCAATTTTATATTTGTATTCAAATCTAAGTGAGATTAAATAGCATTAAAATTATCTATTTAGGTGTTTTTTTTAAAATCATGGTTCCGAACGTAATCGGATACCTTAATAGGGAATTCAATTGCTTCGAGGAAATTTGAACCAAACCTACAATTTAAAAAACTTTCTTTCGACTGATGTGTAAAGCACAAATCCAAGAAATTTTAATATGTTATTTATAAAAGTTTGGAGAGTATAGTACCAGCTCACGAGTACTGTTCATCCCCTGATTCAGGGTCCTACTTTTAAAGACCGTCATTATGTGCATAATGTATTATTCTATATAAATCAAATTAAAATTTTCAAAAAGTTTCGTTTTAGGTATTACGTTAAGACATCCTTTATTTTTCATGCACAAGAAAGTTTATAGCATAAATATGTATGTATTCATCTATCTTGTTAAAAAAATGAGAATTGCATATTTTCGAGACTACATTTAAATTAAAATCTTATAATTTGTTACACATTTAATGAATTATATAACTTTGTTATTATTGCAGTATTAATAATCTTAGAATTAGCTTTAATGGTGCTTATTTGTAAATTAAATTCTTATTTACATATTCTTTTTATTTAAGTGTTCAGAATATTTCTTACTATGTAGACTTGCTACAATTAATAAAAGATTTTCAATTTAACTTTCCCTGAGTAACCACAAGTATCAAAGACTATCAACTACAAGTATCAAAGACTTGAAATTGTATATTTCACTTAATGAACAACCCCTAACGTTTTATTCTTGAGCTAAACTTTATATGAAAAAAGAGTATTAAAAAAATGCTTTGTATTAGACTTTTCGCATTCGGCGGCATGAAAATAGAAAGAAAAGAAAAAAATAAATTGGCTACGTATTTTCCAAGATTTCTTTTAATTTCTTCTCAAAAAATCAGTAGAAACTATTTCATTAAATGGTACATTGTAATTAAATACTCTTTACCTATGGAAGTAATTGAGATGCTAAAAATGCTAATTTAATTGGATAGAAGAAAAACGGATTCTTAAACAAGTGAGGGTAAGGCTTTGAATGAGAGCGCCATCTTGTGAAAGAAAATAAGAATATAATAACTAAAGGGTAAAAGGATTTGAAAACGTTCTGGGAAAAAAATCATTTATCAGTAAACTGATTTATCTTAAGTTGACTTGCGATTGTATTTTCTGCTTTCTGATGATAATTCTTAACTTAATGAAACAAATTTCAATATCCAAAAACAGACATTTTTTTCTAAATCAGGAAGACGATTGCAAAATCAATATTTTTCCAAAACAAATGTCACATTACTTTCACTCTTGTGTAAAAGTGTATTTAAAAAAAACCGATTTGCTAAATAACAAATACTGATTTTCTTTTAAGCTTGTAAAAATAAAAGAAATGTTTCCAAAATTTTCTTTATAATTCGTTCAAGTTCACCAATTAAAGGCAAAGAAATTTTAAATTTTGTATTGAAATTTAATTACAGCAAAATGTTTCTGAGAGGAAAAAAAATGTCCTTATGCGAAAAAAGCATTGTTTTAAATTTTTTCATCTTGTATAAGAGTACCGTAAAATCCGGCGTATAACGTGCACGTTTAACACAAAAAAAATTAAGATCGAAAAATAAAAAAAAAATTGAGCACAGAAAAAAATTAGGTATTACGTATATCGAAATACAGTTTATTTAAAAGAAATGCCATTCCATATGAACTTAAAGGGCTATTCGAGATATATAGTATTTTTTCTAAGTACTGGAATAATACCTTGAATAAATGACTTCAAAACATAAGAGCATTGTGCACGTGCATTTCGGGTGTCTTCGTAAAAAAGGGAGTGCGCACAATATGGCGAATACAACAAAAACTTAAAAATAGCTGCTTGAAAATATAAGTTTATTTCATACGCAGGATTGTGTGGTTATTAAATTTATCCACTTATATTAATCGAAATTTCATTAAGATATCCGAATACGTTCGGAATCATGATTTTGCAAAAGCGTACAAAACAGTATTTTTTTAGTATTTAGTGTCACTTAGATTAGAATACAACTTAAAAATTGTTTTAACAATATTGTTATAATAAAAAAAATATTTAATGCAATATTTTGTCAAAAAGTATCATAGAATTAGGTATTTTCAAAACATTCTCCTTTTACAAAAAATTGTTCTATAATAACAATATTTTGCCTATATACTGCTAATTTATATATATAACTAGGATTTTTGAAAAATTCTTATTATTTTCGTAGTTACTACCTATTGAAATAATAATCGGCATTTTTTTTGCTAAAATGTCTTCACTCTGATGTATTAAAACATGAATAAATCTACGTCCAAGTTATATATTTTAAAAATCCCAGTTCAGGCTCTGTAGAGAAGTCTTTGTTATATATTGTCAAAATATTATTATTTTAGAAGCATTTTTCATGGAAGAAAAACGTTTTGCAAATAGATAATTCTTTGCCAAAAAATTACATTTAAATATTTCTTATTGTAATAATATTCTTAAAACAACTTTATATGTGTATGCTAATATAAGTAAGGCTAAATATTTTTTTAAATAATTGGTTTGTACGCTGTTGCAAAATCACGTCCGAACGTAGTTGGATACCTTAAAATAAAAAAAAAATATTACTGAGAAAAAAATGTGTAACAATAATTGTTGCGTATATTTTTCATTGTTTCAGTATTTGAATCCAATACATTTAAGCAATTTCTTTATTTATATGTACTATAAATTTATTATTTTAACTTTAAATATTTTCTTATGATACATTATTATATAAACTATTCATTTTTTTAAATCTATCAATGTATTTCAAATCATAAATTTTGGATTTTTTTTTTCAAATTTTAGAAACATAATATCATGGAGGAGATTTTCTGAAATTGTGGAAAATGTGCTGACAAATGAAAAAGAAAAAAAACTGTTCGATAAAATAAATATTTATACTGATTAATTAAATAATGTCTTAATTTTTCGCTTTATTTATAATTTTAGGTAATGAAGTATAGAAATTGATTATTTACCATAGAACATAACTATACAATACAATGATATAAATTTACAGCAGAATATGAACAATAAAAATAATGAATTAAATGCATGAACATATTGGATCTTTTTATATATAGCCATCATATTTATATTACAATGAATTAAATGTGTTAAAATTGAAACATATTTGTGCATTACAACAAATTTATTATATTACTATATTAATTGTATTAAAATTGAATAATATTTGTAATATAACAATTTTAATATATTAATTTTAGACTCGTATTAGCACTAGTTTTAGCCAGAATAATTTAAGGTATTCGACTACGTTTGGAAAGTGGTTTGGAAAAAGCGGATAAATGAATACTTTTCTGATATTTAGAATCACCTGAATTAGAATATGCATATAAAATTGTTTTAAGAATACTAGTACGAGAAAAAATATTTAAATTCAATTTTTTGACAAAAAATAAAGAAAGAATGCCACATTATCAAAGTAAGCCCTTTATGGAAAATGCCTCTTTAATAATAATATTTTGCCTATATACAGCTAAGACTTCTATGCACAGCCTGAACTAGGATTTTTGAAATATATTATTTAGAAGCGGGTTTGTTAAGTTTTATTTAATAAGTTTTTATTTTAGTAAATCAGAATAAGGAAGTTTTAATAAAAACATCAATTATTACTTCAATTGATCGTAAATCTGAAAATAATGTGAATTTTTAACAAAACCTTGTTCAGGTTCTGTAGAGAAGTTTTACGTATATGTCAAAAAATTGTTGTTGAATTCTTTTCCATATAAGGAGAATGTTTTGAAAATGTCATTTTTCTTTTTGTTTTATCAAAAAATTGCATCTAAGCATTTTTATTGTAGTAATATTAAGACAATTTTATATGTTTATTCTAATTCAGGTGACATTAAATATCATAAAATTATTTATTTACACGCCTTTTCAAAAAATGATGGTATTTTACATAATCGGACTCTTTACAAAATATTATCAATATATTCTGAAGTACCTTTTAATGATAAATATACAAAATAATATTGTTATAGATACTTCGAAAAATATCAAAAGCTCTATGTAACATTATACAAACACATGTATTTTATTGTTATAATATCATCACCTTAAGGCTGTAATATAATTTTCAATCCTTATATTATTCATCTGATATTAAATAGTAAAAGTTAACGTTTCAGTTGCATAAAAGTAACTTAATAGTGAGTTCACACTAATACATCTACTCTTACTGTTCCTGGAAAAATCAAAAGAAGAAATGCAAAAATTTGTAAATTAAAAAAGAGATGCGTTTACAAAACATTGAAAGTTATATTGAGTTTTCTCCAAACTAAATATGAATTGAAATAAAGGACTTTTTTTTATTTGAAAAACCGTTAGAACTAACATTGATACATAATTTGTCATTGCCTAACGTACTAACATCGTATTTTAAAGCAACACTTTGGCTTGTCGCAACGGACCTCATAATTTTGAACCATGATCAAATGACGAGGAAGATAGCTTAGCTGTCGTTCTTTTCTCCAAACTACCATACCACGCTACTGGGAACACTTTGAACTTCGACAAATTTAACGTATATCAACATCAACCCCCCTATACGTTTCATCTTCATCAGCATTAAGGCTTGAATTCACGATACGCTGGGTCACGAGTTCGTAACTATAACCACTAGGCAACCGCCACCAATGGTATTCAGCGCAATTATTTACAGTGAGATGAATCAAAATCGCTATCCTCGCTAGAAAATCAATTCGAATCATTATGCTTCTGTCCAATGAAGATTTTCCTTCGGATTAAGTAGGTGCGAAAAAACACTGCTTTCTGAAATATTTCGCAGAATTTATTTTTCAGAAAAATCCTGCTCTTAGTTAATTCATTTGTTTGGTTCTTTATGCAACTCTTCTGAACCAATTAAAAGAATCTTTCAAATCTCATAGAAACTTCAAGGTACGTTCTAATTTTGAGACAACACTTAAAAATGATACCCCACTCTTGCATCAAGTTAAAATTCTCAGAAACTAAAGCAACATTTAAACGACAAATTTTGTTCTATTTATTTCTCATAACAGCAAATGTAAAGTATGATAAATAAAATCAGTGACTCTTAACCTTTTTGGTCTTGATATACAATTAATAATTTAAAAATTTGGCACAGTTACATGACAATTCAAAAGGTTGCAAACATACATCACATAGACGAGGCTTACATACCTACGAATACATAGGACGCGGTTGCATACTTACACATTACATAGGAAAGGGTTTCATACATTATATTACATTAGAGACGGTTCTATACGTTATATTAATTAGGAAAGGATTGCATACATACATTACATAGCAAATGGTTGGATACCTACTTTACGTAAGAAAATGGATTGCATAAACAAAGTTGAAAAAAAATACTTTGTTGATCTTTAAATATTAACAGGAATTTCGTAGAGGTGTTGCATTTCAGAAATCCCAAGGTACATTTAAGTGCCACGGTATAGTGATTAAAAATCGATGGTTAAATCAACTGTGTAAAAAATGAGACATTTCCTTGTACCGTGTAGTTTAAAAATCGTGGAAAGCTCGTAAAATTAAGATGGGTACGTATATATATATATATATATATATATATATATATATATATATATATATATATATATATATATATATATATGTATGCATTGTTTTTAAAAATTGTCTCATTATTTAATTCATTTTTAATTAAAAAGTAATGTAAATTAATTATTCAAATTCATTTGAATTTTTTAGAAACAGTTCATCTGGAATAAATGAGGATGATATACAATCATACATTTATGATTTTACTACTATATTTATAAAAGAGATAGTTAAAATTTTATACATAAGAGCGCGCGTTGTAGTTTATTTTCAAAATATACTTTAAAAAATTCAAAACATTTAATGCATTCTATTAAAAATTCTTTTTCCATTTTAAACATCATTATTCCAGCAAAACATGAGTTTTAGAAAGCAATATTTGAGCACGAAATTTCCCTGAAGATCCAACTGAAAAGCAAGTGTTGGGCTCCACAAACCATGGAAAACCAATCTCACTTCTCAGTTATGTAGCCGTGAGCTAAAACTTGAATATTAACGAAATAAAACTTTCAGCTCAAAACGGTACTTCACTCTCTTTACCGGGACAAAAGATAACAGAAAACTCTAAGACAGTGAAAGAAAAGAGTTTACAGATCTAAAGTATATACAGCAGCCATTGAGATCTCATGTTTCATTGAGATCTCATGTTTCATTCAATAGATATAGAGCACAGAGCAGAGATAAAAATTTGATAACGGCAATATCGGCAAAATATACATTTTTACAAAAGGGAGAGAAAGGGAGAAATTTTTATGCATGTTTATTTAGGGTATCACAAATGCAGCCGCGGGGAATCCAAATGTACCGATAAAAACTATTTGATTTATTCAGAATTCGAATCTAAACTTTAACCCTGCACAGACAAGAGGTGTATGTTTGCTTTTGACTTTTTTTTTTCGTAGAAAAATAATGTTATGTCAGTTAAATGATTTGCTTGGTAAAAATAGCGTAAATTGTATCAGAGTTTATTGTTTTGTGGTAATTTATTTTCATAAGAAACTTGTGTATAAAAATAATAAAAACATTAAATTTTTTTTTAATAAAAGCGGCATTAATCCGCATTGTCTTATTTATTAAAAGATCTGACATAAAAATGTGATAATTATTATTTTATTTTAATTGTACATATTTAAGACTTTATTTTAATTTTACATATTTATATTTTATTTTAATTTTTAACATTTAATATTTTATTTTAATTTTACATATTTAAAATTTTATTTTAATTTTACACATTTAATACTTTATTTTAATTTTACATATTTAATATTTTATTTTAATTTTACATATGTAATATTTAATTTTAATTAAACATATTTAACATTTAATTTTAATTTTACATATTTAACATTTTATTTTAACTTTAATGTTATTTACCAAACGAAATTTTACGCAAATCCATACAAATACTTATGCTGAAAAAGAAAATAAATATTAATAAAATATTCAATTTTTATTAAATACTCAAAAACAGATCAATATTTGTAAGTCAGTGTCATATATAAGCAAACTTAAAAACATTTAAATCCCAAAAAATTGAATTCCTGTGTTCAATGCTATATCATAGTTCGGTTTTCACTAAATGCAATAATTACTAATAAAAGTGTTCGTAAGATGCACTCAGGAAAAAGATAAGGAGAAAAGATAAACTTACAAATAGACTTATTTTTTTCAAATATAAAGCATAAGTTTTCAGAAAAATGTGTAACGTATTCTTTTTTAAAGGAATATACGTCTTTTTTAAAATAATTCAGCAAATGATTTCCATAATTGCGTATTGGATCTTCTATTTTTTTGTCTGACGCTATTAAAGAAAATATGACTCATGAAAAAAGAACCCAAAAATAAATCATTCGTTTTGAATAATTATTTTGTATAAAAAATGGAACCGGGGGAGGGTGTTTTTTCAAATTTAAAAAAAAAGTATTAAAACATAATATTTTTTGCGTATCACCTACAAAATAAATAATAAAAGATAAAAGCAGAGTATTTTCAGGAATAAATTGTGATCATGCAAGACGTTTTAAAAAATAAACCAACATGAAAAAAAATATGAAAATTTAGACGCTAAATATGTTATCAAGTATTGTGTGAAGAAATCATACACTTATTAAAATATTAAACTAATCTGTCAAAATATTTTTTATCAATAAAATACCACATTTATTAATAATAATTATTATGCAATAAATATTTTTTTTATTAATAACCCTGATTATTAAGCAATTTGTGATAAATATCGAATTTACAGTGCATGTCCTAGTTTTTTTTTAAGAAAGATGTATATGAATTTCGTTAAAAGAAATAGCCATTAGTTTATGAATGAATGTATTTTTGAGAAAATTCGTTATTTGAAGCGAAGGTACGATATTGCTTTTCGCTGCTTTCTATAACAGAAAAACCAACTCGATTGCTCTTCATAAACTAATTATCATCAATGTATTAAAATTGTTTTAAGTATCCTCATCCTTTCCGATAATAAACAGTGGGAGTTTTTTAAAAATGTTAATTGATAAAATAAATGTAAAATATATATTTCAGAACAAAAAATGAATTGATTTAGAAGCAAATAAATATTAATTACATGTAACACGGAATTCCCGAAAATCATTATTGCGCTATCTTTTGGTTTTACACGTTAAAAATTTACAATCTGTTCAATACATCTCTTTTATTTTAATTCATGAATGAAGAAGTAATTTAAAATTTCTTGTAAATCAGTATTTGCAAAAATTAATTTATATTACTGTTTTCAGCACAAATTTCAAATAACCCGAATGGGAAAATTTTGTTCACTTTTTAAAAACATTATTTCATTTCATCTACAATTACTTAGAAATGTGCTCTTTTTTTACTATTACCACCATGCTGTTATAATACCAATCATACTATCTAAAAGGAAGATTATAATGAAGTTTAGTGCTTTAGTAACGATTTACCGTCTCAATACTCCGTCTACATGAATGATTAATCAGTAGTTCATTAAAAACACTATTTCAAACTTTATCAGCACTAAACAGCCCAGAAAAAAATTACTACTCCTTAATTGAAACATTTACTTATTTATTTTCTAAATGTCTGAGTGAGTGTTTATTAACACCAAAATAAAAAGTACATAAATATGGGTGGCGATTACTCAAATTTTTACGATTTTTTTAAGATAACTTCTAAAATATCAGCCTCTCTCCAAAATTCGACACCACTTCAATAGGAGTATTTTGAACATTGACAAATTTAAGATGTGACATCCCCGCTATAATCGCTAGTATTCAATGGCTCATGGACTCAAACTTCGGACCCTAACTACTAAGATACCTTGGTCGTCCAAAAGATGAGAAATGCTTCGAAATATTTATACAATTGCTGATTTCTTTCGCCAACACTATTACATACAATAACGTTAAAAGTTTTAATCTAAACTTTAATTAAGATGTGTTGACTTTTTATTTCATAGCCTACTATATTCTTAAATACTTTTTACACACTTTCAAATGTAAGTATAAATTTCGGTACCTTCAACAATTTTATATATAAATTATATATTTATATTTTACATTCAATTGCAATTTCCTGTATTTTTAATTAATTAGTTTCAGCTTTTTTGACACTCCTAGTTCCAAATACATTAAGAAGACTTGGTACCCCAAAAATGACAGACCAATCATTTTTTTAATTTTTATTTAATCTTATTCTTTGCATTATTATCTTTCGATTGATGTATCACTTGTGCATGTCGGAAAGTTAGAAGTTGAATAAAACTTCATTTGAAAATAAATTAGGCAATTCAGCCACGCCCCCGTTTTAGAAAAAAAAGCTAGAAAATGCGTTTTGATAAAAAAAATCTATTTTATAAAGTGAAATAATAACATTAAAAAATGTGTAATATATAAAGCAGAATATTTCCGAGGCAATACAATATAATCATTTTTTTTCTTTGTGAAATGTAAAATTTTTGAAATAAGACATTTTATATTAAATAATTTTATATTTTCAGTTCTTATTCCTCATATGTTTTTCATACAAATGTAATACTTCAATATATTATAAGAAGAAAAAAAAACTAAAACTTCTGTCATGACAGAAAAAAAAATTTTTTTTAACATTTTTCTTGAATTCTCTTTTGCAATTCATACTTTCTAAAAATTTATCATTTATAAAAATATATGGGTTGAAAAAATATGAAAATGCAATTATTTTAAAGAAAAATGCATTACTAATATCTTAAAGTGGTATTTTAAGTTTATTTAAGCTTATTATAATTATTTTTTCAGAATTATAAACTTTAAAGTGTTTTTTCTCAGTTTGTGTTTTTGGAAACATTAGTGCATTCAAAATGCTACTTCTTCCACAATTATTTACCAATCACTTCCATTCATGTAATAAATTTACTGATCCATTTTGCTTTAAATTGAATAGTTTTTTTTAAAAAAATTAAAATGTAAGAGATGTTGGCCTTTTCGTTGATTTTTAGCATGCATATCAACATTTTATTTTTTTTCTCCCAAGCTAATTAAGTTAGTGTAAAATTGATCCCTAAAGTTGTTGAAAACATCCATAAGAATATTACGAAAAAAATTTAGGTCAAAAAATTAATATTTACATAAGGAGTAGAATTTTGAAATTTTCCAAATTTTCTTCAAAAAATTTAAATTTTTAAAATTGCGTGAACAATATGTGAAAAAGTTCATCTCGTATCATTTTTTTGAATAGAAACATTATATAAAATGATAAAATAAAATTTTTAAATACATAAATAAGGAAAGTAGCTCAAAGAATACCAAGTTACCTTAAAAGGAGGGGGTGATATTACTAAAAACTTGACATCGAAATATTATTAAACTATATTTTATTTTTAATTTAGCAATTTAACCCTCTGACCAGAAGATCCGTCTCTTGGACGTGGCTAATTTGCTTTGATGGCTGTAGATAACGCTGAGGTGTGATTTTTAGATGTGTGATTGCCTAAACATCTTCAGTAGGACTCTACCCAGTAAGAAGATCACGTGGTGGTACTTCGCGTTTTTTTTTTAACTCGCGATAAGTGCGATTTTTCTTATCTATCATCGTCTATAAGTATCTATATTCCTATAGTTTTTTCGTTTTTGGAATTATTATTTTTAATTATTCTTACAGGAATATAAATAATTTCTAATTAATTTTCATAAAAATACTAGTCACAATTCTTATCATAAAGATATCTTAATATAGTGGGCCTCATAAAGACTTAAATATTAAACATTCTACTCAATTTCATGAGAGATAAGGAGATTTAAAACAGTCCTTAAGGTAGTAAAATTTTAAAAAAAAATGCCTACCCGTCTGTCAGACGGATGTTTCTAAGAGCGGCCAAAAAATTCTGGCCAAAAATTGTACGAGATATTTGTATTGTAACATTTGTTTAAAAATTTATTATCTAGAAAATAAGTCTCTATTGAGTTTTAATACATATTCCTTATTTTAATCGGAAAAAATACCATTAGATTTTTAAATATATATCTTAAATTTGACACTTTTAAATAATTTGTACATCTCTCAGATATAAATCCATACTAATTTTAAAAGTTCATATGTATAAATGAAGATTCAAACATTTTCTTGAACAGGAAACAAATCCTAAGAGATTAGAAAATGCTTTCTGAGGCAGAAAAACGTCTCAGTCTGAGAAAAACACATTTAAAATTTATATATCACGGCCCAAATTCAGAAAACTTAGAACATATTTAAAAATAATTAGACATCAGATTTATAATTAAGAAATACTCTGCCTCACTGGATTAGCTACCAGCAAGTACAAAACTTTTAAAGAGAGAGAAAGAGAGAGTACTGTGTAAGCTTAATTTAAAATATTTTATTTCATGCAAATTTGATTAACACACGCATATAACACATATCACATGATCTAGTTTTATTTCATTATATAGCGTACGTAACGAAGTTACACCATAGCGTTTTTTAAAAAAAAGGGAAGGGAGAAATATACGTAGAATTTTAAGGGAAATGCAAACCCTTTATACCGAAAATTATAAGTTATCTACTTCCGTGTAACTTTTCATGAAGTCTATTAAGGATACGTGTTTGGTTTTTTATGCAAGTTTATCGTCATTATTATAGTGAAATAAGCTGACAACTAATTGTGAATTTTCATTAACTTTTGTAGAATGTTTTATTAAACATTGGAAAATCGTACCCTTTTTTCAGACAAAACATTTAAAAAAGAAAAAAAAATCCGGGTTTTTTTTTTACGAAAAAAAAATCATTACAATATGAATATTAGCAAACGATTATATTACCGTGTGAATGTATCATAAAAATCATAAGCATATAAACAATAGTTTCATAGAAAGTGAGCATCGAGTACTAAATATTCGCATTTGGAGGAAAAGGAAATTTAGTGTAAGATAATAAGAAATTTACCATCAGCAACACTTTTGACCGATACTCTAAAACAGGGTTCGTCTACATATGGAACGCGTGCCACATGTTGCATGCGGTACTGCTCTACACATTTGTTAATAACTGAGAGGATGGAAGTTGATAAATTTGTATAATGGGCCTTATTTGACAAACATCTTATTAAACAGAAATATTCACGGAATCAAGGAAAAATCTGAAAGATAACTCAAAAGATTAATTTACCGCTATTTTGTAAATTATTAAATGTCATTGCTGTAGAGATTTAATTGTTTTAAGAAAGAAATTTGCATGTACTCTGTTTTACACTTCGGTTCTGCATATCTAAGTAAAAAAAATCTTTTCTCATGTGAAAAATATTTCGAGTCCGCAAAGAAATTAAAAAACAACTGAATGCTCTAAGCCACGTGAAATAAAAGTCATAAATTATACCTTTGATTTTATAATATGAAAGGAGGAAGGGGTTTAAAGTGGCACAAGCATTAGGCTCGCATTACAATTTTTATTTATCTTTTTTACTTAATTGTAATGAAGGGAAATACTTATGTTTTATGTAATCTGTTTCTGATTTTAATAAATATGTTTAAAAATACATATAAGTGTAATTTTTAAAAAAAATTCTTTTTGAAGAAAAATAATTATATTTTATACATTTTATTTTTATGTTAAGGAATATGTTGGTAGATTAGTTTGGCATGCCAGAGCTTAAAGTTTGCAAAAACCCCTGCTCTAAAAGATGTATATTCATTTATATCTCCTAAACTCCTTTTAATTGTTTTTCTTTCTTAACCTTCGTTATTCTTATTGTTAACCTTCATTAAGTAGTGCATATTTTGCTTATTGTTGTGTTTGTTATTTACTTGCTTGTTTGTTCAAGCCGTTTTATACTTTTACCATAATATAACAAGGTACAATGTTCACAGTTTTCATGAAATTTACAGGTTTTTTACATTTTCTGTATTAAATGACGAACTTAATAGATAACTTATATTTTCATAAATGTTTCCTTTGTTACATACGATCATTTCCTGTTATTCAATTCACATTGAGACATTTGTACACTACTAAATAAACTTTTCTTTAGTAATCATATATTCGATAAATCTTTAAAAAACAGTTTCATAGTCTCTACAGCAACTGAAGTTCTGTATACTTTCCTTATGATAGAAAAACTACCCTAGGAATTCTGCTCTTTTGATTTAACTTCACATATCTACATCTATAGTGGTTTGTCTGGAATTAATTAAGTATTAATTACACATTTTTTCAAATTGTCCTGCTGCTTTGGTTTTTAAAAAAACACTCTAAATGAAATTAAACAGCTTCACCACAGTTATACCATTGTGTAACAATAATAGTCTTATTTTACACACAGTTAAAATACTTTGCAGCTTCAAAAACCACTCAGACTAAACTCCACAATCATATTTCTAAAACCACATTAAGCATCAGTTGGAAGCTTAACATCTCTATTTACTGTTTTCTTTTCTCCACAGATGAATTAATTCCACGAGTAAAATGATTTTTCTATCAGCACAATTTCCAGTCGATCAACCGTTTTACGTACATTTCTATATTTTCTTACATCTGCCTTTATTAAAATATCTTTTTCGCTTTTTGAAAAATTTTTGTAGTTGATATAGGTATAGAAAAATTGTTTGAAAATAACATATATCTGGAAAAAAAATTGCTAAATCTCGTTATATAAACGTTGTTATTAATCCCCCGAAACAACAGCGCACATTTGCAAATCTGTAGATGTGCCTATCACAGATTTATTGAAGCAAAACAGGAGAAGAAATTGAAAATAAAAAAACGGAAGGCTCAGTTTGCATTAAATTGGTATTTTTCCGTTTTTCCGGTGCAGGCTATGAAGTCTTAAAAGTGATACAACTGATCCCAAGCAGAATATTCTGACTGATATCCTCTTTCCCCCCATTACAAAACAAGTCGTGGTCTTTTCTTATCACACAGTCACATTGTTCTCGTAAAATATCAACAATGGATGAAATTCTCATGAGAACTAATAGTTGTTAATATTTTATCTGTGCATATTGTGTCAATAACGCTAGATTTACGCCAGGCAAAACAGAAAAGTACCATAAAAATTAAAATATTATTAATTTTTGCTGCAAATTCGACTTTCAAACAAAAAGGGGAACTATATGTTTTCTTACAATTTCTCCCCTTTAAATAAGTGTAGTTCAGCTTCAACGATACTTTAATTATAATGATTTGATAAAAAATAAAAATGTAAATGATTTTTGAAATTTATAATTTTAATACAAATTAAAATGAAATATTTTTGTAAAAGTAAAAAAAAACTACAGAATATAAGAAATTGAAAAAAAAAACTCAAATAATCATTTTTTAAAAATTTTAAGATTACGCAACACGGCTTAATGCATACATTTCTGCATTACTTATTTTTATTACTATTGACTTAAATTATGCATTTTGTCATGGAGCTGATGAATCATTTACTTCATTCGACATCAAAGATTGCATTTTTTCTCTTATTATCAATAAAACTCACATCAATAGTGTATGATATCAACGGACATACAAAGCAAATTTGTTCACTGGAAATGTAATTTTTCACATAAAACATAAGGATTTGACATCTTCCAAATTTTTATTTATTAAACGACTGATAACAAAATAATGGGAGTGAAGTCAAAGGGTAAAAACCAAATCCATTTTACATTAAAAAATACTTTTTCATCAAAGAAAATAGTAACGCTTCGCAATTTAATCTCAAAGGAGAAACATGTCTTTATTGCAGACAAAGCAATTTACTCTCTTCAGATAGCTTTGTGCAACAATCGAGAAGCTTTAGATAAGACCTTTTTGTTCATTTAAACTTAATTTAACTTTTCGATGCCACATTCGAGGAATAGAATGAAATCTATGCACAAGAAAGAAACGTAAATTCACAATTCTTCTGAGACTGGTCAGCCAATAGTTCGAGTTCGTTCTGTTTACATTAAAAATACGAAAGAAAGAAGCGAAAAAAAAGACAGTAAAAGATTAAAAGGAAAACGGGAAAAAAACTTGAAGAGTAAAAATAGTGGATAAACGAATCGATTCCTAATGTTTGAGCAGGCCGGCAGTTTCGCATTCACGCATGAGCGAGCAGTAATGGAAAGCAAAAATTCTACTCCCGAATTTTTCCTTGGTGTGCGATATGGGAAAAACAGGAAAATTTATCGATTTTCTTGAGCTTCTCAGGGTCACAACACATCTCCGAAGCAAATTGGATCGAAGAGTGAAGAATGGAGATGAAGCCAAGCAATGGTCAGTCCTTTTATTCAAACCCACTTTAGTAAAGTGAATAAGGCCAAAGTGAAGCCTCTACAAAATTTTGGCTTAGGAATATTAAGGGCATTCTTTTTTATCTGTTTTTCCCTTCATAAATAAGATCAAATATGATACATTTATCTTGAATGAACTTGACAGGAGAACATAAAAATGAATTGCTCCTAAAAGAGTAGATGTAAAAACACAAACCAGGCGAAGATTTTATCCCAAACGTACTTTGTAGGTTTGTTAAAACTCAAGAAAAAAATCGATTTTAACAAAGAAATATGTTTTAAAAAATCTTTTAGTCAAATCACTGAAAGAAGTATATATATATATATATATATATATATATATATATATTCAAATCTAGCCGTGGATTCTTAACTATCATTACAGGCGTAGTACATTCCCCTGGAGCTGTTTTCATTCTTTTAGAGTGACACCTTATACCCATGTGGACCATGTGGTGGTGGATACCAATTACTGCACTGTAATTTTGACTCCCCGTTTTTTCCCTGAGGGAGACTCCTCAACTTTGACAATGCCGTGGTCGAACCCGCAAAATTGTGCGTACAAGGTCAGCACCTATAATCAACTACGAACCCAGCAAGTTCTGAAGGAAATATTTATCGTAGAAATTACTATAGTCTGTAATATATGTTTCAAAAACTTATGCAATATTAAAAATACTTTAATGTTCTATAATGTTCTTTAAATTAAAAATAATATAAAAGTTGCAAAGTGTGTTCAAAATATATCCAAAGGTAAACTCTTGCATGTGATTTATTTTGAATTTAACTTACGTCACACTGTAAATAGCACAAGGGGTCCTTGTAGCTCTGAATTAAGATCAAATAAAAGATTTCATCAGAGCTAGCACCCATTTTTCAAACTTCCATACCACAATACGGTACTTAGAGTCTTGATAGAATTTTCATTCTAGCAGAAAATGCGCATTAAGCCACTTAAAAGAGGCTGCATAAGTGAAGTGATTATGAGACTTCGAATCCATGTGCCACTAAAGACACGCCGTGTAGAGAGCTGGATACTCGTTGCCTATGATGCAGTAGAAAATTCCCGGGATGTGGAAGCTTGGAGGGTTTGGTGGCAGTTCAGGAGTAGACCTCGACCTTGACTGTGGCTCAGAATTCTGAAAACAATCACCAATAGTCCTCACGTTTCTTAAATAAATGTTCAAGCTTTTTTTTAAATACTATCAGGAAACTTACGCAATGCTACTACTGCTTTATAAGTTATGCAACATTGCTTCCTTGAAACACGAATGATTAGATAAACAACAGAATAAATAGCAGACTTCAGTAAAGAAAATGCACCATGAAGATTGCAACTGACCAGCAGCATGCCATTTCAAAAATTCTAATCCAGATTCATTGTACAAAGAACAATTAAAACAGTTCGGTTTTCCTTTACGACATAAATTTATTTATTTATTTCACTTCTTTTTTTTTAAATTTTAACATTTCAAATCGGTGAACAAATGTATCAGCAAAATTAATTCTGAAGTTTATATCAAAATAATTAAGAGAAAGAAAAAAATACGTTTTTTAAGAAAGATGCAAATTTTATTTTATTTATAAAGCTTCCAATTTTTAAATTCAGATATTTCTTCCGACACAGTTATTTTCACAGTTTTAAAGAAAATGCCGACGTCCCGTTTAACGAAATTGCCGTAATTCTAGGAATACTGTCCCAATATATTTAAAGTATCTTATTCGAGGTCTACATATAATTATAATGAATGTAACTCAAGTTTGACTATCCCCACGATAAAGTATAATTCCCTTCTATACATTTAGCAAACGTTGCAATTAGTTTTTTCCACTGAAAAACAAATTTCTTTAATTTCTTCATGCTCTCAAAGAGAAAAAATATTTTTGTTTTCAATTTTGAGATAAGAGCTGCGTGCAAATATTTCAATACCATTATTATTACTTAAAAATGTCACTACAAATTTGAATAAATTTCCTTAACAATTGTTAAGTCATAACAAATAGGTGTTTACACTTTTCTTTTAAGGCTCCCCTGCTACAAAGCAGTCTTTAATGGACAGTCCCTCCGTCCACAGCGAAGTGCGAGATCATTGACCAAAACGAGACAAGATGAATGAAAACGGTTTGAGAGGAAGAATACGATTTGTGACATATTGTTAACCACAATCCCTTTGAGAGTAAGAAATTTATTAAGATTCAATTTTTCCAAGAGAGTCAGATGGATGCCTTAAAGAATCAGGATGCATAACATTGCTACATGTTATACTTTTTCAATTAGGAAGATTGTCTCCAACATAAGTGATGTGATTCATCATTTTATTAAGTGACGGATGTTGGACGGTATTTTTTTATTACATTTATTAAGCTTCAACATATTTTTCAATTAATCTAGGAAAGTTCAAAGATATGTTTGTATTTTTCATAAATTTCAAAAAAGTAAAAATGTCTTATGCATAGTATTGTATACCATTATCCACCCAAGATAAACGATAACTACAGCTATATTTGACAAGAATTCGGCAAAAATAAAATTATATAAAATGACTAGAACTGCATAATAACAGTTAAGGACTTGGTGCTATCATTGCATGAATATTCATGAATTTGCAGCATTGAAAGAATCTCTCTCATTGCCTCACTTTCATAACATAAATTTACCACATAAACCAAATAAAATATATTTCTCAATTCTTTAACTTATCGTTTCTCCTCTTTTGGATTTTTTTTTCAGAGTGCAATTAGCTAGAAATTATGCAAATAGATTCCTGAAAGATGGAGTTGGAAGTTATCACCTTTAAACGGCCCAATCATGAATAGTCAACACTTTCTAAAAGAGATTCTTTTGAGCTTGCTGAAAAGATTTATTTTCATAATTTGCCGTCATAAAAGAAATGGTAATTGCCTGATTAAGAAAAAAATATTCTAAAGTTAACGCATTTTACGAATTGAATATTCTGATGGTGTATGTATTAAATGCACCACGATATGGAAGAATAGAGAAAAGAAGTGAACGTTAAAAAAAATGTGTAAAAGTTATTAGAAAATGGAGAATGTTCAATATTTTTATGCAAGCATGAAAGAACAGAATGTACTAAGAGAAAGAACAAATTTTGTTTGGAAAGATTGGAATAAAATGGCCTTACAATTATAGGAAAGTATTTCTAACTTTACTTTTGAAATAACAGTTCCGGCGAAAAAAGGTTGTATTTAAAAATGATCAGCAAAGTTGACCTATCAATAAAATAACTGTTTTCTTACGTTACTTTACTTATTTTTAGAAAATATGTAAGGTGTATAATTACTAATAATATAACAAATCAGTAATTAAGGGTACTTTGTTTTATTACGATAACTGTATAGGTATAAGCGATAAAATAATGCTTGATATAAAAAGAACTATCGTGTTTAACATCTTTTTCCTCTAGAACAGGTATAATTTGTAAAAGGTAGTTCTGATTAATAATTTCATACAATAATTGTAACGCAATAATAATTTGAATTCCGTAATAAATCTAATACCCCGAAAAAAACAGCATTTTTTATTTCTTAAACGTCTAAATTGTCTTATAAAAACATAATTTTATTTTCCTCTATAAACAAATTGTAGGAAATAATAATTTATTTTAACTCAAAAAGGAATGCATCTTATTTTTTTCTATATTCTATTGTA
Source organism: Trichonephila clavipes (assembly GCA_019973935.1). Taxonomy (NCBI): domain Eukaryota; kingdom Metazoa; phylum Arthropoda; class Arachnida; order Araneae; family Nephilidae; genus Trichonephila; species Trichonephila clavipes. Next base: position 258,610 of record BMAU01018203.1, read on the forward strand.
GACATGGAATGTCCATTTGCATAATAACTTAGACATATATTTTCGTTTAATTGTGAATACATTGTTCAACATATATACATAAATTATATTAGGTTAGTACTATGGCTATATGCCATGACTGATTTATTAATTATTAACGTCTCACTTTGAAGCTGCATAGTGATTTACTTACTTTGGAGAACCGAACCTACCCAAAAGGTTTCTAGCTGCAAACCAACACTCCGAGAAGATACTTTATTTATATACTGTACGAAATACACATACAAAATGGCCCTAAATGAGGGACCATCCCAAAAAATCTTGAGAATAGGGGAGAATTTAAAATACAGTAAAAGTACTTTACAAAAGTGGCCCCTCACCGGAAGCCAAGAAGTGATTGATTATAAAAAGAAAGTAAATACTTTAAAAACACACACACACAGATGTTTTACTAATGGTACAGTATACAGGTACGGTGTGTACAGGGATACCACTTCTAAAAAGGAATACAAAAACAGGGAGACGAGGAATGCAAGATGAAAGAGAATGAAAGTCCAATATTTTTTTCTTATATTGTATTCTTGGAAAGATGGAAATAGAGACAGTTTCCACGTAGCGACTGAGACGTTGCCCCTCTCATCAGAAAGAAATATCCGCAGGGTTAGAAATGTGGCCAATATGTGTAATGAGCGTCATAATTTTGAGCCGCGGTCACAAAGATAACACGTCTGCCGGCACCCCACTCTCAAACTTCCATTTAGCGCCAACGTAACGATTTAGAGCCTTAACATATTTAAATTGTGTCAGCCAATTTATATGGCAGATCTTCAGTATATGCCATGAAATTTGTAAGTAATCATTGGTTGTAAATGAATAGATATTATACAGTAAATCATGTAAAATTGTCTCGCTCACACACACTCAAATTTGCTTTCTTTTGAATTTTTTTTCCTTCAAAATTTATGTAATATATATAAACTATTATCAGAAAAATTAATTTAAAACTAAACATAAAATTGTTTTTTTACAAATAATTATTCGTAAGTACCATTAAAATTTATTTCATGGGAAAACTCTTTCTTTACGTAGAGTTGCATGTACTCTTTTATCCTATCAATTCTTTCAGTATTTAAAATTATCCTACTGTTGACTGCGAAAAACAAATGTTCTCAAAATTATACTTTTGGCATTAGTTGTATTTTAAATGCCATCCGATGTTATTGTAATGATATTGGTCTGTTTATTGAAATAAATATTTTCTGTGACTTGGGTGCTTTATCCCTAAAATTATTTTAGTATTTATTTGGGCTTTGTATTATTCTTATAAGTATATTTGTTTTCATACAGCTTTAACTCGAAAATACAGCAACCCTTTTATTGCCTTTGATACTACTTTGTGAGTGATACAACAGCGCCATCTTTATACTGGTTTTCTTGCAATTAAACAACTTTATTATTATATTTTTCTACGAAAATATCACTTATGCAAAAATAGATTATTTATGAAATGGGAAAATATAGAAAAATGATTAAAAAGTAAATATGCAAATGAGGCAGATTTATTTTATAGAGCCTTCAAAGAAGAATTTAATGCGATAAAAATTTTACACAAAATAAAAGCATTTCCACTATTTTTCAATAAAATGAAAATATATATGGGTTATATACTGTAAGGAAATTCAAATATCAGAATTTAAATGCGATATTTTCTTAGCAGGAATACATCTGAGTTACAAGTTATTTGCATAATATTTCAGTGATAGGGGCATATTTTACGCTTTTCCATAAGGGAGACCAGAGAAAATAATATTATTTCTAAGGCAAGTTGTTAAATTTTTCTACGTAAGATAACAGTAACAAATCTAAAAATAAGCTTAAACTAGAAGAAATCTTTTTTATTACTACAATATACATAAACTTTTAGTCGGAAAACTAGTTCCTAAAGCTTATAAGTAAGAGATAATAAGTTGTATTCTTCTTTTATAGAATTTTTATGTAAATTGAATATTTTTTTTATATATTTCTAGAAAATGAGTTTACTTTGTATTAATTAATAAATTATTAGAGCTGATAGGTATTCTTTAAAAAACCAGTTTTACAATTTTTTTAATTGAAACCCTGTTTTATATCAAATTATCGAAAAAGGCATAATGAAGTGTATATACATATTGGGACATAATTTTTTATTAGAATTACACATTTAATTTGTAATAAATACATTTTGCTCACCGTTGAAAAAACCTAATTTCGATCTTTAAACCCCCATACTTCATCAAAATATCATTTGCTATTATCTCACAGAGCTGAAAGGGATGTCTACAACATAACTGAGTATTTGAGCATCATCCAAAAGAAAAAGATTTCACTTTCTTTTTTCATTCTGAAAAGCTGTGATTCTCTATAGTCTTATCTCACGTTAATGCTCCAAACCCTTTAACGTAATTGAATTTTTCTCCTAAATAGATTGTCCGAGCCAAAATCTGATAAAAAACTCAAGAAACTAATTTTCAAAGGATTAATTTTAAGAAAAGTGTGTAAGTATTATTTGTTGTATATGTACGGCTGTTTTCTGACTATATTTTAACACGTTAGAAAAGATATTAGACTAGTTACAAATAGCTGAAGGAGACACTAAAATTAATTTTATCTATAAGCTACATGATACCATAAAATATTTCACTTTTGTACGGCATTATATAACTTAATCTTACTTTAAAGTTATACAAACTACCTCTCAAGATATTCTATTAAATTTCTTAAGTATATTTCCAATGATAAGAGCCGCATAAAATACTCTGATGTTTGTTATTAATATCAAAAAGTTAGTACGGTTTCTAATACACTTAAAAAACATCAGATTATTATTTTCTCTAGCCATGATTAAGGTGGTGGAATCACTCTTCGTTTTACATAAAGCATTAAAATAAAAAAATGAATAATTCATATAACAACAGCATTAAAGGTGATATATATATATATATATATATATATATATATATAATGTTAAATTATAAATTATATTAATTCTACTAATGATTAAATTCTATTAATCTTTTTTTTTCAGTAGCAAAAATACTCATCTGGACCCTGAAACATCCAAAGAGAAAAAAATACCTATTTCTATACAATTGTATGTGGAAAGGTAGATTAAAGACTGTAATTAATATAATTTAAAATATTAATCATTGTACATATGTATACATACTTTTGCATCAATAATAACGAAATAGGCATTTCAATAAATTTCATTTATTTTATTTCCATTGAAAACAAATCAAAATTTTTCAATTTTATATTCTTTCAGAGATTTTTTCTTCATATCCTAACTTGAAATCTATCTATCTATGAACCATGGAAACACATTATTTTTAATTAATCATTTATAGTAACTAGCTGCATTAAGAACATCTGTTTTGAAAAAAAATTCCAACTTGAAATGAATGTAGCGTTAGCAATTTTTCTGTACTTATGATCTCAAAACGTATTAACAGTGGAAGCGAATATGTGTTTTACTTTACTTCTAAATAAAATTAAAAATGGAAAGATAAAATTTATCTATCTTAACTTTCATTATTTAAAACCAATTTCACCGAACATTAATTTGATAGTTTGAAAAAGATTTTTTTTTACAAATGTAATTGAACAACGTTCATGAAATAATTAAAATATTTACAAAAAAACCTTACAGGAGACCTTAAACCATCGATTATTAGATGGAAGAAAGTTGTGACAAATCTATACGGAACTTTATCACTAATTTTCTGAGTCGTCTTTTTTAGGGAAAAATTTAATTCCCTACCTATTTCCAATAAACTCCAAAAAGGGGACGGGATTCATTGTTATATGCAGATTAGATAAAGTATTTAAGTCAAACGGAATAGTAAAGTTAGAGCAGTAGGAGAGAGAGATTGAAGCAGAAAGTTATAGTGAAGTTAAATTGAAGATTTCTTGTTGGATAATTTAATCTCTGAGAAAAGCTGAGCTGAATTGCAGTGTGGTAAATATTAATTAAAGTCTCATTAAGGTTTATTATTACGAATGAGATTAAAATTAAATGTTCAATAAGAACATTGAATATAATTCTGGGATCTCTTATTGTGGTAATCTCTGCGTGATCGATATTCTAATCCTTAATTAATTAGATCATTAATTATTTAAGTTAATTTAAAGGATATTACCTTTAAAACCTCATAATACTAGTTAGATATATTTGTTAATAAGTCTTTGATTCTATTTGGATAAGATAACCAAATAAAGAAAGTTGTTTATAAAAATGGCTACTGGTTCTTATCTGACTCCTATTTATTCTCGTTCTCAAAGTGAGGTCCAAATGGACCTTCACAAAGTGCTTATCTTATATATTTATATAATCTTTAGTTTTTTTGGAATAATTTTATTTATGCTGTATTCAGTATCGAGCAGGAGAATGGGGTTTGGTGGTAAAAACCGCTCCCATAAACCAATAAAGTTACAGTTTTTAGTATAAAGATAACGCATTGGTTCTTTCTTGACTGTATGTCTTTTATTAATGTAAATTTCTCCCATGAAAGTAATCTGCTTTGTCTTTTTATTCCAGTGTTTGCTCTTTTATATTGACTGAGCCCTTTCAACGAATACATCGAATTTCAGAACGTAAAAACGAGCTTAGATAAAGTACTATTTTGCGAGTATGGATTGTATAAATGCTTTAATACTTAGAATTGGAGAAGTCAGACTTACAACGATATGCCACTTACTCTCTATTTAGCTATTTAACACATTCTCATCCATGGAGAAATTTCAATAACATTTAGTTAAAGAATTCAAAATAATTTGTGGACCTGAATCAGGTTTAAAATATCTAAGCTACTTTCTTAATTATTGTTGATTTGTTTTTTTTAAATTTAAATCAACAACTGGCAATCAAAATATAATTACAAAATAAAAACAAACTATTGAATCATTATGTAGCGTAGTTACTATACTTTCAACTCAAATTAATTTTTAGTAAAATAAACATGTCCATAAATATTAATTGATGGTCACTTTGTGGTTGAAAAAATGACATTGCCCGAGAGAAGTATATTATCAATCTACGTTCATCCTTCGTATTCAATTTCTATGAATGAATTAAATCACATCTTCAGAATTAAATACCACGCGTTATTAATATCAAGCGTCAAATAAGCAAGGTACTCATTCAACAATGAGAATAATTAATTATGACACCAAATTAAAAGACTGAAATGAGGTAGAAATTTAAATCGTAAAATGGTTTTTTTAACAAGTAACTCTTCCTTTACATATTTCAAAACCACACACTTCTTAACCTTAATTCATTTCTATCCATAAAACAATAAAGAAAAAGAATCTTCTGTTTGAATCGCATTTAAGTCACGAACACCCGGGGCCGCTTCTCCCTTCAAAGACCACTTGAGGAGGTTAAAAATGACTTAATTAGATGACTGCCAACTCTGGCGGAAGAAGAGAGTGATGTCTAGTTGGCGGATCCTTAAACGTTTTCCGATACAACCGCTAGGGGGTCGGGGGTGAGCTCGGAAGATGAAGAGGGATCGATCCCCCCCGTTCCCTTTGGTCCTATCAAGTAGCAAGTAAGGCCTGCCACACATTGCGTACCAAATGGACTGAGGGTTAAAGATTAAGTTACTTAATCAAATTCAGCGGCTTGCTTAGGGATGCATTCCGTGCTTTAGCAAATGCCACTCTACAATGTAATGGTATTCTTAGGGTAGATATGTAAATGTGTGCAAGGCGGCTACGGTATATGCATAATCATACCCAGAAATGCTTTGGCATTTTCTAAACAACACGTAAACTGATTTTGAAGTTGTTATTCACTATGAATATTCCCAGGATATGTGGTGTTTATTGATAAGTTTGATCAATAAAAGACTTTAGGTAGGTTGGGAAATATAACGCACGATTTCCAGAAGTATCTAAAACAAAGTCATTTGGAAATAGTTCGATGACCTTTTCCATTTAGATTTACCCGAAAGTTTTAAGTTAAGTGGTAAACATTTACCTCGTATAAAATGAAAATGTTATAATTATACGTTTCCCCATCTCTCATCAAAAATGGAAACAATGTAAAAACAAGCAATTTTGTTTCATTAAAGACCATTTTAATAAGCAATATGGTAAAAAATCAATCTAATCTCAAGCATTATTATATCTTGCAAGATAAACATAATAAAATATGTTTTTAGACTTTCAACACAGGAATTGTGCTAAATTTTATTCTACCTGACGTAATTAACTTCAATGAAGCCTTAAAGAGAATTTTAAATAAGATTATTCAACGCTGAAAAAATTTCTTTTGGATTATTTTCAGGATTTCAGGCCTAAATTAATTTTACATTTTCATTTGCATTTTAAAACTGAAATATTTTTTTTTAAATTACTAATGATAATAAAATATACAGGCGTTTTAATTTCCTTGTGAAATTTTCTGTATTTTATGATATTAAAACATTTTGATACAAATGCACCCAGCAGCTTATATTGTAAATCTAAAATCAAGTGACTGTCTATGCTTTATCCCGATCATTCTTGAAAAGATTTCGCTTTTTCAATTGAACATTTAACAATAAGTAGATTTATAAGGACGAAATTGCATTCTTTATAACAAAAATAGTAATTTAACACATGTATATTAATAATTTTATTATTATTTCGTTTATTCAGAAGTCGGTTATAACAAAATTCAAGAAACAACTACTTATAACATAAACTTTTGACTAGAATACCATAGAAAAAATAATCATTTACTCCTTTTCGTCAGTAGCATACATACCCGTTCATAGCTAAATTATTTTTAAAAAAATAATGTTAAGTATGCTATATTTGTGAGTGAAATGAGGAAATGAAATATATATATATATATATATATATATATAATAAATTTTCTATGTTCATTTTATAATACATATTTATTTTAAATTGCTTCATTTTTAATTTGTATTAAAGCCTATCAAATATGTATATTGTTGATTTTAATCTTTACAGATTTCCCGGTTGATATTTCAACTGAAAATAAGTTTGTGAAAGATAGACTAGGTTTAAAAATCACAACCAGGAGGCTATATTCTTTCTTAAATACTTTCTAAACAATATAAGATTGGTCAAAACTCTTAAACTGTGACTAATTGATAAAACTCACTCGTATTAAGATCAAGGCGGGGGAGTAGAAAATGTTCTCTTACTTTCTAAATTTCAATAATTCTCCCAAATTAGAAAGTGTTATATTACCATTACCTGACCCAACACATTAGCGTCAATTTTAGTCATGAAATATAGGAAGAAGTTCTAAAGGTTCTCCCAAAAATATCGATAATCTAGATTTCAATTCTATAAAGCTATATATGCTTTTTTATTAAAAAATTGAAAGTATTAGCAAATAATAGATATTCTGAGTTCATACTTTTGACAACCAAAACTTAAAGAGTACACAAAATAAATAAAAAAGAAATAATACGTTCTAAGTTAAATTCAAAACTTATGAGAAAGAACTTTTCTCTAAAGGTTTTATACTAAAATATAATTCCCAAGTTTAGTACATTAACTTAAAGAGCAAATCCTATTTACCACTTTTTGAAAAGAGCACCTTTCAAGCACTCAATTGAAATCAAATATTAGGGGGATTTTTTGTTCCTCTTGTGGCTCATAAACGTGCACAGATTGACAAAGTCAATAAAACTTTAAAAGATAAAGAAATATAATAAGTAAGTAAAGAAAAATAATGGAAAGAGTAAAAGTGTAAAACCCAATACTATCAGTACAATGACTTTTTCTTCCCTCTTAGGAATAACGTATATATCTCATTTATTTATTTTTTGGTCAAACAACCTGACTTTTTTATACTCGTTCCGTATATATGTATATATATATATATATATATATATATATATATATATATATATATGTCATTTACAGAAATTCCTATTGAATGCAGGCCTTATCTTCCCAACAATTCTTCAATACCCCTATTTCTATCCTCCCCCTCGTTTCGTCGCGTCAGCGTTTATAGATTCGATTCTAACGGCAAGGTTTCAATGAAATCATTTCATTCTCTTCTCTTTTAGATTATTTTTTTTTCAGAACCTTTGCCTCTGAAGGTAATGTAATTTGTCCTGTGCTTCTATCACGTCGCATTTAGTTACCTCAGAGTTCCAGAAAATGCTGAGTGTGCTTTTTCAGCAAAAATGTTTCGAAGGCCTCTCTGACATGAGTCGAAATATGTATCTGAATCGAAGATTAAGTTCAGATTTCTATTAGGTCTGGGTTCCTGTCATTAAGGTTCAATGATCTCTTTCTTCATGGAATATTCATTTTAAAGACATCTTCACCTTGAAAGTGGCATCTATGTGTTCTTTGGAACTACAGTATATATTTCAAATTTGTGATTTGTCTTATTTTAAAGTTGAAAAAAACCCGTCAAAATGGGTGCAACAAATTTAACTAAGTTGTAAAATAACTTTTTTTCACACTTAAGATACCTCTGGTACTATAATACAAATTGAATATTTTAGTTACTAATTCGTTAGGATACATTTTATTGTGTTTCTTAAGCATAATGCCTATAGAAACAAAATTTTAATGTTGTAACGGTGTCTATTCGCACAACACACACACACAATTCTTATTATTCATCTAGGGAAACTGTCTTTCGAAAGTTATACGATTATAAAACCGCTTTCTGAAAAGGAACCGTGATGTATGTTAATAAGAGTTGCTATTTAAAGTAAAGTGAAGATGAAAATAAGAAAAAAAAATAGCGATAGCGGTCGCACGGAGTTACAAAAGTAATAGTTGTAACTACTGGAATTCAAAAGAAAGTATGCTACGAGTCATTTTAGAATGATTAGTTTATTGCTGAGGATCTTATATACGCGATAAATAATGATTTTTATTACAGATATTTAAATTAGTGATTAACCTGACGGCTCTCCAAACTTAGGCTGAATTTAGATAGTGATTTGATAGTTATAATATAAAAGTGTTTATTCTATTCTAAATGTATCTTCTCTTCGTTTATCCTCACGCCTCCGTAGGTGAGAGTTCATTACAAAATGTTTCTTATTTAGTATTGTAAAATATTTATATTTGGATTACACTAAGATGGTATACTGATCTAGAGTTTTTTTTTTTTGCCAACATATTATTAGTGATGGACCTCTCAAATTAAAAATAGGATTCTTCCTAAGCTGACCTTAATCCAGCGTTTCTCAAATTGCAGGGCGCAATTATGTTTTGATAAACCTATACGGAGAGTGCGAGCATATCGAAAAGTCGAAAATAAAAGATTATTGTAAGAAAATTAATTCAGTCATTTGTTTGTATAATTTTAAAATAAAAGAAATACCTTACGTAAATATATTATAAATAACATTGTTTATACTAAAAGCAAAAAGTTTTAAGCGAGTAAAAAGGTTTTACTATATATTACAGTTTCTTTCTCTAAATTTAACGTTGTGCACAATGCTATCTCTTTATGTATAAAATATATTCTACATTCAAATACTTCCAGAAAAGTTTTGCAAACATACTGTTAGGAATTTAATATGTATTTTATATGTATGTGTCGTACATTCTTTTTAAGCGAATAACTTTTCTTTTAAATGTTTCACATTATGCGATATCATCTTTATGATTTGTTTAATCAAACCTTAGTTTTAACAAACGACATTCCATATGTCCCTCATAAATTCTGCCTCAAAAGAATATTTCTAAAGAGACGCTTGCTTTTAAATTACTATATTGTAAATGTTTGTGATCCTCATACAGAGAGATTTAATATCATTACTTTAACGAAGTAAATATAGAACTCATTTCCCTATTTGTGTTACTTATAATTCTGTTGATTTTGGATACTTATTATTTTAGTTCTTTACTTATTACCAGTGATGTCTTAAAACTTCTTGATGTACCAGATCCTATACAAAGGACCTTGCCTGTGTCTCCTTTAAGTATATAATATATATTAAACGTTGTCAAAAATTCTTATAAAAAGTAACCCGTGACACAGAAATGTGCGGGACTCTCAATCTCACAAACCTAGACTTAAAGCTATTCGATCGACTGCCACCTTACGATTTACGCGTAATGATGTTGTAAAGAGGTAGGTCTAAGTCTAGACATTGTAACATTGCTTTTTATCTAACTGTCTGCCCCCCTCTTTTCTTCCCCGTCACTTAAGACGAAGAGTCACGCCGTATGGCCTCTCCTTCAAAGCACATAAAACACACCTGTTTCAACTGTTGTCCATGCCTTTGCTCGTCCGTATATATGTGACCGTGTGACACATGCGTGGACAAGATAGCTCTCTATTGGAAAGAGGAAAAGCCAATTTTATGCGTCGGAGTGACATGTCAGTTTATAGCTTATCTACAAGAATTTCGACATGTGGTGACAAGATGGGCAGATGGTACTTTACCACGAAAGGACTAATAGTGGTTGGGACCAAGTCTTAGGATGTCGTGTGCGAGTCCGTGTTCCAACCACTCATAAATTGAATGGGTGTGAGAAAGTTCCATCCAAAAGATTTAAAGCATGTGTGAGAAGACTTTTGCATGGTAAGGTCTGCTTCAAATTTTTACAAGGTGTTTCAATCCACCCAGTGGTGTTCAGCTGAAAAAATGTCGCCACTATTTATAGTTTGCCAATAATAAACACAGAATATGCACTTACCTACATAACTACAATAAAAAAATATTCCCGCTTTAAACCACGTTTAAAGTAAAACGTAAGATACAAATATAATAATAACCCACAAATGTAATAAAATGTCATGATGAAATTATTACCAAATAATTCAAAATACAGTAAACAATAAATAATTTTCATTTGAAATTAGTTCTCATTGTTATAGTTAGAAAAAGACTGAATTTGCAGCATGTCCGCAAATCTCGGTATATAAACTGCTAATCTTACATTGCAGTCTAAGTGATCGTCCTTGAAATGGGAACAATATGATGTGTTATTTATCTTCATCGTTGAAAATGCATATTCACAAAGGTAGGTCAGTCATATCAAATGTGAAAGCAAATTTTCCAGTCTATCTGGCGTCGTTGTTTCTTAAATAAGTTTTTTTTTAGTAAGTGGGTCTTAGCTCTTAGTAGAAAGGCGGGAAAGCAAACTCTGGTTTACTATTTTGGCAGAACTTAAGCGATACGACATAAATTGAAAATAGCGTAACAGGTGACGATACAAAATATCTGATTGCTAGATGTGTAAATTTTCTTTCCTTCAGGTACAATATTTTTATGTGTCAATTTACGATTAAATACTGTAAATAAAAGTAATTTTACTGCAGCTGTGGGATCCATTTCGCTGCGCAGAAATTTAAGCAAACATGTGGTCACTACGTTACAACACGGACGACGAGATGGCGACATGCAGTATTGTCACTGTTATCAGTTAGCATGTAGTTAGGAATTTCTAGGCTTCCGTATAATATGTCTCGGAATAACATTTTTAGATTACAATTAATGGAATCGCGATCTTATTGAGGCCGAGACATGCCCCCTCCCTCCTTCAATTCTCTGTCCAAGGCTCATTTGGTCTATGTGTTTAAACGTATCTTCTTATTACGTTGAACTTACTGAAAAGTTACTTAAAAGTTGCCCTCTGATTTTGTAATTTGACAGCTTTCTTCTTTTTATAAATGCTATTTCTTTCTCATTTGATCAATCAGCTTTTTCATTATAATTTTTTAATTTGTCTACTTCGTTCTTAAAGGCATATTCTAAACTGAATATAACATTTCAATTGGAAATGTTTAGCTTTTTTAACTTATTATCTTGCTCTTATTAAAAGTCTTTTGAAAAGTTTTATGAAATCCAGCTTTGTTTTGTTTTATATAATTCTTAGAACTATTACTTGTGAATAGTTATAAGTAGTTATATATATATATATATATATATATTCCTTTAATGAACTCATATATTCTAACGTTGAATGCAGATACAAAAGTAAAATTTTTCTTAAAATAAACAGAATGTTTAAGAGCAGAAAAATAAATGACTATGATATTTGCACTCCGAAACAAAAGAAAATAGGTTGTATTCCAAGTTAAATGAAACAGCAATAGTGGCTTGTAATATTCTACTCTAAAAGGACACATCGATATTGTCTGTTCCTATTTGTTTTGTATAGAGCAGTTTATACACTAAACTATACAATTTAGCTCAACTTTTTTCGGTTCTCTTATTTTTATAAGCGGATTTTAGAAAATGTATATACTTATATGAAACGTGAAGAACCGATATAACCAAAAAAGAATTATTATCAGCTGATGTAGATTAAGTTAATTGTGCTAATATATTCTACCCCACAACAATAAAGTTTTTAAATTCAATTCTTAACAAAATAAATTATACTTCTCTACATATAAATAAAGATTTTGTGATGCTATAATAAATTTATTTATACATAACGTATAGTTAGTAAAAATGGATTGTTAAGAGTTAAATTTAACTCTTTCGTGACGGGTTTGTCACATATGCACCTATCTCAATCTCCCTTATCAGGCGGTAGGCCGTTCAATGTGGTGACATTTGGAGTGGGGATGCATATGTGACATACCCATCTATAAAATGCTCTCCGTTGATTAGGAAATCGTCGCGGAAAGGGTAACTGAAGAGGAGTGCAAAAATCATTTGCCTAGTGGTCCCCCTAACCTTTCAGTGTTTTCTCGAAAAACCCGATGACATCATAGATCATTGTGCCGTAAATTTCTCCAGTGATTTTCAGAAGCATCTGCATGGTCACCAAAAGGATACTTAGCTGTATCGACAATACTTCGGGAAGTTTCCATTGAATCGCTATTATAATGTAAGGGAAGGCGTAGCTTGTGTGTGCAAATAAAATACAATTTACTGCAATGTGAAATTTTATCAGGAGATAAGAAAGGCGAATTGTAATTTTCAAGGATGACATGGACTCTTGACGGGACTTAAATATGCCATTCGTACTGAAATGAAGGCAATTATCTGCAAGAGAGGCAATTTTGATGGAAAAAGTCGGTTTAAGTGCAGCATTGAAGGAAACAATGTTTACTAATAAAGTTACATAACACATGTAAATTTACAGTCTTATGATGTGAACAATGAATATGAACAGCTGTATAATTTGTACTATGGGGGCTACTTTGAAAGCGCAAAATAAACTGGGCTGAATGAATTAAGTGAAGCATAAGGTATCCGGACACTTTGAAATGACAATATTCGATTAAACACGTATATTTTTTTTATTTTATTGAATAGAGCTTTCTTTTGGCTTTACAAAAAATGCTTTGTTTTACGCAACCAAGAGGTCAAATAATGATCAATTTTATAAAATTAGAAAAACCGGAAGGTGACTTTCAATCTATCAGAATTGGGTATTTAAATTATTCAAAATCTATCATGATGAGCCAGATAACACAAAATGTTATAAATGTATTTCTATAAAGTTTTTGAACTTGATATTTATATTATTTTCTAGAGAATATATTAAAATATTTTTAACGTATGAATATTTTTTCGAGGTATGGTTTATTATTTAAATAATTGACTCATAAAGAATGTCACATTTTTTACAATATGTACTCGATGAGCTGTAAATATTCTAAATTTTAATAAAACATTAAAGTGTTAGTGCATTCTCTAGATAAATGCATCTAATTTGCTTTAGAAATACATTTACAGATATAAATTTATTACTTTTTTCTCTAATTTCTTTGAAATTCTTAAAAACATATTGCTAAAATGTCCCTTATAATTGTGAATTTTGAAAAAATTAAGTATTTTTTAAAAATTATTGTTTGTAAAACATTAATATTTATTTGTATTGATTCCTAAAAAAGCATTTACAATGTTTCAGTGCACTATTTTATAAAAAAAAGTACTATGAACGAGTTCGGATATTTCAAGACATTTTAGGATAACACCCATTCATTTAAAAGATTTTAACCTGTTTCATTCTACAGAGATATTTATTTTAACCTTTTTGTAGAACATAATTAAAAGGAAAAGGTGTAATAAGTGAAAGTGTAATTTATTAGGTAATAATTCAGACAGGTTTAAAGATAATTACAGTAATTGAACCTTATCCCAGTCTAGTTTAAGATAATAAATTTACGAATTAGTTATTTCTCTGAAAAGAGTTTATCCAAAATATATTTCATTTTTCAATACATGTTATTTCTTTTTAAAACATATCTTTTTCTCTGCTGCCATTTTCTCAGTACTCTCAAAGTTAGGTATTAATTTTTAGTCTACCACATACGTGACTCCATTGCATAAGCAAAATTGCTTAACACATCTGCTAAATATCTTCTAAACACATCCACTCATGAATAATTTTTCTCTATCAAAAGTATATTTTAAACCTTTCAGAAATGATTGATCGGAATTTTAGTGGGAAAGCATCTGAAGCATCATAATATATCGTGCATTAACTTTCATTTTTTTTCTTTTGCAAAGTTCCTAAAACATGGTTAAAAATAAAATCAAAATATTGGAAAGAAAAACAGTTTTTACCTAAAAACAGCTGAACTATTAACAAACTATATGATTTTAAAATTTCATCTTTGAGTAAGTTTTTACAGGCCAATTTATTATACCAAAGAAATACTGTAATCCATTATATGCTCAGCAGTTTGATATTCTCATTCTACTTATTTTTGTTCATTTAGATGGATGATAAAAATACGAGATTGTATTTTAAAAAATGATAAAGTGTTAGTGTTTTAAAATATGATTTTAAAATGTGTTATGTAACTTAATTTTTTTAACTATGTAAAGAAAGCGTTTTTTATATATGATATGAATTTAGCTTAATTCAATTTACGATTCCTTTCAAAATGTACTTAATATATATGTGTTTTAACAAAAAAGACATTATATGGAAACAGATTAGACGAATTATATGGAAACAGATTTTAAATACATAAAATATTCATCGTGTCTACAGTATCTTATATTAAGAAAAGAAAATAATACATAAGTATTTCTTCTACTTAGTACGGAAACTAAGTGTAACTAGATTTTTTTTTTAAGAAATGGAAACGCAAATGTCACTTATAAGTGTAATATACCTCAATTGTTTGGAAAAAAGTGACTCACTCACGATAACGAGATCTATGGAACTATGATATACCTACGTACTAGAAATTCGGTAGGCCTGTTTCTTTTGTTGTGTAGAGGTCCACCAAGAACGGGTTTTGTGAAGATAAACTTCTCAATGGGATTGTGGGTGCGTTATACACAAAATTCTTCGTGTTTGAGATATTTTATTTTCAGACTTGAAATTTAGAAGACATGCGTTATTTGCTGGGTGCAGATTTGCTAAGAAGGCATTTTATGGAAATCGACTTTCAATGACAAAGTTACAGGTGAGTGTAATAGTTTAAGATTTTGAGCCATTATACCTATAGACTTGAAATTCGGTACACATGTTTCTTCTGTTGTATAGAGAACCTTTAAGAAGAAATTGGCCTCTAAAGCGAACTAATGGGATGTTAAAGGTTTGTATTCTTCCGTTTTAAAAATCCATTCTCTCCTTTTTAAATCAAAAATGAGAATTATAAGAACTTTTTTCGACTATAACAGAAATATTAGTGATAGGATTTAGATACCAGTTACTTCAAATAAATATCTATAGCCATGCAGCATTACGAAATACACTGTGAGGTGGGTGGTTAATGGCTAATTCATCAATAAATGTCTTAATGCAAAGATTACTAAACAAAATATTTATAAATAAAAATAGTAGTAAGAAGTAAGAAAGAACTATAACTAGTCTTTTCACTGAAATAAAACTTCAAAAGAATAAATGTATATAATACTCCACGGCTACAATTCAGAAAATAATTACACTTTTCTTTTTTTTTTTTACGTTTCATATAAACTTAAGAAAAGGGAAAGGTATTACACAGTTCCATCATAAAACGTTCAGAGTGCTTTTGTGTCTCTTCTTCTAGACTCAGACGTAAAGTCAACGGAGTAGAACCTAAAAAATTTGAAGCCATCTTAAAATGTGTCAGGATTCTAAATCTTTTCGAGAAAGTGGTTTGGTTACTTAGGAGACTGCCAACTCGGTCCAAAACCTACATAAACGTTCGTTGTTTCACAGGCAGTTAAACTAAACATAAAGTAAGAACAATATATATTCGATGCAGATAAAAATAAATTCTCGAGGGTTTTTTCTCTTTACAAAATCTTTAACCTTCTTTTCTATTACTAGTATAGTTATTTTTACTACTTACTTTAAAGTGCACACAAATATATGTTAAAATATTACCAACGGGGGTCATTTGCTCACATAAAATTTTCTTCCATTGCTTTGCTGAAAGGAAAATTGTCTTAATTCCAACACTTCTATTTTGCCTTTACTTATTTTTAAACGATTAATAAAGTTTCTATTAAACTCAATTTAAATCTATTTTAGGTTATATGCTACATTTGCTTATCTAATATATATTATAAATGTGAAAGTTTGTGAGGAAGTATGTGGGTCTTTCACGCAAAAACAACTGAATGGATTCTAATGAAACGTTACAGTAATATAGCTTATACATCAGAATAACACGATGGCTATAATTTATAGCATAGGCTATAATTTATAAAAATTTGTAAAAAGTGTTCAAAATATAACGATATTTGTCAAGTAAATAGGAAAAAATTCTGGCATCCGCAAGCAAATCTTTTGCGCTGCAAAACAGCCCACCACAGTATATATATATATACATATTTTGTTTGAGAAAAACTTTTTGTTTTGGCTACGCAAGGGGATCACTTCTAATTAATTCCTGTGATCAGAATAATGCCTATTTTTATTTCAGAATAAAACAAAGTTGTTATAAATCTCTCTTTATTTTAATGTTTTTTTATGATTTTATTATGCACATTTGGTAGTAAGAAATTGATCTTTTTTCAAAATAATTACTTTTATCTGTTCTGGTACTTAAAGTAAATAAACTTTATCTTTCACACTGCATCATTTGGACAAATTTTCAAAATTTGTTTGTGGTTAGTAGTTAGTTATAACGATATAATTTTAATCGAATAAGCATATATTGCGTTTTTAAGTATAAAAATAATTATAACTACTGTAGTGTATTTTTTGGAGTGTGTGAATATTGACATCGCACTGTTCAGCTACACGAGGGCTTTTGGCAACGTATCACGTAATTTTGAACCATGGTCAAGTGACGTGGACGACACTTGAGCTGGCACCCCTTCTCCTAACTACCACACCACACCAACTTAGAAGGAATATTCTACCAATACTTAGCAGGAATATTCTTTGAAATCCACTCTTCCAAGATATATGGCAGCACGGGTTCTATGATGAGTATTTTAGCGGGGAAGCCGAATAGTTTTGTAGCAGATATTGCGTTCTCAGCTGACGGCGTTTTCAGCGGATTGCAAAGATTATTATTTTTGTCCCGAGAAAAAAGTTTATGTCAAAATTTAAGTGCCTAATGTTTTTGTATGTTAGTGAATACTTTGGAAATTGATTTGACTACTTATTTTAAGTGAACGGTATACATCATTAATTTTACAGTGGAATATCTTTAATTTATTTATTAGCTCTAACGGATTAAATTTCCCAAAGTGGAGGATTTTGTTAATGTATATCCCTTAATTTGTAAAAGTAGGGATCAAAAAAAAATATTGTATGAAAAAACTGCAGTAAATCATAATGCAGTTGGATAAAGTATTAAAGTGCATTTCTCCTCTACACTGCGGGTCTTACAAAGCTCTAATAAAGCTCGAACCACGAAAATACCTAGGCATTTGCCAACTTGACTCTATCGTTAACATTTCGCTATGTTTTTCATTGAATCGCCATTATAATTTAAGAAACGGCTTTGCTTGCGAATATTACAATTTTAAACTAAAATAAATACAACAGAAAGTAATATTAATATATTATTTTGTTTATAACAATTATATTTCAACTAGAAAATGTTTATGTCATTATTAGATAGTATGCAATTAAAACAAATTTGTTTCCCAAAGGGAATGTTAAAAAAATATGAAAATTGTTAATCTTTTGAAAACGTAAGCTTCAATATATTCAGTTGATAAATGTATCTATGCATTTTATTATCTTTTAAAGAAGCTAAATATTAATGCTTTGAAATCCTAAATTTAAGTTTATTTTTAAATTTTAAACTTTATAATCACATACAATTGGAACGCAATATGTTAATACATAAAAATATGAAAATCTACAAATAAAATTACAAATAAAATCCTATTGAGAGTAAAATCTTATGTAATAAAAATGTCACAGAATACTGCTTCTACAAATTGCTGTTCATTTTACTTAAAAACACTGAATTGTATGAATAATAACTTATATCTAGTTGAGGAATTCTTTGAAAAAAAATGTTTATAAAATGTTGCTTCAAATAAAAACATACAGAAGTCCTTTTTTTTAGTGTACTTTGATGGTAAAAAAGTCTTGTCAAACCTTTTAAATCACGCCTGTTCATCTTTAATTCATTAAATGTTTGTTCGGGATAAAATGAGAGCAGTAACCATGAAAACAAACACGGGAAAAAATCTCTTGAAGCGATCAAGGAAAGTGATGTTTTTATGAAATTTAATGTGCTGTCTAACGATGCTTTCGCGTTCTTTTCACATTCCAAACGAGGCTGGAAAGATACTATCTCAGTAGTAGCCACGATTTTTTTACGTTATTGGACCTTTTACCAGATGCTAAATATAGTTTCATTTTATTTATGAAAACAGTTTTTTTAAAATGGATGGGAGTCAAGTCGAAATCATGACTGTCACAAGCATTGCAGTATGTACAATGTGGCATTTCCTTTTTTTTTAATACACTGGAAAATATCCTACTTAGGAAATGTATTTAATGTTGTATTGGAACTAAGAAACAAAATTCCCCTCCAGTGGTATATAAATGCGTAGTTTATACAAAATATCACTTTTTATCGTTGAAATGTGTAATACACTACTATAATACCTAAAAATCTTTGTACTGAAATCAAAATTTGTTAAAAAAAACTTTACATTGGTTTTAGTAATAAAGTGTACCTTAATTCAAAACAATACCTGGTTTAAAAAAACACACAGTTTTGACAAAGATAATTCTTACTAAGTTGACAAAAATTTCTTCAGGGCATAAAAATGCAAAAGTTTTATTAAGCTGAAAAAGTATTAAACCTGAAAAATTTTCTTATAATGAATTAAAATTGTACGAAAAATTGACAGTTGATGTTATGATTTAAAATATGCGATTAGTTCTGTTTTAGATTTTCTTCTGTTTAATCAATTTCGCATCTAGTAGTGATTTTTTTTGTTTCCCGAGTTTTATGCAAAAAAAAAAATACAGATAATAGTAAGCTATATATTTTTGTTTTTCTATAGAAGATATCTGGGAAACCATCAAGAGCAGAAAATGATGTTATTTGATATAATCATTCATATTAGTTTGATAAAATTAGGAAACACCATGTTTAAATTTAAACTTAGCACTAAGTTCAGTTTCATAAGCAACTGATGTTTAATTTCTACTGGGTATGTATTGTTCTATTTTATTTCGAGTTATATTCATTTATCTTTATGTAATGTCAAACAAATGATATAGGATTCTATTTCGAGTTTTATGTCCCTTTGTGCAAAGAACCTTACATTTCATGCCCTTTACTTGAAAATTCATTTAAAAAACCTAACCGGGGGGGGGGAATTTTAATATATATTTTATTATAACTCCGGACGATTAATATTGAGATTTAACAGTATTACTGTTGTGTGTGCGTATGATATATATATATATATATATATATATTATATTTATATATATATATATTATATATATATATATATAAATATAATATATATATATATTATATATATTATATATTATATATAGATATATATATATATATATATATATATATATATATTTGTGTTTAAAAACATTAATAATTCGTAAAATGCAAAAAATCGTGAGTAAATACTGGTCAAATAGTTCAAAATCACAGAGTTACAGTTTGAAGATGAAATTGTGCGCATATGCAAAAACGTTTCAGTAACTTTGATATGGCCAAAATAAAGGGTGTTTTTTTTCCAGGTATAGAAGTTTAAGTTGGCATTACTTTCCAAGATGGCGACCGATTTAACAGATGTCAAGTGATTTATTCTCAGTTTGGTTTGGCAATTCATCAAAACGATCATCAAGCAAGGCGTAGGTTCGTCGAATGGGCCCAAAACGAGATTGCCGTTGTTCATGATTTTCATAAGCGAACTTTGTTTAGCGATGAAGCGCACTTCTGGTTGAATGGCTACGCCAACAAACAAAACTGCCGCATTTAGAGTGAAGCTAATCCACAAGTGTATGTTGAAACACCGTTACATCCAGAAAAACTGACTGTTTGGTGCGCTTTATGGGCTGGTGGAATTATTGGTCCGTACTTCTTCAAAAACGATGATGGCCACAACGTTACAGTCAAAAGTGATCGGTATAGAGCCATGATTACTATCTTTTTCATTCCTGAATTGAACAATCATGATGTCCAGGAGCTGTGGTTCCAACAAGACGGCGCAACATGTCACACAGCTCGTGACACAATCGATTTATTGAAAGACACGTTTGATGACCGCCTAATTTTACGTCTTAGACCTCTGAATTGGCTCCAAGATCTTGTGATTTCACACCGCTGGACTATATTCTGTGGGGCTATGTAAAGTCATTGGTCTATGCCGATTTGCCACAAACGCTTGACCATTTGGAATACAACATTCGCCGTGTTATTGCCGATATACGGCCACAAATGTTGGAAAAAGTCATCGAAAATTGGACGTCCAGATTGGACTACATCCGAGCCAGCCGTGGCAGTCATATGCCAGAAGTCATATTTAAAATTTAATGCCACAAGCTTATCTTTCGAATAAAAAAATTCATATCAATCGAATTATACATCGTTGTTTTATTGCAATATTAAGTTTTATACCTCTAAAAAAACACCCTTTATTTGTGCTCATGAGGACGAGTACTAAATCGGTTCAAATACTTTACGAAGATCAGTAAGAGTGTGTGAATTACCTTGCTGAGGATCTAGTTAAATAATGAAAAAGGAAGAATAGTGGCGCTTAAGACTTCAAATCGACATAGTTTGAATGGAATAAACATTGAAATGCTTGGATCACACAACAAACCGAAGTGTCTCAAACTTTGAATGGGGGGGCCTCAGGGTGGGATCTGAAAATAGTAGAGGAAATTTCAAGGTATACAGGAGATACTACCCAGCGACCAGTATAATATCGATGAAGAGTATCAACCATTTCTCAAGACCTGAATAATAGTTGTGCCAGAGAATTCGGTTCAGCACTCATAGCCACTATAGAAGTATGGTTTCGCAGTAAACTGTTTATTAGAAACTCAATTATGCTGGTCTGTACGCCAGACGATCAGCCGTTCCTATTTCTCTTGTTTCAGCGCATAAACGCGCTCATTTAATTGTAGCTTTGTAAAGGTCGCCCGACGCGACCAATGGTGTGGGAGACTCGAAAAAAAGACTAGAAATATTCAAAATAACTACAATTTAACACAAACAACAACACAAATAGCAACAATAATAACAATAACAGCCCAAATTCAATTAACCAAGTTTAGAGATGCACAAAATCCAATTATGGAGAGCAATAAAGAGGTAGGCGAGATACGAGAAGACTAAATAATCAGATCACTTACGTCAAGGCAATAGCTTCTACTTTTAGCTGCATAATCTACTTTGATTCCAGTAGAACAAATAATCAACTTTAACATTGCAATAATCAGACACTAAATATATCCACTCATCTCTTCACGTTTAATTAACAACTGCTTACCGTTAGCCGTCTAATCTATCTCTTCCTCTAACCCGAAAGTTTAAACTATATATACAAGTCATAATTTGCATATTCACATCTTCGGAAGGAAGGAAGCTTTATAAAAAAATAATTTTTAAAGACCCAATATTTCCCAAGAGGATTACTTTTTAAGGCCCTAAAAATTACCCTAAAAATGACAAATTTATCGAATTTTTCTTTTTTGTTTGCATTTTCCTGTAGCCCATACGATTGGGAATCTTGGCCCCAAATTTCAGATCTAATAACCAATTAGTTTTTAAGATATTTGAAGTTTTCTGAGTATTGTCAGTCACTAAGTTTGACAGTTGAGGGGGTGTGGTTAGTTTTGGTTTCATTTTAAAGCATTTTTCCATTTTTAAATTTAACTAAATACTAATATTTTTAAAGAAAATCGATACTTGCAGAAAAGTTGTTATTAACTTCAACTTTCACTACTAAAATCGGTTCAGTTTGTTTATATTTTGAGTTTTTGGTGTTCTTATAGTTACTTAACTAAACTTGATTTTTAAAAAAAGAGGTCTTTCTCAAGACCAATATTTATTCTGCAAATAAGCATATAATTTATTAAACTTAAAAGCTTTGTAACTTTAAGTTAAGTTTTTTTTTTCTGTTAAGAAAATGCCAATGACAAAACTTTCGCACCTTGCAAAGAGAAACAATATTTCTAAGCGATGGAGTATTTCTAAAAATTACAATTCTAAAAAGCAACCTTTAGTTGATAAAACTAGAAGAATTCAAAATACAAATGTTTTGGAAACGAATACTACAGGTAAAAGTGAACATTTCAGTGATGTTCGAAATTACATTATAGTGGATACTGAATGTTTAAGTAATTTGCTTACAAATCATGTTTGCAATATTTGTCATACTGCTTCTTTAAAACTTTGTTTTGGTCAAAGAAATGGATTTGCATATAAAAGGAATGTTGTATGTGTTAATTGTGACCTAACTCAAAGTGAAATATGTTCTTCAAAACAGTTGGTTGATACTAAATTGCATCAAATATCAAATGTTAGCAAGAATAAATTTTTTAATGTTCCATTTGATGTAAATATGAGAATAGTGGAAGGTATATTAAGTTTGGGACTTGGCTACTCGGCATTAGAAAAAATTCTGCATGCACATGAATTTAAGTATAATGTCTAGCAAAACTTTCAATTCCTATAAGGCAAAAGTTCTGAATGGACATCTCGTTGGGTCAAATCAGCTGTTGGTTGATGTTCGTAAAAATGTCAGAGAGGCGTATGGCTCAAAGAATGATAAAGATTTCGACGATATTGGAGTGTCATACGATGGAAGCTGGTTGCCAAGAGCACATACGTCAAACATTGGAGTAGGATGTGTTATTCACTTGCTGACTGGCTTCGTGATAGACTATGAAGTAATGTCAAAACGGCGTGGAGAATGTGAGCAGACAAAATTTGCACTTGAAGAAGACAGTGCTGATTTTCGTATTTGGTATGAAGGACATCAGGATGTTTGTAGTGCAACACATGTCGGATCATCTGGTGCAATGGAAGTAAATACAGCTGTAAAATTATGGGAAAGATCTGAGAGCATTGGCTTCCGGTACACAACCTTGCTCTCTGATGGGGATTCTAAGTCTTTCTTAGAATTAAAAGAAAGGAATGTGTATGGAAGTGAGAAACAAATTAAAAAAGAAGAATGTATCAACCATGTAAGTAAAAGGTTGGGAACATCTTTGAGGCAGACAGTTATAGATTGGCGAGTGAAAGGTGTAACTTTGGGAGGGAAGAAACGCGGTAGTTTGAAAGAAGAGACAATAAAGAAACTAACTAGATGCTACACTAATGCCATACGCAAAAATAAAGGTGATGTAGAGGCGATGAAAACTGCAATTTATGCTACCCTATTTCATTGCATGTCTACAGACCAGAAGCCACAACATAAAAAATGCCCAACTGGTATAGACTCATGGTGTTTTTACAAATCATCATTGGCACGTGGTAAGAAACCAGATTTTCACAAAGATTGGGTAAAAACACCAATCAATGAAGAATACTTGCCTAAAATCTTGCCGATTTATCAAAGATTAACTTCATCTGAATTATTAAGCAGGTGTGTCAGAGGTCTGACACAAAATTCTAATGAAGCATTGCATTCGATGATATGAAACAGATGTTCCAGAGAAAATTCAGCTTCTGGAAGTCGTGTGCTGATTGCCGTGTCGAGTGCAATATCTGAATTTAATTTTGGAACATTAAAAGCTCTAAAAACAATTCAGGATGTTAATTGCCTTACAACAAGTTTATCGTCTGAACATTTAGCTTTCTTTACTGATTATAGAACATATTTCAGAAAGAAAATAAAATCTGCAAATTTTAAAGTCGCACAGCAAAAAATAAAACTTGCTAAATTGCGTCGACTTAAAATTGAGAAAAAATTAGGTCCTATGTACAAATCTGGTGGTTTTTAACTTTTTTTAAACTTTTATTTATATCATTATATTATTCTTTTTAAGAGTGTATTGTATTTTAAAACTTTTAAGAAATTATGTTATCTTTAAGCTGAATAATCTCATCCTAACAAATGCTACATCGATATTTTGCAAAAACATATTTTGAATAAGTAAAAGTATTTTTAATCATATTTAATTAATGTAGTGTTTCCATATATTATTTAAGTAGTAAAATAATATACTAAAAATTTAGATCTTTGCGAGCATTATTAGTT
The DNA here is from genome assembly GCA_019973935.1 of Trichonephila clavipes. Classification (NCBI taxonomy): domain Eukaryota; kingdom Metazoa; phylum Arthropoda; class Arachnida; order Araneae; family Nephilidae; genus Trichonephila; species Trichonephila clavipes. The sequence continues at coordinate 283,149 of BMAU01018203.1, forward strand.
TTTGTTTTATGCCTTTACAAACTTAAAATGCATTTTTCTCAGACTTTTATTTTTGAAGATGTAAGTGTTTTCTAATCCCTAAGGCTTTTTTTCTATTCAAGATACAGTCTTGAAATTTTTTATATATACTTAGATATATGTGTTCTACAAATGTTAGTATGGATTTAAATCTGGGATCTCTAGTTAATTTTTTAAAAATTGTTAAAGTTAATATTTTTAAAATTTTCATGTTTTTTCCAGGTTTTTCTAGAAAAATAATTATTAAAAATCAACAAAAAAACAGATTTTCAATTCCATACTAACTTTTATTTACAATAATATTAGAAATATAAATCCCTCAAAATAATGAAAAAATTTCAAAAATTGTGTATTTTATAAAAGTAAAAAAACTTCAAAAATTTAAAAAAAAATTAAAATTTTAAAATAAGGGCTTGTTAAATTGACTTTTTATTTTCAGAATCAGTTTAATAATGTAGTCTGAAAACAATACATAAATTACTTTTAATATTACCTTCTCGAAAAATTTTTTTTTGAAAAAGGGTATCATGTAGCCTTAAAGGAACGCAGATAGACCCGTCACTGCTTAAAACAAAATCAATAGAGTTTGCAACTGTTGAATTATTGTGCTGTCTAAGTGCTGAATTCCTGTCTACTCTGAATATTGTGATTATCGTCATATAACTATTTATATATAAAAATACATTAAGCTAGCTTTCCCCTATAAAATATCATTTTCAGTCAAAGAAAGTCGTCTGTGCAGGCATAATGCTGGATGGCCACAGACCTCCATCTCTTTGACACGGGGTCTGTTACTGTTAAATATGTATATAGACGAAGTGCTTGAGTCTTATGTTCGCTTTTTTGAGGTACTGTTAGTCTTAGATTCATATTCATGGGTTATAAGGCTCTTTGTCAGCGTGCAATCAAGGTCAACGACTTTTTGGAAACGAAAAATATCAAACGAATTCACCTGATCTTAATCCTGAGTGAGTTAGGGAATATTAACGTTGCTTTATTCAGCCACTCGAGGGGCTTTATCGATGGATCTCGTAATTTTAAACCCTGGTCAAATGATGAGGATTGCAACTGTGAGCTGACTTCTGTCCTAAGTTCCACAGCACACCAACGGGTGGACATTTGAGCTTAGATAGATTTAATCTGCATAGCCCCCTAATACGGCAGATCTTCCGAGGTACAAGGATCGAACTCATGACACGCTGGTCATGACTCCATTGTCTTAGCCACTAGGCTACCACTGCCACCTGATCTTAGGTAGATGGTAGGTAATACCTGATGTAGGTATTTGCTCGGGTGTTAAATTGCAGACCTTTCCGTTTCAAAACTGACTGTAAGAGCTAACCGTAAAGTTTGGAACTCTTTAAAGCTGCAACTCGTCAAACCTCTCATAACACATGTCAGTAATCGTTATGTTGCACGCTCGGTTACCGGTTGTGACCACACGCATAATTAAACTGCCAATTAATTGTTTTTAATTAAATTCTTTCAATGAAGTATAAAATATTAGTTGGCTCATTAATTGCTGTTTTTATTGCTCTTTAGTATTGCATTTATTTTTAAAAAACTGCTTCTTTGAATAATAAATGTGATTAATATCCTTCTTTTATATTATTCACTAATACAACAGAAGAAGGAGCGTATTACACTCGTATATATCATGTTTCTCGTCATTATGAATTAGATTTCCTTAAATATTCACATAAACATCTATTATGTTTAACGTTTGGATGTGTATAACATTTGGTTAAATATATATATTTACAGATACAGGTACATATGAAGCAACTATAAATGTAATATATGAGTTTTATTTTGATTGTCTAATTTAGCGCACAAAAGACAGGGTTTTATAAGTATAGTTAAATAATTTTCGCGTACATTTCAAACTAAAAAATATTCTAGTATCCATACTAAAGCAAAAGGGTGAATTATTTATGTGAATCACTCTTGCCTTACATATTTAATATTTTGCTCTCATTTGATTTTTAGACATAATGGTAATTATGAAACATTAAGAAATGATCAGTCACCATTGTTAATATATTCAGTGACAGAAGTTCCATCGAAACGACATTTATTCCATTTATATCACTATTTCCATTTTAACCAACCATTTATTGGGGCTGGTAGAATTTCATGACTTTTCCACACGTTTTTATCATCAATCATATTTTTTGATATACGCATGTAATATTTAAGTTATTTTTATGACATTTATGTAAAATTTGCTTAGTAAATAATATATCATGCATATAACTTGTACGTTTCATTCGCTTATTACCCATGTACTGTATTGAAATATATATTTCGAATTTTTTCGTTTTCGGTACAGTAAAATAAATTTTTGAGTTAGATGCTTCTTTATATATTTCTTTGTTTTGCGTATATTCAAATCTCTTCAACTATTGCTGAAATACGCAGTTTGATTTTTTTAACAATCTAACTTTTTTTTTAATTTTGCGTATAAGAAAGAAATCAATGAGAAATATTGTATACACAAAAGAATGCTAAAAAAGAAAAATAAAGGAGTACAGATTCTTATCTTGAAAATGAAATTTTACTATCAGCAATGCTTAATATTATTAATTGCCATTTTTTGAATAATTTTTGTTTATTAACGATTATTTTCTTTTTCGTTATTTATAATCTTACTTTTCAAGGTTATTGGTTTAAGTTTTAATTGAAAAGAAATGCCTGCATAAAATCTAAATTTATTTCTTAAGATTAAAACATTGGAATTTATTATTTATTTTAAAATTTAAATCACATTAAATATGTAACATATACAATTTTCATTGCAAATATATATCAACCCCCCTCCTATTTTTATGGTAATATCTCAAAAATTGCATGGTTCCATATGCTACCTACATATTCTAATAACATATGGTACTGCTGTCTTTTTCAATTCTTATGCCATTTCAAAGTAATCAATACGTTTTCTTTTCTCTCCAACCTATTTTTTCCTTGCTAGATTTGTCTTAAAACTAAATTTAATTTAAGACAGAAGTTCCATTTTGCTTTAGAATTTAGAAAATGTTAAATATTCTAGATACTATGGGTATATTCAATCATTCTCTAATATTTAAAAAAAAATCTGACCTTCTTAAATATTAAAACACAAACATATTACGCTAAATAAAAAAAGAGATTAATTTCGTTGCTATGTAAGGAAATGAATCAGAAAGCCCTTTATATATAAGAGAAAAGCAACTCACTCATCATGAGATCTTAGGAAGTATTAGACCTGTAGACTTGAAATTCGGTAGGTATGTTCTTTTTGTTGAGTAGAGATCCACTAAGTATGGATATATCCAAGAGATGAACAGATAGTCATGTTCCTTTAAATCAAAGGATGATGGCAAAATAATGTTCTTAAGTATAATTGAAGACATTATGCGTGTGGCTCTTCCGAGATACTGGTAGAAACAGCTTTAAATCCTTAATGGATAGGTAACATAGGTCTTCCATAGGCAAAAAAAAACCTTTCGAGCAACTTATAGTTACACAACACCATGAAATATAAAGCAAAGCGACTGTGTAATGATAAATGAATTATACAAATAATAATTGAAAGATATAAATATATGTCAAAATACTATATTTTACAAATACATTTTGTAGGTATTTTGAAAAAAAAATTAAGAAAATAACATTTGCGATCATCTCGACATATAAAAATTTTAAAAGTTAAAGGTAGGGCATGTTGTTTAATAAAATGTTTATAATTACTGTGATTCAAGGCATTTCCTATTTTATATTTTTCCCAATTTAATAGCCTTAATTTCAAATATTAGAATACCTGATGAAATATAGAACAAAAATTAGTTTTTAATCACACTTGAGTCTTAGCATAAACATAAATATAGCTTAAAAACTTTGAAATCGCATTGCAATGAGAAAAAAATATATTTCCTTAACTAAGCCTTTTAATGAATGATGGCTATTTAAATGCGTCTTATTTCTTTTAATAAGAAATACTGTAAGCAAAGTTGCCGAAATAATTGTTTCGAGGTCAATTCAGTTGGCAACAGATTTGATTTTGAAAACGTTTTTCTGTGGTATTTCCTCATAGAATGAGAGTAACTCAAACTATTTTATATTATGTTAAGCTAAAGTTACTACGAAAGAAAGGTCTCAGAAAGCTGGAAATTAACCGAACATATCAAACTTTTTTATTAGTTTATCACTCCACCACCCTCTCTCATTATTATAAGCGTTTTCTTTGTGCAGATAAAACTACTTCTTCCATATCAACAAAATATCTCATAAAGAATCACATTATAAAAACCTTAATTCTGCAAATACCTTCACAAAATATTTTTATCTGACATTGTTCTGAAAGCCTAATAGCCACAAACCTCAAACATTTTCAATGTACTTAGAAGCTGAACCTCCAATGGAATTTTTAGATGGTCAAAAAAAAACATTCCCCAAAAAGGGCAGTTCTGGGAGATTCGCCCAATCGCCAGAAACAGTAGATAGAAGCTTGTTTGTCTTTCCTGTCCCTGCAGTGTTTAATATTTTTTAAAAGTAGCTTCTATGTATATGTAAATTTTATTAGGAACGGTTGTAGAAATAACAATAAATAACTAAATAAAATTAACTTTCTTTGTATTATCACTCTACCCAACATTTTCCTCAATACGTTATAGTTTCAACGCATGTTTTCTTTTGTAAAAGGAAGATAATCATTAGAAATAAGGATCAGAAAATAATTCTATAAAGCTAAACATATTATTCTTTGAGCATAAAAAACTAATTAGTTTGTGTTATTTAATGTATAATATAAACCAATATTTTAAAAACGAATTACATTTTAAGTACTAAATGTAGTATATGTAAGTAGAAAAAGTTAAGAAGAATTAAATATTTACACATCTTAACATTAAAAAAAGTTTTTTTTTTCGTTTTTAAATTTTTTATAACTAAAACTAGCTTTATTCTGAATAAGCAAATAATTCTTGTAATGTTACGATCAGAGTTATTGCTGTTCCTTTAGTTTTTTGGAAAAAAAATACCAACATACTCCAAAGTTCATAAACGCCATCATGCATAATATAAATAATTTACTCTTTAAAGAGAAAGCATCATATATTCAACTACAACTTACAATACAATCGATTTATTAACACGCCATTATAAAATATATTTTATTTTGAAATTAAGAAATCATGCGTAGAATACGGCGAATCCAAACCGATTGTCGATCATAAAATCTCTACCGTTTTCACAGAAAATCTCTTATAATGTATGTTTCTGATACTAACGGTATTTCTGTCGGTATAATAATGGCAGAAGAATATGTAAAAGAATCTCTCAAAATTTTCATTGAGATTTCTGCAATTGGACCCAACAGTGACGTCATTGGAGAATTGCTAAAGAGCGTCTTCAAGGAATGCTCGGTTCGACTAATGGTTCGTCCTCCTTGCCAGATGAGCGAAGTGCATTACAATTAAATGTTCCCCTAATATTCCAGTGAATGTGCCTAACGACCCCAGGGAAAACAACATAAGACGCAGTCAGCATTTCATTAACCGTAGAAATGGAAATGATATCCGCAATTTCAGCACTCCTCCAAATGAAATTGAAATTTCAGCACGAGAGAAAAGTTATCTTTTCGGCATAGAGAAGATGGTGTTTATATTTTGGAAGGATATATATATATAATCATCCAGCTCGAAGAGGTAAGATTAGATTCTATGCGTTTGGGGAACGGAATTAGGCACTTTTGATTTCAATTATATGAGATTTCCTAGAAAATGGATGAATGTGGAAACGAATTGGTAATTGTTTTCTAAAATTTTCTCATGTTGATTGTTGTTGTGGAAAATAATTCATATTTTGTGTGAAGGACTCCAGTCTGAATGGAAATTGCTTGATTATTAAAATTGATGCTATGATGTTTTGAGTTACAAAAACTGTTCTGAATTGCACCTTATGATTTTGAATTATCAACGCGAAGTAATTTTTCTACAGCTCAAAAAATTCACTTTATTCACATACACACACATATCATGTTAGGTATATTATTCTTTCATTTAACTTATAATTTTTGTGTAAAGCTATATAAAAATTTCTGGGGCTAATATAGAGTAAGTGAGAATTATATTTATATCACACTAGAAATAAACACGAGGGCAAATGGTGACGGATTTTAAAATTGTGAGCCTCTTTCAAGTCATGAGGAGGAAACCTGAGATGGCACCCTCTCTCCAAACTACCTCACCATAACAACAGGAGACCTTTAAGATTGAAGAGTCAACGCTCATCAACCCTCTACCCGGTGGTTCTTCAGTGGCACCAGGACTCGAATCTGGAACACGCTGACCACGAGTTCATGACCATAACCGCTAGGCTACCGCAACTGCAGTGAATAATACACACATATCAAAAACTTTAGGGGATCTCATGGATTAAACGAAATTACGTAAACATGTTCTGATAACTAACGTAGAATACAACAATCATAATTTAAAATGTAGCAGAAAACAGGAGAGGAAAACTTCATATGCAAATCATTTTACATGGGATCAAACACAAGAATAATAAATTATAGTTTAAAATTACTAAAATACACCCTTTTATAGGTAATCTAAATAAGTTATAACTTAATCTTTTAGTCACAAAATCTGGAATTAGTAGTCAAATCTGGAAATGGGATCTGAAATTAGTAGCGAGATGCGGGATGGGAACTAAAAATGGGAAATCATTATTCCTGATGATCCTGATGAGGATAATGAAACAAATTATTAAATCGTTGTATTATCATCGGTCCTGGACTCGTGAGCAATATTTCGAATTTATTTGACATTTTAAAGTGGGTAAAAACTGATTTCAAAGATTCCCCGTTACATACAATTGAAGCTTATAAAAGGGTGTTAAAAAGGAAATAAGTGCCGAAAAATCGTGATTTAATAGAAACTGTTGTTTTTGTTGTCTCACTGGGGAAATTTAATATTTTGCCGTTTTTTAGACGAAAATGGACTGGAATATATCAGGACAACGTGATCCACTGGAAACTTTAGATTAGTGTATTATCGAGAAAATGGAATCCGGACAAATACAAAGAACTGTAGCGGATACGGTTCGAGGGGCAGTAAGTGTCATTGGATGATGTCGAATCGATTCTAAGAAGCAAGGCATGTTCGACATCGGCCAGGTTAAGGTGGTCCACAGGTTATCACATCAAATAATGACCGATATATCCTGCTAATAACTCGTCGAGACAGAACAGCTAATGCGATGCAGATTCAAGGAAAAATTTCTAGCAGAAATGGGCTTCACGTGTATGATCTGTATGATGTAGGCCCATGGTGTGTATTCTTTGACAGAAAGATACTGTGTTGCCCCAGCATTTCTCAAGCTGTGGGGCGCTACCCCCTAGGGGGGCGGGAACATATTGAAAAGTCGAAAACAAAATATTATTTAAAGAAAAATTATTCATTTATTGAAAAGAAACAAACAAAATCAGTTATTCCATCATAAAAAATAAAATACACATTTACATGATATAATGCACTTATAAATGTGTCGCTACCACTCAATGTATTTTTAGTTAATTTAACAATACTAAGTTAAGTATAACATTAATAATTACCAATGACCAGATTGGCTTGTCATATATAAAATTATGTACAAAAACTAACACAACGTGATAATGTGTATGGTTTATAACTATTCCCTTAACTGCTCAATTAAAATTAATGTCTTCAACAGCCCCATTTTCCACATAATTACGAGTATGTGATGTATTGGGGGGAAGGAAAAGAAAGGGAATAAATAAGTAAATGTCCTGACATAAGTAAATCTTTCTCAAACACTGTAAAGGTCATCCTATTGCATTCCAAAGTCATCGGAATAATTTTATGGATAGCAGTGCACAGAAAAGGTCGTACTTCGGAAAGACGTATATATACGTAAAAGCCAATTAACACTTTGGCTGAGTGAGATATTTATATACGCTGATGGCCCTTAAGTGTGGTTAAAGTCGCGCACGTATTGTAGTTTTAGTTTCAAAGTGCATTGTTGAATTAAATATATCGTTATTGTATGGAGGGGGTGTGCGATGAAAATTATGATTGAATTTTGGGGGCAAATATTTAAACTTTCAGAAGCACTGTTACCTGAAGAAAGAGGGCTGCTGAACATCCAGATTGTAATCAAGATGATTGGAGTCAAGTGGTGTTTACGGATGAGTCTGAAATCAGTTCAGAATGTGGCACCAGACGTGTTTTAGTATTTCGAGAAAGAGACCTAGAAATAACCAAATATTCGTTCAGAAGAGATCCCATTACCACTAGATGGTGTGATGCTATGAGTGTAGGTGGATGTACTGACCTGCATGTAACACGGAATGGGGATTTGAAGGCTCAAAGGTTAATTAACAAGATCGCAACACTCTCTGTCAGCGATACTCAACCTGCGGCCCACCGATCAATTTTTTAAGTGGCCCGTCCATGACCCAGTGCTCTGAAAAATTATTTTATTCAATACAATGTATTAAAAATTTGCCCGGAAATTCTTTGACAAGAAATCAAATGTATTAATTTTGCATTTTTGTTGTCCATGTCGTACGTAGTGAATTGATATTCTTTTTTCTATTTGTAACGGTTACGCTGAGTGATAACATACAACAGTTACAATTTTATGGGTGGAACTAATTTCGTGTGAAAACAATCTTTCATACTTTGCAAGTGAAAAATATTCGAATGATTTGGAGTTTAACTGCTTTGTAGTTAAAAACACACACAAACATGGGTCAGTACTTGCTTGATTTGTTAGAATACTGCTATATTTAAAAATTACCAATAAACATGAATTATTTAATGACATTTTCCCCCTTTCAAGAGATGATAAATAGGCATTATTGGATATTCTTTGTAACAACAACAAAGTGTTTCGTCAGTGGTAATGTTACAGTAGTAACAAAGATATTCTAAGAAATTTGTTATATTATTGGTAATCATATGAGACCGTTTACTGATACAAAAATTGTGAAGGAGTGTTTCTTAAATTCTTTTAATTTAGTGTTAGTGACAAAAAATAAAAAAATATATAAAAAAATAATAATTAAAAAAAGCAAAACATGAGTTATAATATTTCGATCAATTTTCCATATTTTAAATTTCCAATGTTATCTTGATCTTAAGCATTTCTACTCCTCCCCGTTTAATCTCATGTTGTGTCTCGCGTGAAACATGTAATATATATATATGCGGCCCAGCCGAAAAAAGGGCTTTGCTTTAAAACCTTTGCTTTACGTCGTACCATTTCTTTTAATGCAAATTAATGCCAGACATTATACAGATCATCTTGTAGAGACATTTCTTGAACAATACAGCGTGTGGAATGGACAGCATGTTCTCCTGACCTAAATCTTATCCAGTGTGCTTCGGAATCATTCAGAAGACGCTTTCAGAGAAATTAAATCATTCGCTTACTGTCTGGGACGTGGGGATTGCACTCCTTGAAGAGTGGAACAATATTTCCCGAAGTCTTACCGATAACCTCATCGCATCCATGCTAAACAAGTGGGCGGCACTCTTAGCAGTTTAGGATAACTACACATCAATTGCAACACCATGTATCAATTCCAAAAAATAAGTTTTTCTTTTCATTTACATGTAACTAAACTTTTGGCCTGAAGCATCATGTCATGTCTTTATACCATTCTAAAAAAGTAAAGTTCCCATGCAATTTCTTTAATTTCTTTTTTCTGTATTGTGCTTTGTTACACGTGCACTCTCTATTTTGTGCCCATGCATGGCTACCGTGCTCCAGTTTTTCACCTTTTTTGATTGATCCCCTAATTTTTTGAGCAGTGTAAAAGAAAATAGAATTTGACATTATTACTTAATATTAGAAATGCATATATGGATAATTTATAAAATACAATTAAACCACACATATTTTTAAATAAAAATTGAAAGTATTTTTCAAAAGAAAAACAAATAAGAATATTTTTGTAGTCTGTGAAAAGAGAAATAAAATAACATTTAAAAGAACTTACTTGCAATTAAATTAGAGACATAATTAATAATACATGATTATGGAACGTTTAAGATATTTATTCTCTTCACAGCTGAAGGAGTAATGGAACCGAAGAGATGGTAAGCAGAAAAATTGTGAATGCACATGTCAATAATATTAAATAGTCACAGGTAAACTTGGTGGCGAATTTAGTAGTAAATGTTGTCCTGCTGCCAAATTCGTGACAAAAGGAGAAACTACGAAAAAAGTTTAGAAAGGTTTCAAATAGTTTTTGAAGATATTCCTTTGTCTGTGTGTACAAAAACATCAAGAATGAATAGAAAGCATTTATACAGATAAGTAATGGAATGAATGTTAGGTTAGAAATTGTCACTGATTATGTGTTTTGTGCCAAGTGATGTTGTGATTCTGAATTGAATTCCTGTATATTTTAAATGTTTGTGCAAAATTTTCAATTAATGATAATGTGAATTTTCATTATACCCCACTTGTGTTAACTGTTTCTCATTAAAAGCTACTGTATAGTAATTACTAGAGGTTTAGAGAATAAAGTTTCAATTCAGTTAAAAAAAAACTTATTTGTTAATTGCATGGGCTTTTCCACACTTTCTAAAAACCATTCAATAATGTAACAATAACTAACTAAATTAAAAAATTAATATATGTAAATGTAAGTAAATTTAGAATCAGATATAAAGATATGCGTACGTGTTTACGTATTGTAAGTGTATGTATGTATGTGTGCGTGAATTATTGATTTTTCGACAATACAAAAGTTGGGAAAACTACATTCCATACATCTTTGCAGAATCTTTGATGACGCTAAAAACACGAAATCAAAGAATTCGACAACATTTATGAAAAATCCAAAATTATATTTATTATCAGCAAAAAAAATCCCAACAATATTAATGTTAACATGAGGTGATCTCAAAATAATAATGTAAAGTAAAATAATACACATTTTTTAATACTACATTATGAATTATTATAACTCACTTTTAAAAAATAAACTTAAAAACTATAGCTTAAGTTTTGAAACTTTGTGTACCCAGTTATAATTGAAGCGGAATCCAACTTTAAAAAAAGAACATCACGAAATATGAAGCAGTAAAAATATTCAATCAATTTTATTTTTAAAATATTTTAATCAAAAAAACTAAAGTAAAAATTATTCAAAACTAATTAGAAAGTCGAGATATTTGAAGTTTAATGATAGAGTAACAAAGAAAAAGCAAAATTAATTGAATGTATAATCAATAAGTCTGACTTAGTATCATGTACGACCATCTACATTTCAATTTTGTTTCACAAAAATAAAATTTAAAAAATCATAATTAAATTCAACAAAAAAGATAAAGTCGGATATTTAACCATTAAAATTGTTTTTTAATCGCATTAATTAATAAATTTCACAGTATGAATTATTTTAAACAATGACATGATTATTTTTACAAAACGAAATAATTTAATTTGTTTTTTAATCATAATTTCTCAAAAATAACTTGTTTTCTCTTATTTGCACAAATGCCATTCTTAGAGCCAAAGATACATTTAAAAAAAACTGAAAACTAAACTTTTTAAATGTAGAATGTAAAATTAATATAAACGAAGAAAATGTTTTATTTTTTTTGTGTGGTTCTTTGAACCGGCAATGAGAGAAAAATAAAAGTGTACTGTTTTTGCGAGTTCGGTTAATAACTAAAGAATTTCTTTATCATCCAACTTTATTCTTTATGTTCTTATTGAAATAGTGAAAGAGGGTTAGTATGTAAATAATAGGTTAATCGAACATTTTATTAACTTCTTGGTTTACATCATAGTGACGCAAATACTTTTTATTCAAGTTTTTTTTTTTTTTTTTGACTATAATGGATTCCATTATAATCTGTAGGCATACATGTACCTCAAATATTAATATAAATATCGATTTTTTTCCTTTTTAAATTATTTTAACTGACCAAAAAGCTCATAGACTGAATTTCAGTCAAAGTTGATCTTTAAAGATCTTCATTTAACGATATTAGCTTACTTAAATAAAGATTTTTTAAAAAAGCAAAGAAAAACATATCTAAGAAACAGGAATATTTTTAAGAACACTTTTATACATCCAAAGAATTTTCATATCAAATTTTAATCCCCTTTAAATATTTCCATTGAGAGTTTATTCTGTAATTGCAGTTTTGTATTTCTTCATTATATTTGTTGCATTCCAAAATAATTGTTTGATTTTCCCCTTATTCCTTTACAATCTACAAATCATGAAAGTTATAACATTAAATTTGAGAATATAATGAATTATAAATGTAGCGTAAGAATGAGTGATACATGCAAATAAACAGCATTAAATACAAAAAATAAAATCGAAAAGCTAAATGTTGTAAGAAGAACTTCATGTAATTGTGTTCTTATCTACCGCATAATTTTTATGGAAATATTTCAGATTGCAAATGTTAGTAAGCGCTAATTTAATTTTGCAGTCTTATATACTAATAAATGTGTTATCAGAAATTACTCAAATATTTTAATCTCAGATCCGAACTAACTTTTTTTTTCCAAAGTTACACCATAAGAATTTAAATTTGCTTGTTGGCAACCAAGTCTTTGTCTCCAAATGTGAGAGTTTTGTAGTGGTGGTTATCGCTACCAAATTACAATGATTGAATTAATTTTAATTCAAACTCTCATCGGAAGCTAAATATTGCTTTGATTTAATTTTGACGAGAGTACCAAAGCCATATTGATGCTCAAAAGATCTTTTACATGCCACATAATCGTATGGCATGTATGACTACAGTTTTCGCATCCAGAAAATCAGTCGGGATCGAACCTGCAAACTTGGGTTATAAGAAACGAGTACGCTACATCTAAGCCCCTCAGCCGATAAATAACCTAAAGTTTACTAACAAAAATAAAGTTACGCTGTGCTTTACTTCTTTTTATTAAAATGAATAAAAATACATGCTAAACTTTAACCCATAAGAGACGGACAGTTTCGGAAAGAAACTGCTCTTCTAGACAGGATATGCTGCCTTCCACTTTGTCAATGATCCAACCTAACATGAGCAGCAAGTCAATGAGCTCTTCACTTACTAAGTAATGAAGATCCTTGCTTTTATGAAAGTAGGGAAGAAAGAGGAAAATATATGCTCATCATCTGAAAACAAGAGTTTTTGATCAAGTGGTTGACCTACATGGGTTTTGATCTAAATGGGTTTTTTTCAAGAAAGGAGGCAAGTTTTTTTTTAACTAAACCCGTATTTTGAGTCTATTCTTTTCGGTCAAAATATCGCCTATGTATTATCTAAAGATCAGCAACCTTGACTTGATAACTTTAAGCAACTTGACATATGCTATATTCAAAAAAAGATTTTTTTTTCTTGTTCATCAATTTTAATATATTTAAAACAAGATGTTGGAAAACAATTATAGGTGCCAAAAAGGCAAAAAATGAAATTCGCTCTTTTTCCACATTTTACTAATATTCTTTCTTATATGTAGATATGCCGAATGCTTAATTTTTGCATATTGATCTGACACATTTCTACTTCTACAAAATTAATTAAAAAATAGCGAAGAGATTCTATTGATAAACAAATCTACTGCCAGTTTTGACGAACTTAAAAAATAAAAAAAAAAACAATTGTGACGTGGAGCCGACTATAATTTTTTTAGTTAGTTTTTATCAAACCAAATTATTAACATTTTTAATTTTCTAACTCATTTAACTCATTTTTATTAAATATTCGGCATTATTTCATTTTTATTTGTGGATGAGTAGTTAGAGGTATAAGTAGGAACCAATATAAAAGAAAATTAGTTTTAAATGAAGTGAAATATATGATTTGACGAAAATACGCAATTAAAATTTATTTACTCAAAAACAATTTGTACACCCATGTGTAATGAAAATAAGTGGCACTTTACAGTAAATGAATACTATAATATATTTTTGGTGGTAACAAGAAAGACTACATACTAAGGTCAATATCCCCCGCCAGTGTCTAAACAGGAACAGCTTGGTTCTCGTTTAGCACATAATTACGGCAAGGCAAAATACACCAACAAATTAAAAATAAACATTTCTTTAAGATTCCAAATCAATGGGGAAATTTTGGTGCATTTTTTATTAAAGTCCCCAATAAGCATGATTATTAACGCAATATTTTAACTGTGTTTATTACAAATTCAAGTTTTGGGATCAAAATACTAATTCTGGAACTTTTAAGTAGAAGCGTAATTGTATGATTACGATTCTTATATATATATATATATATATATATATATATATATATATATATATATATATATATATACTGCTCAAAATAATTAAAGGATATTGTGGTTTTAGGTGGATCTTGTGGCTGACAAACTTTTTAGCTGATTGATACATGATCGACAGACGTAATAGGTTATATGAGAATAAATTACACATGTTTGGCAAAAAAAATGCAACTTATTGCGCATTTGTGTACAAAAGGGAAAAAAAACAATTTGTGCATATGAGAAAAAAAGAATAAGAAAAGGTGTTTTCTTCAAAGGAAATCATTTTCAGTAGGGAGTATGGTTTCCACGGACGGCCATCAACGTTGAGCACCTTTGAGGCATGGAGTCAATGAGGCTATTAATTACGAGTTGGGGTATTCTGTCCCACTCTTCCAGAAGAGCACTTTCCAGTTCTTGGATAGTTTGTGGGGGTATTTTGCGGCCAGAAACTCGTTTTCCTAGAGTGTCCCCAACGTGCTCTATTGGATTCATGTCTGGAGAACACGCTGGCTATTCCATTCGTACGATTCCTTCCACGAAAAGGAAATCCTCCACCAGGTTAGCACGATGCGGCCTGCAGTTATCATCCATTAAAATGAAGTCATCTCCGATTGCTGCAGCGTAAGGGACTACAATAGGTCTGAGGATGTCATCCCTATATCGGTGAGCAGTCAGAGGTCCATCTCGAATTATGTAGAGGTCTGTGCTCCCGTCAATGGAGATGCTACCATACACCAACACTCCCCACCGCCAAATCTGACACTTTCGTGCATGAACGCAGGATTATTCCTACTGCCACGGTCCCTCCAGATGAAAATACGCCTATTATCCGGATGAACAGAAAAACGGGACTCGTCAGAAAAAAGAACATTGCTCCATTCATTTCTCCTCCAGTTCACATGCTCTGTTGCCCACTCCTGCGGTCACGACGATGCTTTGATGTTATTCTAACACATACCATCGGTCGGCGAGCATACAGACCTACACAATGCAGCCGATTTCGGACCGACTGAGTTGAAACCGTGGTGTCAGTACCCGAGCGAAGGTGTTGTTGGAGAAGAGTAGCGTTCATATTTCGGTCTCTCCGAGCCGTTAACACTAAATAACGATCTTCATTGGGCGTTGTTGCCCGTCTACGATCTTGTCCTGGTCTTCGGCCTGCACTTCCAGTCTTCAAAATACGGTTCCAGATCCTGAAAATCACGTTTTTGACACTCCAATGGCTTGCGCTACTTCGGCTTGAGTTTGGCTTCCTTCTAACCTATCAACAACTCTCCAAGCCTTTGAATCAGTTAAATGTCTTCGCTGAGACGTCGTACTCATCGAAACAAAGCAGTGACTGAATGCCGATCATCCTTGTTTTCATTTCAGTTGAAAGTCAAATTTCATTCGCTGCCGCTGAAGCGACGTTTTTGACTTCGAACTCAAAATGAGCATACTCCATAGTTTGAAAATCACAAAAATTTGCATTTCTGATTATCTTCTTCCATTTTCGGCAAAAAAAAAATTTCGCTTATATCTTTATTTTGTATAAAACTTACAATATCCTGTAATTGTTTTGAGCATTATATATATATATATATATATATATATATATATATATATATATATATATATCATGATTTTGAAGACAGAAGCAGATTAAAAGTTAGAAACATGAAAGGATGATCTTTATTTAATCATTTTTACATCTGTTATGACGCTAAGTGCAGTGAGAAAAAAAAGCACGCCACGATTTTCGATTAAAATGGATAACACTTGAAAAACATGTGGTAAGTATCGCGGATTTGATGAGGGTATTTGAAAGTTAATGCTGACATATGTTGACTATTAAATCTAACGATCTGGAATTAGACATATTTATTGGCTAGGCCATATGTTCGGAAGAAATAAATGGATGATTAGTTTGATACTTGAAGATGTGAACTGAGAAAGACGAGTCAAGTGCTAGGTAGGGAATTTAATTTTTAATCTAATTTAATTATTCTTACATTTATATATATATATAGTATCGTAAACTGTAAAAAGGCTGTACTATAATGTACTGATAAATTTTATATATTACATTAAATACACAATTAAATGAGGAACTATCAATAAATTTACACCAAAGGATGCGCATTTTAGAAGAAATCTGAAGTAAAAAATTAAACGACTTAAGAGTAAAAAAAGCCGAAAAATGTAGGTTATAAATAAGATTTTTCTGATTTGAAAACTCAACTATAAAATAAAACTAGTTTATGTACAAGTGAACAAAATATTCATATAGATCTGAATGTTTTAATCTATGTGATGCAATCTCTACTAAGGGTATATGCACATTCACCAGGAATGATTACATTGTAACAAATATAGACACAGAAGAATACATTTTGAAACCAGAATTAAAGATTGTATATAGCTGAAATATAGAGTAACATGTATACATATACTACGTTTTCTAAAATTGCATAACCAACGCGCATTCTTATTTAAATAAAGGAATGCAACCAATTGTTACTTTTTCAAAAGAAAGTCCTTATTCTTTACGCACGCAATATATTGCAGTTGTCCAAACTCTAAAGAACTAGATTGAAATAATAAGCCCAATAACACGAATTCTTACGTTTACAAGTGCTTATTTTTTCTTCCGCTTAAGCTTTTAATGCTAGTAAAAATTGAAAAAAAAAGTAATGTTTTTTTTTCCTTTCATTTTATTCAAGATCTGAGCAGTAGAGGTCAAGAATCATGTTATAGCGACAATAATGATACAATAAATAAACTACGTAAGAGATGTATATTTCCCATATGCTAGTAAAATTAGAATGTAGTAAAGATTGACTCATTTTTGTTTTTTTCTGTCAAAACAGTTAATGATATTTGTGGCTGTTATTTAACATGATATATGAAACAGTATTTGCAAAACTACAATTCTATATATCTGGGTGAATCAGTATTTTTTGTGTCGCTATACCCTGTAAAAGTCGTCTCTCTTTCGCCTAAATAATAATAATAATACTAATAAAAAATTTTAAAAACAAGAAATAATATTATCTTGTGCTTGCAAAACGCACTTGAAATTTTAAAAAAAAATATATATTTTTAAATTTATTTTTTTTTTTGTTAGATTCAAAGAAATTTAGCTCACTAATTGTAATGCTATTGTTCGAACGGGGAATTTGGAATAAGAGGTTGGATTAAATCGGGAGCTCTCACACGGGGTGTAGGGTCACGAAATCTTTAATTCTTAGAAACTGTTTATTTGTTACCATTGACCTTGTCAGTTTCTTCCTATATTATAGTCCTTATAGGAACTAAAATATATTTGTCAGAAATCACTTCTTTTTTTGCAATAGAAAACGGTTTTTGCAATCTTAGGGTACTTGGCGTGAATGAGTTTCCCTGTGCAACCATTTTTGTTCCAAAATTTTTCTACGAACAGGCTACGTTTTTTTTTTTCAGTGAACGGCTTAATTTTTTGAAAGCTCTGTTGTACAAATCATTATGATTTATAAATGTAAATGAACAGAATACAAAAAAAAACGAAAGTTGAAAGATCAAGGTAAAACTAATCAAGCCAGGAAAGAACCTAATGAAATACTGAATATTAATAATGATAGCGAAAATAAATTTCAGAGAAGCAATGAACATGAAATGTTTGAATTGAGAGGAAAATTTTCAAAAATGCTACCTAAAAACTCTATCAAAGATATGAATGAAGCCAAAAGTATACCACAAGACACACTGCGCCTTGTTAAAAAGACACAAGTAGGAAACAGTTCAACATGCTATTTATCAGTCATCAAACTACAATTAATTGAACAAAATATGAGAGTATCACCTGAAAATATCATTCCTGTAATGTTAATGAAAAGCATCTGTGATTTGGAACCTTTATTAAATTAATGCACCTTTGAAACGTTTTAGTTCAGTTTGATTGGATTTTTTTTCTCCAGTTATCAAATACAAATTGAAAAACCCTCAAAATTATGAAAATACACTTTCTCCTAGCTAAATTACCCCTCTCGAACAGTAATGTTAGTATGAAGTGCGCACCTTCTCCCGTGTTAAAATAGCAACTTAAAAAAATCAAAAATTATATAAAATGGCTTTTATTCCTGTGGTTTCCGAATGTAAAATAAATCATATTATTTAAAAGCAGAATTATAATTATTATTAAAAGAAAGTTCACATTCGTAAAAAATGATTGGAGTCTTCAAAAGTAAATTTAATCTGCTTTTGATGAATGCCATGTATTTGTCCCAGTGAATTTGATTTCCATGGATATAAAGTACATGAAGTTTCATTAATTGAGTCACGTTTTATGTGCCTATAAGAAAAATAATTAGTTGAGAAAGTTTAGATGGTTCGAGTTGCAGGAATCTTAAAATTAAGTTTGTAAAACTACTTGAAAAATAAATAACAAAGAGTCTAAGATACATGAGAGTGGTTTAAGTGAAATTATGGGAACCTATACAAACTATAGAACATACTAAAACCAAAATGAAATACTTATAATTCCTGATATCTCAGATAGTAATCAGGAGGTAATTCAGGAAGTCAGAAAATGAAATCATCCAAGTGCGTCATCAAAAATTGAAAAAAAAAAGTAAACTGAATGAAGAAAACCAGTCTAAAAGCAACATTATTGGTCAGTTTTTGTTTTGGAGTTAAACGATATGTTTTGATT
The DNA here is from genome assembly GCA_019973935.1 of Trichonephila clavipes. NCBI lineage: Eukaryota > Metazoa > Arthropoda > Arachnida > Araneae > Nephilidae > Trichonephila > Trichonephila clavipes. The sequence continues at coordinate 302,095 of BMAU01018203.1, forward strand.
TGTTTAAAATTTCTTTATTTAGCTGAGTGAAAAGCAACTTTTCAGGGGTATATTGATCGAAACAGAGAAAAAAACTGGCCTCACACAAGCATTTCTTAAGCACATCTAGAATTACCTGAAGATAATTACATCATCAAATTTAGTCGCACACATAATCACCAGGGAAAGAATTATTATACGTCAAATAAAATGAACTTTATTTAAAATGATCGAGAAGTTAAAAATCAAAATAGTTGTATTTTACGTTCATCTACTTTAGCAATTATATTTTTGGCTTTATGCTCAAACTCAAAATGATACTTCAAGAATTAAGGATATTTTTTCTCATTTTGTAATACTGTAATAATTTTCATGTATTTCTAAATTGAGCAGATCAAAATTATGTATACATTCAGAATTTTCTTTGTAAGTAAAATGTTGTGTACTCATACATAAATGTTACGTATTTCAACACTATTTGGTACACTCATACTTAACGCTCTGCAGTGCTATTTCAAACTCTCATACAGTTTCATGCAATTAATACAAGGTTGAATCGCATGTAAACTCATAAGAACTCTTGCTTCAATTAGCTTTGAACTCATATAGTTTCAATTAATGAAATTATTATTTGTTATTTTGAATAATTTTGATTATTTAAATATTTGTTTTCCCAAAAATCGTTGCATATACACTGCTGGACAATTGCTTAGGACGGATAACACTATCATCCATAGCAACCACAAAATGAAAAGAAGCAAAATGTGGAAAATTAGAATAAGTGCGGGATATTAGTAAGAAGAAGTATGAGTAAGCAAATTTTTTTCCACGTCTGTTCATCACGTGATAGCGTTCATAAGAGCTTTAAAGGTTTTGACGCGTGTGGGCAGTTGTTGTTTCAAGTCAAAGTTTTACAGGAAAAATTTAATAGACGAATTTAAAATTTTTGGCATGTCTTCCCGCCATCACATAGATGATTTTATGCGTGGCCGAATTATTGGAAAGATCGAAGAAGGGCGAAAAATAACAGATGTTGCCAGGGTGTTCGACATCGCTCACAGCGTTATTTCACGGCTGTGGAAGTCATTTAAAACTACTGGAATGTGTAGTAGACGGCACGGGGGAGGTCGTGTTAGAAGTACGACGCCTGCAGAAGACAGATATATCGTCCTATCAGCAAAAAGAAACAGGCGCACCACAGCTCAGCAGGTGGCAAATCAGTTTCTTGCTGCCTCAGGAAAGCAGATCTCCCGAAAAACTGTTGCCAGACGTTTGAGGGGAGGAGGACTATACGCACGCAGACCTGTTGTGTGTGTCCCATTGACCAGACAGCACCGTACTGCCCGTTTGCAATGGTGTCGTGAGCATCACAATTGGACTGAACAGAACTGGGCATGCGTACTATTATCAGATGAGAGTAGGTTCAGTCTGTCATCGGATTGTAGTCGCCAACTGATCTGGCGCGAGAGTGGTACTGCTTATCGTCCAGAAAATATTCAGGAAAATGACCGATATCCGACATGCATTATCATGGTGTGGGCCGGCATCATGATCAATGGCCGCACGCGCCTACATGTGGTTGTCAATGGGACTATGACGGGACGACGATACACTGATGAAGTTCTACTTCCTCATGTTCGTCTTTTCCGTGGTGCTGTCGGTGATAAATTTGTTTTTATGGACGACAACGCAACATGTCATCGAACACTCGCTGTTCAGGATTGTCTAGACAGCGAGGGTATTCAACGTCTCGTATGGCCAGCGTGTTCTCCAGATCTAAACCCCATTGAAAATGTGTGGGATGCTTTGGGGAGGCAAGTTACTGGTCGAAACTATCCTCCGACAAATAAGAACTCCCTCATCTGTGCACTCACAGAGGAATGGGATAAATTGCCTCAACAGCTGCTGGATAATGTTGTGCAAAGTATGGTACGACGTGTGGAATGTTGCATCACACTCCACGGTGGACATATCCCGTATTGATACCTTTCTTTAAAGTGCCTGCTGACTTTTAGATGCATTGTTCCATTTCTCCGTACGCAGATCAATTGAACATTTTTTTTTCTTTCACGTTTCACAGCTTTTGTACTTTCCAGAACAATAAATATTCTTTATTCTAATGTCTGAACAGTGTGGCAACTATATTTTATCCTACTAGGCCTCATGTCTCGCTTAATTTTATGCTACATAGCAATTTGTAATCCGTCTTTAGCAATTGTCCAGCAGTGTATTACCGGCAAAGTATGAAATGCCGGCATTCTATAGAATGACTAAAGCTGTTTAGGCAAAGTATGAAATAAGGCCATGTGTGTGTGATAAGTTTACTATATGAATGACGTACATTTCTAAAAAATACAAATGTTATTCTGACAAGGTAATGAGAGTGCCATTAAAAATTATTCGAAATACATAAAGAAAAGAAAAGTTGCACGAAACAAAATGTATGTTTTTCTTTCATTAAGGGAAACAAAATTCTCAAATAAAAAAATAAAAACTTAAAATTAATCTACTTATTGCAACATGGAAGGCTGGAATGGCATTTTGAATTACATTTCATTACATTTTTCACACAAAGACCATTCTTATTCTGCTACTTTGTTTTACACATACATTTAACGAATGTTTCGCCACTTCCCTTGAAATGAGCAATTGCAACTGACAGATGAAGAAAATTTCATGGTCAGGAATATTTTTAATTCTAAACAAGTTTTTATCGCACAAAGTAAACTATGATTCCTCATATACTTCTTTTAAAATTCCTTCAATAATTCCAAGTCGATAGAAACAATTTTTCCTACTTGTTACAATTGCCAACACATTGGCATTCAGAAAAAAAATCATAAACTTCACAACAATGCCTTTTTTTAAATAATTTTTTTTAGTTTTTTTTTGGATGTACAGTTCAATATCATAACGTGTAACGTTTCTATATTTGGTTGGAAGTTCTTTCAGAATTCTATCACGTCCTTCGTGTGGAATAGCCAAATGAGCTTCATGAAGTACTTAAAATAACTCTGAATCCGTGACGTAATACTGTATAGAAGTACTTCCCCACCTTTATATTCCCGTGGACCGGTCACCGTTTGATAATTTTATCGTCGTCCACTGAGGGTGGGATGTTGTTTATATTTTTAATTGTTTTGATTTAATAACTTAATTTTACTTAAACATGGTTTCAGAAAAAAATTTATTTACTCCAAAAATGAATATAAAGTGATTTTAGATGAAATATAAAGTGACTTCCATGGAAAGTCAAACAAACACTACAGAAATACACTCCAGTAAATAAAATAGAAATAATATAATACTGCTTGAGTGGCCCGATACCATTTGATCCATGGACCAGTGGTTGGGGCCTCTTTCTGCAGAGTACAGACGCCTTCTTTAACAAGTTACATGTGTTTACTTTAATTTTCCCCATCACATTATAACTATTCAGCAACCAATAAGCCCTGGATGCCTTTTTAGTACAGTTATTTTGGCGTTTTTTATATCAGTTATTAACTTCTTGCATGTAGTTTCAATTAATAGGAATACTTTTTTTACAGCCTCAACTCGAGTTTTGGGAAGCTCGTCGTCGAATAGTTGTTTTATGCCTATAGACCAGAGTCGTGAATCTTGTAGCTGTGGCGTGTCAAAAATGAATCTACCCATTATTATTCAGCGTGCCACACAGTTGGAAATTTTTGAAGCAATTCTATTCCCGTGATAATGTATGCAGAGATTCAATTGCATAGATTTACAGCTTTATCTCACATTCATTTTGAATCAATTAAAAATATTTCCTAACATAAAAATAAACAGCATAAGAAATAACTATTTCTTCAAGAAAAAAGTTTTTTTAGTTAAAAAACTCTTAAAATTGTACATATATTATTTTTTAAACATATTAATTAAGATAAAAAATAGACAAAGTAAAATAAAAATATTTCTCCTGATTCTACAGTTAAATAAAAAAATTTATGGGAACCTAGTTCAGCTTCGCTCTACTTTCATATCACAAAAACTGTGGTGTAATTTGTGACTTTTATTTTGATATGATTCTAAGCATTCAGTTGTTAAACAATTTCTTTGTGGACTCGAAATATTTTTCATATGAGGAAAATATTCTACTTAGATATGTTGAAAACTAAAAAGCGGAAAAGCAGAATACATAAGCAATTTTCTCTCTTCAAACAATTAAATATCTTCAGGTATGGCATTCAATAATTTACAAAAAAGCTGTAAATTTACCTTTAGAGTTATCTTTCAAATATTTTCATAATTCCTTAATTTTCCAAATTCTGGAGATGTTTGTCACACACACACACAAATAAGATCTAATACAAATTTATGAAATTCATTCACAAATTGTCAAATTTGTTGAGTAGTGCTGAGTACCACTGATAATTGTACCGTGTGCCATAGGTTGCCTACTCCTGCTACAGATCATAACTCCTTCTCCAACACTACAACTTGCTTCTTCATTTTCATGCAGCACAGGGAAAAAAGCAATAATTTGCTGAACAACTTTAAGTAAAATTGATTATTTTGACGCTTCTGAACAAACTACAATGTACAACTGACAAATTCTGAGCCTGAGGTACACGTTAAAAGTCTTGTGCCTTGTCATACAATGTTCGAAATGAATCGGAGATGTATTTCATACTTTGCCTATTTCTCATTAGACATTCTATAGAATGCCTAGGCAATGTGTGAAATAAGAATCATTTCATACATTGCTGGTAATATATATATATAATATATATATATATATATATATATATATATATATATATATATAAATATATAAATATATATACATACATATATATATAAATATATATATATAAATATATATATATATATATACATATATATATATAAATATACAAATATATATATATATACATATATATATATATATATATATATATATATATATATATATAAATATATATATATATATATAATACATATATATATAAATATATAAATATATATATATACATATATATAAATATATATATATATACATATATATATATAAATATATATATATACATATATATATATAAATATATTAAATATATATATATATATAAATATATATATATAAATATATATATAAATATATATATAAATATATATATAAATATATATATAAATATTATATATAAATATTATATATATATAAATATTATATATAAATATTATATATATATATATATATATATATATATATATATATATATAATGTAATTAATATAAAGTGCTAAGTATTTTTAGTAAAGTATAAATTGTATATTCAATTTTAATTTTAATAAAGAAACTAAAAAGTAAATAATTATACATCGAAGAATTCAATTCAGAATCAGATTTTATTTACGAAATTATGTGAGACAACTAAAAATAGTACCATAAGTCGTTCAATTAGAGCAAAAAATGTTTTAAATTTAACATGGAAAAAAATGCTGTCTCGGGCGAATGATACAGAAAAATCCAAATTAGTCTAGACTTTCAAGATAATTACGCACAGTTTTTATTTCTCTCTCTACGGGACTTTCCGTAAAACATATACAGCTTGAAATTAAATTTAATTCTTGAATCACTTTCAATTTCACTAAAGTGAGAGAAGATAATTAGAATTGCTGTTAAATATAACTTTCTTAATTTTAATAAATTAAATAAATAGATTAGATAATTTGAAATTTTTTACCGTGGTTTCGCATTTTAATACAGATCGTGCTACAAAATTTAAAAATAATTTAATATCTTGCACTTATTTTGAACATTTAAAAAATTATTTATGTCCTTTTACACAATTATTATATTTAATAATAATATAAATTTAAGTTTCTCATTTCTACGTAAACATCTTCCAGTGCATCTTCTTCATGTATGCATAATATTTTTGATAAAGGAAAATAATCATTAAACTATAAGTAGTATTTGCGTACAAGAATTGAAATAGTTTCTTGCTAAATTCTACAAAAAAAGTATTTGGTATGAATATATTTTAATTTTAATTTTATTTAAAGTACAATATTATTGTAGTTACTTTGTTTAAATATGTATTGTTAGGGAAAATTAACATGTTGATTTTTGGATGTTTAAGGAGAAATTTTTAAATGCATTGGATAATTGATTTAGAACTATGAGAAAAGAAAACACACTTCAAATTTCTTGTAAATTTGAACAATATATATTATTTGAGTGGCTAAGCTGTCCTGTGGCAGGATGGTAATGTATCACGCTTCTATACCACCTATCCGGGGTTCAAATCCCGGTCTAGGCAAGGACGACTCAGCTTTTCAACCCTTTCAATGGATCGATAAATGAGTACCAAGCTTGCTTGTGTACTGAACACAGTGGGTTTCGCGTCAGACTGACCACTTAACCGAAACATCTGCACAAGCACTCCAGCACCTAAGGTCATGAAAACCGAGATAGGTACAGTAGGTCTTATCCCTTATGAGCTGTTGGGCCATTGAGTTCTGCTATTATATGCATATTAAGTATATTGTACTTCAAAAATAAAAACCTTACACTGGGATTTTATTACTTCAGTTTTTAAACTGATTTGATGAAACATTTTTTTACACAAGAGCGTAGCGTATAAGCTTTAGACATAGAATTAGATATTCATAGAGCCGGCTGGGTTTGACGCTAGCCTTCTGCACATAAAGTTGTGGGTTCGATCCCGGCCCAAGTCGGTGGATTTTCATCGTGTAGAAAATAGACTGCCTTCATATCGTACGATTATGCGGCATGTAAACAAATCCCTTGGGTGCCAATTTGGCTTGGGTGCTCTAAGCAAAATTTAAGTTCTTAAGTACAATTTCACATTAAGTACAAGTTCAATTTTTTATTGTAAATCCCGAAAAAAAGTTCGTTAAATGGAACATTCGTCAGCTAGAGATTCATCTTTCAATTTTCATTATAAGCCACATAAAACAAAATTTAAGTTCCTAAACAATATATTTAAAAAAGTAGTTATTCACGCGTATTTATAAATTAATAATATTTTTTTTATATATATTTTACCTATCAAAAAGAATGAAAAAGAAAGAAAAACTGCATGGAAAGTTTCTTGACGCCTTTATCCCCATCTTGAAGAATTAATTTTTTTCTTGATGCACAAGCACTTAAGTTTTGACATTTTTGAGCTACAGTAATAGATGCAACCAGTGCGACTGATAAACACTACAAATGATCGGCGACTAGTTGAAGGACACGAGATAACTCCACTGAGGATGAAAGGGATATCGAAGATGTTTCTAGTGAACTGGACGACGGGGGTTAAATGTTGAATTGCTTGGATGAAGTGCACATAATTCTATTGTTCTCGGTAAGCTAGGTACCTAATAAAACCAGTTCAAGATTTATGACCATTATAAAATGAGTTAAAAGAAATAATACATTGTAAAGCCCAGAAATACTTTAAATTAGAGAGGGAAAAAGTGAATCACAAGAGAAAACTCTGTTTATGCAGAAAATGCACTTCGCTATTGGGAAGTTATTTTACGAAGAAAACCGTGGAACAGTCTTAGTTCCAGGGAAAAGTTCGTTATATAGAAAAATTCGCAATATAGAGGTTCGTAATATGGAGGTTCAACTGTACTTGCAAGTCAAATTTCATGCGGGAAAGTCAATAATCGTTTGAGAAGTAGTGTTTTATAATCACTTCGTAAATTTAATAGGTTTATTTTTGTGGAGTTTTGAGCAAATTTTCTGTTTTACATATTACATATACAAAGGTTATTAGCAAAAAAGTGTAAAACTGTTAAATCCAATTGAGTTTTATTTAAATCATACCGTGTCCTCTTCAAATCATCCTTATAATCAAGATTGAAACTTTTTATATCGATCATGATTATAAGGATTATTGGATGGGAAAAAAGAAAAACCCCTTAGGTATTTTGTAAAATTAGAAAGCATCTTACTATGTGAACATGGTTTTTACAGATTTTCAAACAAAGGTCAAATTCTTTAAAAAAAGAAAATGTATGAAATTTTTCGAAAGGCTTAGGTTATTATCGTTCTATTGCATGGCTACCAAGTAATGGATTTTTCATTTTCTTGAAAAAAAAGGGTCAGAAGTAAGGTATTAACACATACAATGAACATGACTTGAATATTCATCCAATGAAACATTTTACCGTTTTTAAAAAAAAAAAGTTATCAGGCCTTATATTGTGCATTCAAAAATTTAAGTAACTGAAGTGGTTCAAATAATTATATTTAGTACGCTGAACTAGTCTAGGAGAAAAAAAGTATTTACAGGACTCTTAAGGTTTCTAAGAGTAAATATTAGTGTCAATTGTTTATTTTAGCTTGCTTATTCGTACAATAAATGTTTACGAAAAAGAAATAAAAAAAGAAAATACTGCATACAATTCTATTTATCAATTAAAGTAAAACATGTGAGAGAACAGTCATATATTACTACACGACCGTGAAAGTGTTTTCCATTGGAGCCGCGTATGATTTATCAGCTATTTTTCTTTCTTTCTTCAGTTTACGTTCGTACGTTTGACATACGTTCTGTATAAAAATGCAGATAAGTACAACAATCACCAATTTTAAAATAGGGGGAACTGTTTCCTTAGACGTAAAAAAGTTAACACATCCAAAACGTAGATTTCGACCTTAAGGTTTAAATGAACTAACTCAAAAGTATAAAAGAGTGTTCGCTTGTTTATTATTTTATTATTTATTACTAATTTTATTATTTTAGTCCGCAAATATTAGTCAATTTTATACATTGATTTCTAATAGCAAATGATGATTTAAAATTAAAACTAATTACATTACATTTAAATATAATGAAGCAAATCATTCCAATGCTGTTTTCTTTAATACAGGTATATTTATTTTCTTTACTAACATAATCTGATATTAATGCAATCCCAACTCTGAAGTCATAAACAAGAATATACATCAAACTTCAATATTATCTGGAAACACCCTTATAACTAAAAAGTTTTGTAAATCTTATCTGCTTGAGCATAAACGACCCAGAAAATTCACCACACACGCGTGCGCTATGTGTTTCGCTTAAATAATAAATATGTAAATCAATTTGAAACTTACATTGATGACATAATTAAGTTCAGACAAAGGGTAATCGCTAGGAAACGTCTTTGTATTTACGCCATGGGAAGCTGAATAAATTGCCTGCCATGCGAGAGGTCGTTGTAGAGTGTGTTCGAATTTTTGAGTTCAGTAAGCCTTATCTCGAAAGTCTTGCTCTTTTGACAAATTACACCTTTCCCATGATCTTAATGCTCCAGGGGACCTTGACGATGCATAAGAATGCAGAAGGTCCTCTTAACAAAGTCTCTTCTATGGCCATTAGTTTTAGTGTCCCAACCCGTATCAAACAGCCTAGATTCATCTTAATAATGGTTGCGTTACGACTACGGAAATGTCTACGGGTGGTGTAAGGAGATCTTTTCATTGACAAATAGGTCTTTGAAGAATTCAAAGTTGTACTTTGGTGAGATTACTTGGAGGGTTTGTTTGACGAAATTTCCGCAGATTATTTTCTTTATTGCACATCTTAGTAAGATAAACTTTCAATAAACATTTACTGAAAATGGGCGTGATAATAATTTATTAATTGTAAATATTTTATCTCTCATTTTGAATGGGATCAAAGTTTTTTTTTTTCTACATACAGTAAAAATATGAATTTTCCTGAACTATTTTGGTCATGCATGATAAAATATATTTATACATAACGTTGTCCCCGAAGTTTATAATAAAATTATTTCCATTGAACTTATCCAAATGTAAATGATTACAATAATTGCCTGTGTGAATTATATACTTAATTTTTTTAATAAGAATTCGGTTTGTGTTTAATTTATCCCTCAACATTAAGTATATCAAATATTTATAATAAGTGTGTGTGAGAAAGAGAGAAAGTAGATAAAGTGTTTATTAAATTTGCACTATAAAACAACACGAAGGTTATTGACGATGGATCTTATAATTTTGATCAATAATTTACACCTGAACTGGCATTTCGTTCTCCCGAATTCCTCATCACACCAATAGGATGAATTTAAGCAGCAGATTTAATGTACATTAGCCACTGTACACGGTGGAACTTCAGTGGCACTTGAACTCCAACTCCTTACAAGCCATTCATGTGTTCGTGACAACATCCACTAGGATACAGTGGATATAAATGTTTACAATATATAATTTTGAAAAATAACTACAAAATTTTTTATTAATAATATCGTTATTTTCAAATGAATTATATTTTCTGTAAGTTATAATTTAAACAATATCGTCTTGTAAAGAGCTATTTAATCAAAAAGTTTATAGAAATTTATAGAATTTAGAAAAAAATTTATTACAGATAATATACATTATATCAGTTCTCAAAAATTGCGATGCAGACACATAACAAAAAAACATACTAGACTTTAAGTAAAACAATTCCTTAAATGTACTGTAACGACCCTAGTTACTTACCTTAATAAAAGGTAATATATATAATACAAAATTGTATTCTATACTTAATGAAAAATAAATAAAATTATTGAAACAAATACATAATGCAGTTATTTTTATTGTTACTTGCCATAATGCAAACAATTTTAACAGTATACATGCAATATGCTCCTTAGATACGAAATATTTTCTAAATTACATCGTACAAGATAAGGTAAAATACGAAAATTAATGGCGTTTTAAGTGCTATTCAAAGTAACTGGTCAAATTGGTCTATTTAAAGAAATTTCTTTTATATAACATAATACGTTTTGAAATGAGACTAAATTTTTATAAATTTTATTTAAACGATGTGTTTTTTAAAGCTGTAGATAATGCCATAGACGAGTCTATTGAAGAGGACCGAACCAGCAGTAGATAATGTCTGAAGGAAGACATGAATCTGAACTGATGAAAGAAGCATGTTTATGTTATTTAAAAACAAATAAATATACATCTACCCCTTTATGAATATGTAATTTGAATACGTTTAATTCGTCAGTTTCAGAACCGTGAAGGTTTTTTTTAGGATTCCAAACTGAAATTCAAATAAAAGTGTCGACTTCGTCATCTAAATTTTGCTTACATAGATAGAAGTAATACTCATTACAAACATTTTTTGAATTGAAATGAGCATCAAGAAATTTTTAACAAAAGATAAATTCCACCGGTATTCTAGAAACAAAAAATACACATCTGCAAGTCAATTATTAATTCAACAGGTATCTAATATACTAGCTCATTTTTAAAGTATCTAAAAACTGATTTTAAAAATAAAAAACAGGCTCTATTTCATTTTAACATTTTAAACAGTATAATACAATATTTGAATGTTTCAACTTTACATTTGAACACATTAGTAACTTATTATCAAAACTGCATCCAAGATGGACATATATATAAGCTTCATAAACCAAAAGTACATTATGATATATTTTCTGTAACTACTCGTGGAAAACTAGCCATAAAATAAAATGTTTAATATAGCCATACGAACTCAGTTTTAGAAATAAAAAAAACAAGAGAATATTTGCACTATAATGTACATTTATTTTGATAGATAATTAACATTATGGGAAATGTGTGGAGAATATGCTATTCAAATATATGTAAAATACATGGCAGTATCCCGTTACTTTTGGAAACATGATTAAATATGCCTCATTAAAGATTAATTACATTTTTGATGACAAAATTCTCTCCTTTCACTGCTTTAAGTAGATTACAGTTTGTTTTATTTGTGTTTTACAAAAACTCATTTTTACCCCAGCATAAATCTTAATAATACAACATTTGCTTTCTTCCTAATAAGCTAACGCATTTGAGTTTACTAAAACCCCTAAAATATAAAAACATTCGTAAACTTCTTTCAAAGCTACATTTATTTCATATATTAAACATGCATATTCTTTCCCATGTTATTTACATGTTATTTTCATGACGGGCCAATTAAAAATATTCGTAGTCACGACAGTTGTTAAAGGAAATAAACTTTTTTTCTCGGACCTAAAACTTTACTGTTATAAAAACTAATTTTATATATATACTATTATTTTACGAAATGTTAGTAAATTTTTATGAATGTTTTTCCAGTATTGCATTATTTTTATTTATTTTATGCAGCCAGACAGGTGCCACAAATATTTGCTTTCGTGTTTGTGTGGCATCATTTGTTTTCAACCATTTAATTTTAAATCACCACGTTGTTTTCAAAAATCGAGTGTTTTACGCAATACTTTCATATATTAATATAAATTTGTTTTTTACTGAAGTCTATAAACCTATACTATACACGAACACAAAAGCGGGTGTGTGTTTAATATGAAACGAATATATTTCGGAGTATTGTCTAGGTATTTATTGATTTTTTAATTAACAAAACCCACTTCTATCGTGAATGTGCTATCTATACTCGTGATTGCAGTACAGATGTAATGGTTGCCTATGTTTAAATCAAACCTGCCTGTTATGCCATCATTATTCGAGTTTCGAGGAAGTAGGTCATAAGGGTACTGATAACTGTACCATCAATGTCACACGATATGAATCCCCCGTGCAAAACACAGAAAATTAATGTAAAACAAGGGTTTAAATCAGCGTTTCTCAAACTGTGGGGCACGAGCTTTTTAAAAAGTCAAAAACAAAAGATTATTTTTTAAAAAATTACTAATTTACTGAGGATAAAAAAACAAAAAATACATTCTGACATAATAAAATATAGAATGCACATGTACACTGATATAATACACTTATAAAAGTATCAGTACTGCATAATGTATCTCATAATTAATTTAACAATACTAAGTTAAAAACAAATAAATTACCAATAATCCCATGTTTGTGTCATATATTAAACTATATACACAAATTAACACTTATCGATTATTTGTGCGGGTTATGAATGCCTTAACTGCCGATTAAAAGTTACACGATTGGCTCCCCAATGCCACTGTTTTCCAAGTAGGCGTGGTTATAGCGTATTGGAGGGGGGGATAAAAATAAACAAATCCTCTGAAATAAGTACATCCTTCGCAAACATTGTAATTTTATTGCATTCCAAAGCCTGCGGAATATAAGAAGTGCACAGAAAAGATCGTACTTTTGACAGACGTATATAAACGTCCGAAGTAAAGAACGCTTTAGCTGGGCGAAACGTTTTTATGCGCAAATGAAAGTTAAGACACTTAAATCCTATTGTAGATTTAGCATCAACGTATCGTATTATTAAATTCAATAAATTGTTATTGTATGGAAGGGGGGCATGATGAAAATTACGTTTAAATATTGGGTCGCCAGTATTGAAAGTTTGAGAACCACTGGTTTAAATAGATTTGTGCAAGCAAAACAATCAAAAAGTAGCGAAAAAGATCTCTGATATATAGGGTGTTAAATTTCTCTAGAGGTCTGAAAATATAAACAATTTTCACAAACAGGTATAATTCTTTTAAATTTAAATGATTCGAATCTTTTACACATTATTTATATTAGAATGGGGCTTCAGAAAAATATAAAATGTTTAAAATAAATTATAATAATTTTAAAAGTCATATAAGCATATGAAAATTTTATAATACATATTAAGTATGTTTTGCGTTGCCCACGCTATTTTCTAAAATAGTAGCCTCTGATGTATAAAATTTTAAAGAATTATAAAATGCATCGTACTCTTTAAACCCTACCTAATTTTATAGTATTATATATCTCTTGTATTTTAAAATATTTGTAAAATATTGCAATATTTTAAATATTTTTAAAAATGTATTTTTTATTTATTAAAATATTTAAAAGTTATTATCCTATTTATATAAAAATAGCTACAATGTAATAAGAATACATTTAACTTTATAGATCAACTTATAGATGGTAATCAAAGCTACTATTTTAGAAAATAGCATGCGCGACGTAGAGCTTAATAAATATTTCTCATAGAAAAGTTTCTTATATGCATATGCTTATAATTTTTACCATTTTATAGTTTTCTGAAGCCTCATTCCTTTAAAAATATGTAAAAGATTCGAATAATTCAATTTGAATTTAAAAGAATTATTCCTGTGATTGGTTGTTCCTTACTTTTCCCGATCTTCAAATAAAACACCACATACCTAACTAAACACAAAAACATACAAGAGAATTTTATGGTACAATAGAATTTTTTTAAAATTTATTACTTAATTATCTTTATTTAAGATACTTAAGGAAAAATAACTTAATTCACTTAATTTATGTAAAATATTTCTTCGCATTAGTACTGTAACATATAATAGTTAGAATTTTTGATATCTTAAGAGTAGTAGAAGTTCCTTTTGATTTTGAAGAAGGTATAATTGCAGGAAAAACCTTTATTTTGGGATAATCATACTTCTTTACTTATAATTTTAAAAAAATTTGTATGGATTTTTATTTTGGAATTCAAAATTCATATTTCGTTTGCCACAATCAGCTGTTTTATTTATATCTTTAATTAATTTTCATAAAGAATATTTAGATCTAAAATTACTCAGTGAGAACAGTTTTTATACTTTCTAAAGCATAATTAGTACAGTAAACAGTCCGTTTCATTTCCCAGCAGACTTTTAAATGCAATGCTTTTGTTGTTGTTTCCAATGCCACTTGTCTGACGTAGTCAGATCGAGGCCCACGAAATTCATCGTGGCAAGAAGCTAGAAGTACGCTTGTCGTTGGCCTTGGTTTTGAGCACCATACAGGTGACAGTACGAATTGGCTCGGAGAAATTACCCGAAGGGACGATAGATGGTGATACCACCGTTCTCCACCTCCAAAATTTAGGCATGGAACTGAAGGGGAGGGAAATGTTCTCCAGTCCCCTGCTCTCGTGATTTGGCCCACAAGACTTTTGCACCCACTGATTTAACGAGCACGTACTCCGTGTGTACTCGGAGGGTATTTGGCGGCATCGGACATCGAATTCCAGCCTTCCGGATTCCAAGGAGTCCGATGCTCTAATCTCTAATGAACTTATTCTAGCTTAATAATTCGAAAAACATTTTCTGCATTATTTGTATATTAAGTGTCTTTGAATCATTGAGGATTGGAACTATCACATCTTTATTTTAGTGTAGTCTTAGATTTCAATTACAACTGCAGTTTGTGTTCCATTAAAATATATTTATATTTCACACTTCAAAATTATATTTTTCAGTATTGGGCAATGTTCCTATTATTTGTGATTATTAGGTGCATCATTAATATAATATATATATATATATATATATATATATATATATATATATATATATATATATATATAAAGAACTTTCCTAATTTAAATATTGAATATGTACTAGAGAAAAGTAAAAAAAAAAAAAAGATGGTAAAACCCCATGTGCATTCAAACAATTCCTGATATTCAGCTTATAAATTAAAGTTATTTAAGCAAGAATCAGAAAAAAAAAGAAAAACAAATACATATGCAACAAACATTTTTTTACTGAAATTTATTTAGAATTCTTATGTATGTTTTGTATTCAAATATTACGTAATAACATGTTATTTAAATTGTTTCTAAGCTTAGAAGAGGGAACATTATCTTTAGACGAAACACACACACACATTTCAAAACTTTACTAATTATTATATCGTATTTGATTTCGGAATTTTGCACTTAATTTTCAGAATTTCAAAATTTATTTGAAGAGGACTTAATTTCGCTTTTGATAGGATAGGTTTCGACTGCAAAACTTATTTATTGCACCATTTTAGCTTTTGAGAATAAGTGTAAATAAAAAAAGGATACATTTTTTTAATAATAAAGAATGTAATTAAATGCACGTGGTTAACTTCAAATTCAATTCAATTCATCACAAATTCTTTATCTTCCTGAGTAAATATAAAAAAGATATTTATTCTGTCCACAAAGAATTCAAAAGAAGTGTTAAATAATATATTTTTTTCAATTCATCACTTTATAACATTGAAAGAAACATAAAAGGATACGGTTCTTCATAATTGCATCCATTTTTCAGTCATTCATTCTCTAAACATACACGTAGATTTTGCTTAAGAACCTTATAAGAATGCCTAAAAATAAGAAGGTTTAAAACAAATTCTGTTATAGTCCGATATAAAATTTTACAAAATTTTGAAACATTAACAATATTTATTTTTCTTTAATCATGAATTATACTACGGAAGTTTCATAGCTAAGAAACTGGATGAGTTCCAATAAATATGCCTATTATATATATTAGTTATGTCTTTAAATAAAATAATCAAAATATTTTTTTTTTAATATATGTTCTTCCACTTTGGGCTATCTAAAGTGACACAAATAATTATAATTTTTTTATTGTAAGAGGAGTATTTAATATGAAAACCGGATTTTTTAAAAAATTGTATTAAGATGAAATAATAGATATTGGTTCTGTAGTTTTATCTTGTATTTCGTGAGAGCTCAGTCTTTTTTGTGTGATGGAAAAAGAAAGCAAGGAAATTATACTTTTTCTTTACAAGCTACTTTAAAATACTTTAGTTATTTTTCATCCACAAAGATGGCAGCACAAGTCTTAACCTAAAGTCTTAAATAGTACATAATTTTATGAGATGAGGAAATTACTTTAGAATAATTTTGTTTTCTTTAAAAGAGCACTTATTTTTCTTGAAAATAAGTGTTCCGTCAAAATTAGAGTACATATTATTTATATTCATTTTTTACAACATTTTGCCGTTATAAGTACTAATAGTGTATGCTCAAATAACTAGATGGCAGCACGATATTTTTCATTTCTTACGGTGTGGAGAAGTATTCAATATTTTTTAAGAAACTTCTGCATTGTAACTAAAACTTTCCTTTAGTTCATACTTTAAATCTGAATAAATGTATGAAAATATGTAATAAAACAAAGCTGTTTAGAACATATAAGTATTAGAATTTCGAAAGGCATTAGACAATTTAATATTGCTTGTGTGTCACATTAAGCAAACATTATAAAGTAATTTAGAATGGAAATATTTCAGAAGCCTTCAAAAATTAAAACAATCATTATTCTGAAATAATGTGTTAACGTTTCGAACGGGTCGGGAAACTTTTGAGACGGAAGAATCAATTTGTAAGTGAAATAATTACAAGGTGAGATAAGTGAATTGTCAAGAAGTATGAAAAAAGAGAGCTTAACTATTTAGTTTCTCTGGAGAGGAGATGGCTCATGACTTTGGTACCAATAAATATTTTTACATTATTTTAATACAATTTTATCCGAGGAATATTTTACATTTTTTTCAAAAACTGAGATCAACGGAAGATATTTTTATTTCGGTATCTCAATTCAAAAACAATCACTGTAAAAATTTTATAATGCTGTGAATTCAAATTTAAAGCTTTGTGAAAAAAATTCTGTACCAATTATACCATAAGGGTATTATTTTTGAATTTTGTATGTATACTAACAGCATGGCATGGCGTTAAAAGGGTTATTGCCAATGCATAACATATTGCCCGCGGAAATTCATCTTTCCCTCTCGGTGTCAGCACTTCCTGATGATCGTGAGTTCTATTTAAATGTCATTACAACTCCCTTTTTAAAAATTTCTTTCATTTATTTGGTCTTTTAGACAGGTTCCTTTTCTCTCTTTTCAGGCCAGCGTTGCTCGAGAGAAAGTGAGAGTTTTTTTAGTGTAAAACTCTTTTTTTTTCTCATCCCAGGGATAAAATCTTTTTTAAAATTTCAATCAAATATTTACAAAAGACACTACCACTTTAGTTTAAAAAGTATTAATTTAAAAGAATAAAAGAAAAACGTATCTGATGGTAATTTAAGAATGTTACAAAAAATAAATACACTCATTGTTTGTTAACAATAATTACTTTCTAAGAATCTAAACTATTTAAATGGATTTCAGATTTATCGATTAGTTTTTACGTAAACTTAGCTTAAGAATGTTTAAAAACTAACATAGTTTTATCCAAAATAAAAGACAACATACTATTTTATTATTAAATAATTTACTTATTAATAAAGTTATATAAAACATCGCTTTAGCTCATAAAAATGTATTAATTAAAACATTAATAATTTATTAAAATGTATTAATAATGAATAAAAAAATTTCTAATGTAAGCTACCTAAACAATTGCTTATTTATGAACGTTTGAATGTTTGTTAACAATATATAATTATGATTACATTTTCTGAAAAGAAAAACATTTAAAAAGAGAATACTATCTGATAAAGCCATTTTAGAGTATATAATTTCTTATAGGTATTTTAAATGTTTTTCATTATACTGTTTTTCAGTAAATCATTTTTTAATATTAAAGAGGACTATGATTTATGATGTGCTTTAAAAAGCTAAGTTCACATCCATTATTTCATTTATATAATTAAAAAAAATGAAAACATTCAAAATGGAAACTTTTTATCTGATAGTAATCTTTGAACTTTTGGTTCTTACATTTTGAAAATTTTTATTTTCAGTGGTTTCTTTCAGTATCTCATAAATTAAGCGTATATTTGATACATGGGAATTGTTAATAAAAAAGAAATAAAAACGTATCTCTTGTAACTCTCATATTTAATTATTCTTTTTTTAGTAATCATTTCCTTTATAGGGTGTGAAATAATAAAACTATTTAGAAATGTTTATTTTCGGATTAATTGTTACATATCGTTTGCTTAAAAAATGGCACCACAAATAAATTTTTAGTTTATTGAATCAAGTGGTGAAAAATATATGGGAAAAGAGAGGATGCCAAAGTTGTTTTTCCCCACATGCGCCACAAGCACTCAAATTCTTCACTTCTGTAGCAAGTCTATCACAATTGATTATTTGATTATTACTGGCATGTGGCAATTTTGGTCATTCTTTTCGTAGCAAATTTTTGGCCACAGGATACGGAAATGTAAATTGTTTTTTAAAAAAATAGTTTTATGTTTGAAAAAAGGCAGAAAAATAGAAATTTGCAAAATTTCAAAATTCGAATAGCTATTTTAAAGGAATTTTACCATTTTCCGATTCAGCTTAAAAGTCAGAAGAGCTAAATCATGAAATTTTGTTCAGCTAAAAACCGGTTTCCGACGCCAATTACACCATTCGCGTTGCATAAACGTGGTTTGCAAAATATATTTTTAAAAATTCATTTTTGGGGGGAGGGGGACAGTAAGTGTTTAATTTTTAAGTTGAAGTTTCCAAATTTCACACATCGATAACAAACAACGGTAACACAATGTAAGATATTGCATACATTAATTATTGAAAAAATGTCTACTTAACGAACGACAACAAAAACTTCTTTAAAATCCATATTTTTTTAAAAAATTTCAATTTAC
The DNA here is from genome assembly GCA_019973935.1 of Trichonephila clavipes. NCBI lineage: Eukaryota > Metazoa > Arthropoda > Arachnida > Araneae > Nephilidae > Trichonephila > Trichonephila clavipes. Next base: position 321,345 of record BMAU01018203.1, read on the forward strand.
ATTCAAAACACGGATAGTAAAATTTTAACTCGAGAAAGGAAGTTTCGTGTGATTATTTTCATAAATGGAGATGTTATTACATGTTTAAGTCAAATTCTGATTCTTAAAAATACTTTAAAAAAGTTTTTTGGATATAAATTTTTAAATTATAGATTGTAAAAGAACGACGATTGAAATTTTATAATACATATATTCGTTTTTAAAACGAATTAGAAAGCGGTACAACACGATTTAAAACTTACTGTCTTAATAATCGCATCACTCATTATTTTTTGTCTGATTTCGATACAGAAAGAAAAATCGTGATTTTAAAAACGGTGAAAAAGTATCAACTCTCACCCTCTGCATTTTGGCGGTAAATTAGCGTAATAGACTGCATGTAGGGGCAGACGAATGCTGCATTTAAAAGTTTTTAATTAATATCTGTTAAACTAATTCAGAGATGGCGAACCTTTCTGGATCAACTTGCCATTTCTTCTAAAGAAATTTATAAGGACGTATAGAAGTGCCGTAGAATAATTTTGACTTGTGATTATCGGGAATATATATATATATAATAGGATAGAGAGATATTATATATATATAATGTATAATATCTCGTAGACCCCTTACCATGTTTTTCGGTTTGGGGTAGACCCTTGCTTAGCTAATATTGAATTTTTACGAATTTACCAATTTAAATGTCTTTTTGACAGCTGGTACAGAGCTACTTACTTTAAATGATTTATATTTCTAACTGAAGTGAAACATTGTGTTTAAAACTTAAGACAAATATGTTAATTAAATTAAAATTTAATTAATACATAAAATAACCGATAAATAAGCAAATGTTTATTAAAGGAGGGGATTAATCTGGTGCTTCAATAACAATTTTTAAACATGTGGAATTAATCATGTCAGGTGTCACCCTAAATCTCAAGCCTTACCTCACCTCTCCCTTTCTTTTGTATTGGAGATTGGCAACCCCGCTGAAACTCTTTCTAAATATGAAAAGTCACTAATAATTTCCTCACGATATTTAATAATTAGTGATAAATAAGAGGTATGTCTTTTTAAAACCAAAATTGTGGACAAGGTCCTTGTTTTAATGAAATTTATTCTATCACCTTGTAACTGCAAATTAACCTCTCATTATAATTAGTAAATAAATATATTAAATTGATAAAGTCTGGTTTTCACTTAACTAAATTTTCTTTTAAAATTAAAATCATGATTTGGTTTATGGAGAGCCCTCCCCATTTTATCCTCATGGACCCCCCTCAAATTATTTTATAGCTGACGTGAACCCCTTGCAAGTCATCATAGACCCCTGGGAGTCTATATAGATTACTTTGAGAATCACTGGTGTAGATGTACATTAATAAATGAAATTGATGTAGGTGGCTCTTACATACAAAAATCAATTAAATACTCTTTCTGTTTAGCTCAAAGCTTGTTCAAAATACAAAATATATTTTTGTCTCTTCTTTTGGAGTTTTAAGTGTACCACTTGTCCAGAATCGCGACTGCTATGGAACTAGTTTTTACAACTAAGTAAACACATCTAGAAATCTCGTTAAAGCCGGTCTTCCCATGGTACTTTTATAAATATATTGGATTTTCACTGCTTTAGAAATAATAGCAATATTTTCGCTGATAATCAGCAGGTTTTGTTAATGAAAAATAATTTGCGATACAGAAATAACAATCCTAAGCTAGTAAAATATTTTATAATGTATGTGTTTACATACAAATAATTATTTCACTAAATAACTGTAAAGGAAAAAGGGAGAGGTAAACGATTTTTTAGCAGGCATAATTATTTTTAAATAATAATTAATGGAGGCAGAAGACTGAAGACTTGCAATCTTATATGCAAAGAGCCGCGCTTTGCGACCCGCTGCCTTAGCGTATAGAACTTCAGAATCAGCAGCCTTCACTTAAATAATACCTGCAAGTCCTGATTCCATACACCATTCTTTTTTATCAGTTTCATCAGATAGTTTTTTTTCTAAAACTATATAAATACATAATCCTATATCACTACTGTTTAAACTAATTAAGTATAAAATGCATTAATCACCCGTTACTATTATTTTTAATAATTTTTAGCTATGACTTGTTGCATATGAAAAAAATATCTTGTTGTAAAAAGTGCAAGAACGATTTCAATATCCTTGTCATTAATCATCTGGAGTTTTTTGCTTGAATTACAACTTTACGTAAGGATTCGGAGGCATTTGTTTGTTGTTTTTTCCTTTGTAGTAACGTCTCACAGGCAACAGTCCCAATACATCTTATCACTTTTGACATCCAGAGGCGAACAGAATCACCTGATACTTTTTTTTTAAAAAAGTGAACAATCGATGCTTCGCTCATGTCCTGAGGTGAAACAGCTGTCTCTTAGACGGTATTGTCGACCTGTTGTTCATTTTTGAATCCTATGGCTAATGGTCGAGCCAAATGGCCTTTTATTCAGGGAGAACAATGAAAGGAACACGCCGTTTTTCACGGCTATCCATTCTTTCGTTCCCTCTAACATGTAGCTGTGTTGCACGTGGCCAAGTATGGTATTCTCAGTATTGAAGGGACAGGTGAATTTTTAGACCCTTTATATGGCTTACGTTTTACGTCGACAAGGTACTCTCAATCCAGGGCGATTTTTTGTCCCTGAAGAACTAATGGTGGTTGGGACTAAGTCAAAGGGTGCCGGGTGCAGACCGGGGACTATTGTGATTCCAGAGAAAAATGCTGCGGGCAGCTGAACCAGCGTTAGCTATAGATCAAGGATCAAATAGAAGCGGAAAACATGGAAAGGCTGCTAGGCAGCGAGAAGAGGAGCGATCAAGAAAATTTGGCGACTGGAGAAAATAAGCTTCGAGGCAGCCAGTCCCTGTGAGTCGATAGACTAAAACATTAATCTGACTATTTCCGGGGAATGTGAACATTACGCTACAGCTGCAGACCCGTGAGAATGAGCTCAAAAGTCGACAATGCCCTGTTTATGATTTCTGGACTTGCAAAACATATATCGCACAGATACACTATAACGAGTGTAAATTCGGTGTTAACTATTTTTAATATAAAAAAAAGTTCTGCTTTGCTCAAGCTGTGTGGTTCCTCTCGTTACATAGGAATTAAGTGAACTTGGAGTCATTACTTCACATCTTTGAATGTATGGTTGTGGCTTGGTCTGTTAATTATTTAGTGTGTTTTGTGTTTAAGTTAAAACCATTGGATAAAACATACACACGCATTTATTAATCTCGAGAACGACATGACCCTCTGTGGTTCATAGTCTCAGAGTAACTGCTCGAAACTGAACCACTAGGGTTGTCAGATACAATACAAAATATATACAATGAAATGCTACATAATCAGTCACCACAATAGTTTATAATATATTTTATAAAAAAATATAATAATATTTTCTTTCTTGCAGAACTGAATTGAATTCAGAATGAAGCATCGTGATGCATCTCTGAATACTGCTAACCAATCAACTTAAGTAGAATTGTTCTTTAAAATTGACGGAATCGTTAAAAGTCCGTAGTACCAAAATTTCCATTTCTCGAGATTAACTGAGAATTGAGGACAAGTATGTGCTGCCATCTTTTGTGATATGCATGCAATTTTAGTAGTAAATTCTAATACTTCCCTTTCTTTTAAGATATTTACGGAAATTTAAATTCTTTTTTAAACACATATTCAAAAAACTCATAAATATTGCATTTTTCTTTGATAAAAACAATTTTCATAGATATGTATTCCCTGCTCCAAGAAAAACACATTTTGTATTATTAAATAGGCTGGTGCAATTGATACGGACAGAATATATTTGTTTCTCAAGTTTTGATCAATAGTTGTTTATTAGTAACGTAATATTTTGAAGTTACGTAAAGGCTATTGTATACAAGCTTGACTACGAAATGGAAAAACAAAATCTTTTTAAAAACCGTAAAAAAAATTATCAATTATAAAAGTGTTGAATAATAATGTTAATACAGTTTTGTGATTTTCAGACAATAAGTCTTTTATAATTTGTTTCTCACAAGTACATCTTTTTCTTATAGCATATATGTAAATATTTAATTTAATATTTTTATCATATTTCTATTTACAATTCGACGTATAGTATATTTATGCCTGACAGTCACTCATACAGTCTCATACATCAAAGCCAGTTAGTTCCTTTATAACTAACTCTTTGCTGCCGTTTTAAAAATTAATTTTTTAAAAAAGTTTAAAAACTATAAAGAATTAAATACTGTGGATAAAAAAAATATTTCTGCATACATTGTTGAAGTAAAACTGGTTTCTATGTACCTTATAATGAATGAAATAAATTCAGACAATTAAAAGCTACAATAAGAGATATAGTAAGAAATTACAAACCCTTTTCCAAAACGGCACATTATAAAAATATGAAAGAACAAGTTAAGAAAATATTCTAAATATAATTTGGTATACAAAAGCAAATTTATTTTTTTAATATAATTACGAATACTAAATATATAAAGGAAATAATTATAATTATTTAGAACACTCTAAATAAAAAGTTTTAAAAATACAAAAAAGATTTTTCAATCACAAGGTGACAATTTTAGTAAATTTTTAAATTTAATCTTCAAGTCAGTGTCTAAAATTATTCAATTTCAAAACAACTCGTTTATTATTTTAAGGTACAACTTTACAAAATTTTAATTAAATGTTAATCAGTTTTTTTATACTGTGGGGTTAACCCCCCTAGAGGCAATATAACCCAACGTAGGGGGAACGAGCATATTGAAAAGTAGAAAACAAAATATTGCTTAAAAATATTAATTTACTGAAAGGAAGCAAAACAAAATATATTCTGAACTATGAAACTTAACATATTACTTATCATATTCCTTAAAAGTAACATATACAAATTTTAATACCTATAATAATAATTTATATGGTTGATAATTAAGGTCAATTTGTATCTGTAACGTCATATCACATTATTAATGCATTCAAAACTTTGTCATTATAAAGGGGGGGCAAGAAAATTATGATTGAAAATTGGGACTCCTTTATTGAAATTTTGAGAAATGCTGATGCAAATGCATTTTAGAAATCAAAATTCGAATTTAATGTAAATATATAAATATTTTAAGTACTATATATTCTGCTTAGCGATTTTCAACAGTTTTAAAATTGTTATGTTTATGTCTTATCCCGATAAAAATGGTTACATAAATTTTACTTATCATAAAATGAATTAGAAACAATAGTTGAAAAAAAATTTAAAAATTTAATTTCTGAACTTTTGACTTTATACATATCATAATTTCCATTGAAATTATAAAATCCATAACATCAAACTATTTGTAATTTCAGTTAAACTTTCAAAACACTTATATTCGCAAATTGAAATAGTTTTCTACATTTGCAGCACTTTTCGTAAGAATGAACATGAAATAATTCCAGTATTAAATACCTCCTTGAAATGTTTTATAGCCTTTTAAAAATTCTATACAAAGAAATAGATCCTCTAAAAAGTTACCTCGGAAATTAACATAATAAATTAAAATATATTTAAAACACAATTCAGTTCCATGACTATTAAAAAAATAAAATAACTTTACCACATTCTTCCACAATACGAATTCGTCAAGTACAGAATAATTGCAGTAAAATTTAATTACATGCATTCTGCCAATCTAATTGGATTTAAAATAACTAGCATTTAAAAATATTTGTTTTTAATTTATTTTACTCAAAAATACACATTCAGTAAACTTAGGATATGCATGTTAATTATCAGAAAAAAATGCTTTATCTGTTAAATATATATTCATTTTTCTTTTTACTGTTCTGCCAAACCAGACGAGGTTATTGGTAAACTATTATATATATATATATATATATATATATATATATATATATATATATATATATATATATATATATATATATATATATATGAACAGAACTCTGTGGCGCAACAGCCAATGATAGTCAAGGCCTAATGTGTGCCTATCTCACTTTAAGTGAACTTAGACGCTGGGATGCATGTTCACATATTTCGGTCAAGTGGTCAGTATGACGCGATATATATATAGAGAGAGAGAGAGAGAGAGAGTCTAATTCTATACAAACGAGATATAAATATCCAACAATCAAATTCGAAAAACACATAGACCGTAGCAAAATTTAACAATGAAGGACACATGACAACTGAGATTAAAAATTATAAAGCGGTTGCTGCAGAGCATTATAAACATTGCTGACTTTTGACAGTTTATACATAAAATAATTTATATAAAAGTGGGGTTGAAATTGCTTTTTGGCCAGCCAACCTTCCCCCTTTATGTTAATAATACTGAGGAAAAACCTATTGAAAGTAATGGATAGGAATATCTAAATCGATTGCAAGATAGGGTAATTTACTTAAAAATGCAGAACCCGCGCTACATCTGAGTGCAATAAATAAGTTATTGCCAGATTCTGGACCCTAATGCAGATTCATAGCATGTGAATTGCTGAAATGTAGCACTTAACAAAAGTATAAAAAGAATAGAAATAAAAATTAAAAAGAGATTTATAAATTATGCCATAAGTTGTGTCATTTCATACTTAGATATTCCGTACGACACATTAAAAGTTAGAAAGTTTAAAAATTGTAACAACCTCAAAATTACTGAACAAAAAGAAATATCTCTTAGAAATATTACTTATGTTTTATGAGATATTTTTCTGTATAACACAATGCAGTTATAATCAATTTAAAATTGCTTTAAACAAATATTCGCGTTTTTCATAAACAAAATTGTATTTTTATAGCACTAAATAGCACACATTTTTATTGCACTAAAATATTAATGCACTTAATCTATCGTTTATCAATTTTTCCCTTCGAATATTCAACAGTTGAAAGTTTGGAATAATTGTTTTAACATAATTGAGATAAAATATCTTTAACAAATATAAAAATATTCTAAGCATTTGTAACACCAAAAAAAAATTATTTGCATTTTATTAAAAATACTTTACTTTAAAAAAAATATATCTACAACTTTTTAATGAGTAATACAAATATCTCTTCTCTTTTACTTTTGAATTATTTACTTTAAAAAATTGGATATTTTCATAAATTAGCAAGCTTTCAGTTTAGCTCACCAAGTCGCAATAGAGGGAAGGTTGGTACCATAAAAATAGTTTAACTTCATCAACGAGTCCCAAGTCCATGATTGCATACATAATCGGACAACGATATAACAAACCTTTTTTGCGAATTTTTTCCTGGAACCAAGAGCATTTTAATAAATTACTTTCTCCGTAAACTAACCTCCGAATAGCGAAATGAATTTTCTATTTGTCGAACTTTTCGTCTTGTGATTTAATTTTTTTTCTCCCTATTTTTACAATATAGTTCAGAATTTTTTTTAAATTATTCTTTCTTTATCAAATATTATGGTGATCAATGACCTTGAACAGGTTTAACCATGTGCGTGACTTCCCTAGAGCTATTCTATTGCCGTACTTTCGTAAACAAAATAACGCAAATAAAGCTAACAGACTATATATCAGTGGCTAAACTTAAGGACGTATGTGGTAGCGTATGGTTAAAATTACTTCTAGCGTTAAAATAAGAAAAGGCCATTAAAAATTCATTAATTCTGATAAGGAATTATTTTTTCATTTTGGTATACATATTCCTGGACAGTATATTTTTTTCTTGTTTTCATTGCAGATTTCCTTTGATGTATAAGATATATAAAATATACAAATATCAATTTGCGAAATAAAAAGTGGGAATAATAATTTTTACATATTATATATAACGTTAAGATTTTTAAAAAATGCATGATGTTTCTAAGTATAATAAAATATAAATCTCTATTTAACGAATTTTCTATATGACGAACTTTTCTCGAGATTTTGCGTCTTCGTTAAATAGAGGTTCGATTGTATGTATCAGTCACTGAAAAACTATTTTTTTATTAATTGTTTTTACACGAGTTAGATCATATTGTATAACAAAAATATACATATTTAAAATCTCATAAATGTAGTAAATATATTTTTAAAATAAAATGCTTCTATTGGAAATAATAGTTCAACATTGAAAATCACAATATTTTTTTTTTGTTAAATAATGGAATATATACGCAAATTATACTTAAATAAAGGTAAACATACATTGCATTTTTCCTTGTATCTCTAAGCACATGCAAAAATTCCATTTAAACAAATGAAATAAAAAAAGGAAAAGCCAAACATGAAATAATGAAGTCATCTTATGATAATATTCATTTCTATCATTCTTTTAAATAAAAAAATAAATAAATACCAATGGATTTTCTTTTTCATTTTTAAGATTTATTTCTCTCCATTTAAATAGATAATCTTTATCGACAATGAAAGGAAGTGATTTTTTTTTTTTTTTTACAAAAATGTCCGAAAGCATATAGAACTTTCCTTTATTTTTTTATTATTATTTTTTTTTGCTTTTTTCCAATATTATCCGGTAAAAAAGACATGATAAAAGATAAAAGGGTGAAATATGTCACGACCCAGACTGTTAAATTTTCCATTTAAAGAATGAACAATAACTGGGAATATTGATCAGTTTTCATTGTGGTACTTTGGACTTATTACTTCAGTAGTAGTATTTATCGTCCTTTTTCAATTACAAAAATCAAATATACAGAAAGTTGAACAGTTGATTTCGTATTAAAAGTGTTTGAAATAATATATTTAAGGTATCACACAATTTGAGAGAAATTTTTTTTTTCAATAAATGAAGATATGCGGATTGTTTTGTGGTTTTTAAGTTTGTTTAATAATTTTAAGAAAAATATGCACACGTTAAAAAGAAAAAAAAGAAATTATTATTACTAAAATGGGAAAACTATTATAAAAAATAACATAAATGGGGCTCATTCTGTACCAAAAGTTCGTGAGCAAATTTTTAAGTTTTCTATTTTGATGTGTTGTGGTATTATTCATTTTTTGAAATAATCTTCAGGATAAGAGTTATTTTAATTTTTACCAAATCTAGAGCACTTTGTCTTGGTTATTATATGAAATTGCTTAAAAAAACATTCATTATATTAACATAAGGGTCTGTAATTTTTGAAGTAAAACAGTGATTGATAATTTTGAAGGTTAAAACGCTCCTACTGATATACAAAACATACGCAAAAAATTCAGTTAACTAATTTCAAAACTTTTTGAACAATCACTGTCCCCGTTTGAGCATTTTCAAACAAACACATTTCGAGTAAAATGTATTTTAAAATAGGACATCTTGCTCAAAGTAATGGTATCTGATTTTACTAAAATACGTGCAGTTTTTGTTCTAGTGAACGGAAAGTAAGAAACTTGATAAAAAAACTTGATATTTTTATAAATTCAATAAGATATCCTATAAATAAAATCATAAAAATTGTAAATTTTTGGCAAAATTCACAACTTTAGGATAGTCGGATACCTAAAGGAATATTTCTAATAAAATCGAAGAAAATTTTAATTTTAATCACATTTACATTTTGACATTAATACGCGTTGAAGAGACTCTTGGGAAAGGAGTTGAATTACAAGGAAAATTTAAATTATAATTTTTTTAAGTCAAGTGTTTTGGAATTAAAATAATAAAAACAGGTGGAAATCTATATTTGTGAAGCAGATAATTTTTCTGCATTTTTAAGCAGATTAAACTTAAAGTTTTGTATTGTTAAGCGTCTGAGAGAGTCTTCTTAAACGTCGTACTATAAAAGAACTCGATAACTATTGGCAACGGACTGTATAATTTTTAGCCTCGGTCAACTGATGAAAACGGCACTTGAGTTCCCACCACTCGCTCCTAACTATAGATGCGATGCTATTTTAACTTATTTAATTTCTAAATTGTGAACCCAGTTTCCTAATTTCACATCGCTTCATGACCAAAGTTAAAATAAACAAGAATCTATAAATTAACAGTAAAGTAAACAATAATCAATAATTTAACAGAACGAACTTTTAACGTTTAAGATAAATTTATTTTAAAAACACGTATAGAGGATTTTTACTTCTACAACAAGAGATCAAAATTAATTAAACTTAGTTTGAGAGGGAAAGGGTGCAGGGGGGATGGACATGGTTGACGCCCGGTCCGGGTGGAGTTTTGGCGTCTTTTGTTTGAAGGTTCTTCTGCAACTCAGGGAGAGGCTGTTTCTCGAAATTCGGGTACGTGCTCTTTTTATCCCGCACCTCATCACCCAAAAATCCTGGAACTGGGCTACTTGCCTTGTCCAGTATAATTTCTCTGATTGGTCCCGAGGCCGGCGCAGTGTTACACCACCTCAAAATTTATGGGTTTACTGAACTTTTTAACGCGGGAATTCTTTTTTTGACACACCCCACCAAAAGGAATTTAACCACATCCGGTCAGGGGGGACTCGTATAAAAATTCCAAGGCGTTTCAGAGGTGATTTCTAAAACAGAAACAAATCTGGCCTCCCATCACTCCTCCCCTCTCTCAAATACACAGCACACAAAAAAAAAAAAACACAACCAGTATACAAAATTAATGTTCCTTAATGAGAAGAAAGTTCGGTGATCTAGTGAGGCAACCATCCAAAATTATCCACGATGAGAAGAAAATTCGGTGATCTTCTGGGGGTTCCGGTTAGTGATGAATGTTGAGGTTCCATCGATCCTACAAGAAAAAAAAAATTGCCTCCCAGGGAAACCATATTAGCAATAGAACCAAAACCAGGGTGGAAAATCAGAGAAACTCGACCCCAGCTGATATCCACCACAGACTCTAAGCACCAACCGCATCCTCCCATAATTTGCAATTGAAAATGCAAAAAAAGTGAGGAAAAAAAATATTAAGCATACGTTTTGAAAGTTAAGTCCCAATTCCCCAAACGCTCTCTGTGAGGGAAAAGAAAAAAAATCAACAATAAACAACTGAAATTAAATTCATCTTCCGAACAAAAAAAAATTGAGATGAGACCTGGGCCACCGAACAATTCACAAGCACTATATATATATATATATATATATATATATAACAAATAGAATAAAATGAATAATCTTATATAAGTGTGTGACAGTAAATGCAAAAGTATCAAATTAAGTAACACATAGTAAATTCAAACCATGTATACAGCATAGCTTTGACGCTAACACAATAACCACAAATACAAACATGAAAACTGTGATCAAGAAATAATCACAAGTGAAACACACATAATCAATAAGAACGTGATGGTTTTGGTTGAGACAAAAAAATTTAAAAAAGAAAAGAAAAAAACAAAACAAAACGGAACCATGATAGCACTAAGAAAACAAACACAACATAAAACCATATAACATCAAGATTATGACATGAATAATATGATGTGCCTGTATCAGACAACAAAAAAATTTTCTTGTAACCTTTGACAATGCTTAATAGCCTAAGAAATTGAAAAGAGAATTCACTAAAAGCATTGATTACAATTTAAAACAATTATTGCAAATTAAATTTAGAATTGCAAACGATGAGTGTGCATGTGATCAGGATGCACCTCCAATGTTTACAAAGGCTGAAAAATTGCACATGCAATTAATTCCCTGCGCAAACAAATTGCTGCATGCCCGCAACCGCCAAAACAAGAAACAGAATGTACAGTCGAAACAAAAAAAAAACAATGCAAATCCGAATTTAAAGAATTGAACTAATTTGATTAAAAGATAAAAAAATTCGAGAGAAAGAAAAAGTTCTACATTCAATACATGTGAATTTCCATATTGAGAAATGAATTCCAGAAATCCCAAATGCAGTTGAAAATGTAAGAATAAAAAATAGTAAACACATGAAACTGTTAATGCAACCTATGACATGAGAGCCAACACATTTGGGGTAAAGTAAATTCAACTAAAAAAAAATTAGTAACTGCTTCGCATAATTCAAAAACACAAATCCCTAAAAAAATTTACTTAACTAATCAACATCACTTCTGAACGTTCCAAGTAATTCAACGTATTGATTTAAAGTAATTCCCAAACTCATCAAAAGGATTATCTATACCTCTAAAAATGACATCCTCAATTTTCCACAATACCGTTAACTCAAATTCATCTATGTCCTTCAAATTATTTACTCAAAAATCTCACATAATCCTTAACTCAAATTTTTCCATCTCCTTCAAATAACTTTCTCAAATGTTCCACAAAATCATTAACTCCAAAATATCTATATTCTGCAAATTATTAGCTCACATTTTTCACATAATCATTTAAACATTTTTACAACACCAAAAAAAAATTATATCGAAACTCAATATCTACAAACTGAAACAATCTAAAACAAGAACAAATCTGGCCTCCCATCACTACTACACCATCGGAAGAGCATTGGGCCTCGACAGATTTAAAGCACATTCGCCTCACTTTACACAGCGAGTCTTCGGTGGCAAAATGACTCGAAACTGCGATACTCAGACCACAGGTTCGTGATAATAACCACTAAGCTACCATAGCCACTAATATTGTATAAGAAGAATTGCACTTTATAAATGTAATTGTTACGAATAAAAACATATCAATATTAAATTAGAAACACATTCATATTGTGCTATGCATATATTTTTAACTTAAAGTATTTTAATTTATATAATTTTTATTTTGATGATGATGTGTTGAGTTATTTTTAAAGAAAATTTTGGTCTTCAAAAAAAAAAGTAATTCATATTCTAGCAATTATTTTGAAAGAAACACTGCGAAATTCATCCCAAAAGAATTTTCCTCTCTGTAACTAAGGACACTCTTAGTGTAATTACATCTTTAAAAATACTTTGAATTTATTATATAAATCAATGCATTTAATTGCAAAGATTCTTAACGGAAATAATTCATGTTTATATCATATTATCTTATTGTTTCTAATAATATTAATTTGGGTTGTTTCTATCACTTTGTTTATTTTGCTAAAATTGTAATGAAATTTATAACTTATTATTCTTACTCATTTCTAAGGCTTTATAACTGTTATGTTTGACAAGAGAATTCGCCATGGCGGAAAAGCGTTCTATCTACATATGAGCTGTACATTAAAGTAAAATTATGATGAATGAGAGAGAAGATAGGCGAATTAAAGGGCATGCCATATGAGAAGAACTAAATTTTGAAGAACTTTAACGATAAATTGGATATAACCTAAAATGGATCTTATTATTAGAAATCTTCTGATCTAACTTCTCAAGTTAGTTATGTATCATTATTATAATTGTTAGTTAGCATCCAGTTAAGTTAAAATGCTCTAAATATTTAATTTCATTTTATATAAATTTTTCAATGCCTTGAATTAGTTAAATATTAAATCTGATGTGTATTGAGTAAATATGATATGGTCATAAAACCAACTAAGTGTATGTGTGTAATAAAATAAAATTTCTGAATATTTTGAGATAATTCGTTCAAAATATGTCCCACTAAAGTAACAATCATGTCTCTAGTTAATAAAATTATGTTAATAGGGATTTTTCATTCTAATTTATTCCTATCCTTCATTTAGAATTTCATTTATTCATATCACATATATATATACTTGAGTGTGCTTTATTTGGACTGAATCCTTCACAATTCTATGATTTAAATATATTGTTATTTTAATATGTATTCTAAGATAGGGATTGATTGTGAACATTTACTGAATATATTTATCAATACCAAGGTTATTGGAGAAGGATCTCGTAATTTTTAAGACTTTGTCAAATGATAAATTTGACCCCTGTACTGGTATCTCGACTTATTAAACATGAGCATCATCGTGAGGAAAGATACACGACATAGTATACGTACCTCAACAACACAGAACGAAGGTGCTTAAATAGATCAGAACTCTTCCTCCTGACTTAATTGAAGTAATATTATCCTCGAAGAGATGATCATGAACCCAATAGATTCATAAGAATATGGTACATTTTAGTGTAAGATTTTTCTGTAAATAACTTTCCAGGTAGTGATGCCATCAATTCATTGTACATATTGTGTTTTAATTTCATATAAATGTTTATTTCTAATGACACATATTAACTTTGTAAAACGTTCGCAACCTGAATCCAGAATACTATACACACTTATTGGAAAATAAACAAAGTCTCTATAAGTCGTATTCAAGTAAAATATATATGCATATAAAATATTTAAAAAAAGAACTAATATATCTGTCAATCAGTACATGCACTTTATGACCGCAGACACTTCTATTTGTATGGCTTTGTAAATAGCTATGGGAAATACATTAGTAGTATTCTAGCATAAATGGAAAACATTTTTTCTGGTAATCATAAACTCAACTTTCGAAACTCTAGTATTTGTTTCGAAAAAAGTTTAGTTACACTATCTTTGTATCAGATTAAATTAGAGAGATAAAATGTATATTTAATTCACATAATAAAGAAGCAAATACAGAAATTTATCTGTATCTTTAAAATGAAAATTTTATAAACTATTAATGCTGAAAAAGATATTGATATCTTTGTGAACCTTTAAATTAAAAAAGAGGAAAAATTCCTTTAAAAGAATATTGATCAAATTTAAATTCACTTCTAGAAATTTTTTAAAAAATTCTAAGTTATCTACAAAGCAATAAACTATTTTAAAATGGATAGTAAAAATTAGAAATTTATGAATAATTTAAAAAGTCACCGTAAAATTTATATAAAACCAGATTGTTCACTACGTCTCACAATTTAAGATTTTTTGAGATAATTATGATAAAAAAATGATGCATGTGTTGTGATGTACCTCCCCCTGGAAGTACATTCCTCGAAGTATCAGCGTGAGCTAGAGGTGTAGGGTTAGCGAAAGAATTCAGATCAAACATTATCTTAATATGACTTTATTAAGATATTCAACTTAAACCTTTAACAAATATAATTATAATAATTAATAGGAGAGAATCTACGATGACTCAATACGCAACACACAATATATATATATATTTATTTATACTATGATTAAATCTAATTCAGAGCAATCTCAATAATCGAACCGCCTAATCCTCAATTCTAATAAAGTGTAATCCATCCTACCTTATATTATTCCGTAATGCTACTTGTCTTCATCTGCAATGGTATGCAGCTTGACGGTTAATTTCTAGTCGAACACCAATACGTTTATCCACGACAAGTAGAACTAAATCAATCTTACACCACGAACTGCAATAATCTTCAACTGCCAAAATGCACATCAATTGTCTAACATTCCTTTACATTGCCATTCCACTTACCCTAAGATTCTAAGTTTAAAGTCGGTTTATTTGCATTTCTTCTTCACATCTCGTTTCTTGGATTTGGTTGGAAAAGAGTTGCCATTAATTCTGGCCCAAAGAACTCAAAGGACTTGTTAAAGAAAAGACGCGTAAGACGTCACAGTGTATACCCACACATATATTAAACTATAAAACTTTGAACTTAAATTAGCACAAAAAATAACAGTTACTCATGTGTAATAAATATATTATTTCATCCTGTTTAGTTGTATTATATTAGAAGAATCTCTTATGTTTAGGCAAACTTAATTTCAGATTTTAAAAGTCAAAATAATCAAAATATACACATGCAGATTCAGTAATATACATACAAGTAACAGTAGGAAAAAAAGTCAACGCAGCTTTCATTGCAGAAAATATAAGTAGATTTTCTCACAGTTTAATAATTCCAATTCCTATTGCAAAAATGTATTACTATATAACTTTATTCATAGTAGCTTAAAAATAATGACACAGCATAGTATACTAAATATTTTTGTGCAAATTGTATAAGTATTGTATTAATTTTGACATTTTTATAATTTTAATAAAATATTAATTTATTCTGATTAAAAAGAAATGTGTAAATAAATATTGTTGTGCAAATTGCATGAGTAATGTATTAATTTTTACATTTTTAGAATAATGTTGAAAAATAATAATTTATTCTACTTCAAAAAATTATAAATTATGAAAACTTTGAAGCAAAAAATTCATTTCAGATATATAGATATAAATATGTTTTGAAAGTCACAAAATACACAAAACATGTTAGAATTATAATGTAAAAATAGAGTAATATGTATGGCTTAGGGAATATGTATTTGGTATGGAACATAAATTAAAAGCATTTGTAATTGATGATGCTATAATTAGTACATTTATAAGGGATAATTTATAAACTTAAGCAACTTGCATTATTAAGTTGTCAAAAAGGCACTTAAAAGTTTTATTTCTACTTCAGTCAAAGTAAAATATGTGAAATGTTGTTTCAAGTTAATTTTATTTGATAATAAACTAACAATAAAGTCGCAAATCAGTGTTGCTTCCATTTATTTTTGATTTTGTTCTGACTAAGGATTATAAAATTTCAGCACATAAATCCTTTTTTTTTTCATTAAAATAAATAAAATATAAAAATAAAAAGCATGTGTAATAAAAATGAATTCCAGTATGATTTACGAACACGATAAAATATATGAAAGCGTCTAATACAATGCATTATACAAATTTAGTTTTGTGATATATATTCGAATACTACAGCAATAGTGCATAGAGTAATAAAGCAATGCTTTTTGGATGTCAATTTTAAATAGATAATAGTTCTGGCTTGTTCAATGCATTGCTGAATTACTACTAGAATTTGTATGAAAATTTAAATATCTGGAGTAATTTTGTCAGAAACTTTTAGATGAAAAATAAAAACATATGTGTAGTTTTACATTTCAAAGGATGGAGATTAAATCTTCATCGATATTTCTCAATGATACTGCACATAACAATATCTTGTGTATCAAATTAAATCTGAGCTTAACTACGTCTTATAGATTGTTTAACATGTGCTTGATGTATTTTCGATTAAAGAATTTGGACGGATGAACGTGACTTTCTTAAAATACCTCAAAAAGTAAAAAACAAATAATTTATATTTCTTCCTCTTAATTTTCAAACACGTTTTAAAAGAAAGTCATGACGCATCTCATTTACTGAATTACTGAACAATAGACCGGCTGAGGTTATAAATATATAGTATCTTTCATTAACGACGTATCATGTCATTTTCATCTTCCGGATTACTTGAAAAATTTAAATTAAAGGTATTTGAATGTAAATTTTTATTCAGTGATTCATAATTGAAAACATTTTTCGATGAATTTGTTCTTCTTAATGGGAGTTCTATCTGCATAAATTAACTAAAGAAAAATATGAAGCAATTGTTTTACATAGTTTCTATGCAAAGTTTAAAACTATATGCATACATACACACACACAAGTAATTGAATTCATCTCAGTATGCAGTTATAAGGTAAATAAATACGCACTTATTTAAAGCCAAATATTGGTTAAAAAAGTTCATGTAACTTTGATCTTGCTGTTTCAATTAACATACATTAAATTAATAAAAAATTAACCCGGCGTACTTCAATTACACTGGAAAAAACTCAAGACTATGCGACTTTCTGAATAATTATGCTGCAATATGGATGAACAAAACTAACATTGATTATATAATTTTTTCTTATAATCGACATTATGTAAAAATATCCATCTGTCGTTTTGAATTGTAATAACCTAATTTTAAATGTTAGATATTTAACTAAGAACATTGAAGACTTCAGCTTTTTTATTCTGTTAATAAACGTTTTCTGTTAAAATATAAAAAAGTACAGAACAGATTTCATGGAATTAGAGAAACACATTCAATAAGAATATTTAAATATTTTGATAAATAATGTATGGTATTATTTAAATATGTGAATTTGTTCAGTTAACCCCAAGCTAAAAAACCTACACAGCAAAATTAACACTTAATTCCATGTCTTTATAATCCAGCTAGTTACATTTTCTCATTTAATTTTTATAGTTAAGGACAGAAATTAGAAAAATTACTCTTTTAATTATAACTTCAATCACTTAATATTAAAAATATACAACATTTTTATAAATAGTAATTCAGAAAACTTTCGGCATTGCAACAATAGATTAAATCTAAGAATAAATTGAATTTTTTAAGAATATTCTCAATGCTAGTCTTCTTTTAATTTGTTGGAAAAATAATTATAAACTTTTCCATCATGCAATGGAAAGTGATTGTACATGATAAATATTTTTGATTAAGATTTAAAAAAGTTTTTTTTTCTCCATACTTTACTGCAATACAATAGATCTCTTGCCATACTAAATTAAAAATATAAGCGAAACACCAATTAATCTTCGTGATGGAATACTGTTTGTTTGCACCATTTAAAAAAAACACGAATTTCAAAAAATAATTTTGAATTTTAATGGAAAATATGAAAACAAAATTAGGTAAAGACAAGCATTAAATTTAACCCCAGGGAGTTAATATTTAAAATCTGTCGGGAAAGAAATACTACTTATTAATATTAACACCCAGATTTTCATGCTTGCCGTGTTAAAAATGTTTTGTTCAAATTTATCCATAATATGAATAAAATTTTCAAAAATGCATACACAATCGGCTCTCGATAATTCGAAGTTCGAGAGTCCAATGAAAAACTTCGAATTATCAAGAGGTAGAAAAAAACAAACAAAATACACTAAGAGAATTTTTTTTCTTGGAAACTATGTAATAAAACAGAAATTGTACGTATGTATAAAATTATTTTAAAGTATTTTTAAAAAGTACATATTATACCGAAGTTAAAAGTCCGTTATTAAAAGAATACACTTATGTATCAAAAACAATTTTTAAAAGAATTCATGCCGTACACAATTAATCTTTTTTGACGAAAAAACCTGTTATCTATAAAAATATGTTTAAACTATTATCGGTTTCCTCAGACACTGTCCCCAACATCATTGGCTCTTCAAGGCAACCCGGCCCATGGCCTATTTAGTGCCATAAGTCCCACAGAAGAGTCATGAATCGCCCGAAGCAAAGTACACAATCCTACGCATCTCTTCTTCACAATAGTAGACATTTCTTTCTGAACACACGTGTAGCAAGTCCACGTGTTAAACGAAAGATGTGGATGGCTGACAACAAGTGCAGCGGGTCCATTGTTCATTCAAAGACGGACAGTAATAAAAGTGTATTTTGCTTGAAAAAGGGAGAAAGACAAAGAAGAGATGACAGACAGACAGATGGTCATCAAATGGCTACGTTACAGGGGAGACGCGTACAGACAATAAAGCACAAACATGCAAACTCCAACCTGTTTGCTACAGGAATCTACATAAATGTGAGTGTATGAATTGTTGAGAGCTATATAAGACAACTTCAAATTATCGCGTGTTGTAGTCTGAGTGTGTGATCGCAGATTTTACTTCAATATATTGAGTGTATCAAAACGTATTGTTTTAGCTCAAAATATCAAGAGTTTTTCTACATGATGAACATATACTTTGAATCAGCGAGAAGTTTGTATTATCGAATGTTTGATTTAGTGAGAGTCGCAGTATTTACGTAAAAAATATTTTATTCATGACATCTAAGAGTTAAATATATTCAGCGTTTTAGAATAATTCCTAGAAATAAATATGGATGTTAAAAGCAGGAATTTATTAACTTCGCACTAAAAGCAACACTAGGAGTATTGGCAATGTATCTTACAATTTTGAGCCACCTTCAGATGAAGAGGATGACATTTTCTCTACACCAATGTTGAGTCTAGAAAGATTTAGCGTGCATTCGCCCCTTTATAATACGGTCTTCAATGGTTCCATAGCTCGAACTGACGACAGAAAAGCCAAATTTGTGACCATGACCACTAGGCCATCGCATCCTGTGTAAGGCAACAGAATTCAAATTTAATCTAATGGTTGCTTTATAAGAACTGCACTTTTATAACTCCTCAAAGTTATTAATAAGAAAGGTATAATTCCCCCCAAAATGTATACATGCGACATGTTTTAAGCCAGAATCAGACTTAATTTTAAAAAGGATCTTCATTTAAAGAAATCTACACAAGCTCAAACGCTGAGAGGTAGAGAGAAAAAGAACGTCAAAGTGAAATCTAAGTGTTTTGTCACTTACGCCAGATGTGAGAAGTACCTCTGATTTTATGAATGTACTTGAAAGTTAATGCTGACATATAGGGCTATTAAATCTAACGATCTGGAATTGGACATGTTTATTGGCTAGGATATATGTTCGGAAGAAATAAATGGGGGATTAGTTTCATATGAATTATTGTTATTAATTGTTAATCTATTTAAATTAGATTTAAAATTAAATTCTCGATATAGCAATTAACTTTTACTTTCCATTACATCTTCAAGTATTAAGTTAACCACCCAATTATTTCTCCGAAACATATTTCCCAACACCAAAACACTTCTTATCCTAGATAATTATTTTATATAGTTTTTATGTCAGCATTAACTTTCAAGTACAAATCATAAAATAAGAGAGGCTTCACATCAGGGATTACCAGGTAAAAACACTTTGATTTCGCTTTGGCGTCATTTTTCTCTCAGCGACAGAACATGTAGAACATTCTACCTGAATAAATACCTTCTTTAAAATTAAGCTTGGTTCTCACTTGAGTCTATATTAAGGATAAAAACGTTCTCAGAATAAAAATCAGTTTTTATTGCGATGTTCAAGTAGCGTTTTGCTAAAGGATATTTTTTTTTAAATTAAAATTGTTTTTCCTCGTCACATAAAACTCCGTGAATAAGGTGCATATTTTTAAATCGCTTTAAATTTAGATAAACTATAGGAAAATGAGAGACAAAGATTAAAAATATAAATTTACAGCTGAAAAACATATGTAACACTTAAGATTTAAAACCAAGATCTATCTCTCAAGACGAAGTTTCTTCCGAGATTCTTTTAATAACATTTTTAACTGCCTGAGGTGAGTTTATTCCTTTTATAAAATAAATGGCATTTTTTATGGATTTCTCTCTTTCTCTTTGGAGAGAGAGTTCATTTTTATTGACAGAAGCTTCAATTAATGTCTATTTATATTTTTTTCAATAAAAGTTTAATGAAAGGTACAAGATCGTGGTAAAATAGATAATCTACGAACTTTTTTAAATAATAAATTTAAATAATAATTTTTCTCAACTTTACTTAATATTTAAGTTTTCTTCCATTTTTTTAATCTGACTGTAATATATTTGTGTGTGTGTATGCAATTTGGTTAGTCTTCGAAAAATAATTTGAAAAGCATTAAAAATTAAGCATTAAAAAGGCTTAATAATTTGATAGATATTAAGCATTTTTAATGCAGTTATTATTTAAAGAATTCCAACAAATAAGTACCATCTTTGAAATAAATTTCATGATATTTACAATTTGTATTTTAGTCAAAACAATTTAAAATATAATTGATTAAGTTTTCAAAGATTAAATGCATATTATATATATAAACAGTTTTAAGAATAAATATTTTTAGTACCTGGATACATTTTTCTTATAATGATGTGTGCTGAAACGCATATGATAAGAATCCTTATATTTAAATTATACTAAAGTGTATCACATATATATATATATATATATATATATATATATATATATATCTATTTTACAAAGATATTTTACAAAGATATTTTTAGTAAATTTGTATTTAAAAAAAAATCAATCGCACTTAAATATTATTTAATATTTACAATGTATTATTTGTATATTAATATCACTTAATAAAAAATTTCAAAGGAAATAGAAGAATGGAAAATCATCATACACACCCAATGTACATCGTATATCTATCTATCTATATATATATATATATATGAATAATATATATATATACATAATGTGTATATATACATAATATATATATACAGTCTAATTCTCTACAAACGAGAGATGAATATCCAGCAATCAAAAGCGAAAAACACAGACACTAAGCAAACCACTCAATGAAGGACACAAGAGCAAACGAGATTTAAAACTTGGATTCTTCAGTATTATAAAAATTGCTGACTTAGGACAGCTTATATAAAAATTAATTTATATATATATATATATATATATATATATATATATATATATATATATATATATATATATATATATATATATATATATATATATATATTATGTTTACTATAATTTATTTTTGTAATAACTGCTAGATGGCGCCACCAGACAGAATACTTTCATAAATTCCTTGAGGTGGAAAACCACATGTAGAATGTGTGAGTTATGTTGCCGAAGCTCTGGTGTAATCATGCGGGGTAATACATCCCAGTATTGTTTCTGTCTTTATATATATATATATATATCCCCGAACTGTAAAAAATTAAATGTAAAGAGAAAGGGTGGTCATTAAATTGATCGCCATCGATACGTGGATCAACAAGACATTTTGAAGTCATCACCATGACTAAGAACTAAGGCAGACTTACTAAAAGAAACATATTTAAGGAACACCGACGCCAGTTAAGCTGGAGAATTTGCTTTTCATAATCGAAGCGATTGTGTTTACTTAAGCAAATGATTCGAAACAAAATGTAGGCAAAACATGTAACTTCATTGGAAGTGAATTATGACGCTTTACTCGTTCACTGCCACTGTAGAGGGGAGGGGAAAGAAATCATTGCTATCACAGCGGAAAAGGTGAATGTCCGTCACACCTAGACTGAAGGGGATATTAAAAGTTGATAATCAACTCATCCCGCTATAGCAGGGAATTGGCTATGAGACACTATCTCATACCCAGCGCTTCCAAGGATTGGGTTTTCGCGTTGATGTCATGTCCCATTTTGCTGCAGGAATCGGCAGTGAAAAATTGAAAGTAAGGTAATCTGTATTAATGAATTCATGTATACTCTCTGCTCGCTGCTACACTGCTGGCCATCTTAAACGCAACAACAAGAAAGACAAGAGATAACACAACAAAATTTATTTTGTAGTATCAAATGTCTAAATTTATTGACTTCTGTGAAGTGTGGTTCCTGCCAGAATCAGTAGCCAGGGTAGCCAACATTGATGCAGATCACCACTGCCAGACGCCTCGGCATTGATTCAAAGAAACTTTGGATGTGTTTCTTGGGGTACAGCAGACCAAGCAGTTTCCACACGTTTTCAAAGTAGATCTAGTGTGGCAGCAATCTGGGTCAATCATTTGAGCAACCATGAACCACATGTTTTCTATCGGCGAAAGATCCGGAGAGCAAACCGGCCAGGGAAGCAATTCAATCTGGTGATTGAGGAAAAACCTTTGGAAAATGCAAATACCACCCCATACCATAATACCTGGTGCAGGACCAGAGTGGTAGTGCATAACGCAGCATCATCTCTCCACGCTGTCTCTAGACTCGAATCCGACCATCATGGTGTTGCAGACAGATGCGTGACTCGCCAGTAAAGACACACACACAACTTCATACCATTCTACCGCCAACATCCGTATTTCATCGCACCATTGCTGGTGGAGATGTCTGTGGTTCTGTGTCAAGGGTAGACCAAGCAATGGACGTCTTGCGGACAGACCATTTTGCTTTAAACCACGTCGAATGGTACGCGCAGTCACTGAATGATTCGTTACAGACTCAATGTGCTGTACTATGGTTCGTAATGTGATTGAGCTATCCGTCACTGTCATGCGCACGATTTGCCTGTCCTTACGTGTAGTGATGTACTGAGGTCGATGCGATCGACCACGTCGGTCCGTCGTACACTCATGCATCCAACGGTCACATATTCGCACTACAGTTGTTTGGTTTCTTTCTCAACACGACTACCGATTTCCCTAAAAGATAAATCACAATCTCGGTAGGCCACTATCCTTCCTCTGTCGAACTCAGATACTTGATCAAGAATGGATCGTTGTTTTCTGCAAGCCATAACTTATCATTTTTGAAAAAAAACACAAGAAAAACACATTTGCCGAATTTGAAATCGTCAAAATCTCCAAGCCTTAAATAGCGCTTTGAGGTGGCGACACAGGCACGCGTGATGTGTGTATGCGCTGAAATTCTACTCATTTGCATATCTCACCTCCACTAATGCTTGTTGTAAATTTCATGTTATTTGAATGCTTCGTTCAGGGTGTTGCATTTACGGTGGTCAGCAGTGTATTTTTAATAAGTCTTAGGAAAGTGTTCGAATATCTTAAATGTTATATTTGGATTAGTCTGCCTTCCTACCATATGCGCTAGAAGTTATCAGAAATCATCTAATTCTTCAACGTAAAAACATTCATTACCCATAACTGTTAAATATATTTTGAAAAGTGAATATCTAGCACCATGCAAGACGAAAATCAGCAAAAAGATATAGAGAGAGGTTTTAGGTCAATAAAATTTGTTTATTTGAACACAATACAATAAGCAAAAATGCTTGGCTGTTCCATTATACATTTAAATCCAATACGAAATCTTTGGAAACATAAAAATTGGTCCTTTTATATCCCTGGCTATTTTAATGGATGCCATAAGAGCCTAATAGGTGAACATTAGTCGTGGTCGTTCGAGAAACGCCCAGGATGTTTTGTAACAGCTCGATGGAAGTGAACTGTTCGGTCTCTAATGTTTGTCAGTGGTTCGCTGTGCCCATTGAGCTGGTGTTCTTTAAAAACTCTGGCACCGATTGGAAGGGCTTTTTCTCTTGTCCCAGTGTTTTTTTCCACACTTGGTGTATGGTGTTGTTATGTAAATACTTTAAAGACAACTGGTGGATAATCTGTCCTGAAATAAAGATGATAACATATCGTTTTTGTATAGGAAGTGGGATCAAAACTTTGCGGAAAAACAATAAAATACCTCTATAGAAGAAAGAGAATAACAGTGCTATGTCCCTTTATTTTATAATTAAATCAACTATATTTTAGTCTTAGTGGAAATATATAGAAATCACAATTGTCTTTAAAGAGTAAGTTGACTAGAATATATTGCTTTATCATCAATTGCTGCCAGCATTGAACAGGAATGTCAAGATCTCTTGATTCTAAAGAAGCAGTTGAGACTCTATTCACATAGTACATGAGATTTTATAACATATTTGTTTGGGGAGGGGGATTTTCTGGAATAGTTCAGTTGGAGCTCATTTATTAACTAGTTTGAAGAAAGAATGTTTTCTTTTTAATTTAGTAATCTTTAAAAGCAAATCCTATAGGAGAAATTAAAGGTACACATGACTTTGTTCTGTATCCATATATCGCAACCAGTATAAAAATTTTTTCTAAGAGTTAATATCTCTTAAAATGCTTTTTCTTGATGGACTAGAATTTTTGTTTTATGTATCAGAAATGTTTTCGGTTTTTTCTTTGTATTACTCTTATGTATAAAATATCATTTTTAAGCTTAGTGTTAAGTAGTGCCCAATTACCCCGCAATGTAAAGTAATTTAATACCAAATACGTAATTCGTCATGAAAAAAATATAAATCAAAAAGTTTGCTATAAATATAAGTGTGAAATTTAAAAATTATGGATTAAAGAAGGAAATTCTGCGCACTATTTATAAAGGGTTATTTAATTGAATTTATATCTACAAAAAAATAGAAATTCAGAACATGAATTTGTACTCGCAGATATTCCCATGTTCTTAAACCCTTAACTGATTTGCCCGTACACTGTACGGGCTATCGAAAGCTGGTCCCAACAGACTTGACAGTAGCCTGTACGGGCACATATATTTCATTTTTTCTATCTTTGCCTTGCATAAAGTTTTAATTATAATTGTGAGATTATAAGTGCCGGTTTTTTTAAGAAATGTATTTTATCTATGGTACATAAAAACATCTTTTCCGGGATTTTCTTTACGGAAGGCATTAAGATTCTTGAAAATATTCTAGGAAAAAAAAATATTTGCTAGGAAATATGAAATTTTTTGCTTGAGAAGACAAAAAAAATTTTTTTAAAAATAATCTAAAAATGCCAATATTTTCTCTGCTACCATTACAATGTAAGTCTTAATATTAGACCAAACTTCAAATTGTGTGTGCATTGCATATATATATATATATATATATATATATATATATATATGCACACACACATATGCAATTCTCAATATTTAGAAAAAAGGCGCGAACATGAAATATTTTGTAAATACGAGATTAATTGTTTTCAATTATATTAAACCTTCTTCATAGCCTGGGCATAATGTACTTATAAAAAACAAACTTTTAAAACATTTAGGGGGCACAATTATAAATAAGAAATGGAGAGAACTTCAAAATTGAAAATTAAAAAAAGATTCTTCCATTTTTGCATTCTTTAAGAATCCTGCTTTGTTATCCGCGATAAAAATGTGCTTTTCTTATAAATATTTTGGGCAAAATAATTAATCACTTCAGAAGTATAAGAAGAAGGTATTCGAGCACGTTGAAGTGGCTGAGGCATATTAGTAGTTAAGTTAACGAACTCGTGGGCGGAGTGTCACTTGTACGAGTCCTGGTGCAACTGAAGACCTTCAGTGTAGATTGAGCCGTTCAATGTTAAATCTGTGAAGGCCCTCTTTCTGTTGTGGTAATTAGAAGAGAGTGGCACCAGCTCAGGTGTCGTCTTCGGCCGAGATTCAAAACTACCAGGTCTGTCGCTATTAGCCCTGATGTTGCTTGTGCGTGACAGTGTGGAATTAGTAATACTATCATACCGGAACTCATTGAAAAGACCAATATCATTTAAAACACATATGTGTGGTTCTTTTAAACAATTCTGTTCACTTTTTTTGCATTACATATTGGGGTATTTTGTTTCTACGTTACATAAAACCTTAGTGACAAAGAAAAATATAAAATTAGAAAAAAATCAGAAAAGGTTCTTTAGCCTACTAGCAGTGGGCATTTAAATTTTTCAAAATTTATCTTCGCAATCCAGAAAGCTCTAAATATTATGCATATATTTGTATGAATTTTTTATTCCGGTATTTGTATCATTTTCTAGGGAATCTGCTAAAACAAATCATAATGTATATAATATCTTTTGAATTATGGTCGATTATTTACAAAATAGTCTCTCTCATGAATTGTAACATTTCTCATAATATATTTTTAGCTAGCTCTACATTTTTTTTTTATATTTCAATAAATCATTAAGGTTTTAATTCATCTCCTTTATAATACTATGCAGTTTATTTTAATAATGATTTAATTTATATGTTTATTACTTCCTTTCTTAAATTGTCTTAAATAAATTTTAAGAAATTTCTAAAATTCCATTTAAAATAATTTACTTTAAATAGAGCTGTTTAAGTTTTTTTTTCTTTATTGTCCTGTTGTAGTATGTTATTTTTTTTTTTAAAAAAAAGTACCTCGGACTTGTTCGAATATCTAAAGTATAACATTCAGGTTAAATTCCTTTATTCAAAATGCTCTAAAAATTTATAAAAAATAATCGAATCTCCCAACATTAAAATCCTTATTATACCTAAAGTGTTAAGTACAATTTTAAACGCAAAAACCTAGAATTGCGAAGCGTTTGCGTAGAATAAGATGAAAATAAGCGAACAGAGACTGAAAATGTAGATTAATAAAATTTGTTTATTATCAGTATATTGAGCTTCAATACTAGGTGATAAGTTGATTGTTAAATCCACGGCTGGTGGAGAGGAAAAAAGCGTCACTTTGTGGATCAGAATCAATGATCCTACCAATAAGGTTTGATGGACAATCATTCGCTCTCATCATTTGCTGTAATTCGTTCTTCAAATTCGGAGGTAGCAGAGAATGCGTAGGTGGGAAATTGGTCCCCCTAACGACTCAATAGGTGTATGATATGGGGACAAAAGTGACCAGGAAAGCACCTGGATCCAATGCAGGTATTTTTGTCCGTTACATTGCGCATTTTACGCTTCCGCTGAAGCAGTTATTGCTGTTTCTAATGCCACCTGTCAGAAAGCAGACAGATATCGAGGCCCACGAAATTCATCGTGGCAAGGGGCTAGAAGTACGCCTGTCGTTGGTCTTGTCCTTGAAAACCATACAGGTGACAGTACGATTTAGCTCGGAGAAATTCCCGAAGGGACGATAAATGGCGACACCACCTATCTCCACCTCCACAATTTTGAAATAGAACTGAAGTGGTGGGAAATATTCTTCAGTCCCCTGCACTCGTAATTCAGCGCACGAGAGTTTCGGACCCCATGTACTCCGTGTGTACTCGAGGGTATTTAGTGACATTGGGCATCGAACCCAGGCCTTCCGGTCTGGAGTCTGATGCTCTTACCACTAGGCTACCCACGGCCATTGTTACGGTTCTTCTGCTGGTAAATGGCTGGGAACACACAGAAAGAAATTTAGTGTTATTGTCTTCTTCACATTGTCCACTTATATTTGTGTTATCACATTCACCAAAGAAATTAAATGATGGCAAGCTGTCGCAAGTGATAGTGTCTCAAACCATATGATACTCTTATTACTTATGGAGCGGTGTAATGTTTAATGCAGTTTTCGGATTGGAACAGTTATACCACGTCAACGCCATATTCCGACGCGGTGGTTGCCATTGTTGATCTTCTTACTTGTTTGGGAACGTAAAATTTTGTTATTCCGTTATACATTTGAATCCGATCTGAAATCGTTGGATACGAAAATGTTTTTTCTTTTGCGTCCATGGTGGTTTTTAATGAACGTAATAAGAGACTAATCCGGTGGATATTAGTCCTGGTCGTTCCAAAAGAGCCTAGGATGCTCTATAAATACAGCAGCTCGATGGAAGTGAACTACTGGGTCTCCAAAATTTGCCATTCATGGCGTCTGCTCATTGAGCAGGTTCATTTTAACAACACAGGCACCAAATGGAATAGGCCTCATCTGTTCTTACAGCCTCTTTTCCCACACTTGGTGTAGGGTGGTCTTGTGTAAACACTTTTTGTAGACAACCGGTGGAAAGCTTGTCTTAACATAAGGATGGTAACATGACTTTGTTGCATGGTAACCTTATACAGTAAGTCGGGTCAAAACGTGATGGTAAGCAAGAAAATCACTTTAGACAAAAGCTAATAATGGTGCCCGGATAAATAACCTTGTCATCTACAGTCTATTTTTCTACTAGAACACGTAAAAATAATTAAGAATTATGTTTTTTCAAAAGTTTTTTCTTAAGGCTACACAGTACTCTAAAAATTTCATTTTTAACGAAAAATGATTTTTTGCATGTTTTGGTGGCCCATTTCTTTGAGATGCTTGCTACAAAATTTCAGATCTGCTAGCAAATTATTTTTTAAGATATTTGAAGTTTTATGAGCTATGGTTTTGTTTTCGGTTAGCTTTTAAAGCATTTTTTTTCACACTTAAGTTGAATTAATTAAAAATATTTTTGACCTTTTAGTTTGAAATGGTTGTTAATTCCAATTTTCATTACTAAAATTATTTCTGCTTGATTATGTTTTGAGTTTTTTGAGTTCTCATAATTAATAAATAAAGCATAATTTCATGGTCAATTTTTGCTTTAAAAATAGTTTATATAACTTAAAAGCTTTATCATTATTTTTTTCCTGTAGAGAAAACGTCATGGCAAATGCGTTCTGGGTTTCTGTGAGAAATAATATTTCGAAGAGATGGAATACTACTGAAAATGATGTATTTTAAAATCAGTCCTCAGCTGATTCTGCAATTAGACTTCCGAATACAAGTATTCTGAATTCAAATGCTGCAGATATAACTGAATATTTCCTTGATGTATACCAAACTACTTTATACTAAACACATTGTAGTACTATATTTTAGTATTTTAAAGTCGTACGACAAGAGCTAAAACTTCCTAAACTGCCCCAATTTAAAACTGAAGAAAATTAAATTTTATGAGCAAACCTGATTATTTTAGCTTAAGTTAGTATCATTAGTATTTTGTATATAAATGCTTCGTGTTTCCAAACTTTTGTGAAATATTAGGTTAAGATAAAGCTGAATATATAAACTGACGTCTTAACAAATTCTATCAATATTATGCAAACATATATTTTGAATTAAAAATATAATTTTCAGTCACATTTAATAAAAATAGTGTTTTAATGTAGAAGATACATTGGAAAATAACATATTAAAAATTAGAGTTTTACGGGCACATTATATATTTTTGTTTTATGACTTTACAAACTTTAAATGCATTTTGCTCAGACTTTTAATTTTGAAGGTATAAGTGTTTTCTAATCCCTATGGCTTTTTTCCTGTTCAACATAGAACCTTGAATGTTTTTGTATATACTCTCAAATGTATGTTCTATAAAATCTATAATGGACTTAGGGCTGAGAACTCTAGTAATTTTTCTAAAAAATGCTAAAGTTGATATTTTAAAAATTTTCGTGTTTTTTTCAGGTTTTTCTAGAAAAATAATTATTAAAAACCAACAAGGGAATAGATTTTCAAATCCATACTAAATATTGTTTGTAATAGTCTAAGAATCATAAATAACTTAAAATTACTAAAAAATTTTAAAAATTGAATATTTTATAAGTGTTTGAAAAAACTTCAAAAATTCCTAATTTTTTAAAATTGTAAAATAATGTCTGGTCAAACTGACTTTTTGCTTACAGAATCAGCTTAATAATATAATTTAAATAAAAAACATCAATTATTTTTACTGTAACTGTCTCTTAAATTTTTTTTTGAAAAAGGGTACCGTGTAACCTTAATGGACTTTAATTTACGTTTTATGAATTTAAATGGTTTTTGTTTATTTTTCTGTTGGTTGTAGAAGTTGAATTGGTTTGCAAAATTAGTGTTAAGATTGGATGGAGTTGAATCTGAGGGAACAATGAAATCTGGAACGAGGAAAGAATATTTAGAAAAGTTTTTGTCAAAGTTGATGGGTTGTATTGTTGTGGGTGTTGAAATGGATGAATTGTTAGTGTTAAGTTCAAGACATGGTGGTTGGTTGGAAGAGGACGGGGAAGGACTATTGCAAAGTGTTTGATCAGTTTCATCCTCTTCTTCTATTGTGAGAAGGGTTCGGGGGAACTTGATTTTATTGCGAATTTTAATGTGTTTCTTGCGGTGATATTGTACAATTATTTTTAAACATTTATGAAATTTAATTTTGTTAGCGTTAGTTTTTTTTCTATTTTTAAGGGGTCTCTTAAATTTATTTAGAGTATCTAAAACATATTCTAAATAGAAAAAAAAAGATTGATGAGATTAACGAGGTATTTACCCGTAACCATTATCAGCAATTGTAACAACCACATCAGTGGTTGTAAAAGTAAACACGCCAGAATAGCTGTCATATTCCCTGTCATATGAGGTTTTAGGTATCAAATAACAATATCGTTGTAATATAATATTTCTTAAACGCTGTTCACTTTATAAAATCAAAATAAATTATGATCCAAAACAATGAAATTTATCTTTCTTCCCTTTGCAACAATACTATTGTTTTAATTCATTATTAAACATTGTTGCTTATAGCAAAATATAGTTCTGAAACATCGTTAAAACTAACAATACTTTTAAAAAATAATGATAACCTCTAACAATGAATTTTGGAGTAATGACTAGGGTTTATAGAAAGATAGATTTATACATAAAAATAGTTTTTAGCTTTTTTGCATAGATAGACGGGAGAAGGGTATTATGAAAACCATTTGTGCATTACGAATTATTTGAATGATATTTGATAAAATATCTTTCAAAAAGCGTTATATTCCCTACTCTAAATACTTGTAATGATTTATTACTCGCACAACTACTTATTTTGTTACTACAAAAAATTTTGAAATGTTATAAATAGAGGTTTTATGGAATAGTAATCTGTCATACTTTAAAAGAGAGATGCAATGTCAAAAACAAGTGTTAAGAAAATAAAACTTATAATTCTAATACGGACGTAGGTGTCTACGTCACTGGGTGGACCGCAACACATTAAAATCTTTAGAAATAGCCCGTTTCCAGAAAAAGTACACCCACCCTCGGTATAGAGAGTATATGTACAATAAATAAACAATATACAGCCCAAACATGAATTAAGTCTGATCCTTGAACGATCTACTGACTCATCCTGTCAGGCTATATTATATATTTATATCTATCCTAAAATGCTAAATATATATGAAAAAACCCACTAAACGCTAAATACAGCATTTAAAATAATGATACCTGATAATCATTTGAATTTATATGCTAAATGAGAATTCACTTCGTAATAAGTAAAGAAATATTTGCACTGAACTAAATTGCTTTCAAATAAATTTAGGATTCAATTGTATTATTAACCTATGAAAAGCGTCATTGCTTAATTCTATCAACCCTTTTAATGTGTTCCATTATATTTGCATATGCATTGTTAAAATACTTGACAATTATATGAAGTGTCAAAACTTGGATACAAATATTAAAATAATAACGAAATCTATTTAACTTAAATGATTTCAACGATCACAATAAGAAAAATGTTCGAATATAGCTTTACAGAAATACAAACATTAAAGAACAGTGAATCGCATTACCAACAAAAGAGGTTGCTTATTGGATGTTAAACATCTCTCTTCCTATTACGATCATCGCTCTGAAGAATTCAATATCTCCTCACAAAAGAGCATTAGTGACTTCGATTGCCGTGAGCTTAAATGGGAAAGTCGGGTTAAGTACATTTCTAGGGCGCTTAATTTGTGCTCCTTTCCATTTACATATCATGCGGAATACTCACGTCAAACGGCATTTGTTAAATGATACTTTGAATTTTTGATTACTCGCACCGCCATAATTTGCTTTCAAGATTTCTAGATCATTAGGAAGTTCAAATCTATAAACCGAGCAATGGCCATGTATGGGATTTGTAGATTAAGTGAAGTTTCTTAAAAATGATGATAGATTTTCAGTCCGTTAAATCCATCGATACGCGTTATTTTAAAATGATATTCGTGTACAATCTTCCTTGAATGATATTGGAGACAAGCTAAATGCATTTCTCAATATTTTTCAAACATAATAAAAGTTCGGTGGTTGTTAACTGTAATTGAACTCTAGGGCTAGATGGTTAATCTATGTGTATCTACTTGAATTGAAAATGTATTTACTCAGCTTATGTCTTCAGTGTTTTTAAGTACTTAAATCATTCTACATTTGAATTTTAAAGGGAGGATAATTTTTCTTGTGCATTATAGAGGTTGGGTGTTAATATTTAAAAATCTTTTCAAATTAAAAGTTTATGAGTTCATCTGCAGCTATTACCTATAATTGATAGGTTTGTAAATTTTGACAATTCTAATTTCGCTTGATTAAGTGTGTTGCTTGAAAAAATTTTATAATTCCTGAAATGATGATTAATGCATGCAATTACAGTTGTATTTCTTTCATCAACATGTATCAGTAAGAGCTCTGATAATACTTCTCTCACGAAATTTTCGTTTAAAGTAATGTCATAATTTTCATATCAAATACTTAGATATAACTAATAAAAAAATGTTACGTTATTTATTTTCATAAAATATTAATTTATTTTTTCACTAGGATAATAGGAATAATTTCTGATAATAAGGACTTGCATATATATTTCTCGAATTATTTAATGTATGCTTCATTTCATTAAAGCAAGAGGAAAAAAATATGACTTTTTCTAAAACCTTTTTTATGGTAGACCTAGAAAATTTAAATTGACTGAACATTAAATGCCATATTCCACTCATGAATGCATAATGAAATTGAATAATTTGTTTAAATGTATAACTAATAATTAAACTTATTCGTTTATTTTGAAGTGCATCTCTACAACAAGAAACATAACTGGCGATTTATTCTGTAATTTTGAAAATAGATGAAGAAACCCGAGGTAGCATCTCATTCTTATAATTCTCACACTTCATTCATGCCAATTTTAGGTGAAGAGAGGTCAACATAAATTGCCGCTGTCATTACTCCCCACAATGAATTCTAAAGAAATCCGGAAAATAATTCGGAAATAAAAAAAAATTTGGTAATGAAACTCGCACGCGGAATACAACTCAGTCTTAGAATGATTGAATATTAACGTCGCACTGTTCAGCTACACGATAATTTTTAACGACGGACCTCGTGATTTTGAACCATGGTCAAGTGACGAGGATGACACCTGAGCTGGAACCCCCCTCTTAACTACCACACCACACCAAAGGGAGGACGTTTGAGCTCTAGACAGATTTAACGTGCATCGCTCCCCTACACTGCGGGTCTTTAGTGGTGCTGGGCTTGAACTCGTGACAGTCACGATCCGATACATTGACCAATAGGCTACCGCGGCCACAACTCAGTCTTAGAGTAGGTAATCATTATCAATATATGGTATTGGAGTTAATCTTTCAACAACGTATAATACATTTTCAGTTTAATAAAGTGTAATTGTGATGTACCATGAGTTCCTGTCGTAAAGGTGGTGTGGAATAGCAGTTGCGATGGTCACTCGTGGTAGGGATTTTTGTGTCGAATTGAGATTCTGAATCTTGATGCTACTAAAGTCCCGCTGTATATAGAGGTTGATTCACGTTAAATCTTTAAAAACTCAAGGTCTTCATGCTGGTGGGCTTTGAAAATATGGAGAGTAAGTTACCATCTCTTAGGTATCCTTGCCACTTGATCTTGTCTAAACTTTTCAGGTTCGTTACTAAATAGCCTTCGAAAGGATTTAAAAATGCAACATTAATAAAAATATATTTTCTCAATTTCCTTCCAACCCTAAAATAGTCGACTTTTCATACTCATATCAGTATCAAAAACCAAGTGGTATTCGGATATTAAAAGTGATTGCGTAAAGAAAGCCTTACAAATAGAATTTTTTGCCATCATATTACATCACAAAGCTCTTAAGCATTTAACAGTCCTTTCCTACGCAAATTATTTCGAGTCAAATTTATTGACGTATTTATTATATTTTGCATTTCCCACTCAGCCTATAAACAATTTGGATTGATATGCTTTTAAGATACTTGCATGTACACGGAAAGCATAATTTCTGTAGCGTATGGTCTTATATTCCTCTCACAAAATACATTAACGAAATGGGTTATTTTTCTTTAAGCAAATGACAATTTTATTGGAAATATAGCAGTTAAGTTTTAAAATTAAATCTTAATTCGACTATTACAAGTAATATAAAAAAAAATTAAGTCAATTCCTACTTAGATCAACAAAGAAAAATTTTATTTTAACTACTTTTTATTAAATAGTTACAATTAATATCTATATGTATATACACAGGACAGAATTATAACATTAAGTGGCACTTAATTTTTATTCATTATAATTAAAGTATCGTGTTGTCATTCAAAACAATCGTGTTTATAAAATTTCACTTCAACTGAATGCTTTAAAACGTGAGAAAAAATTCTTTTCGAGTATTGACACAAGCTGACAAAAGAGTCGCTGCCAAAAATGATGCCAACGGTGCTGTATTGGCTATTCTTTAAATAATGAGTTTTAATCAATTAATTTCTATTAATTACAATTAAATTAATGTATTATCAACCAAAATAGTTATGCATATAAAATTTCAGCCCAATTGAGTGATTTGAAATTTATTTTATTAACGATAGGAAATTCCACCAAGATAAATAAATAAATATTATGTATAAAGAGTGCGAGCTAATAGTAGGAATTGAAAAAAAGTCTATCTAAAATTCGTATTACATAAAGTTTTTTTTTTTAAAAAAAATAATAATGAAGAGAAAATGCATTACATTTTCTTTATAAATCGATTTCCTATTAATTTATACCTGAATACAATTAAAGCATTTTAAAGTTCACAGATTCATCTATTAAAAATTCATAATACCACCCGTCAATAACACACCATCCAAGAGCCACTTCCCGAAAACCGTTTTCTCTGACCAGCCCTAAATGAATCAAATTTCCGGATTTCCCAGCACCAGAGGTATCTTCTCCGGTGAAACACAGCAGCCGGAGAGTTGACTTTTCGTCAGGAGCGCATTAACGTAATTAATGCGAGTGATGTCCTGGACGAGAGTAAACTGGTGAGGGAGTAATCATCACGCCAAGTGTTCTCTTTCCACCCCTCCTTCGACCCCCCAACTAAGCCTTCCGCGAATAGACATACCCCACCACACAAGGCGTGAAATGTGAGCGTAATAAAATATATCAGGTCAGTGAGCGAAACGGAACGGAGTTTACCAACATAGTGATCCCCGGTTTTCATTCCATGCATGAAATAGATGTTTGGCCGGACATAGAAGTAACAAGGCTAAGTGGTGGTTACAGTTTTGTGGGAAGCCTAATGGCATCGGAACAGAGAAGGATATATGAATTTGTAAGGCTTTACGCACATTAGCTTTATGACGCCGGTATTACTGGCCATAGAAAAGGAGAATAAGGAGAAAACTAGTTTATTAAAATACTTTCAGTATAACACCCTGAGACTTAAATCTAAATCATGATTTACGAAATTTGTCGATTCCATTATAATACAAAATGCCTATTCTAAAGAAAATATCCTTAATGTTAGTTGACTGATCTCATGGTTATGAAGGCCGTATCAAGTAAAATTGTAGAAGAATCAATTCAAAATGTAAGTTTTGAATTTACATCTCACCAGATCAACACGAATAATATTGTTGTTGTGACTAATGCCACCTGCCTGACGAAGTCAGGTCGATATCCGCGAAATTCATCGCAGCTAAGGGCCAGAACTTGTGACGGGCTCACGCGTCTTTTCTTTAAGAGCAGCCAGTAGGGTAGACCCTTTTTAAAAATCAAAATTGAGATTTTGATATTACTATAAAGCCCTAATCGGGAGCTTTCCATTGATATAACATACAAGCCATC
Organism: Trichonephila clavipes; assembly: GCA_019973935.1. Taxonomy (NCBI): domain Eukaryota; kingdom Metazoa; phylum Arthropoda; class Arachnida; order Araneae; family Nephilidae; genus Trichonephila; species Trichonephila clavipes. Next base: position 357,914 of record BMAU01018203.1, read on the forward strand.
ATATGAATTAGAAGTACTTTAAAATTATTTTAAAAAAATAATCAGCTTCTGAACCACGCCCATTTGACAGATAGAAAAGTAAACATTGTCTTTTTAAATCTGAAGCAAAGTTGCTAAGCCTGAATTTATTTTTATTAATTCGCATTAGATACCTGTATAATAACTGTAAATTTAACTGTGCAAAAATTTTTTGTGCCAAACTTGTACGCAAGTGATTTAATTTGAATGATATATTGATGGTGGGCCGCCGGTCCCTAAGGATTACAACAGTAATTTTTATATATGCCCTGTTGTTGTTTACAAGAAAAGGAATTTCTGGGAGCGCCTCTCACCCCACCGAAAAGGGTGACGCGTTTCCCACGCCTGGAAGAAGGCAATGTACCCATAAATACATCATGGTTTGGGTTGTTTTTGGGAATTTCCCGCGTTTTGGGGGAGTCATCGACCGCGAGAGGATATCCCTCCGCTCACTCCAGTCCAATCAGAAAAGCTGATTGTGTTTCGAAAAAGAATCCTCTCCAGAATACAGAAGTAAACCGCCGCGAAATATAAGTGCATGCACGACGAATTGAGACACTCTCTGACACAATTTTATCACCGATTTTGGTCTGACGACCCTTTGACAAAATGCCGCGGTTGGAGACTCTCGGGATGGCCACACCATCTTTCCTCTCTCTCAGAAATAATTCAGTTAAGTAATCATGTATATCCTTAGTATTTAACGTAATTCAATCTTATTGTAAATAAATTAAGTGTTAATTTAAAGAACGGCCTTTTAATTTAGTGTCCTGTTTTATTTGTCTTTAAAAGATCTAATGTTTAAACGTAAACTATAGTGTGACGCCAAATGATAAATTAGAACCTGGGTATTATAAAATGGATAATAAGAATAAATTAAATTAATTTAAGTCAAACTGGCGTTGCATTAATATTTAATATTTAGTGATTTTTTACCTAAATTTAAACCTGTTCTTCACTTTAAATTTAGTTTAAATAATTAGAAATAATAAATATTTAAAACTTTAAAAGACATAAAAAAACGCTAAAAATATTTTAAAAATACTTGAAGTTACAAATATGTGATATTTAAGAAAAATTTGAATTAAATTTAATACAAAGGTAAGATTTTTTTTATAAAAATTTCTGTTTTCAAAAACATATTTTTTTTTAAAATTGTGTAAATTTACTGTATGCATGTTTAAAATTTATATTTTTAAAATTGTGTAAATTTACTGTGTGTATCTTTTTTAAATGCAATTGTGTATACTGAAGTGACATTTTTGAAATATTCTTAAAACATTTAAATATAAAGCAGTTATCATAACAAAAAAATTCAATTTTTAATAAATTGATACTAATTGTTCGGTGAATTAAAAGTTCGTCTTTGAAAAAACTAATTATTTTATTTAAAAAAATTCACTTCTGTATAAATATGTCTAAATAATAGAAATAAAAATTTGTGTCTTTATGTTTAATAGTTTCTGAGAAAAAGGTATGAGATGATACATTATATGTCATGTTTGTTGTCTTTGAGAAAAGCTTGTTACATACATAAATATACATAAATTTCATGTTTAAGAACATAGAAAGATATTTATTTTGTCTGTTTTAGAAATCATTTGTCCAGTTTAAAGTAACTTTTGAAGTTTTAAACTTAGAAACTGTCTGCAACAACAAGACCTAATGATAATGTTACGAAAACCTAATGAAAACTTAAGAAACGTCGTACACAATCAGGTATTTTTAAATACCATCTCAAATTCACACCGAAACCATATTTACACATTTTCACATTATTTTTATACTTTCTGTTCAACTTTTATATCTGTAATGCATGAAAGCTACTAATTGTTTAAAAATTGATTCAGTATTTGAGAAAATTTTGATGTTTTCTCGTTAAAAAAACTGAAAAATGCGGTTCTGGGCAATTTAAGACTTTTTTGTTTAATATTTCATGCAAAATAAATTGCAAAGATGCTAATGTTTAATAAAATGGGACAAATACATGCTGTAATTCATGATTTCTGTTATAAAATGGCACTTTATAGTAAAAATTCAATTTTTTCAAAAATGTTTTTAAAACTGTATTCATCTTTTTCTCTGAATATAAGGTATAAATGTACATAAAATTTTTTCCCTCATGTTCCTGATATGTAACTATATATATTCCTGTGAGTTTTAGAGGAGTTTCCCAAATTATTTGACTGGAGTCCATATATCGTGACAAAAAATGTCATTTTTTTAAAAAAATTCAAAGTGATATTTTTATGTTACATGTTTTTGAGAAAACTGAGCAATATATTTTAAATATTTCACTTTATTGCAAATATTATTGTTTATTTATTGTTTAGACAAGATTTTAAGCTTAATATTCAAAGGTTTTTCAACAATAGCTAACTAATTATAACTCAGATGTGTAATGCTTTTTGTCGTTGTGAGAAGTTTGTTGCATGCATAAAAATACACAGAGATTTCATGTTTAAAAACATAAAAACAGTTTGATTTTTGACTTTTTTTAAATCGTTTGTACAGTTTAGAGAAAATTTTGAATTTTGAAACTTTTAGAACTTGTGTTTGCATGGAAAGTTACAAATCCATAGTTAAATATTTCTAACGTCGTAAAATCACATATTCCCAAATCATGACTTTTACATATTGATGCATGTTTACTATATATTTATGATGTTATAAGGTCAAATTTGACATTTGTAATGCATTGAAGCTAACATTTCTTCACAGATTGTTACATAACTTGTGAAAATTGATGCAAAATGCTAAAAAGATCTCGTTGAACAAAAACTGAAAATTACTATATATGTATTTTCTGAACATTTAAGGCTTTTTTGTTTCCTATTTTATGTTTAAAAAATTAAGAAGATTCTAATATTTAATAAAATATGGCAAATACATGTTGTAATTCATTATTTTTGTAATTAAATGCCTTTTTACACTTAAAATGCAATTATCTCAGAATGATTGTTTTCAAACTACGTGTACCGTTTTCAAAGAATCTAAAAACTCAATATACTTGCAATTTTTACTGCACATAAATAATATGTAACTATATATAATAGAGCTACTTTCTTGGAAATTTTCCCAAAATATTTTGCTCAGAAGCAGTTATCGTAAAAAAATGACAATTTTCACAAATTTCAAAGCGATACTTTTACGACGAATTTTTTTGAAAAAAGTAAACAATATACTTTAAACATTTTACTGTTATTTAAATAAAAAAGCTTAATTATTATGCAGCCAAAAAAATTTGAAGTTTTTATATTCAACAATTTCTGAGAAACAGGTTCCTTAAATGGCTCAATTTAATATTGTCGGTATAAGCCCTACCGACTACTCTTAACATGTCTTTTGGATTCTTTGATGCTAGAATCAATGGCAACTGTTAAGAATATATTTAGAATTAGAATCTATGAATAAAATTAGAATCAATAATGTGTTTACACTTTCAAAACTGAATATTAAAGAATAACGACTTTAAAACTGAATCTGATTTAAAATGCAATCAAGCGAATTGGGTAATGAATGTATTTCGACTTAACGCGATCTTCCTTCCATGCTGGGAACCTAAGTACATTTCCTATAGACGCTTGAGGAAAATATAGGTTAAGATGTGTCATTTAGAAACACGCATAACTTTTTCAGTATATATTTTGCAAACACACACACCGTTACATGTAGGAAAAAACATTGCACAACACATAATCACAAAAAAAAAAACGATGCTTCCATCACAAAGGAATACGAATGGAATATCATTTCCAGCCAATCACAATACTTTTAGAATAAAGAAAAGTTCAGATCGTGGCGCCATCTCTGGACGGTGAAAGGAGTCAACTGTTCTTAACAGCAACTCTTTTCCAACCAATCCAAGAAATGAATTGTGAATGAAAAATTCAAATTAACCAGCTTTCAAATATCGGAACTTAGAGTAAGCGAGAGGAGAATGGATGGCAATTTGTGGCAGTTTATGGCAAGTCGAAGAATGTTAATATAGATCGTGGTTCAAGTTTGGTTAAGGTTACGTGGCGGTGATTAGAAGTTATAAGTGATAAAGATATAAATAAACAATGTGCATACCAGTACACGCAAGTAAATACAAGATTGCATTCATGATATTAGTGATTGATTCTTCAGACTGCAACAAGGTAGGATTGACTATTTAATATTAGAATATGTGATTGAATTAGAATTGAGTTTAAGCGATTCAGTTACTGATAGTGGTCCGAGTGAGATTAAGTCTTTATTATCTATATATATTGTGTGTTGCGTATTTTGCCGTCATAGATTCTCTCACATTAATTATTATAATTTAATTTGTTAGAAGTTTAAGTTGAAAATATTAATAAATATATATTAAGATTGTGTATGCCTCTAAATCTTCCGTTAATCCTACCCCTCTAGCTCACGCTGATACTCCGAGAGATATTCTCCCAAGGAGGCAATATCACAAACTTTTACGCCTGTCGTTATCCTTAGTTTTGAACACCATGTAGGTGACAGAACAATTTTGCTCGGTTCCACCCCAATTTAGATGGAGAAAAACCTGAGGGAGGCCAGAGGCCCCCACCTCTCTTACCCTCCCACCAACCTCACGAGAGGACTTGTCACTATTAGAGTAGAGGACTATTTAGTGTACCGCCTGCGCAGAGGCGCACTATACATTTACAAACATTAATGTCTTCTGCAGGATTTGAACCCTACGGCACCGCATTTACGAATATTATTAATTCGTATTAACGATAAAGATATGAGAATTAAATTGAATTGATATCTTTTTTTCTGAGTGACACAACGTTAGAACTTTGATACCCGATTTTCAATTTGATATGAAAATTGTGAGTCTGATTTTCAAATCAGCATATCTTTAGTGGAAGAATGAATCTAGCATGTGACTTCTCCTTGGACAGCTCAGAAACTCGACTACTGGTGACAACTTAGCACAAATCAACAACTACGACTAACGAGTAGCTGTGACCGTGGTCTTTGTAGAAATCTGTGTAGTTGTTGCTTATGCCACCTGATCAACTGTAACATCAGATGAAGGTCCATGAAATCCATCGCGACTAAGAGCTAGATTTTTAAGCCTGTCATTAGCCTTAACTTTGAGCACCATTCAGGTGTCAGTACGATTTTGCTCGGTTCCACATGAGTTTTAAGGGGAAATATTCTGGGGGTGGTCAAAGGCAACCCACCTATCTTCCCCTTCCTCCAATCTCTCTAGAGCACTTGCGGCTCGACGGTTATTTAGAGTACCCCCATACCGCAAAAGGCACTATGCATTTACAAACAGCCATGCTTTCTCCGGGATTCGAACCCAGGGCCTACGGCATCGCAGACAGCGGTCCATAGTTTTAGCGAAGTATCAGTTAAACATATTAATCCATCAAATCAGAAACTATACGAATAAATAAAATTCCTTTTAGGCTACAACCACAAATATATTATATGGTAGTATTTCGAATCAAAATATTGAACAAATATGGAAAGCATTTTTCTGTTAATTTATTTATACTTACATATCTAAAAGTCGAAGGTTACTAACTTGGATTGCAATGCACATTATTAATTAGTAATAAACTCCAAAATGAATCAGATTTACATTTAAAAAATGTTTATTGGGTTTTCTTAGAAAAATTGGTTTATTTTATTTTTATTTCAGATTTTCTTTATTTTTTATTAAATAAATTTTACAAGTTATATTTAGCTGAATAGTATGTTTAAAAAATGTTTGTCATTAAATACTTGTATGAATTGAAGGTACATCTAACAGTCAATGAAATCATTTATATATAAAATTACCTAAAATTTAATAATTAAATTATTTTTTTCCTGAATTTTTAGCTAAGAAAGAGAAATTCTTTCCTGTTTCCTTTCGATAAAAAGTTAAATTAGACCTAAGTTGAGACTAAAAAGTTTCTTTTTATTAAAAAAAAACATGATTTATCAGAAAGTTAAGACATATCTAATTTTAAATGTATAACGTTTAAAAGCTACTTTCAACAAATATTCTCGATCTGGATATTGTGTACAGAGAAGAAAAGAACTTTAAGAAAAATTTTGATGATTATTTGATTATATTTTCATAATAGCAATCTATATTTCAAAAATTTATTCTTGGAATCAGGAAAATATTTACTTTCAATTTTTTCGTAATTTAAGAACATGCCATTGCGCTAATTATGAAAAAAACATTAATATAGCTCTAAGATTACATTTATTTTTACGATTCCTGGGGAAAAATTACTCAGAACATCAAAAATATGTGTTTTTATATTTTTTCGGAAACTAGAATCAAAGACAAAATTTTGTGCTCGTATTTGCATTGCTGATGAAGTTGTTATTACTAACTATTCCTTTGTTTATTCAATCTTGCTTGAGAGGGCTATTTACAACCCTTCTCAAGAGACCAGAGATGTATATTCGCCCTATTCATATTTAATCATGTTTGCTCTGAATTCCATCCTATGCCACTTTGTATTTGTACAGCTTAGAATCAATATCTATGGAAACCAAAACATATATATTTTATGTACATATATATATATATATATGTCAGGTTTGAAAAGTTTAGATTTAAAATTAAGGAAGTAATAAATGAAAATAGAGTGAACTCTTTACCATCGCGTAAGGATTTGTGGGTAAATAAGCCTATTTAAATGTGGAACGAGCACGCCTCCCTGCCACATCCAACCAACAAATCGGGACTCTCTCACCAATCAAGGCCCTCCCACATCAGGCCACATTTACAAAATTCGATATGGGATGGAGGAACGCTTCGCGTTCCATTTTCCCAGCGACGACCAGCGACCAGCGTGAAGAAGGCGAAAGAGTAAAAGGGGCATTTTAGCTCTTCAAGTAATTGTTTAAGTTTATCGTGTTGTGGTTGAGTGTCTGTATACAGTTTTACATACTTTCCTGCCGTTTTAATACGCAAGGCGGGAATTTTACCAGTAAGAGTTTTTGTGTGTAATCTAAGGTCATCGGTTATCAGTAACATGATGGGGGGAGGCAGCTTCGGTGAATGACTAGTCTGGTTTGTAGTGATAGAGGTGCTTTCGGGTGATTTATGAGGTCGAACTGCGGTTTCTATTGGTGCTTCTGGAACGGTGTTTTCGAGTGCGTTAAATTTGTTTGTCAAATTGAGCTTAAAGTTTAAATTGGAGTTTGAATTTGAGAGAGTGGATTTAGTTAACTTTCTAGATGGGGGAGAAGTAAAACCTTCGGTGTTTTCTTTACGTTTTGTCGGGAGCGGTGTAGGTGGGAGAGAGGGGTCGGGTGAGTTAGTTTTAGCTGGGGTGTCTTTTAAGTTATGCCGTGTACAGTTGGGAATGTCACAGGGGGGAAGAGAGGCGTACTCACTTACCGCTTTTTGCAGTCCCGTGTTGTTGAGTTCCAAGTAGCTTGATTCAATACAGATCATGGGGTCGCGTTCGGATCGGTGATTCCGCGATCGATTGCTCCTTGCAGCATTTTTTGGGAGGTATCAATGGTCGTTGAATAAACTTCGATGAGGTTGGCTAGTCCCTGGAGTTTCTTGCAGTGCATAGAAGTGGGGCCAGCGTTCCGGGTCGTGAAGCTTGGGGTGTTGCGGGAAGAGGTATATCCATGTCGGTCACTCCGGGTGGCTCTCCCGAGGCAGCAGAATCTCTGCCGTCGCGACTGGTAGTCGGGGTATTCTTCGCACGTCGTCGTTCGGGAATGATTTTTTGTTTCTTCCGAACCATATTGAAGAAATCAGTTGAAGTAATTCAGCATCAAAGTAATTATGAAATAGCAGACGCCAGACTGAAAAATAAATTTTCAGCCCGCAGAAGTTGTAGGTCGTGGCCTGTCCACTGGAAATCGTATTCGGAGCGAATGTCAGTACGACCGGACGCTAACGTGTCTCAGGCAAGAATCCATTTTTCTTTCCCAATTGCGACCCAAATCCCCCACCCAAACACGAGCGACCCATTAAAGTCGTAATCAAGGGCCTGCCCCGAACAACTAAAACGGCAGAAATACAATCCGACCTTCTTGATCTGGGCTACACAATCAATAAGGTTACACAACTAACAGGCAACAATACGAAACAGTTACTATCAGTCTTTACAATATCACTCCCCAGAAACACTTTTAATGAAAATATATTTCACTTAAAAACTTTAGGCTACCTATCCATCACTGTCGAAGGCTTTGAAAGCAGAGGAGTTATCCAATGCTTTCAATGCAACCAATTCAACCACACGGCAGAACACTGCCACTTAACACCCAAATGCTTAAAATGCGGAGATAAACATCATACCAGGGACTGCCAGATCAGGAGGCTGGCCCTTCTGCATCAACTGCCAAGTTCACGGCCACATGGCCAATTACAGTAAATGCCCCCTCTTCCCCAAACCATGCAAAGGTTCTAACATTAAATCAAACCCAATCATCTCGAACAATTTTATCAGGCCCAATATCTCATATGCACAAGCCACCCAACAAACTTCACATTCCGACACAACACAATAGATGGCACCACCTGCGACTACCCCAATCGACACACAAACTCCCAAGGAAATACCCACCCCTATTATTTTACCTACACAAAGTTCTAACACACAAACAGATTGCCTTAGTTTAATCACTCAAACGCTTCAACAAACCATTCATGCACTTTCAACACTAGTACAACATATCAGTCAACTAACTTCCCCACAACCAGCTTCTATACCACCAACACCCTGCCACAACAAAAACACTTCAAAGACCTCACTTACTAAAACTTAAATAGTATCACAAATTAATAATCTCCTCAATCAATACGATGGAGCGAGTGACTAAGATTTTCTTTTAGTCTATTTTATTAAATTTCTCTATTTAATTTCGATGTAACCCTAGCATTATTACCCCTCCCCCTTACAACGGCCGCGGCACCATTGCAATTCCAATAGAGAGGCTTATTCACTTACCTTCTAGACCAATTACAGTGCTTCTTCTCCCTCGACGACGGGAATTTTCTGCATCTGGACTGTTGGACTCTACATCTCGATGACGTCATCTCCTCTGCACCCCATAAATCTTCATGATCAGAGCCACCCGATAAGTGTCGCACGGCTCCTAGTGAACTGTCGCGTACATCCATAATGGACTTTGCTACTTTTAACTTTATGTGAAAAACTGTGAAACTTCAAGGGACTTTTTACAGACAAGGACTTTTTACTTTGTGTCTTTCATATTTTTTAATTGTGTGTATTATTTGTGTAAAATTTTAAGTGCATATCAATATCTCCCAAAAACCACGTTAAGGAAACGTAAACCTTATGACATGAGACGGAGGGTTATTTATTAACCTAGTTTTCCAATGACCCCCCAGCTTTTGATGAAGGCGAACGCATATTCGTAAAGGCTGGTGTCTCCTCGCTGAGATGTTGTCTTTTGTATCACCAGGTTGCGCAGCAAAGGGCCGCCATGTTGGATTTTATGTGATTGAAGCGAAATGAAGAAGTATTTTGAAGATGATGCACTCCTCATTTTACCAGCAGGCCTGGGGGCTGTCATATATATATATAAGTATTTCGTATGAAAATTTTTTATAACTTACGATAACTAATTATTAAAATTTAGAAATTTTAGCAAGAAACATATCTATGTATCTATTGTTGATTTGTTCTTTGTATGACAATATATATATCTTATAGACTTCCAAGACATATCACATTTCCTGATTTGAATTGCAAGGATTTTGACATGCAGAAGGATGCACATAAACAATTAAATACAGCACTCGGTATTTTATTTCCTTAAGTTTATATTCAATGTACAGAAAAGGCTAAATCAAACGCTAAAATCGTTAAAATCAAACGCTAATTCGTGTAATTTTTATTGATGTTAATAGCTGTTCGTGTTGTAAATTGAAAGGTTTCAGAGAGATTGCGTGTTAAACTTTTAGTATTATCCATTTATTAAAAATTTTATTTGAAGTAATAACTGCTTCCAAAGTTTAAAATTTACTTTTTGAATAATAATAAGTCAAATAGAGAAATGAATGCATTGACGATTAATAATTTTACTTTATTCATTTACGATTTAGTCAGATTATTTTTCAAAACGTTAGCTAGCCCATTAGCCATTGCAGAAATAATTATGGAATTTGTGTTGAAATAAAGGGGAATTTATATAATTAACACATCTCACAAATCATTTTTATCTAAATTAATTTTGAAATACATATTAATCATACCGTACTGGCAGTTTACATAGATAACTCTATTCAAGCATTTGAAATTACTAAACAAGTTTATATTGTAGTAAATAAAATCATGGAAAAGTAAACTGGCACTAAGTTACACTGTTTAATCCAGTCATAAGTAAATGTGCAAATATTCACTTAATTATACGAAAAAAAAAGCTTTAATCAGATTCTTTATAAAATAGCTCGTTCTTTCATTTGAAATCTATAAAAAACTTAGCTCAATGCGATATATCAAATTTTTGTTAAATTTCTTATTTTATCCGTCATTTATATTAACAGAAATGTCATATATTTAAACCAGTGGTTCTTAAACTTTCACTACTGGCGACACAATTTTCAATCATAACTTTTATCGTGACCTCCCCAAAATAATAATATATTGAATACAATAATAATGCAGTTTGGGCGCTAAAGCTGCTGTTACGATCATCGATGGTTCAGTTAATCAGTGGTAGAATGCTTTTATATCAATCAACTTTCATATCACAATCATTAGACTCAATTAAATTCAATAAATCATCGAAGACAAGTGTAAGATTAAATAATAAGTTTAATGGAATATGGAGTGCGTCTACACTCGGTCACGTACACAAGATCTCTCGTGTCAACAACGCATGTTTTTACAAGCAGCGCCCTCTATACTGAGAGGGGTTCTACCATTATTCCCTACTTAAACTCCTGCGGAGTTTACATTAAGATAATTAAAATTCTAAGGTAATTCAAGTAAAATTCATGCAAAATGAAATAATACAAATAAAATTCATGCAATGTGAAATAATACAAATAAAATTCATGCAATGTGAAATAATAAAAATAAAATCCTATGAATTCAATTCTCAAATCATATGCATCATCAATAATTCTGAAATAAAATTAGCAATTCTTAAATCACATGCATTATCAATAATACTGAAAATCAAATTAGCATATATGTAAATAGAATAATATAAAGGTTAAAGTTCAAGAAATTGTAAAATGTTCAAATGTTCTTTTCTACAGTTGCAGGATCAACTGGAATAGGTAAAGACTCTATCTTTGTGATGGCTCGTTTTAAAATACCTGTTGTGGTTTTCACATTAACTACTCTTACAAGACCATCACTACCGGGAAATACTTCAAGAATACGCCCCATAGGCCAGTCCAGGGGCTTGGTGTTGGGATCCTTTAAAAGAACTAGCTGATTCTCCATCAAGTTAGGACCGATCACGGTGACACGTTAGCGGCCGGTCGTGTTTAGCACGTCCGCATACGAATTCCTGTGTCACTCTGAGTTATTGCCTGCGATTGCTATTATATCCATTTAAGCCCTCTTAGGGCTTGCTGACCTCATCATGAGCGACATCGATATGGATCCGCCATCTCCAGTGCCCTCTTACAAAGAATACGAAATGTCGATTCTCTCTAGACCCTCCACTCCATTAACACCGGAACCAGCCACTGCCTGCGGTAGACGCAGGGCTGCAATGACCAGGCTCAAAAACCAAGAAACCATGATTGATGGTTACCAGAAGTACTTGGCTACCTTCAACAGAGGAAAAGACGAGCACGGAATTTACAAGCAGTTGCAAGAAAGCCTGAACGAGACGATTGAAGCAAGAGATTCACTGGTAAGTGAGCTCAGGACTATGCCCCCATGCCTTGATCAAAAGTGCCCTGACTAAAATTAATTCTAAATGTAAAATTGAAGTTAATAAACCCACCCAGAAAAAAAGGAAAATACTAAGAACAACGCGGACGACTTTGTCTTCCGAGTAAAAAGTCAACGCCAGTAAACCTATTGCTGTACAAAATTCAGTTGATATTGTACAAGACCCGATCTACCTACTGATAATACAGTAGAAATCCCCAAAATCCCACCCCCACTGCCAGTTTACTTAAAAATTAACAATGATTACAGAAAACAACTAGACCAGCTAAAAGAAAAATTCCCTGAACTAACCTCTAAAACTTCCGGAAAATATCTTAAACTTAACTTAGAATCCCACGAAGAGCAAAAGACCTTGTTGATTTCATGGATAAAGACAAAGATTATCAATTTTATGTACTACCACCCAAAGATAAAAAACCCATTAAAATAGTGATTAAAGGACTCCCCTTGTACTAAACCCGACGAAAAAATCAATGACCTAGAACACCAAGGTTACAGCGATTGTAGCTGAAATCAATTAATCTCAAAACGCACTAAACTCCCACTGCCATTTTTCCTAGTAACGTTAACAAGAAACAAAGAGAACTTTAACCATTTTTGATTTAAACATTCGGTCACATGCAAGTTAAGATTGAGGGGTATTCCGTTAAAGGAACTACCCAATGCTTCAATTGTAGACTTTTCACACAGCAGCCAATTGCCATATGACCCCTAGATGCCTAAAGTGCGGTAAAAAGCACATTTAACTCGAGACTCATAAAAGAACGCCAAGAAAACCCTTACTGCATAAATTTTGAAGTGTACGGGCATACTGCCTGCTACACTAAATGTCCCAAGTTCCCCAAACCCAAAATGGTTTCCTATTACTAATAGAAACAAAAAGCATTCACTAGCAACAATGTTGTCGAAGGAATTTCCTTTGCCAACATGGTTTCTCAAACCTAAAAACAACGACCCCAAACCTCTAACACCAAAAATAATAATCCGGAAAGACAAAGTCACGCTACCACTTTCTTGCCAGATGAAATTAGTTCATCAGACTTCCAAGATCTCATTAGTCTATTCAAAATAGTTTCTAATATTTTCAAGCAATTTCCCAAACTCAAACAAATTATCCCCGAACTTAAGAAAACCAAAGATTTCCAAAAACAAGCATGTATGCTATTGGAAGCGCTCTGGGACTAAATTATTTTAATTTTTCTCAGCTCGATTTTAATAGAATACATGACTTATTTCCATGATTTAACTTTTTTCTTTCTTATGGGCACCTTTTAATTTCAATATTTAAATTTTAATAGCAACTTTTATTAATTTCCAAAGTCCTGAGCTTGCAAACCAACTGGATTTCGCCTCCTTCACTGCTGACGGCCTGCGCCTTCACGCCATTGGTCCCTCCTCCTAGTGGCCACACCTCCTCCTTCCACCCAAACCATGCTAACAACGCCAATCACCTGTTAGCCCAGATCAGGGATGGAATCATAAGAGTCATAAGAGTCCATCAAGTTAGGGTTCTGTACATTCCACTTAGCACGGTTCTGAAGATGGGTCAGATATTCGGTGCTCCAACGGTTCCAAAATTTGTCTCTCAGGGATTGAATGAATTTCTACCTGGAATGATAGGACAAAGAATCAGAAGCAGTATATGGTTCAGAAAAGGATGAAATTGCACAGTTCGTCAAGAAATGCCCCGGGGTCAAAGGGTTAAGATCATTGGGGTCCGAAGAAAGTGGAGACAAGGGACGTGAATTCAGAACTGCTTCAATTTGTGCCATCAACGTAGTTAACTCTTCGAAGTTCATGATAGCTGATTTCGCTACCCTCAATAAAATGCGTTTCATGGACTTAATGTTTGCTTCCCACAATCCACCGAAATGGGGAGAAGCGGGTGGAATGAAGTTCCATTCGATTCCCTCTTCCGCGCTGAATAGCTGAATTCTGTTGGACTTGTAAATTTCGTTCCATTCACTAAATATGTTTCTGGCTCCCTTGAAGTTCGTTGCATTGTCACTCCAAATGACGGATGGCTTGGACCTCCTTGCTATAAATCGTCGGAGACATGCTAGGAAGTCTTCTGTGGTCAAGTCGGAAACAACTTCTAAATGAGTGGCTTTTGTACTGAAACAGATGAAAATGGCAATATACGATTTTAAAGTCACTCTTGATCTTTTTAAATTTGGTTTCGTGATTATAGGACCAGCGTAATCCAATCCAACTTTTCGAAGGGTCTAGAAGGCACAATTCTGTCTCGTGGCAAATCTCCCATCATCTGGTTTATTGTCTGGGTTTTCGTGCGAAAAACACGTAATACATTTATTTAATATTCTTCTTACGGTTCTGACCCGATGGGATCCAATAAAACTGTCTTATTAAATATAATGTGGTTTCAAGCCAGAATGTAATGATTTCTTGTGATAGTGTTTAATTATTAAATCAGTTAAATGATGAGCCTTTGGCAACATCATTTGATGTTTTTGGAATTCAGATAGGGTCGAATGTTTCAATCTACCTCCTGGGTCAAATAATCGACCTGCGGCTTGTAACAAATATCTTTTTGTATTAATTCTTTTAGAAAGAAATGTTCCTAAATCGCTGGAATCAAAATAGAATGTATCAGATTTTTCATTTCAACCAACTCCTAAGACCTTTGAAGCTATCAACGTGTTCAATGACTCTTTATGTTCATCTACTTCAAAATTTAAATTTTTTAACCTTTGATTTAGCTCGGAAGAGTTGGTTCTCCATTTCCGAAGATCCATACTTGCATCTTCCAAAATTTGTTTACTTTCCATGCAGGTCGTCAAGGCATCTTGGACACTGACATTTCCACACAGAAAAATCCCCAACATACAATGACTGGTTAAGATGGTTAAATGTATCAGGAAAAATATCCAAATATTTTTTAAGATGATGCTTTATCGTAGCTACAAGAAGAAATGGACTTGATTTTACTCCAAATAAAACCCTAGTCATTCGGAAAAAAATCAAGCCGTTTGTTTTCTAAATCAATTCCTGGATTTTCATCCCAGAAAAATCTTGGAAAATCCCTTTCACTTTCGTCTATCTCAATCTTTAAAAATGCCATTTTTATGTCAGCTACAAATGCAATTGGATTCACTCTAAATTTGATTAATAGAAAAAATAGGTTAGGTATAAAATTTAGCCCTGTGTGTAAACAATCATTCAAAGATAGCTGTGATTTCGCATGTGATGACGCATCAAATACGATTCGCAATTTGCTTGTAGTTTTATCAGTACGTATTACTGCTCTATGTGGTAGATAAAAAATATTATGCTTTAGATTTTCTTCTTCAAATGGAACACGTTCTATGATTTTCTCAGAAAGATAATTATTTACAACTAATTTGTAATCCTCAAATAAGGAACTGCCATTTTTAAAACGTGATCTTAACTTTAGAAATCTTTTTCTAGCAATTTCTTCATTATTTTCTAACAATGTTTTCATGTTAGGTTTCCAAGGGAATTTAACTTTATACCGCTTATTTTGGTATGAAATTCCCGCTTCAAATTCAGACATTATATCATTATCAATATTTTCCTCATCGGACACCTCTGTGTGTGTGTGTGTGTGTGTGCTTCTCTATTCCTAAGTTCTCTAAATTCCAAAATTCACTAAGCTGTTTAGAAATATTGGATTCATTAACAATAACACTCATTGTTAAAAGGTCCTCAGAATCTGTACTCTGCCCTTGTAAAGACCACCCGAATAATGTTTCTACTGTCACAAGATTTTTGTTTAGACGCGTAATTCTACCTTTGTAACTACTTGATAATAATAGTCCGCACCAATAAGAATTGATATTTCTTTATCGTTAAATTCATAAGAATCGGCTAATTGTACATTTTTTAAATATCTAAATTTTTTATCAATATTTCTATCAGGAGTCGGTAAATTCTTGATAGAAATATGTTCTGTCTCTACCGCCTCTATTTCAATGCACAAATTTGGATCATCCCTGTTTTTCAATTTTATTTTAACTATATTTAAAGTTTTTGTTTCAGTTTCTTTAGCACCAAATGTGCAAATGGAAAGGTTTTCTTTTCTAAGAATTGGAAAGTTAAATTTCTCAGAAGTACTCTTTAAAACGAAACTTCTCTGTGAACCATTATCTAAAAATAATCTAACAACTTATTGTTCATTTTTGACATCTATTAATGCGGCACATGTTTGTAATAATACACTATTTACTTCTGTTTTAATTACTGTTGAAACTATATTATCAGTGTCCCTTTTCGGAGACAAGTCGTCATCATGTCGATTTCGAAAACATATTGAGAAATGGTGGGACCCATTACAAATACGACACGACTCCTTTTTTACACTTTCCATTGCTCTATGACCGGGCGACAAACATAAATAACAACAGCCCTTTTTCCTTAAAATTTCTCGCTTTTCGTTAGCACTAAAGGAACGGCAAGCGTCGAGTTCATGACCTTTGTTGCAGTATAAACATTTTCGGTTTCTAGGTTCTACTTTCTCCCAGGGGGTGGGAAATGAATGTGGTCGTAAATGTACTCTATTCGGGGGTGGCTTCATGCTTTGTCCGGGGAAATAGGAGCCTTTATTTTTTGTTCTGTCTTGCGGTGGAGGGGAATAATGACATAGTTTATGACTGTTTATTTGAGAAGCTCGTTCCCTACTGCGGATTTCACAGTGTAGGAACTGCAAAAGAGCGCTCAGGTGAAACCCTTCGTCCTTTTGAGAACGATTGAATTCCAAAACGAGTTCCGAGGGTATCTGTTTCAACAGGATGGGTGTTAATAAGTTTGAGTAGGATTCTCCTTTAACTCCTAAACTTTCAAGACTCCTTATTTGCGTTTCTGCTCTATCGTACAAATTTCTTAAGCCCACAATATCAGTAGGGTTTCTAACAGGTGTTAAATTTAATAAATTGCTCAAATGAGCGTTAATTAACATGTTTTTATTTCCAAATCTATCTTTTAATAAATCAAGAGCTCTATCATAATTATCATCAGAAATTGGAAATCCATTAATGCAAGCAAGCACATTACCACACAAATATGATTTTAAATAATTATATTTATCAACTTTGCTTAGTCTATTGTTATTATGAATAGAGCTTTCAAATAAATTATAAAAATCTAACCATTCAGAATAATTTCCAGAATACTTATTTATATGCAATTTAGGTAAATTTATGTTCATACATTCAAAACTATTGGAATCAATAACTTGAATATTTCGAGAAACTGTATAAACCTGGATAGAGTCAGAATTTATTCTCCTAATTTTAGAAGAAAGCTTCATTTTCCAAAATATAATCTTCTATTTAATTTCTTCCGAAGCTTCTATATCTTCAGTAATAGTGTCAATAGACAAACGATCTTCAATTAGTGTATTTAATAAACTTAAGTTACTTTCTTTATCATTTAATATTGCTCTAAAAAAGCTTCACTTTTAACGAATAAAGACTTTTCATAGAATTAACGATTTCGTGATCCTGGGTTGATTATGCACCTCATGCAACCGCTCCCATCTTAAGTGTATTTATTCAATATTAAAATACCGATGTCAGTTCTAAAAATAATTGTGTAAAACGTTTTTCATTATACATTATATGTTTCGGAATACTGATAGAAATACATATTGGCCAAAACATCCTTCAAAGTGCTGAATATGCTTATCCGTATATCATAAAACTCATTCACATGGGAAAAAAAGCAACAGAAAAATATTATTTACAAATTTTCTAAAAGAAAAAGAGACGGAATGAAACATACCAGTATGTTTGAAGGTCAAATTTATGATAATAAAAAGTAGTATTTTAGGGGTTAAAAGAAACTTATTAAAAAAATCTCCTCATCTTGGGATTACAGTAAAGCAAACAAAATGTCTTTTTTTATTTGACTATGGGATCAAAGATAGCTATTGAGTGTTTGAAGTGGAATCTTTTATTTTTGATGATCACCAGATGATAAAAATAAAATATATCTGTGTAAATGTGTATTTTTTAATGTGTCAGAAAGCATTTTGTTTTACTTCATTCTAAAAAAATATTTTTTAAACCTTTTGATTTACAATATGCTCGTGCCTCCTCACAGGTTAACCGCGCCCCCAAGGGGGCGTGCCCCACAATTTGAGAAACACTGATTTAAACAGAGATATTTAACTTTATTTTCATAAAATATTGCCAATGATAAATATTATGTATATAATTTTTAAACATCGCCTTCTTAGAAGAACAATAAAAAATCATAAATTATTGTTCAATAATATAGACATGCGGCTTCTTAAGTGAAACAGTCAATACATTATTGTCTTCAGAATATGAGTAATAAATACAATCTAGTACAAGTGGCATTTAATAATGCTTTAATTTTGCATGGAATATGAAACTCTAGGAATGAAACTTAATATCTCATTAGACTTAAAAAAAGATGCACCATTGACAAAATATACTTTACATGATTATCAAAACTTGTTTACATCCATTATAGTACAAGGAAAGCATTTTTCAATTTTTATCGGACTTCACAAATGCTGAAGTAAACCTTGCAGCTTCAAAATAAAATTATAAACTTATAAAATAAACTAATAATTTTTTGAATAAAACTACTATTTTTGATAGACTAAATATCATCACTATTTTCCGAAATATTTAGCAAACTAATAAAAAGAGCCATATTTTTGGTAAAAGCAAGAAATCAACCGAAAAATTCCCGTTACAACCCATCTGATTTAAGGCTTCCAAAAAAATCAGAACTTTGTTTATCTGATACCTTAATACAGTGATAAAACAGGAACTCAAAAAGCAAAGAACTCTCCCCTTCTTATTTTACGCCAGTGCAGCTACAAATCATACCTAAAGTGCAAGGCTTGGGAGGCTGCCAAAGCATTTCTACTGCCCCAATCCATTTTTGTGGAATATTTACTGCTATGCACTCTGAATTCCAATTCACGACGGACCCATAGTTTGGTGTATGTGATAAGTACCGCTATGCCAAGCAGTTTTAGCAGTCCATTTTTGGATTATTACATGCGTACTAGTATATAATAGGGTTACAGAAAACCAAGGGGTCATGAAGCTAGTGTAGCTTAATAAAATAAATTACATAATTTGTAGCATGTAACTAGTAATTTCATCTGTAGTCTGTAGAATTGCAGAATTCTAATTAAAGGAATATATATACATATTCGGAAGCTTCTAAACTAAATTGTCAAATCTCGTATTAACTCTACTTGTTTCGAATGCTTAAAATGTAGAGAACAGGATGGAATAAAATGAAGAGATTAGAAAGAGTAAATCCGTGGTTAATTTATTATCTAAAGTGTTCGGGTTATGATTGAAGTTAACGTAATTACCTGCGTGCTTCCAATACGTAATGTTGGTAAAACGCATAAAAGTACTTTAGGAAGTTAGAAGTGAAAATGTAACATTAATTGTGCTTGTATTTAAATGTTTGAAATTATATTGTTCTTTAATTTACTTTAAAGTAAAGTTATAAGAGCATGGTGCTAAGTTCTTTTAAAAATAAATTAAATGAATCTAATTTAATTTTTTTTCAGATTCAGAATAAAAAGATAATTACTACTGTGAATAATATCACTGTTTGTTTTATAAGAAAAAAATTATCAGTTTTGTAACTCTTCCTTTGGATTATTTTCGATACATTATAAAAGAAAAGAAAAATAAAATAAAAAAATAGAATATAGATCATAAATAAAAGGAAATAAAACAAAAATACATGACTACGATTAAAAGAAATGAATTAAAAAAATATAGGTTGCAGAAAAATATAATGATTTGCAGAGGTTGAGAGAAAAAAACTTCTGGTAGCTGTATATTTACAAAGCCTGTAATGCAGCACAGTTCGTTTTCTTGTAGCCTGCATTTGGTGTGGACTGATTTGAACTTGAATTCCTCGTAGAGACCATGACCTTGATATGACTGTGGAGTGAGGATCAGTTTTGAACTACAGACGATAATGTAAGGATTGTCAATTTGACGCACTATCTCAACAACAGACTGTCCGTGACATCATTTTAAAATAATTCCAACCACATTCAAAACTTCTGGACGTGTATATATAAATTGCAGTAATGGCTGAAAAATAACTTCTCAATGTATCGCTCAGAAAGTACTACAAAATCACACAAAAACCATTTTCTCCTCTAAGAAGGGTTATGCTGTGATCCCTTCTTTAACAATTCTGAAACACCAAAAACACGAATAAAAGCCCTTAATGAATGGTCCGAACAAGGAATTTCTTTTTTTGTCCCAGTCCTCTAACGCGTACTCTTTAGACCCGAAGGTGGTCAGTTAAAATAATTCTGTCCCAAGAAGCAATCAAGGTAACCAGGGATGTTTCATCTTCAATCAACTCTACGATAATACATTTATGCCAGAAAACCGAAGGCATGCATTTATTGTCTTCCAGACTACAGAGGAATCTTCTTAATAGATACACATAATATCAGAATTTGAATGGTTAGTGATGCTAACTACTTTGCCATAGCTTGGAATCCCGGAGACAGCATGGATGTTTGCAA
Source organism: Trichonephila clavipes (assembly GCA_019973935.1). Lineage (NCBI taxonomy): Eukaryota > Metazoa > Arthropoda > Arachnida > Araneae > Nephilidae > Trichonephila > Trichonephila clavipes. Next base: position 378,326 of record BMAU01018203.1, read on the forward strand.
ATGTATAGTGCATTTTGTGACATGGGGTTACTGAAAATAGTCCTCGAGCCGCAAGTCTTCTCTTGAGATTAGTGGAAGTGGAAGAGAGGTGGAAGGCCCCTGGCCATCCTGAATGTGTCTGCCTCCAAATTGAGGTGGGAACGAGCCATATTGTACTGTTACCTGTATGGTGCTCAAAGCTGCGGTAACGACAGGCGTACAATATAGCCCTTTGGCATAACGAATTTTGTAATCATCTATCTGGACTTTGCCGATTAGGTGGCATTAGTAACAACAGCAGGAATTGAATGATGACCATTGGACCTATGCTCCATTTATTAATCAATTGATATTTCTCTTAATGTTTAATTCTAAAGGTAGAATGAGAGACGCAAAATCTTCATTTGAATGTTACGGAACATAATCGTACATACAGTTGCGCAAAATGTTATGTTATGAAGATGAGTATTGATTGAGTTGTGAAGATGATTCATATTGCGTCGCGTACCATCAATGGCACGCGCACCATTGGTTCACCATCCCCGTTATATTATATTTCCACTTTGTTTTATTTTGCCATATTATGTGATGATTTATATCATTCTACACGAATTCCTAGAATATAATTGGTTACAGCTTCAGAGAAATATGGGATTTAATGCATGTAGAGGCAATATGGGACATGTGAGTGAGGTTATATTTCATACGAAGCATTATATAGTTTGAAGTACAGAGTAATCACTTAATGCAGTGTTTCCCAAAATTTTAACATATGTGTTCTCCTTCTATAATTTTGGTTACGTTGAGTACCTTTCGTCAAAAGAAAAAGACGTATTTCAATAACAATCAAAACATATTTATTTTTTTATTTTTTGTAGCATACACAAAATAATAAAAAAAGATAAATAAAATTATTCCTAATAAAATATACATATAAAAGTTAATTATAAATAACATTTACTTGTATTAGAAGAATTAAATTGCTCGTGATAAAATGACAGATCATCATAATTTGGTTCCCCGGTTGTGTTCATTTCAATCCACCACACGGTCGCACGTCCAATAATATGTTTCTACAAATAAATCTTAAGTTGGGTAAGGTAAGAAGTATTTCAGATATTTTTTTCCATTAACACTGGATACACATGTCGCACATGTAACCAGAATGATGTTAAATTACACTCCTTATGTTTACTTTTCAAGAATGTGTCCAAAAGAATAGTCCGTCTGTAACGAAATGTGGGACATTCCCGCAGTGTTCCCCGGGCCATCTCATGCCTTCCAAGACTATTAACTCATGAGAACGTAGCATTAGGCGCATCTAATCACGGTACAGTGCATATCCCCACCAAACTCAAGTGCAACGCGTATCAACACTGATTTAATGTAATCGTGATTGTGTTAAGGTTTCTCATACTATTAATACTTTTTAATAATAATATTACTAGTTTTATACAGTTTTGTTCTCAACTAAAAAATTTAAGATAGCCTAACTGAAATTTGAGCATCATATTGAAACATTTCTAATCTCAAGATCATCACGTTGATGTTTTGTTTTTATTCAGTAGCCCCACTTTTAACAGAATATCGTACAAAATTGGATATGTGGATGGTTTATACGAGTAAAATGGTCCATTGAAGCAAGTTAAACGAAACAATCATTTTCAAAATAGGCAGAAAAATTTAATCGCATTGTAAGGTATCGTAAAATCCACACTTTTAACAAAAAAAATAAGATGGAAATTTAAGGGTGCACGTTATACGCCGAGTATTAAAATGGGAGCTTTAAAAAATAAATAATAAGCATAAAAAATTAAGACATCAACATAGATCGGAATAATGTTTATTTAAAATAAATAACATTTCTAATGAACTTAAAGTGTTGTAGTTCTAGAAGAATATTACCTTTCCATATTCTGGAGAAATTAGCTAGAATAAATGCCTTCAAAACGTAACAAAATAACACATGCACCCTTCAGGTTCCTTTCTAAAAGAGAGGGTGCGCGTTATAGGCGAATATACCTAAACATAAAAAAAATGCAGCTTGAAAGAATGGGTGCACGTTATACGCCGGATTTTACGGCGTATTGAAATTATAAGATATTACATTAAATCGTAAGAGTAATATTGAAATTTCAAAAGATCGTGAGGTAAATTCTTGAAAAAAAATGAAACTTACATCATAAATAAATAAATAACAGATAAAATTAAATTTTACCAACAAATAATTGAATACTATTTTTTAAAAATATATAAAGAAAATGTTTACTCGTAAAACAACATTAAAATATTTTTAAGCCACTTATAACCTAACATTATTGTGAAACATTTTTTCATTCAAAATTTGTTGAATTACTTATAACGTTAATGCTAGAAAGACCATCGGTGTTTATTGGACAGCGAATCCTGTTTAGTTAATTCTCCAAACGCATTTTTGCATAGAATTTGAAAATTTTTCGCGACTTTTAATCACTTTCCATTGTAATTACACATAAAAAGTTTTGTGGTTGAAAGTTAATTTGGATAGATTTTGCAACTAAATACGCCTAGTACGTTCAATGGTATCGTTTCGACACCAAGGTAATTAATAATTTTAAAAAGTGGTTATTCGGCATAAGATAAGTATGTAACATTAATAAAAAAATTTTGTTGAAGTAATATCGCACATTTATTTGATATTGAATGCAGGATTATCGGATTCTGTGTCAAAAAAGTCAGTTATGCTGAAATCGCTGTGTCTAAATGCTTTGTTACATAGTTATTGCTTCTCTCTGCAAATTAAAAAAAAAAACCTTCCATTTTCGAACTTCGTAGGGAGCAAACACTCTGAAATAATGACTGGTAGAAAAGCACTAAGACCTGATGAAATTGCTAATTTGTTGCGAGAGATTTCTGAGAATGAATCGGATGATGGCAAGTTGTCTTGTTTTAATTTTGATTCCGATGAAGACATAAAATTGAGTGAAAGCGACTGTGAAAAATCGGAGTGAGTGAATATTAACGTCACACTATTCAGCTGCTTGAGGGCCTTTGGGGACGGACCTCGTAATTTTGAACCATGGTCAAGTGACGAGGACGACGCCTGAGCTGGCATCCTCTTCTCCTAACTACCATACCAACGAGAGGACGTTTGATCTCTCGTCAGATTTAACGTGCATCGCACCCCTAAACGGCGGGTCTTTACTGGTACTGGGCTCAAACTCATGACATGCCTGTCATGATCCGATATCTTGACCACTGGACTACGTGAAGAATTTGAAGAAAGTGCAGATGAAATTGATAATGTTCCAATAGGTCCTGAATATATATGTCGCTAGAGATGGAACAAAAGTGATTTCGCATGGTTGATTTGCGATTCGGAATGTTTGTAGAAAATTACACACGTGCAAGAAATTTGAAAAACTAGGAAAATACTGAATTTAAAATAATCACAAATTAACTAAAACAGAAAAAGTGCGAAATTAAAGAGTGTAGAGGAAATGAAATTAAAAATAAATGTGTGCACCTTGCATGAAAATGGTGTGTGGAAAATGTACATGAGAAATCGAACATGAATGTAGTCATCAATGAGGTATGTATAAATATATTATGCAATAAAACTATAAATAGTGATTAAAAAACTGGCATTTTTACAAAAATTACGTTTTTCCTTATTATAGAAATATTTACGAATAGTATTGTAGTACTTTAAAAGATTAAGTAATTTCTCTTGTTACAAGTTTTTCATGATATAAATAGTCATAATATGTTATAATTACATGGAATAATATTAAAAATAGTCTTACAACTAATAGTAGTCCTGCAAGTAATTATCTAGTGCAATTATTTTATATATTTTATACCATAGTGAAGAAATGACCCTGGTGGGCGTTTAAGAGTAATTAAAAAAAATCCCGAACGTTCTAGTGTTAATATCAATTTTTTTCAAGTATTAGATTAACTTTGCAAATGAAAAGATTCCCATTAACTCTTAAACTTACACATCGAAACTTTTTTTAAATCTCTTCATAAGACCCAAATTCTTGGCTGGCATATTCTGAGTACGAGCCTAGTACGGTTGAAAACCCGTTCATTTTAGAACTTTATCATTTGATATGTCTCACGCCATAAAACTTTTGACGTGTTGATACTTTATGAGAAATTTTTTCAATATTATTTTTTGCTTTTTGAAAATATCTACAGGACATAAAACTATTCCCTCCCTCCTTCTTCATTTAATGTTCGCTTTATTTCAAAGGTGAAAGTCAGACGCTCTATTGATTAAAATAAATGGGAATATATAAATGTTTTGTTTTCTTTCGTCTGTTATACTTTTAAAAATTGAAATGGTTTATTATTAAATAATAGAAACTATTAACTTAATACTAAAATGATAAACTAAATTACAAATTTATAGTTATTTCTTCCCTGACAAAATATCGGTATAAGTTTTCTGCTTCCTTCTGTATAGGTTTTTGTTGACTTTGTAACTTTACACTGCTTTTGCAGACGGCTCTAAAATCTTTCCCATGTTTTCTACTTTAACTTTGTCAGAAACTTATTTTACCTACCAATTCTTTTTTTTTTTTGAGGTTTTCAAGTTATTCTAACTGCCGTCTAGAAGAATGTCGGTCTTATTTTTTATATTCATATGTATCCCTTTTATATTATATAATACAATAAGTTATCTTTAAAGTATTGATATAATTTCCTCAGAAATTGATTTTATATCTTTACTGATGACAAATTAAAAAGAAAATTAAGGTAGAATTGCTTTACAATCTAATGGAATTATTTTAACAAAAAAAAATATTTTTAATTTTGTTTATTTTATTTATCTATCAATAAAAACTTAAAAGTGAATATTAAACCATATTGCAAACGTTAGTTCAATTAGTTTTGATATATAAATTTATTATAGTTGAAGAACTAGCTGGCATAAAAATAGAAACACTTATTCAATGTTACTTTTATTTCTGAAGATATCAATAAATATCATTTATGACTTGACATTTTACAACAGTGGGTGTTTTTCTAAAAATATTTACAATATAAATTTATTTAAATCAAAGATAAAAAATTGTTATCAAAAATCTTTTTTGTGAGTTGAATTTTCTTTATTAAACACTTTGTAGTGGCTGTGGTAGACGAGCGGTCATGGTAGTGAACCAGTAGCCACAATTGTTGATTCGCCTGTGAGTTCATTTACTGCTTCCACTGCAAACCCGTCCTGAAGAAGTTTAATGAATGGAGTAATGGATCAATTGTGTAGTGGGACGTTAAATAATCAGTTGAATTATGTCTGTGCGTGCCTGCCTGCCTGTCTGTCTGTCTGTATCTTTATATATAAAAATCTTCTTTGCGTGTGTTTGTCACTAAACGTCTCCTAAACGGTTGTACCGATTTCGATGAAATTTTTTGTGTGGGTTCAAGTAAATTCGAGAATGATTTTGATTCACAATTCGATCCGATATCGCAATAAGTTTAAAAGATATTAATTAAAAACTTTCAAAAAATACAACTCAACATTCACCTGCATTGCTGTAACAACGCTATTGTTATAAAATAAAATTTCCTTTCAACTGAATGCTTTAACATGTCAGAAAAAAAACCTTTTCAAATTTTGACATAAGTCGCCAAAAGGGTCGCTAAGTCGCCAACGTGGCTGTATTTGTAATTTTTTAAATAATTAGTTTTAATCAATTAATTTTTATTAATTATGATTAAATTATTGTATTGTCATCCAAAATTATCATGTACATTGCATTTCAGCTCAATTGAGCACTTTAAAATGTATTTTATTAACGATTGAAAATTACACGAAGATAAAAAAAAACAAATAAAATATGTATAGAGATCGTGAGCTAGTAGTAGGAATTAAAAAAGACGTAAGTTGGCGTCGAAAATTGTTTTTAATCCTTACTGGCCAAACCCGGTCCATTAGCGTCGAAGTTCTCTGAACAATTGCTAGACATTGGCAATGGTGGAATTCAATTGTATGAAGATACACAATATATTCAACTCCCAGAAAATTTTTGCAATATTGTGGTTACCGAAGATGAATTAATAAAAAAATATATTTCCAGATTTACAACATAATTATACGTATCATGCATGGCTACGTGAGCGAGCTATTTTAGCGGCAAAAAGTTTGGATGTTGACGCCGTCCAATTTCAAAATACAACAGTCGTTGCCTGGTAATGAAATAGCATTCAAATCGATTGACACTGTTGTTGATCCTGATAAAGTAGTCAATTATCCTGTAGAATTTCAAAATTCACTGGATTTACCGGGATTGCCACCACATAATTTGCGATTGAAGATTGGCTCGCCCATAATTTTGCTTCAAAATTTGAACGCACCGAAATTGTGTAATGACACGCGCTTAGTCATAAAAAAATCATGGACAACATTCTTAATGAGACTATTTTAATTGGAAAATTTCAAGGTGAAGTTGTACATCTACCACGGATCCCAATGATTCCTTCAGATTCCCCTATACCATTTAAACGTTTACAATTTCCAAATCCTTTGGCATTTGATATGATTATTAATAAGTCACAAAGTCAAACAATGAAGATTTGTGGCTTAAATTTAACAAATCCTTGCTTTTCTCGCGGCCAATTATATGTTGCGTGTTCCAGAGTTGGAAAACCATCGAATTTATTTGTTTATACCCCTCAAGGATTAACCAAAAATATTGTACATCTAATGACATTAGAATAAATTAAGTTTATGTACAATTTAAAAAATATACCTGTTATAAAATAGTTTGAGTCTCAACTTTTTCACCTTTAAATAAAACAAGTTAAAGTTTTTATTCACACAGCCTTTACATTTAACTTCGCTCATAGTATACACATACTCACACGCTATCGATTGATTGAATTGGGATAACTCTACATGTAAGGACGTTAGACACATGGTAATAATTTTTTTAATACAAACTTTACTCAAAACGGTCCAGATTGTTAAAGCTTATTCATAAAAATTTGGAATTTTTGAATTAAGGAAGTGTGTACAGAACAACATCTGTCGGATCCTCTAGTATATGTATATATATATATATATATATATATACATACATACATATACATACAGATATGTATATGTATGTATATATATATATATATATATATATATATATATATATATATATGAATTCGGACCATCATGAAATACCATGAATTCGGGACAGATTTGTATATATATACAAGGTGGGCCGGTTGATTGATTGAATATTAATGTCGCACTGTTCAGCTACACGAGGGCTTTTTGCGACGTACCACGTAATTTTGAACCATGGTCAAGTGACGTGGACGACACCTGAGATGGCACCCCCTCTCCTAACTACCACACCACACCAACGGGAGGACGTTTCAGCTCTCGACAGATTTAACGTGCATCGCTGCCCTACACGGCGGGTCTTTAGTGGTACTGGGTTCGAACTCGTGACAAGGCAAGCCACGGTCCGATACCTATACCACTCGGCTACCGCGGCCACACAAGGTGGGCCAGAATTTATTGTAGAAACTTTAAGGGTAGACACAAGGCATTGTAACAACCATTTATTTTATTGGAATCTATGGTCGAAAGTGACGTGATGATATAAAAACAGTGGCAATAAAAGAAAAGAAAAATGAGATTATCGGTTGGTTGGGAAGCCATCGTTCAACATGATGCGTCTCAGTAGGGGAAAGCACCATTCGTAATTAAACTGACGTCTACGATGGGAGACTGTACGTATGCCGGAAAATCAGACATGCATTACATTCTCAGCCGTGCAAATTGTACCAGCAGAGATGCACCACGAATGTATCCCGCACAGTTTCCTGATCTATTTCAGCAGTTACGTCGTGAAGCAGTTTCGTTCCACGTTACCAGTCAAGCTACAGGCCAACTAAGAACTGTACAGAGTCCAAGATTGGAAGAAAGCATCTTGAACGCTGTTGCTGATATATCCGAGTCCCGTACAAGGACTGTTGCTCTTCACGCAAGTGTGAGTCATCACACCATTTGTAGAGTGTTAAACGAAATATACTTACACTCCTTCCTTTTTCAGCGAGTACAAGCTTTGAATCCATCAGATTATCCTTTCCACCTGAACTTCTGCTTGTGGGTGCTATACACTAGTGTGAAAAACTTAAGCAACAGGTGGGTTTATTGCCATAACTTCACGAAAAAACATCTGAAAGACATGATATTCAGAAATGTGGGAGAGTATTATGTACGTAAAGGAGGACGAAAGCATCGGCTCTGAAAAAGGAATACAATAGATACGGTATGGAATCAAACAAAAACAAGCTTTATTGAACGCATAGTAGCGTGACTCATGATTGTCCATCCAACAGGAAGAACAACAAGCAGATGTTCCTTAAAATGGTATATGCCCTCCCCTCACTGCAATGGTTGCTTCGCACCGTCTCCGTATACTCAGAGCCAGCTGTTGCAACATTTCTTGCGGTAGGAGTGCCCACTCGTCAATCAGCATCTGTTTGAGTTGTTGGATATTCTCCGGATGATGTAAGCGTACTGCAAAACATCTCCCCAAAGCATCCCACAGATGTTCGATGTGATTTAAATTTGGGAAGTACGCTGCCCAATCCATTCGAGTGATATCTTCACTTTCCAGCAGCTCCTGAACAACAAGATTTCGATGTGGCCAGGCATTGTCATCCATAAAAATGAAGTCTGGGCCAATGACAAGTCGGAACAGACGCACATGGGGAAGAAGTACCTTCTCACAATAGCGATCCCCGATTACAGACCATCTGTCGAAATTGTGGAGCTCAGTTCACCCGTTCAGCATAATGCCTCTCCAGACAAAGACTCCAGAACCACCGTAACGGTGTCTTTCCTTGATGTTACTGGTTTAAAACGGGGTCTCGATCTCTCTCCAAATCAAAACGCGTTGAGAATCGCTTCTGGTACTGAATCGACTCTCATCCGTAAAGAGGACACGACTCCATTGATCAGTTGTCCGGTTTTTTTGTGCTCTCTGCACCACAGTAAACGGTGGCGTCGGTGGGTAACTTTCAACGGGATGCATCGTTCAGGACGGTGGGTGAATAGGCCTCCTTTTTGAAGGCGTCTGGCCACAGTAAACCGCGACACTTGTCACCCCGTTGCTGTAGAGAGTTGCTGAGCAATGACGCTTGCTGACTGCCGTCGGCCTTTTTTCACCTGCAGGATGATACATCGGTCCTCCCCTGCAGTAGTCGTCCTCGAACGTCCACCACCAATCTTTCTAACAGCTGTACCTGTGGTTTGGAACGCTTTCAAACACGCGAAACGACACTTTTGTTGATTCCGAAATCTGCAGCTACACTGGTGACAGTACGCCCCTCCTCCAGCTTTCCGATTATTCTTCCACGTGTGAAGTCGTCCAGGTGATTTCTTTTAGCCATATTTCATGAACTGACTCACTGACACTTGTAGCGAATATGTTGAATTGCGTCTGCGTCCTTCATTTTGTTCTACTGTTGAGCTGAGCGCGCCGACATCACGTGTTTTGCGTACGCTCACGTCGTCTCTGACGTTTCGTTCCTGATATTTGTATACGCATGACATTTCTACTGACTTACGTGTTCACTGTACTGATCTCCAGGCCTCCTTTTCTGCAATTTCATGGCTATTTGCTTAATTTTTACATTGTTGCTTAAGTTTAGCAGACCAGTGTAGAAATGTGCGCTGCAAACGGACTTCATAGTCCCTGTGCTATTTACAGATGAGGCTGCATTTACACACGATAATGTCGTTAATACGCACAATTCCCATATGTAGGAAATAGGAAAAATTCACTGGCTACGTGACTAGATGCGTGTCAACAGCGATTATGTGTATATGGGGGCTGGTATTGTCTACGATTTTTCATTGTTTAAGTTACTACGGGTGCGGCTTTATGTTGTGGAGGTTAACTTATTTTTCTGGAACAGGTGTTACCAGAACTGTTGCAGGAAATCCCAACTGTCATTCGTAATCGCATGCGGTTTCAGCAAGGATGTGGGCACTTACCTGAATGCCCCACTTCGGAAGCGATGGATTGGGCGTGTGGAACAATTCCTTGACCAGCCGATCTCCCAATTCATGGAACCTCAATTACTTTTCATGGGTCATCTGAAGAATCATGTTTATGCAACTCCCCTTGTATCGAATGAGGATCTCGTTGCTCGAATATCCTAGGCCACTGTTTCTCAAACTGGAGCGCGCCCTGCTGGGGGGCACGAGCATATCGAAAATAAAAGATTTAAAAATAATTAATTTACTGGAATGAATTAAAACAAAATACTTTCAGACATAATAAAAAAATGCACTTTTACTCTGATATAATTTATAAGCTTGCGAGCGCGATATTAAATTAAAAAAAATAAAAACTTCTTCAGTACCTAATTAGTTGTCTTTGATCCTATGACCAAATAAAAAAACTTTTATTTAAATTGCTGTAATCCCATGATGAGAAATTTTTTTTATTACGTGTTATTTTTAAACCTAACATACAACTCTTTCAGAGAAAAAACAGATCCCAGACGCAGAATTGAAAAAAATTTAGGAACATAAAAAAATCATCACTGTCATTATTTTTGAAATACTGCACATTATAGCTGCAATCTGTTTAACCTTCTAAGTTATTGGTACAGTTAGTTATGACCCCTCTCTTAAGTGTTTTTTCTCATTTAGGGAAGTTTTAAGAAATGTATTTCTTTGTTACACTTTTTTCCATGAAAAAGAGTTTTATGATATTTGAAAAACCACGGGGAGCACTTTGAAGGATTACTTGGCCAAGACTTACGAGGTTTCTATACATATGAAGCATAACGCAAAAACCGTTTTAGACAATTTCATATAATCATAATGAATACACTTTTTACCCGGAAGTGGTCGCGCGGGACGTACAGATCACGAAATCGTTAATTCGGGCAACACTGTTTATTTGTTACCAAAAAAATGGAAAAGTCCTTGAAAGTAGGTACGTATATAAAAACTTCCTCATAATTAAATTATTCTCTGGAATCACGATTTGTATCGTGTACAATAAATTAATTAAAAAAAAAAGGATTAGGGTGACTCAATAACCCCGCTCTACTGTACCGAGTGCGCGCCTAATCCCGGGTTAAAACATGTTGAAGTCTTTTCGCTTTAAATATTAAAAATAATACAGTTATTCTTCATCGGAATTTTATATTATTATGCATTATTTAACATCAAATATAAATGCTTATTCTGTGAGGCTTAAAATTACCATTCACTGAAAACTAATTATAATTTGAGCAACCATTTACAAAAAAAATAATTTTACATTTTTGTAAACATTGTCGAGCATTTAGCTTTACACTCCTTACAATTCAGCTATTATATCAGTAATGTTTTATTTTCTTATAAATGAACTCGAGCAAAGATCGGGCACTTCAGCCGGTATAGTTTTAATGTATCAGTGCTGCACAGAGTATTTTATAACTAATTAATTAATATTAAATTAAGAACAAGTTTAATAAGTATTAACGACTTCCATGGGCTTGTCTTGTTTTTATAAGGAATGTTTTTATAAAGAAATGAAAACAAAGTTTTTATAAGAAAAATGCTTATGATTAGAAATTGACCCTCTGAGTTCTTTTTCTATATTTAGCAGATATCTATATTTTGTCTTCTAAGCAGCCACCGCATCATTTTGCAATAAGTTCAATTTAAAAATTAGAGAAAGGAAAAATAAAATAATAGTTAACCTATTATTTTATTAAAATATTTATTTTTTGCTTAAAAGTAGTATACAAAATTTTAATACTTATGTTACTAATTTGTATGGTTTATAATAAAGATCGCCTATTGTAGCTTTAGAGTCAAAGTGCATTATTATTGCATTCAGTACATTACTAATGTATAAGGGGGCGCGATAAAAATTGTGGTTGAAAAGGGGTGCACCAGTACTGAAAGTTTGAGAAGCACTGTCCTAGGCTTCTGAACGTGTGCTTGAAATACATGGCATCTTTGAACGAGTACGCCAATCCCTCTACGAACGTTTTTTGTGTTTGTGCCTCACCGCGTCATTTGCAGCCATATATCCCTCTACAAAGAGTTACTGTTATACAATGTCCTGTACGAAGCCTTAAAATTTGTACCATGTGTTCAGGACCAACCTGTATATGTCTTGCAAGTTAACTGTTCATATCTTAATTTCTTTAAGAACGGGAAAACAGTAAACTCTCTCGAAACATATACTCAGAAAATAAAGAATTCCCTACAAAATAAAAATAGTTTTCTTTAATTGTTAGTCATTTCAAATTTTTAACAATTTTAGTTTGGTAATAAAAATTATTTTCACCAAAAACAATGAATTCAGCTGACATAATTTACTTTTAAAAAACAGTTGTCAAGAAATTTAAATGAGGAAAAATCATTGCACATGCTAAATTTTTCAATTTTAAAAATGCAGCCAGAGCTTTATAAATGCGATATATCTGAATTTCTTTCTCCCTAAAATTACGGCTCATGGAGAGAAGACATCTAACAAAATTATAGGACAAATAAATATGCGTAGTAAAAAGAAAAAAAAATATTTTCCTCAATTTTACCCCATTATATGAAAGTTTACATATTTGTTAAATAAAAAACGATCATAAAATGTGACGATTTCTGGTAGAGTCAATTCGCTTCCTGACAATGCTTTCACATAAATATTAGTTATATATATATTATAATTAACAACATTTTTACTAAAATCTAGCACATATATTAACCCTCTGGGTGATTAGCGTCCTCCTGGAAAATTATTCCGAAAGCGTTTACTCTTATTTTGCCGTTCGCTTTAAAAACGCAACATACTTCTTTCCTTTCCCCCTTTTAAAACTTGGGAGGTCGAACGGGGACAATTTTATGACTTAGTTCGGTCACTTTGTCAAGTAAGAACCAAGAGATCACTCGTTTACAGCTAACTGTTAAGTTGCCTTGGGCAATCTTGTATAAAAGATGTAGTGCAACTGGGTCGTTTCTCCTATATGTTCAGTCACAGTAAAATTAAAACAAAATAAAGGGTAAAAAAAAAAAAAGGGAAAAAAATAAAATAAATAGTGTGTTAGAAGTTGAAAAATAATTATATTTTCTTCAAAGAAAATTTATTTTTCTGTCATTTTTTCAAAAATTAAAAAAATATGTATTTTTTGGTATTGCGATTTGAACCAGAAAAACCATCCTGTATTCATTTTTGAATATGAGAGGAAGAAAACGCGCTCACTTTCCTGTTTTCTAAAAAAGTAAAGAGGTAAAAAGAGTAAAAGAAAGCCCTATCTCTTTTTTTAAACAATAAGACAATAAATGGTGCATACGGTGATATACATACGATGATTATATTTAAGAAATAAAACCGATCTTTCTCTATTCAATTACATTTTAAATTTAAAATAATATATAAAAGAATTTCCAATACTTTTAATTTATTTTAATTAAAATCATACAAATAATATTTTTATGTTAACTGAATATTTTTCGGAAAAAATCTAAATTTCCATTCCTAGTGCTCTCCTTTTCGAACTTCTTGTATTAAAAAAAATATATTTTCTGCATCGGCATTTGTGATGGACATAACACACATTCATTCAATAATTTTTAATTTTAATGGGGGATATACTTCTTCAAATGCCGCGTGAAAGTATTTCTAACCATTTTCTACTCAAGTTCAATTTTTTATCTTTCTGTTTCTTTTATTACAAGAAAATGTCACACATCGATAACTACATTTTCACACAATTCAATCATTACAAATTCTATTGTGAGAAAAGTTCTCCCTAATTAATTTTGTCTTTCAAAAAACAGTACACTTAAAACAATTTGGTTCAGTGAAGTTAACCAACATTTCCACAATGTATCCATACCAAATTTTAAAAACAAGTTTAACATTTTGAAATGTAGCCTGTATTAAATTTTTTGAGTATACACAAATATTTCCTGCTGTATGGAAGACATAGTATGAGATGTGGTGTGTGGTTTTGAAAGAATGTTTTCGTACGTGTAGACTATTTTTGAAAATTTAAATATCACTGAAGCTGATCATATAACTGCAAATGAGCCTTATTTTAATGTGTGCTGGTATCAAAATAAAACACTTTACTATTAAACAGCCTATGAAATTATACTCAATATCAAACTATTCGCAAAATGGCTTACAACTTCTATTCAAGTTGTAAAGAAAATGAACCATAAATATATCTTACTGCGATCAAAAATATTCATAATAAGTAAAAAAATATCCTATTCCTCCACTTATTTCAGTACATTTTAAAAACTGTAGCTGAAAGCAATTTTTTATATTTATAAACGAGGCATAAAAAGCTCACACAGTTATAAAAATGTCTTTATCATTTTTGAATATACTACAATAAACTGTATATGGATTGTAAGATCAGTTCTAAAATTTTAAAAGCTTTTAGAAGAGTAAAAAAGATGTAAAATTTGGGATTGATCAAAAGTTTAATATACATGTTATTTATATAATATGTTATTTTACATGTTATTTTATATACATGTTATTTTAATATACACAAATATACATGTTATTAACCAAATACATTTGAAAAATCAAAGTTCCTTCTGAAATAAACGTAATCGAAAGAAAAATGTTTAATGGCGAATGCGTGGAAATACCAGTTTATCTAAGGGGTATCCCCAAAGTGAGGCAATCCTCAAACTTAAAACTCAAACTCAGTAGCACAACAATCCATGAGGGCCAGGAACTACTATGTCCATCCCAATATACATGACCATTGGACACTGATGTGCATGGACAGATGCCCCGAATTGGTGGTCTGTCTGAAGAGTGACTTTCAGTGTTTAAGAGCCCAATAAAATCTTGGTACTCATTTATCGACCCAATGTAGCGGGGATGAAAGGCAGAGTCGACCTTGTTCAGCCCGTTAATAGAACCACAGACCTGTGGTGTGGAAACACGATACACTACCACTCGACCGTATTCGGTGAAAAATAAAACCTAATGTTGGAATCTTATATAATTCCCTAATGAATGAGGGAGTCCAAACATTTTTTTCCTTTTAACTGTTTAGACGGAAATGCTTAGTTATGAACATTTAACAAGTTGCATAAATTAAAATTAACCGTTATAGTTTACATAAATTTTAAGTGTGTAAAAGGTATATTTTGGCTGCACGAATTAATTTTATAAGGAATACGGTTACGAAAAAGTAGTACAAATCTATCTAAAGTAGGGTTGGTTACCTGAGATATTGTAAAACACAACAATGTATTGGAAGCCATTTCCACAATTCGTTGTTATAAAAATGTATGGAAAATTACAAGACTTATTCTTGCATTTGTAATTTATATATTTTTTTTCCTGAGAACTTTAAAAGCTAGAGCGGTATCCATCAAAACCGCGGGTACCTCTCTGTTTTTCCTGATCGCCCCTGACTAAGCCGGCTCTGCCATAGTAAGTGAAAATGCCGTATTTTGTTTGTCAAGATCATAGCAGACTGCATTTTTCATGTATTTTAGATGGTCGTTTTATATTTTCTACATCAATATCTTAATGTCTGAATTTAAAATTACGTAAAATTCTTGACATTCGCATCAATGACCATTAAAATTTTGTTAGTATATGAATGTGTTGTCAAACGATTACATGACTACTATTAACATATTATTTTAACCATTTAATTAATATTAAGTATAAAATAACGCACACAATTTTTCTGAACTTTAAAATAAATATTTCCAAAACTACTTCAGATTTACTCAAAATTTTTCATTTGTGACGCTTTAGCTTCTCACTTTTGCTTCTATGTAAAATTTTTTGTATATTCCTCAATTTTTTTAGTATATTTTTTGCTCTTAGCATGCAGTTTTCAACTGAATTGTATGAAATTTTCGAAATATATTAAAAAATACTAAAGAAGTTGTATAATAATATTTGAAATTCATATTATGCTTAAAGAATTGCTAGAACTTATGGTAAATAATTTTTAACTGCGCGATACATTTTTTTTTTCGAAATTTCAAATGGAAATTCTAACTTAAAATTTCTAGCTTTATACGGTCGAGATTTCAAAAAATATCCAGATTTTAATTATTCATTCATTTAGCTTTTAAAAAAAGATAAATGTTGAGGTATTTTGCATAAAAAGATATTTTTGAATAATAATTCAAACGTTTTTTAATAGCTCGAATTTAAAATTGATTTTTATGTTTATTTATATGCATACATGTCTACTGTAAATGTTTCCGTATATTTTTAATTACCATTTATTCAAACAATCAAGTTATAAAAAAAAAATGTGGGAAAATCTTCATTCATGTTGTCTTTGATGTAAACTGAAGTTCAAGCACTTAAAATTCAAATATAATTCGGTGTATTTTAACAATATATAACTAGGCACTATACGTAAACTTCCCTGAACACTTGGTCTTTGAAATCTAAAAAAAGAACTAATAGATTTTAATTAGTTTTTTTTCGTTATTATTTTTGTCAAAGTGTAAGAAAATGTTTCAAATTATTTGATGAAGTTTAAATTTATTCATTTTTAGTGGTTGGAAAGTTTAAAAGGTTTCAAATTTTAAAGTGTTTGGGTCTTATTAATTTTTTTGGCATCTTATAATGAAATAATTATGTTTCAAAAACTGAAAGTATTGATTAAGATAAGAAAAATGAAGCGAAAGAATATACTTAAAAAGTTAATTTGTCTAACTATATAAAATAGCAGATTGCCCTGACACGCCCCAACTTGTTACAGTTTCAAATTAATAAGAAACCAAAAGGAAATTGTACTTATGTGTTGTGACTTTTCAAAACTTTTAAAATACAAGCTAACAAACAAACACTTCCTGGGGTCTAAAGAAATTTTCCCTGATTTTTTACGATTGCTCCAGGGTCAAAACACGGGGTTCCCTGCGAGCCATACAACTTCCTATCAGTGTCCTGCTGTGTTGCTTACACCGACCCTAATTATCTTTCAAGATGTTAAACCTTTAAAAGGGGGAAAGGATTTCAGAAAAGTTCGGTTCAACCGCTTTTGAGGATGTTACTTGAAAGCAAAAAAACCCGTGCAGTGCATTTTCGAAGCATCTTTACAATGACGGAATTTTCCGTGTGGAACGCTTGGAGGGCTATTATACCTATTTTACTGTTATTAATATAATTTTCCTGGAATTTTTGCTTTAATAAATTTATTCTCTGCTGTAGAAATGAGTAAAATAATCTATATATTATTTGAAAATAAGATGAGAAATCTGTTTTACCTCATAAAAGCTTAGAATTTGTAATATATATTTTAATATGTACCATGTCTTACATTACACGTAAAATATTAATAATACTCCATGGGAAAATATATTTCAAAGTAAATTTCATATAATTCAGGTTTCTCATTTAGTCCCTTTCAAATCTTGTCATCCTGCAGACAAACCCTCAAAGGGAAAGGGAGGTGTCTGTACAATCCTACAAACATGAGAGTTACGAGAATGGGGGTCGTTTTAAGTATTAACTGTTAACCGCCCAACGGCCACGGCATGGGAATTTTAACTAGATCCACAGACCGAGCGTGGTGAAAAGCTTTTGGTTTGCGTATATCATTACTCTTGCATAAATCAGATGAGTTCTGGATTTGACTCCACTTTCTAAGCATGGGGTGGCTACGTTAAAGGAACCTTTATTCATTTAGGAGGGATTTGAGATAAACGATGGAGTAAACGCCGGACTTAGAGAGAAATTTCTGAATGGAGTTAAGAAAATCGATAATCCCTTATCAGCAACCATTTAACTTAAAGCTCGCAGCATGCCATTGCTTCGTTCAGTTTCGATGTGAAGTAGGATTTGACAGTCTGTAGAGTTCTGATAAATGATACAAATGAATCATTGTATCGTTATAGAAAATCGTTTTTAATCGTTTTCTAATGCAACTAATACAATACCGCCTTAATTTAATGTTCTATGAATAATTTTACATCTGGCGTATGCACATTGTCTAACAATGTTGCCTTCAAAATGAATCATTAGTAAAGTTTGCAAGCTGTAATTGAGGAAGCCTCGATGTTGAAACAAGAAATCAAATGATCGCAATCGAGTTATACAAAGCATTGTTTAATGCATTAAATATACAAATCTAGTCCATATGCAAAATGCTATGCCTCATTTCTGTTTCCTTTTTCATTTTGTTAGCTTTTTGTTAAAGCTGTCTTAATAGAAACGCCATTTTAGAATTCGTTTCATTTTCAATGAGCCATGGTACTTCAGTAAGGCATATCGCAACAATAGAATCTTATTATCGATTTAATATATCTATCAGCGTACTGAGAAGAAATTAAAAATGTATTCTATACGGATATGTAAAATACTGATCGCTTGGAAAAATTTATATTTCCGGGGAAGAGCTCACAGTAGAAATTCATGAAAGTTTATGTTGCAATTAGTATCCAGATGAACTACGGTCTCAGTTTTGTGTATTTAAGACTAAATAATCTGAAATTTAAGTTCCGATATATATATGATATAAATCATTGAAACTTTAATTTTTAGAAAATTTATTTATTAGAGAGTTGAGTGCGAAGTATTTTAATACCGATATATTTTTCAATTCATGAATATATACAATTAACTGTTTTGTAAAAATTAAGAGAGAAATAGAGAGCTTAAGAATATTGTCAAATTTATTTCCCTCCTTTTACATAATATAACTTACATTTGGATTTATTATAATACTTAAATCTAATTTAAGGCTACCTTATTTTGAGAGACACAATGAAAGTATTTATTATTTATATAGTATTTTGCTTATTCTCTTCATAAATGGTACCTTAATTTTCCCTATATATTTATTTCTATTTCTCTCTGCATAAATATCTGATTGAAAAAATTACAACATCAGGAAGGAACCACGTTGATTAAACGAAACTTAAAAGGAAGCAAAATATAGAAAACAAGTTCGAACATTCAAATGACTAGCAAAGTAAAGCAAAACCACATGTGTAAGGGTTGACCCTCTTAACTTCCAAACAAATCATGTAAGAAAATCACTGTAAAGATACATCTATTTATATATAAAGGAGAAATGCGACTCACTCACTGTATAATCACGATATCTCCGGATCTAGAAAACCTACAGACCTGAAATTTGGTAGGAATATTCCTTTCATGCAGTAGAGATCCGCTAAGAAAGGGTTTTATGAAAATCAAACCCTAAGGGTTGTTACGGGGCCTTAAGAGATGTTATAGACAATTATATTCTTATTTAAACAAATATACGTGCAGTCTTGAAATTTGGTATGTATGTTCCTTTCATGGAGTAGAGATCAGCGCGGCAAAAGGGTTTTACGAAAATCCAACTCCAAGTGGTTTTGTGGAGGCTTAAGAGGCGTTATAGATAATTATATTCTTATTTAAACTATTAGACGTACAGTCTAGATATTTGGTACGCAGATTCTTTTCATGGAGCAGAGGTCCATTGTAAAATGATATTTACGAAATTCAACCCACAAGGGGCGTTGCTGAGGCTTAAGATGCGATATAGATATTTATTTCCATTTTTAAACTATTAGACCCATCTGTTTGAAAATTAGAAGGTATGTTCCTTCCATGGAATAGAGTTCCTCTAAAAAAGAGTTTAGCGAAAACCGAACCCCAAGCGAGGGGATGTGAGGGGTTAAAGAGAATTATAGAAAATTAACGATTTTGAATTGCTTATGCCATTTATTTGTAATTTTGTTAAGCACGTTTCTTTAGTTGAATATAATGCCACTAAGAATAGATTTTACGGAAATCAACTCCAGGTGAAGCAAGGGAGTTACTGGGGTGTATTGATATACAGAATGCCTGTTTTTGAATTACTATGATAATGAAATTTGGTTTGCATGTTTCTTTTGTTGAATTGAAATCCACTAAGAGTGCTCTCAATGGGGTAACGGGGCAAAAATTAGCTCTTTTAAATTTAGACTTGAAATTTAGCACACATGTTTATTTTGTGAAGTAGAGATCCACTGAAAGTTGCTTTTTCGGAAATCCACTTGATTATTGAGTTAAATGAACGCAAAAAATCTTTCTTTTTCTGTTTTATATATAGATATTATTATAAATTATAAATCATAAGTAATGCCTGTTTTATATCAAGAGGCTGCTAAAAACTGATTTTAGAATACAATCGAATCCTTAATGCTTGATATCAATAATTTATGTATATATGTAAACAATATGTTTTTATAAAAAATAGTAAAATATCCAGTGGAGTGGGTGGGTAAAGGCTACTTGAAATATATGTATCGTCGTTTCATTAAAGTAAATGATCGCTTAGAGATCAATAAACTTCACAAAAACGCAAACTGTAACTAATATAATTCTAACAGGGTCGCATGACTGATTTCTGTGAGGGTGAATTTTTGAATCGTAAGATCACTACTAACGTAGAAATAATCTCAGACCGAGGGAAAATGATGCACGTGGAGAACAGACATGCCGTGGAGAAAAGACCATGCAGAACAGAAAAAGTTGAAACACCTGCATTTGGCTCCGTGATACGACATCTAGCGGAGATGAAAGACGGCTCATCCAACATAATAGCATAGTGGTGAAGGACATTATTGTTTCTTATCGTGTACTGGTTTAAAATTAAGAATATTTATGTCATTATCGGTCCCTATGGTTCGTCAATATATATTACATAATGAACTACGCACGAGGTTCCCTCTTTCAAGATTTCTTGACACTGTACCACAACGTCTCTGACTACATTGTTTTCACTTATTTTTAAAGATGTGCCGATTAATATATAATAAGTCTTCTTCTTTGATTAGTATGCCTTCAATTTAGATTAAAGACTACATTATAACATGTGGAACGCTATAAAAATGAATCACTTTTTAATGAGTGTCATTTAGCATTATAGTGAGCATAGGGCCTGAGATTCTATCGAATATCAGAGCCGATATCAAGTTTTCAAAATTGTGGAGAACTTTAACAGCAGACGCTGCAGCTGGTAGAAGTTATAGAGCTCGAGGTTCTAATCCTCACGCAAAGAAACTTGGATTTGTATATCGCCAGACTACTGGCAGTCCGCACGTTGAATGAAATGACAAGCCTTCTCCAACGCTCGACAATTAACATTTTTTCTGTAATTTTGTTGTTCCCCGAACATATCTTCCATTCAGCGTATCTGAGATAATACCGGTTGGTGACTGGTTCGTGTCACTCATCCGATAAAGAGTACAGATTAAACTTTGCATTAGATCCAGTTCATGTGGATTCGATGTGTGTGTGTGTGTGCAGGCATTCATCACTGATGGCTGATCAGAATGTTTATATCCAGCATGACTTTTACTTTATTGATTCGTGAATTTAACCTTTTATTTTAATCACTATAATGTCTTTAGATCTGAACTAACTACTATTTGTGGTGCTCTCGATCATGCTTTCAACTCTTATTAGGGCAGTAACCGGATCCTGACAGACAGCAGAAGCTCCATCCAATATTTGAAGAATCGGCCAAAAATTATGGACAGTACTGGTCCAGCTATTTTATCCAAATTACCTAGGCTTTTCAGAGGAAACAAGTATGTCTAAAGTGAATACCATCACATGTGTGTGTGCCTGGGAATGAAGCAACTGTTGAGCTGGCTAGTAGAGGTTGTGATTTTTCTAACCCCAGTTCCACTGACTTAAGCCATTCGGAAATTCATTGCCTCCAAAGAATTAAATAAATTTGACTTGACGAAAACTCCTGCTCACCACTGGTACGCAGCTAAGAGAGTCCTGGCCTATCTCTACAGTGCAGGAATTTCAGGGCTCAACAGACGGCTTTGGCTCGCTTTAGAAGCGGTCACCTGCGTAGTATGACTTTTGTACACGGGTAAATTCTTTCATTACCAGCCCCTTTTTCTCTCCCAGCTTCTCCTCTGCTCATCTTCTGGACTGCTGGGGTATTTCTCTGTGACAGTTGCTTGAAAATCAAAACCTCTAGTGTGACACTACTATACGGAAAGGTCAACTGGACTTGGTGTAGGCTTTCCAGCTCCAAGGGGATTGGAAACAGCAATAACAAAAATCTCTATAGATAATATGTGGGGAAAATTTCATATAGATAACATATTTATTTGTAAATATTCTTTCACAGTTTTGAAATTTCACCTATCTACTCAGATATAAAATATATGATGAAAAAAAGAATGAGAATGTGTGAAAAATTAATCAATGAATTATATGAAAACTAATGTACTTCTTTTGCATAGAAAAGCATTGTAATATATTTACAATTATTATTCCTTTTAACATGGTTGGATCAGAATATACTGGCATGAGAGTAAATATCTCTATTATATAGACTATATACATGACTTAGAGCCAAAATTGATTTAATAGAGTTTGTCCTGAAATGTTTGCGCTCAATCAAACTGAAATACATATTGAAATCCCATATTCATCCTATATAATCCTATTATAAATTATATAACTATGGCAGGAAGACAGCTGAATTGCGGTTCTATAGTATATTATATAGATTTTATCATTAGATATATATATTATTTCCTAAAAATTAATTCTGGCAGTATTTATGCTTCAAGAGTCTGATTATATCAGCACGTTCTTAAACATTTTGGAAAGTTTTTCAGAGTTTCTGATTTTTATATTAAAAGAGAGAGAGTTGTTGACTTATTTAAAGAATTAAGAATTTATGTATTTTAGCAATTTTATGTAGATTTTGCAAAATTCAAAGTTGGCTAAAATAATTTAACACATTTCGTAAATTATAATTAAATGAAACTTTTATTCTGTTTTTTTTTTTTTTTTGCTTTTTGGCAATATTGTTTTTCGGATAGTAATTTAGTATTCGCAACAAAAGATACTAGTATTGTAACAAATTAAAGCAAAATATCATCAAGAATATAATTCCCATTTTAATGAAAATTAAATTTATTGTATTTGTCAATTATGAAATTATTAAAATAGTCTGCAGAATAACGAATTTTATGTGGATAGAGGAAAGAAATAACAATCAAGGATGTGATATATATGTCTACGTGCTCGTGTAACGGATAGAAAATTCTTCAATTGTGTGAATACTCATATTATGTTATTTTTCATTCCTACGAAAAATAAAACAGCAGAAGAAATGCAAGCATAATTTTTTGTATTCGAAGCAATAACAAATGATATAATAAAAGTCGTATTACGCGATCGTTTCTTTTCTTTAATAAAGTAATTAAAAATTTAGATGGATATATTGTTTATATATAAAACGCGTGCACATAAACATGTATTGATGAAAAATGCCAAATATCTGTACTTGTAAAAAAAAGAAATTATTAATGATACCCTGACTATCGTATTAATTTTCTTTACTTAGATTTAATGCTATTGGTTTGACGTAAGGTTTTCTTAAATGTATATATGCCATGTCCATAAATTAAGGATAATTCAGAATCACACAGAAATTGAACTCTAAAATAAAAATTTCACCTGTAGAATTATAACACACATCTTGAACAAGAATATGAAAATTACTGGAAACCACGAGATGGCGCGGAAAGTACGTCACAATGACGAGAGTGTAGGAGAGAGATATATAAGGAATGGTAGCAAAAAAGTAAAATTGTTCACAAACGCTTTAAAAGCGTTTCAGTGCAAAAACCGCATAGTTATGGCACAAAGAAAGTATTTGGATGATTTTTTACGTGTTAGAAATATTGGACGACTGGAATGTGGGCGTACCCAGCTGGAAGTATCCGAGGAACTTCGAATCGCCCAGAGTGTCATCTCCAGGCTTTGGCAACGATTCCAAGATGGTAATGTGAGTAGATGTTACAACACAGGTCGCCCCCGAGATACAACGCCGAATGAAGACCGGTATTTGACAGTTACTGACAAAAGAAACAGACGGAGCACAGCATCAGACCAGTCTTGTCAGCTCTCTTCAGCTACCGGTACGACAGTTTCAAAGCAGACCGTGTACAGACGCTTAGGACACATTGGTCTATATGATCGTAGGCCCGTCCTATGTGTTCCACTTACCGCAACTCACTGTCATCTGAGATTTACCTGCAGTAGAGAACATGCATTGTGGACACCACAACAGTGGTCTTGTGTAATGTTTTCCGACGAGTCCAGGTTTAGTGTTTGCAGTCTGATTCTCGCCGGATTTTAATATGGAGAGCGCCAGGTACCCGTTACCACCAAGAGAACCCCATTGAACAACACCGTTACTGTGGTGCAGGATGGCTCGTTTGGGGAGGAATTTTTCTGGGTTCCGGAACTGACCTGCATGTTCAGAGTGTAACGATGACAAGCCACATCTATTGGGATGTCATTCTGGAACAACATGTACGTTTGTTTCGGGTCGCCATGGGTGCTGAATTTCTGTTTATGGATGACAACGCCCGTCTTCACCGTGCAAATATTGTAGACGAATGCCTTCAATCGGAGGATACCACCCGTATGGATTGGCCAACATACTCACCGGACTTGAGTCCAATAGAGCATGTGCGGGATATGCTTGGTCGACGAATTGTTGCCCGTCATCCTCCTCCTACCTGTCTACCAGAAATTTGGAGGGCATTGCTTGATGAGTGGTGTAATATTCTCCAAGATCAGATTGATAATTTGATACTCAGCGTACCTAGACTCTGTAAGGCCTATATTGCATCGTCCGGGAGACATACTCCGTATTAATCATCATACTAACCATGTTATACTGTTTTTTGTAAATAGGTTCTTTTTTGAAATTTGCTCCAGGGAGTAAAAATCGCAATTTTTATTAATTATGACAAACATATAGCATCTTTTTTGCTCTTTACCTTTTGTTTAATAAATAGACCTTACAAATAAGTGAATTTTTTTTGCTTCTGTCTCTTTCTTTGCCGGAACTTCATTATCCTTAATTTATGGACATGAGTGTACTATTAACTTCTCATCTATCAGATATTTTATCACAGAGGTCAACACCAAATAGATTGCTAGAATTTTGTTTGTTGAATATAGTGAGGGTTTTTTTAAAAGGAAAGAGAAATAAATGACATCCAATACTTTCTTATTTCCATTTTTTAATTCTTTTTTTTCTCTTTGAAGAATACTTGTATTTTTTTTTATCTTATATAATGCTCTCAGTTTCACCAATGTTTTCGATATTCATAAAAGGGTTGGTACATTATTTGTATTTTTTTTTTACTTTTGACTATTTCCGATCATATTTTACATATTAGTTCCAGTATTTTTAAGTTCCTTATATATTCTTAAGTAGATTACTGTTTAATAGTGATAGAGATTATACAAAGTTTTATATTTTTAGAGAAATTATTTCACTTTTTAAAAAAATAAATGTTTACTTTCCTACTTTAGCCCAGTAATATAAACAACTAAAATGAAGACTGGTGCTTTAAAAATATGCTGAATCCGACGGTAGTATTTCTAGTTCTAGGAATTTGGAAAAGTATTTATGTGATTATTCTACTTTGATTCGTTCTGTCTTGACAGATATATCTAGTAACGTAAAAAAACAATATATAAAAATAAGGTAATATAATAACAATATATTTAAACCCGGGAGAAGTCATGTACTGGATACTAAAGTCAAATGGTCGTGCATTTCTTTAATGATTATTTTTATTGTACACGACAGTTGAATCATTCTTTGCAAGTATAATTTTTAAAGAGAAAGACTATTTAGCTTCTTTCAAGGACATTTCAAGTTTTCTTTGATACTTTGAGAAAAAACCCCTGCCAAGTTGATCTAAAATATTCCATATGTGTGTGACTTTAATAAATGGTACACATCATAGACACTTTCCGCTAACTTTACAGGAATGATTTTTTCAGATAAAACTGTCATATTGCACGCAAATTATTATAATTTTATTGCCAAACAAATATCATATTGATCTTTTTCTTGCTCGTTTTTTTTGTGGGCGCTGTGTGTCTTGTGGTACACTTAGGGCTTTGTATCTTTTTATGTAGTTCTTTAGGTAGCCTTTGTAAAAACCTTTCTTCGACACAAACGTTTTATCTTCATGACATTTCTGAAATTTCCTTTCACTCTCATTATTACAATCCATTGTTTCATCAGGTCCAATTTACCTTGTTTGATCAACTTCTTCCGAAGTTTCAGCTTGTTGTTGTTGTTTCAAATGCAACCTGTCTGACGTAGTTAGATCGAGGCCCACGGAATTCATAGTGGCAAGGGGCTAGATGAAAGCCTGTCTTTGGTCTTAGCCTTGAGCACCATACAGGTGACATTACGATTTAGGTAGGTGGGATACCCAAAGGAATGGATATTGCCAGAGCCTGTGAGACAGGTTGGAGTTCTTTACGATAGATGGCGACGCCATCGATCTCCACCTCCACAATTTAGGCATGGAACTGGAGGGGAGGGAAATAGTCACCAGTCCCCCGCACTCGTGGTTTCAGCTGCGACCATCCACAATATCACATTACTATCACTTTATTTCAGACCCACTGATTTAACGAGCACATACTCTGTGTGTACTCGGAGGGCATTTGGTGGCATCGGGCTTCGAACCCAGGCCTTCCGGTCTAGAGTCCGATTCTCTAACCAACAGGTTTACCCACGGTCCATTCAGCTTCTTTCAATAGGGATCGCAGGAACTCCATTTCCTTTTTCATATCATGTTAATTTACATTTATATGTTATAATGTGTCATACGACACAGCAATCAAAATCACTAAGCTATTCATAAGAAAGGAGATTGTTTATACAAATATTTTGGAACAAATATAATCGCGTGGGGATCTCAGTCACCATAAGATCCAATTTGTAAGGAACGATTGCCACTCCTAAAAAAGAGCGAAATGTGTGACAAAGACATTATAGTTCCCATGAAGACTGTTATATTGCAGGTTACTGACAAGGTCTTTGGTAACAAACAAACTTTTTTTTTCAAAATTAAAGATATCGTCAGCCTGGGGTGACTCTGTACGCCTTGTAGCTTATTTCGGTTTAAAAAATAAATATTTTTCTTAAAAAATAAATAGTGGGAATACATCGTAACTTCAAAATCGCATTTTGAAAGGGAAATAAAAGTATTTCGACAAAAGAATTTTTTTTTATAATTTTCTGATTTTAGTATTACTTATTTATACGTAATATTAAACGTTTTCAATGGTTCGGGGTATTCAAACACTTTGCATCAAACACACTTCTACGAAATATGTTCAAAATGTACTTTTCTCGTCTACTGTAAAAAATGAGTTTCAAAAGTTTAATAAAATGCAGAAGCGTCCATTCACAAGAATATACAAGATTACAAAATTATGCTCGAAATACTTTCTTTACGATATTTTGAAATACTTTTGCAAGGATTTCTTTTTTACAACATTAAGAAATGTGTGCATAAAAATACTATTTCCAAATCGCATTTTGAAGGAAATTTTGCATTCATTCATGAATACTGATGCGTGGTTATTTTTGAAGGAGAAAAAACAATGTTAGAGAGAAAAAAGGGAAAAGAGGGGGCTTTTAGAAACAAGATAACTGAAGCCTTCAGCTTGCGCTCGGTATTTTCCGATCAAGTTTTCTATTTACAGAAATTGTTGGAACAAATCTTCCATCTTGCCTAAATCATTCCCCGTTCCATTTCCGATTTCAGATTGTTTCTGTGCTCCAGACATTTTTAAAAAGTATGGATTTGTTTTTTCTTTTGTGAAAGAATTAAGTTGTAAGAAAGGTTTTACTGAAATACGTTGAACTAACTCAAGAAAAAAGAAATCGCACAAGTTTTTTTTTTAATAATTTTATTTCCATCCTGGTATTGAGTTCATTAAAGGTACATATTCTCTTTCGGGCCACTTTCTCTCCCAGAGTATATATATCTGTATAAAAATAAGATTATAAGGTTTTCTTACTTTTGCAGTGTATTTCTTGATTTTATAAGTATCTCTGCTTTGTTTGAACTATGTTAATAATGAAGATCAAATTAAATAGTAGCTTGCTTCAAATCTAAATATTATTTATTTGGTTATTTTAAAAATACTTACTTTTATTTGAAAAAAAATAGCTATTGTGAAAATCTCAGCATGTGGATTTATATTCTTGGCGTTTGTACTCCAATAAAGCTTTCCAAAGTAATTATATTAGAATTCCTACGCACTTTTAACGAACAAAGTAAAATTGTATTCATTATTATGACTAGAATTTCTTAGATAAGATTCTTCTGAGTTATTATATTCATAATAATAGGAATATTACACAAGATGAATGATTGTCTTACTATATAAACTGAATATAAATCTCTCCGCAATAAGCTGTTGTTGCTGCTAATGCTACCTGTCTGACGTGGACAGATCGAGGCCCCAGAAATTCATCATGGCAAGGGGCTAGATGTACGCCTGTTGTTGGCCGTAACCTTGAGCACCATACAGGGGACAGTACGATTTAGCTCGGTTCCACCCGAATTTAGAGGGAGAACACCCGGGGGTGGGTCAGGGGCCTCCCTCCTTACATCCACTGCCACCAACCTCACGAGAGTATTTGCGGCTCGACGGCTATTTAGAGTATCCGCATGCTGCGAAGGCACTATACATTTACAAATATCCATGTCTTCTCTGGGATTCAAACCCAGGCCCTACGGCACAGCAGTTAGTGTCGCTAACCACTATGCCAGATGGCTGACAATAAGTAACACATGTTAACTTATACCACATAAGGCATGTAAAGAAATATAAAAGCTATTGAAAATTATAAACCTTAATAATCCTACGTTTGAATAGCTATAATATGATCAAATCTTTCAAACTTCTAGATAAGCGATATATATATATATATATATATATATATATATATATATATATATATATATATATATATATATATATATATATATATATATATGTATATATATATATATGTATATATATATATATATAAATTTAACTTTTGGATTAATTCTGAATATATTTTATTTACTAAAAAAATGTTTGCTTTTGGTATAAAACGTAAGGTTTAATCATTACAAGATGAATATAGTCATGAAATAATCTTACGCCTAATATCTCAGTCTGTAAGAAATACATCATAAAGAATTATCTTACATTAATTTTGAAACATAATTAAAACTTTCATAAAGTCGAATTTTGTAAATTTTACATTCGAGAAGTTTGGAATAAATTAATCTTGGAAAAACTAAGGTAATATTCATAAAGGTTTGAAATTAGTATATATATATATATATATATATATATATATATATATATATATATATATATATATATATATATATATATATATATATATATATATATATATATATATCGTTGTTATCATATAATACATTGACAATATAAAATACTATTCTTTTTTTCTCAAGCAGTTTAAAGTAATAAAACATCAAACATTTTCTCAGCAAAAATTCACTTTATTCATAATGAATAGAAGCTAAATTTCCATGTGAATGTTTTAATCTAATAACCATTATGATCATCAAATTATTATTATTATTATTATTATTATTGAAAAATCACGAAATGGGTTTAGTTGGATTTTGTAAGAATCTTCAGCCTTTGTATGATCTGGTCTGGTACTTTTTTGCTACTTGGAAAGCCTGACCGTAGTAGCTCCAATCGTAACTTTATGTATTAGCCACATCATGGCTTCTAATTGCTTCATTGACTCTCTGTTACAGAACAATGGTAGGAGGCAAAGAGCTGACTTATGTGATATCTGCTTTAAAATTATCAATAAAAATAGAAGAAGAGGCTTTGTCAATAATGGCAAAAATTAAATGGATATATGTTCTCGAATACAATAAAATTTTAAAAAATGAATGTGATGTTATTTTTACAATTATTTTGCTTCAATAATTTTCAACCTCTTTTATATCGGTTGCAGACAAGGCTAATTGTTAAACAAAATTTTTTTCACTGTCAATTTCCCCAAATTGTTTTTTCTTTGTGTGTTTTGCAATCCATAAGACATTGTTACTTTTACTGTTATATATGTATCCGTCTTTCTCTATTTATATAGTTTATATTTATTTCAATTGTATTTTTAAACTGTAGTATCTATACTAAAAACTAATTTTTTATTTGCGGCCCTTTTTGTAAAAAAAATTGCTTTTTTTCCCTATAAATTCCAACTGGTACCGTTTCATCCTCTCCTATCACTTATACTCATGCTCATAAATTAAGGATATTTCAATATCATATGGAAATTGAATTCTAGATTAAATATTTCACATGTATAATTGTGACACACATCGTTAAGAATAATATGCAAACATTGCAGGAATCCACAAGATGACACCGATATTACGTCACAATGACGAAGGTGTAAGAAAGGAGTATTTAAGAATCGATGACAAAAAAACAGAATTCCTCAGAAGCATTCTGTACGCTAGTGTTTCTCATACTGTGGGGCACGAGCAGATTGAAAAGTCGAAAACAAAATATTATTTTAAAAATTATTAACTCACTGAAAGTAAGCCAACAAAAACATTCTGACATAATAAAAAATAAAATAGTTATTAACACTATAATACATTTATAAATGTTTCAGTACTTCACAACCTTTTTTGCAATTAATTTAACAATACTAAGTTAAGGACAAGTTTAATAATTATTACCAATGATCCCATGTGGGCTTGTCACATATGAAATTATACACAAAAATTAACTTATCTTGATAATGTGTATGGTTTATAGTTAATCCCTTAAATGTCCATTAAAAATTGCCCCATTCGTTCCCCAATGACACCATTTAGCACATTGGTAAGCGTATAGGGTGTATTGAAAAGGAGTAGGGTGGTAGAAAAAAAGGAATAAATAATCAAATCCCCTGAAATAAGTAAATCTTTGGCAAGCTCTGTCAATGGCATTTTTGGGGGGGTTTCTAAACCTTTGGAATAATTTTATGGATAGCAGTTCAAAGAAACGATAGTGCTTCGGAAAGACGTATAAATACGTCTGGAGCAATAAACACACTGGCTGAGCTAGACCTTTATATACTTCGGAAAACTTAAGAGGTTCAATTAGGATTGCAGTTTTAGCGTCAAGGTACCGTATTATTGAATTTAATGCATCGTTATAGTATGGAGGAGGATGCGATACAAATTATGATTTAATATTAGGTCGCAAACATTGAAAGTTTCAGAAGCACTGCCGTAAGCCACTGAGTGCCACAACCGAATAGTTATGACACAGAAGACACATTGGGATGATTTTTTACGTGCTACAATTATCGGACGCTTGGAATATAGGCACACTCAGATGTAAGTAGACGAGGAGCTTTGTGACGGGCTCACGCGTATTTTCATTAACATGTCCGTTGGATTATTTGGGGCCAGAGTTAATGACAACCTTTTTCCAACCAAACCAAGAAGTGAAGCGTGAATGAAAGATGCAAATTAGGAAGCTTTTAATAGAGTAAGCTGATTGGTAATTTGGGGATTGTTATGATAGTCCGTGATTCAAGTGTGAAGGGGTTTTGAAAGGTTAAGTGACAGCCAACAAAAGTTATCCGTGACAGGGAACACTTAGATCAAGGTGCATGTCATTGCACGCCTGTGAGCCGCAACTTCAAATAGGATTAAATAGGGCACCCGAGGGGGCGCTCTTACATTGGCTACCAACGAAATTTAATTTATATGAGCCCAAGGTAAGAGGCGCGAACGGGTTTAGTGTTTTGCCAGAAGTGTACTTTTCTGGGTCCGAGAATGTTAATGAGTTTTTGGAGGGTATTGGCAATCAAATATGATTACTTGAGATACCCAGTGATTTATCATGTGCTTATTTGAAAAGGTCAATTCCTAAGGAGGGCCCAAGATTGGTATCAGATATTCGGATCAACGTTAGTGCGGAATACAGCCACATACTTTGCGCAATTAAAAGCAACTTTGTCAAAAGCATTCCCTGCTATCCGTAATAAGAAAGATTTAGAAATAAAATTTTATGCGTCCCAACAGAGAAGGGACAATTAACCAACATATTTTGCATACAATCTGTTAAAACTGCATAAACAACTAGAACTGGGGATGTCCGAGGAAGCTTTAGTAGATCATATTTTCGTTAGACTCGAACCACAAGTCCAGGATTATGTGGAGGTTCGAAATCCGCAAAACTTTGTAAATCCAACAGGATGGAAATAACTTATGTTAGGCAGAAGAAGATTGCAAAAAGAAGCAGATTTTACATTGTAAATCTGACAAGATGGATGATACATGTCAATAAAGAAGATTGTAGTAGTTTTTAAGTAGCATTAAGTAGAATTAAGTTAGTTAAGGGGTATGTGGCCCTGGTTATTCCAACTAACCCGTTGCCTGAATAGGGCACGTTCATTTATTTTGTAAAAGAGAATCTACCTTGATTAAAATACATTACTGATAATGTTGGTCTAGTTAATTGTGTATTATTTTGGCTGTCGGAAGTTCAAATTAGAGAGGAATTTAAAAATTAAAGTTAAGATGAATAGTGAAAATTAAAGTTTAAGTTAAATATTGAAAATTAATGGTTAAAATGACTATTCGAAGTTAAAATTTAAATAGAGTATTGAAGTTAGAAGTTCAGAAAAATAAAATTTAGGTACGTAAGATCCTCAAATAAATCACGTTTTGCTTCTTGGAGGAGGTTGTGATGGACTCACGCGTCTTTTCATTAACATGTCCTTTGAATTGTTTGGGGTCAGAATTAATGGCAACTATTTTCCGACCAAACCAAGAAGTGAAGCGTGAATGAAAAATGCGAATTAGGAAGCTTTTAAGTAACATAAGTTCTGAGTAAGCTGAGTGGCAATTTGGGGAATGTTATGATAGTCCGTGATTCAAGTCTGAAGAAGTCTTAAAAGATTAATCGACAGCCAACAGAAGTTATCCGTGACATATAGCTCTTTGGTCAAGGTACATACCATTGCCCACCTGTGAGCCGCAACTTCAAGTAGGATTAAATAGAGTGGTACTTATTGGAACGATAAAAGTAAGAGTGACTATTTAGATATTCGTATATGTGATCGAAGTGGAACTGAGCTTAGTTATTGACAGTGTTCCGGGTTACGTTATTTTGAAGTTATATATAGTGTGTTTAGCCACCGTAGATCCTCTCAAATATCATATTATTATCTACTCTGTTAGAGGTTTAAGTTTAATATCTGTATAAAGTCATATTAAGATCAAGGCAGCTTCTAGTTCTTCATTTATTCCTACACCTCTAGCTCACGCTGATAACCAAGGAGAAGGATACCGAGGGGGGCTCTCTTCCAGCTTGGAACCATCCAAAGTGTCTACACTACGTTTTGACAACGATTCCAAGATGACAAATATATCAATGCAGGTCACTGCGAGTTACAACGCTACTTGAATTCCAATGATTTTGCAGCCTGCAAAAAGAGGCAGACATAGCACAGTATCCGACCTGTCTCGTCAATTATCTATAGTTAAGGGTACGATAGTTCCAAGGTAAACTATATTCAGATGTTTGGTGCGTGTTCGTCTAAATGGTCACAAACATATCAGATATGTTTCGCTCACTGTAATTCGCATTCGCCAGTGGTTAAACTGGAGTAGAGAACATGTAATGTGTTGACACCGTCACAATGGACTTGTATAATGCTTTTCGACGAAGCCCAGGTTTAGTTTGCAGTCTATTTCATGTGAAGAACGTCAGGTTCCCATTACCACTAAAACAACATCATTAGAAAGCACCATTATGGTGGTGCGGGATTTCTCATTTGAGGGGAATTATACTGGGCTCCAGAACATATATGCATGCACAAATTGGAACCACGACAGGTCAAATTTACTGGGGTATTATTCTGAAACAATATGTATATTAGTTAAGGTGTGCCATAAGCGCAGGATTTGTGTTGATGGGTTACATTACTTGTCCTTACTAAGCAAACATCATAAAATAATGTCTTCAATTCGAAAATATCACATGCATGAAATGGCAAGCATTCTCGTTTGCCTTGAACCCGATAGAGAATGTGAGGGTCATGCTTAATCGATAAACTTCAGCCCATCAAACACGTCCTACATGTGCAACGGAATTATGGAGAGCAATGCTTGTTGAGTGGAGTAATATTCACCAAGAGCAGCTTGATAACATGGTATTAAGTATACCTACGGATTGTAAGGATTATACACTGCTGGACAATTGCTAAGGACGGATAACACTATCATCCATAGCAACCACAAAATGAAATGAAGCAAAATGTGGAAAATTAGAATAAGTGCGGGATATTAGTAAGAAGAAATATGAGTATGCAAATTTTTTTCCACGTCTGTTCATCACGTGATAGCGTTCATAAGAGCTTTAAAGGTATTGACGCGTGTGGACAGTTGTTATTTCAAGTCAAAGTTTTACAGGAAAGATTTAATAGACGAACTTAAAATTTTGGCATGTCTTCCCGACATCACATAGATGATTTTATGCAAGGCCGAATTATTGGAAAGATCGAAGAAAGGCGAAAAATAACAGATGTTGCCAGGGAGTTCAACATCGCTCACAGCGTTGTTTCACGGCTGTGGAAGTCATTTAAAACTACTGGAATATGAGTAGTAGACGGCACGGGGGAGGTCGTGTTAGAAGTACGACGCCTTCAGAAGACAGATATATCGTCCTATCAGCAAAAAGGAACAGGCGCACCACAGCTCAGCAGGTGGCAAATCAGTTTCTTGCATCCTCAGGAAAGCAGATCTCCCGAAAAACTGTTGCCAGACGTTTGAGGGGAGGAAGACTATATGCACGCAGATCTGTTGTGTGTGTCCCATTGACCAGACAGCACCATACTGCCCGTTTGCAATGGTGTTGTGAGCCTCACAATTGGACTGAACAGGACTGGACATGCGTACTATCCTCAGATGAGAGTAGGTTCAGTTTGTCATCGGATTGTAGACGCCTACTCATCTGGCGCGAGAGTAGTACTGCTGATCGTCCAGAAAATATCCAGGAAAAGACCGATATCCGACATGCAGTATCATGGTGTGGGCCGGCATCATGATCAATGGCCGCACGCGCCTACATGTGGTTGCGAATGGGACTATGACGGGCCAACGATACATTGATTAAGTTCTACTTCCTCATGTTCGTCTTTTCCGTGGTGCTGTCGGTGATAAATTTGTTTTTATGGACGACAACGCAACATGTTATCGAACACTCGCTGTTCAGGATTGTCTAGACAGCGAGGGTATTCAACGTCTCGTATGACCAGCGCGTTGTCCAGATCTAAACCCCATTGAAAATGTGTGGGACGCTTTGAGGAGGCAAGTTGCTGGTCGAAACTATCCTCCGACAAACAAGAACACCCTCATTCGTGCACTCACAGAGGAATGAGATAAATTGCCTCAACAGCTGCTGGATAATGTTGTGCAAAGTATGGTACGGCGTGTGGAATGTTGCATCACAATCCACGGTGGACATATCCCGTACTGATATCTTTCTTTTAGGTGCCGGCTGACTTTTAGATGCTTTGTTCCATTTCTCCGTTCGCAGATCAAATGAACATTTTTTTTCTTTCACATGTTTCACAGCTTTTGTACTTTCCAGAACAATAAATTTTCTTTATTCTAATGTCTGAACAGTGTGGAACTATATTTCATCCTACTAGGCCTCGTGTCTCGCTGAATGTTATGCTACATAGCAATTTGTGATCCGTCCTTAGCAATTGTCCAGCAGTGTATTTTATCTCGTGGTAAACATACACAATGTATTAAACTTATACCAAAATATAATTCTAAGCTTTTGTTAAAGAGTCATTTCTTGTAATTTCTGCTGGAAGGAAAAATCATACTTTTATAAATGATATCATACATGCACCATATTTTTTATTCCATATCTTTTGTTTAATAAATGGGTTTTAGAATAAATCAGGTTTGTTTTCTTTTTTTCTAGACCTATATTTGAAGGAGCTGGCATTGTCATTAATTTATGAACATGAGTGTAGCTGGTGCATGTGTCCTCCTGAAGCTTCTCCCGAAAGTCGATTCTGTAGGCACTACTGTTTTGTAGCGTCGGACTCGTTGTTTGAATTAAGTAATTGAAAGGCACAACATTGTTTGTGCAGAATTACATTTTTGTCTGCAACACCTCAATGGTAGGATTATAAATGAGACATTTTAGAGGTTGCTTAACTATCTGCTTAGGGTGAGTTATTTTATGTGTTATTACACTTATCCTGCACCTGGTATTATGATTTAGGATGGTATTGAATTCTACTGCCGTACTCTCCTAGTACGCGTTGCGAGAGCAATGACTAGTTAGCGATATACCT
Organism: Trichonephila clavipes; assembly: GCA_019973935.1. Lineage (NCBI taxonomy): Eukaryota > Metazoa > Arthropoda > Arachnida > Araneae > Nephilidae > Trichonephila > Trichonephila clavipes. The sequence goes on from BMAU01018203.1 coordinate 414,467, forward strand.
CTGAGAGTGGTTTTTTTTACGTTCAAAGCCTGCCTGCGTCCACATTGCAACGGAACTTTGCACGAACAAACGTGGCACGCTGCACTCAATATTTAAAAAATTCTCCTTGCCCTCCAAATTGTGTTGTTGCTATGATGATCCAATCTATCGCTTTCAAATTGGTCGACGATCGAAGAACTATTGACTCAGCAAACTGTCACCTGTTTCTGCACAAGACAAATTTCGGAAATTTGTGGAAGCAGCTAAGGTTACCATACACCAGTAAAGCATTCAAGGTTTTTTTCATTAAATGTCGAGTCATGCTGCACTACTAAAGTCAACCGTAATGAAGAAATTCAAAACTGATTTTATCGCTTTCTTTATACAGAACACTACATTTCTGTTTTTTTTTCTTTTTGGGTCTCTAATAAATTAGGTTTTGATATATTTTGTCCTTCTTAATATTACATTTTGTATGATCCCAGCAGTGTATTATTATTTGCAACTTGCATTTTTTATATGTAAACTTAATATAAAATTAATAAATATAAGTACCACAGAGATATAAGCTTTTTTTTAACAATTCCAAACTTTTTTTTTGCCATCTGAACTTTTAAAATCTTTTGGGGTTAAAATTAATAAGCAGTTTCAGAAATAAAATCAAAAAAAACATTCTTAAAAAAAATACTAGTAACATTTTAAAAATTAAACAGCTTATTTGAAATTAAATGTTTTTATATATATATATATATATATATATATATATATATAATAAATAGAATTTTCTCCATTTTCTTTGAATAGAAAGACAATAAATTGTATGTATTGGATTGTTATTCTAATGCTTTCTTTCAAATAATTTTTATGAAAACATGAATTCTAAGTTAATATTCAGTGCCTCAACGTAATTTATTAATTTTTCTTTTTAGGATATGTGAGGAAAATACTGAAAATATTTTAACGCAGGATTCTTTTTAATTCACTTTCAGTCCTATTTATTATATTTTATTCTTAATGAAGAAAACTTAATATTTTCCTGTTCAGATTAGATAAGCAAATTTTTCACATAAGGCTATTAAATTACACTTACTTGAAACTAAAACTGTAACAAATTTACTTATTAAATGGCGTAAGTTTCTGAAAGTCATATTAAATTTTGTAAATTTTTAAAATAAGTAAAATTAATACTTCCCAAAGCAACGATCCCAGCAGACCTTAATATTATATTTAACGATATGCAGAAATTATAATATCATACATGCTATATATTTTTTCCATGAATTTATTTTGTATCGGTGTGCTTAAATATTTTTAGGACAATTAATACCATGGAAAGTATTTCATTTTTTTAATTTATTCATTACAACTTTACATAGAAATAAAGCATTAAAGTAAGTTTTTTATAATTTTCTCAGCGATCGTTCTGATTTGTCTTTTCCAAATGTGTACGGAAAAATTCTTTTACAATATAGAACTAATTGTATCATTTAATGTAAGTTAAATACGATTTCAAAAATTCATTCAGAAATAAATTTAATAGATAAGCTAAACAATCATGTAGATAAATCTGCTTCTTTTTCTAAAATATTTATAACTATTAACTATATGTGTATTGAACTTTAAATAATTATTACAAATTTAGTCTGAATTTATTTTTTAATGCTTTAGTTTCTGGGTGTTTTTCTAAAGAAAAAACACTTAAATTATATCTAATTTTTATAAACACTTTTAGACACCAATTAGCATAATTATATGAGCATTTGTCAAATAAATTTTAAAATTAAGGCTTAATTTTTAAGTTAAAGCTTGATTTAAAATTAGCTTGCTCTCGTTCTAATTGGTGCATAATTGGATCTACACTTATCAAGTTTTGAAGTGAAGCACACTATTTATTTTAATTTTAGGGAGTAGAATTTTCCATTCTAAGCAATAGAATGGATAAGTAAATAAAAAAATAAATAACATGTGAATAAAAAATAAATTTCTAAGATAAGCATTAAATTCCTCTGCTAGCCTTTGAAATATATATCCTTAAAAGATTTTGTCTTACTTGGATAAAGAAATGTAATAAAACATCTAGCAAGAAAACATTGTTAAAATGAGAATAAACGCCTCATCGCACTAAGACGAAAAATCAATCATTAAATAAAAATAACTTACTAATACATTTTTTTGCATTAATTCTTAAGAAAAGCCATCAAAGTGTTGGAAGTTTCATATTTATCTGATAAGACTAAGTGGACAGAGGAAAAAATAAATTGTTATAACCTAATATAAACACCAAAAACTTAAACGCATTCCACCTCATTAATATGGAATGAAAACATTTCTTTTTACTTGTAAAATCATTGGAATATAATTGAACACATTTATATAAAATCTAAACTGGTTATCAAAGAGGCGCAACTAGGCTTTAAAATGTGTTTATATACTTATTTTAAGTAACGAGAAAATAAATTTGAAAGTCAAAAAACAGTTTCAAATAATCATAAGGAACAAATTTAAAAAAAACAAAATGTTCAGTTTACTTTGTTCACTCATTTTCTTTTAGTAAGTGACGTTTAAAGAGACCCAATTCCTTTATTCAATCACATATTGGAATTGTAAAGTAATCAATTTTCAGTACACATTTTTGCTGAGGGATAAATTTTGTCCCTTAAAGAAATTCAATTCATAATCCAAGTTCAGTAAAACTTATAAAATTTGCTAAAACTTTAAAGAAAAATTAATCATGAATATCTATAATAGATAACTCAGTTGGATTAAAATTTAATATATATATACATTTCAGATAATATATAATATAATGATTTGAATAATAGTTAAATGCTATTTTCTTATTACAAAGCTTGTTGTCAAAACAATATTTAGGGCTCGATTAATATATTTGTAATGATAATTAAATGGAAGATAGGGTTTTAATCTGCGTAACTTTCCTAAGCACAATGGGAAAATATGGAATGCTATGAAGACATTTTCAAAAGTTTTAAATAAGTTATGTTAAGCTTCGTCCATTAGTTCTTGTGTGTGTGGTATTCATTTGAAACTAATTAATATTTATAATGAAATTTTATATTTTTTTTATAAATTTAATACCCTAAAAATTTATTTTATGTTTCAGTTATAGCTTTTGGTCGTAAATGTGATGTAACAGACAAGCTAAATGACTATTATTTTCCCCGCGAGAGCATGACATGGCTTAAAAGAAGTAACATATTTGTTAAGAGTATCCTCCTCTTCAGTTAGTTGAGACTGCTAACAAAGAAAAAAGTTTGAATATAATCAATCTCATTGGAGGAATTATGAAATAATTCATCTTAACATATCAAGATTTCAAATACAGTGAAATACATTTATAACGCGGAAATAGCTTTAGAAATATCGGCTAACACAAACTAATATACAACGATCCCAACATAAAATTTGATTTCATACATTTTTTTCTCTTAACAAAAAACGAAAATCAATTAACATGAAAAGATTTCTCTACAGGAAATGAACAAAATACGAAAAACATCTGCCAAAGTTTGAGAAAGTGTCTGCATTACTGGACTATCTACTGCATCATCAGAAGAATCCGTTCTTGTAGATGAAGATAATGTCCCAATTTGGGCAGACAAATACATGATAGAGACTGTCCAAGCTCAAAAAGTATCAATGATGCAGATTCCGATGAAAAACAATTAACTAACTAATATAACTCAATTTTCCGTGTCATTCGAAATTATGAACATCATGAAAAGTATACGTAGTTATTTAGAGGCAAATTACAATAGTAAAATGAATAACAAAATGGTACACATTGAATACTTTGTTGGTAACTTGATGCTACAAAAATAATGAAAAAAAAAATATCAGATTATTTTACAAAAACTCAAAAAAAATGTTTGTTTTTCAAAAAACATGAAAATTTTGTATTAAATTTCATTAATCTCATGTGACTGTTTTATTTCACTGATTTTTATTAAATACATAAATATATATATATATACATCAATGTTAGAAAATGTAATCTAATAAACTGAATTTTGTTGAGCAAACGTTTTTTTTTGTATACACGCTCGTATGTTTTTTCGAATATATGTGCGAAAAAATATTTCAGTTCCTTTAGTTTCATGATAAGCGATTTTCACTGTATTTGGAACGACTAGTACTATTAAATAGTCGTTCCAAATGCCTACAAATCCAATTGTGGTACCAAAATAATCTAAATACACAATGTGAGGCTCATCTCAATTTGCCATCATTGATACAAATTCATCTGGAAAGTCTAATTGGTACCAAACCCATCTAAGAATGCTTCATATGTACAATATTGGATGATGTGGGGAATATTATGAAAGAACTTTCAAGAGAATATTTAATGTATTTGAAACCTTCAGCCACACGTACACAAAATTTATATTTACTATTCAAAAAGGGAAATCCTCTATATTCTACAAAAGAAAATCGTTATAAGCAACGTAGCTACGTTGGCAGATAATATGGGTCTGGATTCAGATTTTTTTATACTCCAGTTTTAGTCACTCACTGGAATATAAATAAAATTGTCATATCTATTAAGATATCTAGCGAAGTTTTTAATCTTGAATGTGTCCAAAGTGCTGAAAATAAAGTGAAAGGAAGCAGTAAGTTTTTGAGGTAAATTTTGTGTGTGGATACTGGTACTTCAGTTGAGATGGTTTATTGCATGAACGCGGTTACTTATTTGATAGCGTTAAGTAACTTGGAAGCGGTGACTAATTTTTCATTTTTGAAGAACGAAAAGCAAATTATGAATTTGCATATTCAAGATGGAAAATCAAACTAAAATTCCACAAAACTGGTATGATTAGCACTAGATTTGTGCTCTACATCTTACATGGTGAACAAATTCCCCCAAATCTCAATATCACTAAAAAAATTTGCAACAAGTTGTAATAGGATGGGTTAATGAAATATGACCATTCACCAAATTTGAGTGGGGCCGTGGGTAGTCTAGTGGTTAGAGCATCGGACTCCAGACGGGAAAGCCTGGGTTCCACCAAATACCTTCCGAGTACACACGCAGAACGTTCTCGCTAAATCATTGGGTCTTAAAGTCTTGTGGGTAATCGCAGCTGAAACCACGGGTGCAGGAGAATGTTTCCCTCCTCTCCAGTTCCATGCCTAAATTGGAAGGGTGTAGATAGGTGGTGTCGCCACCTTTCGTACAGAAGTCCAACCTTTTTTAGGCTCCGGCAAACTTCATTCCTTTCCTTCGGGAAGCACACGACTACAACAACAACCAAATTTGGTTTCATTGAAGGACCAATTGATTACGAAAAAAGCTATATATAAATTTGATACATACCTGAACTTCAATCACACTGATAGCATGTTCAAGAAAATTAAAGCTATCTATAAAACAAGGTATTATGTAACAATGTATAGATAAATATTACTAGTGTTTCATTGACAGAGTCCCTGAAAGTTTAAAAGCCATATTTTGTCCAAACAAAGGTACAAATATGATTTGGTTAAATCAATGTCACTCTAGAGGTATTTAATACGTACACGAGATTTATGTAAAATATTTAAAAGAATATATTTTAAATCACTTCAACAATATTATTCGCTAAACATTCAAAGTATATTTGCAAGAATTGTTCCCCTCGCATCCAATTAGAACTCCATTTATTGGAGTAATATCACTGAGGAAAATTGTTGATTTTTTGTTCCGTTGCAGATAATTAATTGCGAAGATTCTAGGACACAAAAATGAAAGCCTAAAATTAATATGTTTCCCAAGTAAGTAAAAACTACCTCTTATGTGAGTTAAATTATATATTTTACACTTTTAATACAGAATGTCTTTCACAAAATGTAAAGCTGACTTACTAATTTGTTTAAACTATGTAGAATTAGATAGATTATATGAAAAATATCGAAAACAGCATTTATCGAAATAAATATTATATTCTTTATTATTCATTTTTTTTATTTTCAACCAAATTTTTTTAACTAAAAAATATTTTATTTTCGCTTGGATAAAAAAAAAATACAATTTTTAAAAAAGCATGGATATAAATTTAAACCTATTTTATATAACTCGTATATTCTTCTTCACTTAGCTAAATAATTACTCAAAATGCTAAAGAAAATGTTTTAAATGTTTTCTTCTTATTATTATTTCAAGAGATTAATTTTTTACATTGCTTTTTAGATTAAAAAACATACATCAAATGGTTTTAAGTATTTTTTAAAGACTGAAGTACTATGAAAACAAAATTTGCAAATGCGCAAAACATTTCTGTATTACCTAATTATAAAAAAAGTCAGATAAATAATTTTCCCAAGCAAAGTAGAATATGATATATTAAAAATGAAATAATTCTAAAATGAAAACAGTGATTTCTCTGCATTTTTATGTACTCTTTACTTTCTGTATAACAATATAGCTTGACACTCTCTTTAGACAGTTTAACATTGACCATTTGCAGTATCGCTATCAAATTCAAATCTCCGTTATCTCTTCCTGACTTTCAAGATATCAAACTGAAGTCAAGTAACAATTATGCTTCAAGTTCAGGATAGAGTGCCAAACAAAAGTATACTCAAATTCTCCCATTAAATATCCATTATGTCCTATTGAATCATAGTATTTCTAAAGCTCGACTACAAAGCACGCTTAAGTCTTTTGATGCTTCGGAAAGTCATTCAAAAGCTATTTATATTCATTAGACGCGTTATATGGGTCTGTCACTTTCAATTTGCGTCACTTGGGTTGTTGTGTCGAGGCAAAGTACTGCATATTAAGAGCATTTTCCGTATTCTGAATAGAGGAAGTTATATGCTAATTTTTCTTCTTTTATTATCTCCAATACAAAGTTTCAAAGTGTTTTGACAAAGTGTTTGAACCTATAAAATTAAATATGTATTAAATTTATTACTTGTTTTTATTCTGTTTTTTTTGCTGTGATGCTGGATGTAAATATGAAATTAATGCCAACAAGTTTAAAATATTATTTTATTAAGTAATCAAAATGCCTGATTATTCATCTGACACGTTGCAAAATTAAATTATCTTAAAAAATAAATTAAAAAAATAAAAATAATTTTCAAAGAAACTCCCTGTTTTATTGCTACTAGAATTAAGAAATTGATTTGAAAAAAACCCCTCAAAATGCTTATTATATTTTATAATTATTTAAGTCCTTTTAAATATTTAGATTATCTTTAAAAAATGAAAGCTAAGAGATACTGCTCCTGTCGTCAAAGTAAGTCGACGGTTTTAATTTCACTTTGATTCTTGTTAGTCTTTGTATCACTTTTTGGATTTAATCATAAATAAAGTAACATTTTTATAAAATCGTATAGTTCATTGATGTATTTCAGGATCAGAATGTCAAAGACATTCTATTTTAATACACCTAATTTTATTTTAATGTAAGTAAACATTTGTTTTATATTCATGACAGATAATTCTTTTACAGAATTTCAGCCAATATTAATTATGAGAAATAAATTGATGGGACAAAGAGTGTATTTTAAATAAACGGCCCCTTTGGAGGAAGTGTTTTTGAACAAGAACATTTTAATTAATGGTAGAAGTAAAAAATACTTTGATATGCACTTTTAAAAATTGAATGAAACGATAAAAGTAATTATTCAGTCAATTTAATGCTAATTTGTATAAATTTTAACAATAAGAATAATAATTATGTAATGAAAAACAGCCAACTCTAATGATTTATACATGAAAGAAATTTCCAACATTTGTGCATTAAGTTTTGCATTTCTTTAAACAAAAAAAAACGTATTTAGGAAAAATAATTTCTTAAATGAATTTGCTAATACAATGCTTTTCAAACGTTCGCTACTGGTGACCTAGTTTTCAGTCAATTTTTCTCGCCCCCTACCACCCTGCATACAATAACTGCATTGAATGCAATAATAATGTACCTTGACGCTAAAGCTACATTACGACCTTAATTATAAACCGTACAAGCTATATAAAAATAATTAAATTTTGAACTTGTTACTTTTAAGTAATATAGATATTTTAAGTTACTTTTAAGCTACAGAATAAATATTTTGTTACTTTTTTTAACCTAAGTTTTAAATTGAAACGGAATGCAATAAACTTGCAACGTGTACAGTTATCATGTCAAAATGTATTTTGATTTGCTTCCTTTCATTTTTTTTAGTTTTTATTTTCAACTTTTTGATACATACATGCCCCCCCCCACACACACGTAGGGTTACCATGCCTTCCTAGGGGATACCCACAGTTTGAGAATCAATGTGCTAATAAATATGTATTTAAAAAATATTCATTCGACTCGGAAAGATGTTACAAATAAAATTCAAGCAATCAATTTAAGTTGAATAAATTACAAATTGTGTGCACTATAAAACTCCTTTCAAGAGATATAAAAATAAATTTATTTTCAAAAATAGATAAATTTTTGACCGTTCTTAAGAGTTATTTATCTTTAAAAAAAGCTGATATATTTGATTTTAAAAGATACACGATTACTCCATTACAACCTCATAAAAAGTGACTAAAATTTCCACATTGAAAATTTCTATTCCAGCTAATTTTTGAATGATGATTATATTTAAAAATAAAATTCACCCATTGTAGCATTAAAGAGTGTATTTATATAGATAAACATTTGTACTGCATCGGAGTGAAAAGTTGGATTGAAGCTCAGCTCTAAAATAACTTTCCTTTTGAATAAGAAAATGATATTGTAATTGATTGCGTCTATTTACGGTAATTTAAATAATGATTTGAAATTTAAGCAACTTTCTAAAATACTAAGCAGTGCTACAGAAGCAATGTTCAACTATTTTCGAATAACCTACACATCAGTAAAGAACATTCATTACATAAAAATAACAGATACATTAATTTTGTTACAGAAATTGTATATACGAGAAGCATTAGTGCTAAATAAATTCATGCATTTTAATTTATGAGTTTTAAATAGGACCTTAACAAGAAACTATATCGTCATCTAAACGATAAATTGAATTACAAATGCTTCATCCTATAAAATGTAACTAAACCATTTATTCGAATTATTTGCTCTTTTTCTATGATCTGATATGTATAGTAAACAGCTTTACACTAATAAAAAAATAACAAAAGGAAAAGAAAATAGTAAAATTGGAAATAAATATATTTTGCAATAAAATCTGTTTCATTATATATCTATTTTAAGAATCTATTTGAAGAAAAAGGTAGAAAAAAGTGCTTTTATTAAGGTCAATCATTAATTTAAAAATAATTCTTTTTTTCCCATAAAAAAAAACAAGTTTAAGGTAACTACACAACATTAAATAAATGTATATGTCTTAATGCTCTAAGAAGGAATAAAAATAACTCTCTATTTTGAAACAGTATTCGATTTCAAATTAGGGTAGTTGGTTACTTTGTTTTTCTCAAGAAATATTTTCTTAAACTTGAACGAGTAAAAACAAAGCAATTTTTCTTTATTGTGTAAGCTATTTTATTCTATATTCATATAAGGCAATCTTTATTTACATGTTTTATTTAAAGAAGATTTTTTCCCCTTAGGAATACCTTTATACAACAGAAGAGTATTCAAGCATTACATTGATAATATGCATAGAGTTATTTAAAGAATATTTTTGTATTATTTGTGAAAGTTTTTATATTCAAATGTGCATTTAAATGTCTTTTTATTATTTTAATTAAATTATTATTTTGTCATGTTTAATTAGTTTTGAGAAAAATAATATACAATATATAACAAAAAAATGTACAGAAAAGAAAATGATTAAAACTTCAGAATAATTGAAAGATTTATTTCAGAGTTACATAGTTACAAAGAAATGCGTTTCTCAAACTGTGTGTTTACAGCGTTTCTCAAACTGTGGGGCGTGCCTCCCTGGGGGGGGGTGCGAGCATATCGAAAATAAAACATAAAAAAAATCATTTACAAATAAATCCTTAAGTAAATCAAAATACTTTCTGACATAATAAAAAATACACATTTACACTGGTATAACTTTTATGTATCATCTGCGACATTACGTCATCATAAATAAAAACTTCTACTTCAAATCCTCATTAGCTATCTTTGATTCTTTAACCAAATAAAAAACATTTTATTTGATTTGCTGTAATCCCATGATCAGACGTTTTTTATTACGTTTTCTTTTCAAACCTAAAATACTACTCTTTCAGAGAAAAAACAAAACCCAGACGCATAATCAAAAAAAAATTAGGACATTTAATTTTTCATATCATTGTTATTATTATTGAAATATTGTATAGCTGTAGGCAGCAGAATGTGTTTGCTGCTGTTTGACCTTCGAACTGTCTTCTACGGTAAATTACGTCACTGCTCTTATGTATTTCTTTTTTCATTTAGGAAAGTTGTAAATAAACTTCCTGCTACGCTTTTTTCCTTGTAAAATATTTTTACGATTTTTGGAAAAGCATGGGGAGCACTTTGAAGGATTACTTGTCCAAGATTTACTTTTATGAGTATTCCCAAACATATAAGGCATAATGAAAACGTTTTACACAGTTTTTTAGAATATCTATATTGTATTAAATGCACTTTTAACTCGGGAGTGGTCACGCCGAGCACAAAGTGCACGAAATCGGTAATTCTGGCAAAACTGTTTAATTCTTACCATTGGCCCTGACACTATCCCCCTGTTTGGCAGTCTTAACGGGAACTAAAATATATTTGTCACATATCTCCCTCTTCTTTCGGGGGAGTGACAAACATTTCTTTACAATCTAAAGGTACTCATTTTGACTGAGTACTAAGTGAGATCACTGTTTTTTAAAAAAATATTTTCTTTGTTCAGGCTACATCCCCCTCCGTGAAAAACTTAGTGATTTCGATTGCCTTGTTATACGACTTATTGTGGTTTGGTAAATGAGCATTATGAGCAGTTAAATGTTTGGTGAATGATCAGAATATATATATATATATATATAAATCGGCAATTTTGATCTCTATTGAAAGAAGTTAAAACTGATAAAAAATGGATGAAGCCGCTGAGAAATAATGCATATTGAAGTAAATTTGAGGAAAGCGATGAACAAGAAACGAAAGATTAATTTTCAAATGCTAACCAAAAGAACTCTATCAACTAAATTATGAAGCCACAAGTATCAGAGTCATAAAATACTTTGTCAAAAACACACAAGCAATTAAAAGTTCAACATGCTAATCGTTGAACATCAAAGGACAGTAAAATTACAATAACTTGAGCAAAATATAACAGTTTTACCTGCTAATAACATTCCTGTAATGTCAGCTAAAAGTGTCTGTGATTTGTGTCTTTCTTTAAGGGCACGCACCTTTGAAGCATTTTAGTTAAGTTTTCTTGTATTTTTTCCAAAAATTATCAAAGAAAATTTGAAAAGTCCTTGAGAGTAAGTAAGTATATTTTCTCTTGATTAAATTATTCACTGAAATTATGATTTATATTGAGTACTATAAAAATAATAATGAAAAAAGGAATGGGGTGACTTAATAACCCTCCTTGACCATTAGTATAGAGTCCTTGCTCCAGGGTTAAAACATGTTGAAATCGTTTCGCTAATATTAAAATAATAAAATTAATCTTTATCGGAATTTTATATTATTGTTCATTCTTCAACATCAACTCTAAATGCTAACTCTGTGAGGCTTAAAATTACAATTCGCTTAAAACTTATTATAATTTGAGCAATCATTTTTAAAAAAATCATTTAACATTTTTGTAAGCATTGTCGCGCACTTTGCTTTACTCTCCTTACAATTCAGCGATTTTATCAATATTTTATTTTCTTATAAATGAACTCGTGCAAACAGCGGTCACTTCAGCTGATATACTTTTAATGTATCAGTGCTGCATAGAGTATTTTATAACTAATTAATTAATACTGAGTTAAGAATAAGTTTAATAAGTATTAACGACTTCCATGGGCTTGTCAAGCAAAGCAAAGTTTTTATAAGGAATACTTTTGATTAGAAATTGACCCTCTGAGTTATTTTTCTATATTTAGCTGATATCTACACCTTGTATTCTAAGCAGCCACCACATTTTGCAATATGTTTCAATTTAAAAATTAGAAAAATGAAAAATAACATAATTATCCTATTACTTAACTTTTTCTTTTGCTTAAAAGTAATTATTACAAAATTTAATACTTATGTTATTAATTTGTATGTTTTATAATTAAGATCACGTATTGTAGCTTTAGCGTCAAAGTGCATTATTATTGCATTCAGTATATTATTAATGTATAAAAGGGGTGCTAAAAATTTTTATTGAAAAGGGGAGCGCCAGTATCGAAAGTTTGAGAAGTACTGCAATAAGGTATTCACCCATCTCTAGCCTAGATGCAGGCTGTCACACGACGATGCACAGAGTGATAAGGCACCCTGATGGTCTCCTGCGGTATTTCTTGCTTCATTTTCTCCAATTTTCGGGACAGGTCATCAAAATTTCCTGGTAGATGCAGTCGCCTTCCAATCATATCCCAGAGATGTTTGATTGGAGAAAGATCTGGCTGACCAAGGAATTGTTTGACAAGTTGTAAGGCAATTCATAGCAACATGTGCCGTATGTTGTCTGGCATTATCTTGCTGAAAAATAAGGCCAGCATACAGAAAAAGGAACGGTAGCAAAACAGTTTAAGTTTTACTCAGTTCCGCACTGTTCTACGGTGCTGTAAGAGTGCTTCTAATGACAGCCAACGGGATCCAGCTGTCAAAAGAAATTACACTCCAGGCCATAACTCTTGGTTGATGGCCTGTGCGGCGTGCAATAGTGAAAGCAGGATGACCACACTGCCCTTTGCATCTCCAGACACGTCTTCGATGTTCATCAGGACACAGTGGGAAGCGGAATTCTTCGCTAAAAACACTATACGACCCCAGTCAGCATGATTCCAACCTGATCGAGCCAAGCACCGCTGCAATCAGGCGCGACAGTATGCAGACGTGAGTGGTAGGTTGCGTAGCGGTCGGTACGAGCATAAATCTTGCTCCATCATCCATTTGTGAATGGTCGCGGTGGACACTCGTCTGCGAGTCACACGTCTGATTGTTGATAACGATGAATTAGGAGCTGGGACAGCTGATTTTGACAATCAATCTTTTCCCCCGATCTGTTGTAGTCATAGTTTGACAGCTACCATCATGAAGCAGAATTCTTCCATTGTCCACCCATTCTTGCCAGCATCTTCCAATGGCCGCATCGCTTCGACCCATATGACGAGCGATTCTCCAATTTGCCCAACCTGCCTCTTTCAATTGAATGATACGACCCTTTCAAACTCTGACAGTTGCTCGTAATGAACTCGAATTCTGCAGTGAAGCATTTTTCAGTCGTTGAAAAGTATCCTTAATCGCAATTCAACAAAAATTTTGACCATCAGGTTGAGAATCGCTTCTTATAGACACCGGTTGAGTGCACAGTTCCGATGCGTTGTAGCTCCCGCTATGCATTCAGTGGACACCAAATTTTAATCATTTGCATGTCCGGTGAAAATATCTTTGCATACCAGATTTCATAACAATCGGGCAACTCCTTCTTAGTGTGTGTTTTTTTCGTTTTGTTATAAAGTGTATAAAGATAGACTCGAAAAGAAAAAAATGAATAATTTATTATTTGAAAACTCAATTTATTTGGAATTATTCCGAAATGATTTGTTTTCAGAAAATAAAGTTATTTATTAAAAATAAATTTCTAAAACATTCCTAAGAATTCGAGTTATTTTTTTATATTTTTACAGGAATATAGAGCAATCTCACTTATTTTTTTTATACTGAAAAAAATTATTAGTTGTTTTTTTTAGTTTCATGGTGTTTTGCTTAGTTCTAAATATAATCATAGTGATTCTGAAAATTAATGCAAATGCAAATAGAAAAGAGAGAGAGATAGAGCAAAACATTAGTTAAAGTTAGATGTACTCCACAAAATCTTTAATATTTATTTATTACATTCACCCTTACATTACTGAATCAATGACACTTATAATGGGAATTCAACATGAAATATTTATGTATATTTAATATTGAATAATTAGCTAAATATTTTATTATTGATGTTAAAGTAAATTATAGCTTAAAAGAAATTATTCTGCCCATAACTCTTTTTCAGCAGCATTGTAATCTTTCACATTATTTCTACAATTTAATGTACAATATAAATATGTTTATGAAACATTGTTCATTTAATGATAAAAAACATGTTTCTAAACAAATCAATTTTATGTCCAATCTCCTAAAAATTAAAATTATATTGGCATTTAACATAATTTTGATCGGTTTGATATAAGCAACGTAGTAATTAATTCAATAATATTCACGATGACAATATAAACGCGTATTGCACATTTTCCTAAATTGTATATAATATATAATTCCTAAGAAAAATAATATGCTACTTTCCTATGACAAATAATTCTTGTTACTTTTTAAAATTCTAAATTGCTTAACTTTATTATTGAATTCTTCTTACTCTTTATTTAATTTTATAATTAAGGCGGCATAAACCTTTCACATACTGGCTCCGCACAATGTTTCGAATGATTATTAGATACTTCATTTTCATTTATTACCTTAAGCATGCAAATAAACATTAGAATGAAATATTTAATATTGTTAAATATGTTTCTGTTAGGTCAGCTATTTCAACATATCTTAAACTTTGTAATGAATTGAACATCTGTTTATAACATAACATTAAATAGAATAAAACTTAAGTAAATTAAAAAACATAGTTTATTCCTATCTTTATTTGAGAGAGAGAGTGCTGCAATATATCATTAGCTTTGCGTAAACCAAAAAACTCTTAACCTTTTCCCAGTCTATTGGGGTCATTTACATTAATTAGTTCTTTATTCTTTTAATTTAATGCACAGATGGCCTTAACAATAAACGAAACAAACCCTTTAATAAGTTTAGGTGCATTTGTTTCAGTCTATTCACTTAAGGAGACATAATTTTGTTTATATTAACAAGCGGAGCTTTCATTTGCAAATTTTGAAGGTTTTGATATACCTCTTTTCTTTGGGCACCTTTTTTTGTAGTAAGTAGAATATACCTAGGATCCTATCATCAAGTTCTAAAGGTAAAGAAGGAAAACCCTTTCCCGATGTTATATTTATTAAATTTCTTGAGCAACCTGTATTTATTAAGTTCTTATTTGTGTATGTGTTCTTTAAATAAGTAACTGTTCAACCCCCCTTATAATTGTAGCATTATTGCCATAATGAAAACAAATGTGATAAAATTAATCTAACATTTTTTTTCAATTCATCTTGAGTTAGTTGGCGAATATTTTCTCCATTGGATTTCTCATTCAAACTTGGAAAGAAAAACACTATGAATTAGACATTTCGCAGGATCAAAATAAGTGACCCCAATGTAATATCCTTCGTAGTGTATATTACTGCCAGCAGATGTTCTTGAAAAAGGACTTTGCTCTATGCTTTTATTCGTATACTCTTTGTTAATGGAAGCTGGTTCTCTAATAACAGCAGGAACCATCAATACTGCTGGGTAATGCCAGACTTTATAAACATTTTGTAAAGAGGAACGGACATTCAAAGGTATCCTTATATATTACAGCAAAATATCTGAGCATTACTTTATCCATTGGACTAGACATCCTTTATGAAAGAGCAACCCGATTTTGAATAGTTGCTAATCATTTGCAACGTGCTTTGAAGTTTTACTATAACGGGCAATATCATTTCGGACACCATGGACAATGAATAAATTAATATGAAATATGTTCCTAAATGCATACTTTTCTGCTAGAGGATGCGGTTCCTTCATTTTACGACTCAAATTCCTTTTTATAACTTTTCTTTAGAAAAATGAAATTTCACGAATGATAAACAGTTTGATAAACAGAACAATTGACGGAAGCAAGTCGTTCAGGAATATGAAGCGTAAAACTGCGAACGTGCAAAGCACACACATTATGAGTTGAGTTCTAGAAAGTTGCTGCTGGAGAATTAAAAAAAAACATTTCATGAACGAAACAATATGTTGAATAAGTAAGAAACCAATGATTTATGAAATGATACGTAAACGTCAGGATTTTTTTAAATATACTGAATGCGACTACTATAATATCTGCGCACGCACGTATATTTTTCTCGGTCGTTGCGAGTGGAAAATATAAATATGAATTGTTATAGAAATATCGTTGGTGAATTACGGAAATTGTATAAAAATGATCAATAATGAACTATTTTGACGAAAAGTGTAAACAAAAGCTAAGAAGCGTAAATTTTATTCGAAAAGAATGAAAGTTTACAGATAGGCATTAGTAATATAACATTTATTTGTCGATTCTAATAGTTGTAATATAAAGACACACATCATAATTATATTTAAATTATTCTGTTTTTACAATTATAAAAATTAATACATTTAATAAATTTTAATTATCTTATTTAAAGGGGCACGTTATAAAATAAATATTTTACTTTTACATAGCTATCTTCTTACATTTTGCGAAGTTATACTTGCCGTTTAAATTTGAAATATATTTAACAATTATGCCTTACAAACATAATTCATTATTAAATATTCTTTTGAAATGCGTTCCCTAACGTTATAAATATTTCAGTTACTCAATCCACACATATTTCAGAGGCACTGAAACTTCTCTCTTAATGGATTTTCATAACAACACAATAAGCTTAAGTTTCTATATTGGTTTAAAGATCGATGTACAGACGTCCTAAGCGTTCTAACCAGATAATAAACACGAAGAAAAGTACTATTTATGACCTGAGAATTGATTATGTTGCTATGGTTTCATCATTTTAAGGATTGTTTAGTGCTATAAATAGATACTAAATGCAAAATAAAAGACTAATTATGTTTCCAACATATTGAAAATCAGTTCTTTAAAAGAGGGGAATTTAAATGACAATATGCATAAACTGAATCTATCCCCGATTGCGTATTTCTGGACTTTTGCCAAACACCACCAAATACTTCCACTATTTGCACAAACGAACCTAATAGGGAACTTTCGGTTAAAGCCGCAAGATCGAAACGCCCCTTCAACGGTGCTTTTCGTTTGACGGAATAATATTTCATGGCTTTCTAAAACCTTTATTCTCGAAGGGCCACCCCCATGAAACGCTCCAACTTCACTGCATGTGTTTATGCCATGCATCAAATAGCTCCTGCTTTTCCAGCTTTTGCAACTTGGCCTATAGCCAGCCATTTAAGTTTGCTTCCTTCCATATAGCAAACAGCTTAGAATCTGTTTTAGGAAATGACGGTTCCCACAATTTCAGTTAAGGTAGTTAATAAATAATATAATGCAATGAACAGACGGCATGTTTTCCTAGTCTTAAAGATAAACATGATTTGTTTCATATGAAAAGAGACACAGGCAGCATTGGGTCACAAATTTTAGAGGAAAATGACAGGTGTCTGAACCCACAGCGCTTTCGAATGTTTTCTTTTACCTTGTGTGTTTGCAATTTAAAATAGATGAAATGTCTTCAAGGATGAAGTTTTGTGTACTTTTTTCGGAATAGTATTTGAATGTTCCAATAGCAAAGAGTGTTCCTTTTACCAAAACGTTCATAAGGAGTTTGAATATAATCATTTTGTAAATTTTCTCAAAGGTATTTTTTCTAATTAAAATTATTTATCTTGATTATTTCTTAAATGGCATTTAAATGATTATTGATGACAACTAGCCACGTTAATTTCATGTACCGAAAATGGCTTAGTCATGTATATACCATTGATTTGTGATTATAAAATGTATAAATTAATAGTAAATGTTTTTTTTAATAAATGCAAATTTTGTATGAATTATATACATTTTTAAAAAAATAGTAAACGAGATATGCCTAGGTAACTTAAACATATCAATCAAATAATACTATATGACACAATTTAATTAAAGAAAATAGAATTTTTTATGAAATTAAGTAAAAATATTGATGAGATTAATATATGAAAAATATTAACTCAGATTTTCTTAATTTATCAAAAAATAAAATGGATTGGTAATTGAATTTCTTTTTAAATTAAGTTGTAAACAATCTTATCAACTTACTTTAAATTATTTTCACCGTGTAATTTTTTTTATTATCAGTTAATCTAAGGAAAATATAACTGTAAAGAATGGTATGATTTCCAAGTATTCACTCAAGTAAAATTTTTACCTCGACCCAAATTTGAATTATTTTACACGAAATTATTGTGTATATATTATTATTATACACAATCGATCTCTTTTTGCAATGCTTTATATAATTTTGCGATTAAATCAATCGAAAAAATTGATTAAAATTTAATATGTCATAACTTCTTAAGAAATTTGACACTGTTTGAGATAAACTATACCACACATATTGAAGCATCCTTAAATATTACACTAAGCCATATTTTTGTATCAAAGTCATTTGACGCACAGTTTTAACTCATAACCATTCTGTGCGATATAACATTGATTGATTTTTTATTAACATTACATTCTGACTTAACACGAGAGATACGTAAGAACCAATGTCTTACGAGGGTACTTGTAAGAACCGAGCTCACACAAAGGGTTTCGAGATGCAATTGAACCTTTTGAGAAGATAATTTATTTATATGCTAAAAGAAATACATATGCAAAATGATACTGAATGAGGGAGGTTCCTTAAAATTCATGAGAATAGGTGGAAAAATATGAAAAAGTATTTTATAAAAATGGCCTCCCACCGTTGCCGGAATGTGATTCATAATAACAATATCAATTGAAAAAATTAACCCCCACAGAAATGCCGTCTCTCTAAAAAGACAAGAATGTGTGTCCTCAGAAAAGGAATAAGATGCACTCCTAAAAGGGAATGCAAAAACAGGCATGCGATGTGAATGCAAGATAAAAGAGAGTGAATGTCCAAATTTTGTTTTCCTATTATATTTTTAAAAGAGAACCAGAGAGACATTTTCCATGGAACAACACAAGCGTTTACCCTTACACAGAAAAGAAATAGCCGCAGAGGTTCGAAATGTGGTCAATAGGTGTAGCTAGGGAAGAAATAGGGGACAAAGGGGAAGAGTCACTACAAGTGCGTGCCCCTCTCCCCACTCCAATATCTTTGCGCCCCAAGGCAAAGGACTGCTAGCCACAATGAACATTCATGAGACGAGAATAACATCTGAGAGAGAGAGAGAGCTGGCATCTTACTTTCCAAAATTCCATATAATGGCTACGTGAAGCCTTTGAGCCATGGCACGTTTAACGTACATCAGTCTATCTACATGGTGGGTCTTCAATGACATCAAGACTAGAAACTACTGAATTTCAACGTCAGCCATGACTTCGAGGCCATGAACAATTGGCTACGATGTGTATAATGGAAGTACAGTATAAACTTTACTTATAATGAGTCTTCATACTCTAAAAATTATTATGCTTCATAATTACAGCTCCCGAAAAAAATTACTCATCACAAAAAAAAAAAAAAATCAAAGATAAAAACAATATTTTGGTTACTAGTTTTCAGAGAAAAAAATTCGAAGCCTTTTCACAAAAACATCTTTTTTAAGTATCTTTGAAAAACGTAATCTTAAAGAATGCGTGTGTTATGTTTCCATTAAAAGAAAAAGTCTTGTGTTTTCTAATTTTTTTCTATTATATTTGATGGAATTATAAACTGAAAAAATATAACAAAATTATATCAATTGAAACGTTTTGTAGAACATTATTTCAAAAATTGTAACAGAAAAATAAAACAGTTTTCTTATTTTCTAGTTAGTAAAGATTACTACATCTAAGTTTCTGTTTTTCTCATAAATTTATTCAACACAAAAATGTTTATTTTTACTCTAATTCATAAAAAAAAATTATAATTACACAAAATATATTTACATATCGCTTAAGGCATACGAGACAACCGATTATTCATTTATTCAGACTTCATTTCTGTTCGAAAATTAAAGGAAATGCAACAGCATTAAAAGTGTTTCTGCTAATACGTATATTTAGGGAAGGATTTGAAAAATTGTATAGGATAGACCTTCCAAAATCATGTAGTTATGCTTGCCGCAGAAATTTGTCATTTTCAATGAATATTTATTAGAAAACTATTCAAATCAGAAACTAGAAACTAATGGCAATGAAATTTGCCTTTGGTTGATCCTTATCTGATTATTTTTTAAATACATGTTTTAGAAATTATTGACAAAATGTTTTTACCCGACCTTATGAACTCTCGATTTATTGTTAGACAATATTTTATTATTGTATAGTTAAGAAATAATTCCATTTGCATAGAACAAAATAAGTTTCATATTTTGTGTATGCTGGCATTTCTCTCACGTGTGTGCAAACATTTTGCAACGATTAACATTTTCTTGAGTATGATTCTAAGCTAAATAAATTATTTAAAACTCCCAAGCAGTAGGAAAAGGAATTCTAGTTTGATTACATGACTTACATAGAAATATATTTTAATGTATGCATTACAGTAAAATCAATTTTAGTGCTATTTTAGTACGTACAGGTTTTGGAAATCCATTATTTCCCTTAAATTTTAATTCATCAACGAAATATTTTTTTCTGTTATAAAAGCATGCTATTGAACATTTTATTATTTATTTATTTACGTAGTTACATTATAAACTTAATGTTTATTCATATTATTAACAATTCATGTTTATGAATTTCATAATGACAACTATTCCAGCTTATTTTATAATGGCTTACATTAATTAAATAAAAAAAAAAAATGTTAAAAAAGTGTATGAAAGTAATATGTCATTGTAAATTTCTCTATCTCTTTTATTTTTAATATTTGATAAAATTTACGTTAAACACTTTTAAAAGAAAGAATCTTATAATTTAAGTAAATAAAATGAATCATTTCGGTTCATCATGCTTATTGTGCTGTATTTCATAGCTTAATTAAATATTTAACACAGAGTCAAAAATTTCTTTAATATAACCCTAAACTAATTTGGTAATAAAAATTACTACTTTTATTGCCTGAATTTAAATAAATTTCTCGCAAATGAAGTAATTCTTAAAGTGATCTACACACTTATTGGAAACTAGGGGGCCAGGAACCATCCATATACTCTGAGTCCTATCTTTTCGTAAATCTAACATCCAATTAAGGTATCTGACTACGTTCGGAACCGTGATTATGCAAAAGCATATAAATGGATAATATTTATGATATTTAGTGTCACTTAGATCAGAAAATGTATATAAAATTGTTTTAAGATTATTAAAATTAAAAATATTTTAAGTACAATATTTGGACAAAAAATGATCATAGAAAGACCCATTTTCAAAATATTCTCCTTTTCTGAAAAATGCATCGATTATAATAATATTTTGCCTGTATATATAGCTCAGACCTCTCTACAGAAGCTCAACTAGAATTTTTGAAATGATAATTAATTTATTGCATTTTTAATTAATACGTTATTCTTGTAACATTTTCATGATTAATAAATAGAAAACTACAAACGTGTTATCGTTTTTAATTAATAATAATTTTTTCGAAAATATGTGGAAATAGTTGAATGATACAAATCACTCAGATACAATTTGAAACTTCATTTACTTTGACCAGGTTTAAAAATTAGGTGACTCGTGAATCAACTTTTTTATAAGTTTCCATGTTCTTTAAAATTTGAATCTATTTCACAAGAATTCCAATATATATATTGCTACAAATTTTGTGTAAAATAGTGTAAATAATTTGTATTTGGATGTGTAATGGCTTTACCTTACTCTAAATTATATTTAATTTATGTTGAAATTATAATATTCACAAGCAACTCTGTCCCTTACGTTATAGTGGGGATTCAATGGGAGCTTGGCGAGATCTTGGTGGTAAAGCCAAGTTGCATCGTAATTAGGGACCAAGTTGGCCACCAATTTGGCAACCATGTTGGGGACATTGTTGATCCTCTGGATACTTCTAGAAATGTGTGGAGAAATACACTAATTTCATGCTCTATTACGCAAGCGGTTATCTTTCTGGTAGGCTCCGCAGCGTCTAAAAATATCTCGCCGAAACAGTCAGGTTTCGTTTCAATCACCGATTAGTGAGCATTGTTTTGACCACCGATTAGCTCGGCTGTGCTTGTGAATAATCTTTTACTTACGTGTATTTTAAGCACTGATAATTGTGCTCGAGTGCTGTTGAAGGTGGGAAGAACTTTTGAGATTTATTCGGCGAATATTGCTGTTGAATCCTGTATTCAAAGGATTGGATTTCCCGACAATAAGTTCTCATCGCTCTTAAAAACTGCCTTGTTCATTGCGACTGATTTACATAAAATTTTCGAACCCGGATCTACGTAACAAATATATATATAATACTGAACAGAGTCATCTTATGACTTCTTAATTCCTCGGGGTTCTAAGAACTTTTTTAAGGCTTGTCCATACGCAAAAGCAGGGTCTTCATGTGACATTTTAAAGTAGAAAATATATAGCATACGTTGTGAAATACTCGTACAAACGATAACCTGCAAAAACATTGATGTGCGTAACTCAGAATCACACAAACCGACTGCCCCCTTGCTATTAAATGAATACTAGTGGTATATAGTAGGCACAGGCATAGATGTGAACGACAGGCATAACGTAACATTTCAGTCTTACCACTATCACAATTAACAAATCTTCGGAGACTCTGCCCGGAAATGTCAAATGATCTGACTGAGACCGAGACGAAACCCTCTCGAGGCAAAGGCCTTGGTTGGCCCAAGCTTTAAAGCGTCCATTATGCTGAAAAAACAAACGCTGATGAAAAGCGCGAATAAACTTTGATTGAAGTCTTTCAGGGGTGTACGTTCGTAAGCCATATTAAATCTTTAAATTAATCTTTACCTCATTAACTAATATATATATATATATATATATATATATATATATATATATATATATATATTAAATAAATTGAAAAAATTTACATACCAATCAGGATAAATTAAAACTATGCAGAATTATGCATCAAATGAAGATTTATCCAACCATACTAAAGTGCAATGCTTGAACAGTATTACACCATTATAAAAGTATTTCCAAACTTGCATAATTATCATATGTTTCTGAAATATGAGCTATTAAAAGAGGAAATATTAATAAAAAAGAAAAGATTCTCCACTTTCTTTTTATCATTTTTAAATAAATATTCAGATGTTTGTGACAACGTGCAAGAATAATTCCTTCAAAACTCTCGCTCGATTAACATAGAATCGATGAAGAGTTACAATTTTTTCCTTCTCCATCTACTAATTGGAAAGGAAATCATTATGGTTCATTTATCGTACTTCATCCTAGAGCCTAATTAAGGCACTTGCAACACAAACGGGTTCATATATTAGTGAGGGAAGCTTGCTTTAATTATTCAATTTTAATTTTAACACATTAGTAATAGTACAGATTTGGCGCGTAGTAAAGAGTTGAGTTAATAAGTACATGTATTGTTTTTATATAAATTTCACTTTGAGGAAATGAGTTTAAAGTTAAATTTTTTTGTTAAATTTATTGCAATGGTAAATATTTTTTCGATGAGTTTCGAAATTTTGTCATTTGTCAATATAGAAAGATGTATTTAAATATGATCAAATACAAGGAAATACGTATACAGTATTTTTAGTAAGACAGTGAATATGAAAAAAAATCAAGTCTTAAAAACAGAAAATAATTTATAGACATGCATGGATTGAAATTTTCCACCATTTCTTACTGATATCATTTCACCTATATTGAAATATTAAAAAAGTACCATCTTAAATATTGCATCAACTCCAGGTGTGAATTTAGTAGATACTTTCGATTTTAGAATGAGTTGTATATGTGATTATTGTAAATATTTTACGTTTATTAGAGTGAGTGATGATTTTATTTAAAATATTAAAAAGGCATCTCATTATTTTGTCGCTCGCAATAGGTCATTTCATAAAAAGGACACATATATCTATTTTCCCTTAGAGATTTTGAAAGAATTTCCTCATCTTATTTATGTTGCATCACTATTCACGTTTCCTCATTTTATTCAATTGCTTTTTTTAATTTATTTATGTAGCTTTAGGTAAAAACAATACAGTCTCATAACGGATACTTTTGAAAAGAGCAAAAGCAAGAATTTCTCGAGAAAAATATGTGCGTTTTTATGGTTAACTTACTATGAAATTAGCAAAAACTGAAACATACACTGCTTCCTCTGTTTTTCCTCACCATTTTAAATATTTCGTTTGCTACTATTTGATCTGAAATGCTTAATCGTAGTACAAAATTGCAAGGACCGTCACCAATAAAACCTCCCATGGTTTCGTACAGCGATGTTAATAATCAATCGATTAGCCAGCTGGTTGGCGTGGCTGGTTTGTTGCTGGTCTTCTGCACCTTAGGTTGCGGATTTGACCCCAGCCAATGTCGGTTGGTTTTCATGATGCCAAAAATCGACAGGTACATATCGTGTGATTATGCGGCATGTAAAAAATCCTTTGATTACCTGTTTGATTTAGACGCTCTAGGAAAAATTAAATCCCAAGGGCAAAGTTCGCATCATCAAAGATCAGGTACCTCCCTCTGATTAACTGGAGAGGAAACTGGGCATCAAAATTACATGCGACAATTGGTATCTCCTACAAGGTGCCCCACTGAAAAATGATGCCAGCTCTTGTGGAATGTACTAGGTCTGTAAAAGCTAGAAATACCAATGCGTAGCTCAATTAAAAATAAAAAAATATAAACCAATTGGTCGATATTCAAAAAGTGTCGAGATGCAAATAATATTCCTTTTTAATATTTTAGTCATAGCTTTGGTATAATAACTGCAATGCCTATTTTCACTGACCGAGAAGTGCATCAGTTAAGGTCAGTCAGTAGGGTAGACCCCTTTTAAAAATCGATTTTGACATTTCTATAAACCCCTAATCAGGAGCTTTCCATTGATATAACATACAAACCATTATATGAATTAGAAGTACTTTAAAATGATTTTTAAAAAAATAATCAGCTTATGAACCACGCTCATTTGACAGATAGAAATGTAAACATTGTCTTTTTATATCTGGAGAAAGTTGCAAAGCCTCAATTTATTTTTATTAATACGCAATAGATACCTGTATAGTAACTGCAAATTTAACTGTGTTAGATATGCAAAAAAAAAAAAAAATTCTGGGAAATTTGGAAGCGTGGTTTTAATTTGAAAATTATATTTAATATTTAGTGATTTTACCTAAATTTAAACATGTTCTACTTTAAATTTAGTTTAAATAATTAGTAATAATAACAAAATAAAGCTTTAAACAGCTTAGAAAAACGCTAAAAATATTTCAAAAAGACTTGAAGTTTTTGGATACTTGAAAAATTTGGAATAAATTCAAAACAAAGGAAATATTTTTTTTTTTATAAAAATCTCTGTTTTCAAAAATTTATTTTTTTAAATTTGTGTAAATTTACTGTATGCATGTTTAAAATTAATATTTTTAAAACTGTGTAAATATACTGTGTGTATGTTTCTTAAATGCAATTGTGTATACTGAAGTGACATTTTTGAAATATTCTTAAAACATTTAAATCATAACAAAAAATACAATTTTTAATAAATTGATAATAACGGTGAAAAAAAGTTTTGTCTTTACAATTTTATTTTCACTTCAGTATAAATAGAATGTCTAAATAATATAAATAAAAATTTGAGTCTTTATGTTTAATAGTTTCTGAGAAAGGTATGAGATGACACATTAAATGTCATGTTTGTTGTCTTTGCGAAAGCTTGTTACATACATAAAAATACATAAATTTCATGTTTAAGAACATAGAAACAGTTTTATTTTGTCTGTTTTAGAAATCATTTGTCCAGTTTAAAGTAAATTTTGAAGTTTTAAACTTAGACACTGTCTGCAGCAACAGGACCTAATGATAATGTTAAGAAAACCAAACGAAAACATAAGAAACGTCGTATATATATATATATATATATATATATATATATATATATATATATATATATATAATCTGGTATTTTTAAATACCATCTCAAATTAACACCAAAACCATATTGATATATGTTCACATTATATTTATGATGCTTTCTGTTCAAATTTGATATCGGTAATGTGTGAAAGCTAAAATTGCTTAAAAATTGATTCAGTATTTGAGAATATTTTGATGTTTTCCCGTTAAAAAAACTGAAAAATGCTGTTCTGGGCAATTTAAGACTTTTTTGTTTAATATTTTATGCAAAATAAATTACAAAGATGCTAATGTTTAATAAAATGGGACAAATACATGCTGTAATTTATGATTTTTGTTACAAAGTGGCACTTTATATTAAAAATTCAGTTTTTTCAAAAATGACGTTTTTAAAACTGTATTCATCTTTTTCTCAGAAAATAAGGCATAAATGTACATAACATTTTTTCCCTCACGTTACTCATAAGTAATTATATATATTACTGTGAATTTTTTGAGGAGTTTCCCAAAATATTTGACTGGAGTCCATATATCGTGACAAAAAATGTCAATTTTTTTAAAAATCCATAGCTATATTTTTATGTCACATGTTTTTGAGAAAACTAAACAATATATATTTCAAATATTTCTTTCATTACAAATATTATTCTTTATTTATTGTTTAGACAAGTTTTTAAGCTTTAATATTCAAAGGTTTTTCAATAATAGCTAACTAATTATAACTCAGATGTGTAATGCTTTTTGTTATTGCGAGAAGCTTGTTGCATGCATAAAAATACACACATTTCATGTTTAAAAACATAAAACCAGTTTTACTCTTGATCTTTTTTGAAATCTTTTGTACAATTTAGAGAAAATTTTGAATTTTGAAACTTTTAGAAATTGTGTTTGCATGGAAAAGTACAAATCTGTAACTCAATTTTTCTAATGTCGTAAAATTACATATTCCCAAATCATGACTTTTACATATTGATACATATTAAAATTATATTTATGATGTTATATGGTCAAGTTTGACATTTGTATTGCATTGAAGCTAAAATTCTTCACAGATTGTTACATAATTTGTGAAAATTGATGCAAAATGCTAAAAAGATCTTATTGAACAAAAACTGAAACTTACTATATATATATATATATATATTCTGAACATTTTAAGGCTTTTTTGTTTCCTTTTTTATTTTTTAAAAAATTAAGATACTAATGTTTAATAAATTAGGGCAAATACATGATGTAATTCATTATTTTTGTAATTAAGTGCCTTTTTACACTTAAAATGCAATTATCTCAGAATGATTGTTTTCAAACTGCATGTACCTTTTTCAAAGAATCTAAAAAATCAATATACTTGCAATTTTTTCTGCACATAAATAATATGTAACTATACATAATAGAGCTACTTTCTTGGAGTTTTTTCCAAAATATTTTGCTCAGAAGCACTTATCGTAAAAAAAAATGACAATTTTCACAAATTTCAAAGCGATACTTTTACGATGAATTTTTTTGAAAAAAATTCACAATATGTTTGAAACATTTTACTGTTATTTAAATAAAAAAAGCCTAATAATTATACAGCGAAAAAAAATTTGAAGCTTTTATATTCAACAATTTCTGAGAAACAGGTTCCTAAAATGGCTCAATTTAACATTGTCGGTATAGGCCCTGCCTACTATCCTTAATACCAATCAAATTTTTTCTGAACATCATTGTAAAAAAATATTGAGGCCAGCTTTGTCATAAATAAGTGTTCCATAAAATCATTATTGGTTCTGCTAAAGAATTATATTCGTCATTTTATTTTAATTTTAAAAACCCCATGCGATGCCAAATATCGAATTTTTCTTTCATCATAAGAATTAGTAAAATATAGAATTCAAGAGAATTCATCTTAAATTTAATAGATCATTTTAAGTTATCCGACTACGTTGAGAACCGTGATTTAGAAAAAAAACAACAACGTATAAATTGATAATCTTCATGATATTCAGTATCACTTAGATTAGAATACATGTATAAAATTGTTTTAAGGACATTTTGAAAAAAAAAAATTATTTAAATACAATATTTCGGCAAAAAAATTAACTTAGAATAACTTTTCAAAAAGTTCTCCTTTTGTGCAAAATGCTTCTATTATAATAATATTTTGCCTGTATATAGCTCAGATCTCAGTACAGAGGCTCTCTCTCTCAACTAGGTTTTTGAAAAAATTAACATTATTTTGAGAGTTACAACCCATTGAAATAATTATCGGTGTTTTTTTCTTAAAATTTCTCCCCTCTATTGTCGTAAAACATGGATAAACCCACTTCTAAGCTATACATTTCAAAAATTCTAGCTAAGCCTTTATACGGAGGTCTGAGCTATATACAGGCAAAATAATATTATAATAGAAGCATTTTTCACAAAAGGAGAATATTTTGAAAATGGGTCATTTTATGTTCATTTTTTGTCAAAATATTGTACTTAAATAATTTTTTTATTGTAATACTATTCTTAAAACAATTTTATATACATTTTTCTAGTCTAAGTGACATTATAAATATCATAAATATTATTCATTCACACGCTTTTGCAAAATCACGGTTCCGAACGTAGTTGGATACCTTAAGAATTAAAAATTCAAACTTTGGTAGAATTTTATTTAATTTCTCAAAAATATGTATTGCTAGAACATTTTAGTTTCTTTAAAGATATCACATGGTGTATGCATTTCATTTGAAGTTCAAGTACGCTTTTTCATCAAAAGTGGAAAACATGTCACGGAATTAGTTAAATGAATCTGAAATCCAAATAATTAATTTGCAGTGGTTCTGTAAGTACTATGGGCAGTATTTTATAAGATCGTGGGAAGTATACCACCCACTACAAATTCATTAATTTTTGAAAATCCATGAATAACTATTTCCCCACTAAAATGATTTGTGCTGCTAGAATTTCGGTTAACACAAAAATCGATTTGTAAACGCTAAATATGACGTATACGTTTCCTGAGAAGCAAGAACACTGTTATACTATACTGTTCGCATTAATCGGGATAAATAGTAAAAAAAATATTTTTTCTAAAACCTAGCTTTTGATCATTGCATACTTCAAGTTGACAGAAAAATCTCTAGGTCAGTACGAAGTAGGTTCTCCTACAGCAGAAATGACATTTTCAACTCATCTTGGTACTGCCTCCACTAGTGCAGCACACATGTTCTTAATTTCATCATCGTGGAATCCCACTTGTATAGCATTTTTTTATTCATCATTTTAGCCGAACGATTCTTGAAAAAAATGTTATAAATTCTCAATTGGATTTATGTCGGGTGAATCACCTAAACAATTAAACACGTTTATGTTTTTTTTTCGTCTAAAAGTCAGGACCAATATCGAATTGTGACAAGAAGCCAGATCATGTTGAATTGTTCTGTCAAATAATTCCATGGATGGAACAATTCTGCTGTGTAATATTTTTATGTATTTGATGTAATTCATCATGCCTTTAAAACGAACTAAGCTTCCTGTGTCACTTGTTGTGAACCTCCCCCCTAAAAACACATCTGTTTAGAAGGGTGTTTTACAGCCTGTTGGATATGATCTGGCAGCAGTTTTAAGCTCACTTCTTCTGACTACACTTGTTTTGTATCCCTGCACGAATAAATGCGTTTCATCACAGAAAATCCCCTTCTTCTAGCCATTAATGGTCCAGCATTGGTATTTTTGGTCCATGTCTAAACTTATTTCATCATTTTCTGATTTAGAAATTGCTTTCAACTTGGTCTTGATGCCTTACGGCTAACTTTTAGAACCATTTTCTGTACAGCTGAGGTACTCCCTTCAACACAATAATCCAATAAATTCCTTCTAAGGTCTGTGCTGTCTTACCTTGATTTATTTTGCTATTTCTTATTCTAATTTTATGAGTTTTGGGGGTAGTTTTTCTTTTCTTTTTGGAGACGATAATCAGGAACCTTGAAATTTCCTTAAATTTCTTAAAACACTTGATTTGCCCACACCAACTACCGTAGCTATACCTCTTACAGTCATAGAAATATGTTCGTTAAGGGTGATTATTTTAGAAGTTTTACTCAATGTAATATCCATTTTTGTACAAGAAAAAGTAACAAGTGTTACGTAGAATTCCAAATTATAACCAACAGCTTACCCCACTGAAAGGTTCACGACTGAACTGCTAATGTACTATAACCAATCAAACGAGTAAATTATAGTAAAGTCAATCTGGTAATTACATACAAACTCAGACAAGAAAAAAAAAGTGTTTGTTCCAATTAATTCGAGCAGTATAGTAGATAACTTTCGATTGACTAAAGGTGGTGACCATATACCAACTTTACAAGGGAAAAGCAAAACCGTTGCCGTTTGTAGAGAAGAGACTAAGATGCGTTTGTACACCTTGAATTGTCCTACAATATGTTAATCCCTGTTTTCTAAAATTTCATGGAAATATCTATATGGGTAAAATCTTATAATTATTATCATTATTATTATTTTGAAAAATATATCCAAATTATAGTTCCTTTGGTAAATTTTATAATTTACAAATTTTATTTTGTAAATAATATGTAAAGCGAAGTAAAAAAAAATGCCAAATATATATTTGAATTCCTTCAAGTGGGAGGTGGGAAACATACTTTGCACCAAAAAATCTTAAATATCAAATTAATTTCAAGTTATAAGCTAATTCAGGATTCATTTTTTTAAATCAACCGTCACCCTAAAGATAATCTAACATAACATAAGTAAAAAAATGACCCTATAAAGGGTCAACAAAGGAGTTATGGAATAATTATATTTATGGAATCTGTGAAATAACTACTTTGAAATTTTAATTCAATTGGTAAGTTTAGAGAAGAACAATGTCTGCATCATAACATATTATTTCACTCTTGTTATCTATATCATTAAACATTATACAGACTTAACAGTATATTATAAACTGGAATAACAGCTACATTAAATTGACTTCTTAAACTGTTTTTGAAACCTTATCTTCGTGGATTTTGAAACAAAAGCAAGTGATGAAATTAGGCTAAGTTTTATTAACATTGTTCTGATAGAAACTGTTACATATTTTAGAATGAATATAATTAAAAGGTAGATATATCTTTTGAGTCTATTAAATTTTTAGAACAAATCTGTTCACTGAAAATACAAATGCAATTATGTGAAAGATTTTTCCGTAAAGACCTGAAGTTTGTTGATGAATTACTTATTATACTGAATTTTTTAATATTAATGTAACTCGCTTATTAATTTTTATTTTGTTTTACACAGACTTTTCAATTACACAGAAAAAAATATATCTTCTTTATAATTTATATAAGAAATATACAATTTCAAAAGATGGAAGAAAACAATGCATAAAATTTAATCATTATTACCAAAGGAAGTAAGTCTGACGAAGTAAAACAAAACGAAACCCCTTTCATGTCTAATTAGAAGCCAGAAAGATTTCATGTTGGAACTTCTTACATGTTCTGCTGTATATAATTTAAGGCTTCACTAAATCAATGCATGTTTACAGGAAGCTTTTATACTTTATTTACCATCGCTCTTAGTCTCACTTTATTCATTTGTTTTTTCTCATTTCATTTACCACAAAGCATATTATTACTGTTTATAACCCAAACTTTTCTTTTGTGCGATCCCTTTTTAATTTCTGTCGTGTTTGTATTTGCAAGACGTAACACATATTTTACTTCCCTTGGAAATACTGTGAAGCCAAATAAGGCATAACCTTTTAATTTTGGATTTGGATTATTTTAAAAAAAGAAAAATTATTTTTAAGAACTTTTTTTGTGAATTGAAAGATTAACTTCTCCGAATAATGAATTTTTACTATCAAATTTGTGGATTAAAATTAAATACAATGCAATTTCGTTTTTAAATCAACATGATAATATCAATCCTTTAAAGGTTTTTTGACATTTTCCTAGGCCATGTTTGTCTTTGAGAATCATTGCACAAAAGTTTTAAATCATATATAACAAATATTTTGTCGGGATCTAAATAAAAAAAAATGTATTTACATTTACTTTTTATTTGGAATCACCTATCCGGTATAATGGAGGATAGCAACGCTGATTGCTGTGCTGTTGGGCCTGGTTTTAAATCCCGGATAAAACATGTATGTTTGTAAATATCTAGTGCATTCGCGGTATGGGGGTACTCTAAATAGACGTCGAGCAGCAAGTCCTCTCGTGAGGTTGGTGGAAGGGGAAGAGAGGTGGGAGGCCCTGACCTCCCCAGGGTGTTTTCCCTCAAAATTGGGGTGGAAACCGAGCTAAATCATTCTGTCACCTCCATGGTGCCCAAAGCTACGGCTAACGACAGGCGTCGCTCAGCTCTTTACCATGAGGAATTTTATGGGCCTTGATCTGCCCTTTGCTGATCAGGTGGCGTGGCAATAGTAACAAGAACAACAATAACTTTAGATTTATTTTTCTAGTAAACTAAAAAAAATCACTAAAAAAAATTTCAAATTCATATGGAATAATAAAAGGATCTATTTATTTCCAAATGTACCTACTTAATAAAGAATTCGAAGATCTTAAGTTAAAGCTTAATTATGTATTGGTTCTGTTGGTTAAATAATACATATACTAGCTATGTATTTGGTCGTAAAACGCATAGGTTACAAATAAAAAAAATATTTAAACTCAGAGAAAAGTTAAAAACATGCTATAGAATGCAGAGAATTTTCAAAGATCAGAGTAGTATATTTGTTTTAGAACAAACAAATAAAAATAGTTATTTAAAAATTTCTTCAAAAGTCTGCGACCATGGTAGCCAAGTGGTCATGGTCGCGAACTGATGAAGATCCGCCATGAAGAGGAGCTAATGCACGTTAAATCAAAGCATTTCTGTTGACTTAGTGTAGAGGCTTAAAGAGGGGAGGTGTTGATTCAACTCAACTATTGTCCTCGTCAATTAACTAATTTAAAATTACGAAACCGGTATCACCAATTGTTTCAGATTGCGAAATGAATTAAAAGGTGTTGGAATGCTAAAATCGTATTTTTTTGATGATTTGAGATTTTTACATTTTCTAATTGTATAAATTTAAATCATTCTAAAAACACCTTAATTTAATCTCTAGCGCCAAGTAGCTTTTAAAGTTACCATGACCAGTGAGAAATTGAGTTTTGTAATTAGTATAAAAATGACGGCATGACAATCTCTTAGTAATGGTTGGAAAAAAATACTAAACGTAGTTTGCGATCCTATTTTCTACAGTGATTTGTTGCCCCTATACTGCCTGATATCCCCTCTCTGAATTTGTCGGTCGAATTTAGCAACACCCTGTATACGGAACTTCATATCACTGTTGAGCAAGGTTTTATATTTTCATGTGTATAAAAAGAGAAAAATGTTAAAAAAATTTGAATTTCTTATCATTTTTAAGCCTTTTTTTATTTTATAAGTTTAAAGAACTGTAGCATTAAACATCATGTGCATATAAAATATAATTTTATTTAAAGAAAACGTTTCTTACATATCCTCCTCTTAAATACAAAAAATTAAATGTTTTCCAGTAAAAACCCTTGATTGATTTTTACGAGTTTTCTAAGCATATATAACTTCTAATGCATAGAGTAAGAATCAATTCACCCGAGTCAATCCATTTGGATATCTTCTTTCAAAACTTGAAATCATTACGATTCAAATACAATTTTTTCTCCATTTTTTACTTCATTTGGACTGATTATTTTCTTGTGCCCTTAAAACGAAAAATAACATCACCAGATTTTTTTAATGAATTTACATCGAAAAGGAATGTTTCACTCTTCTTTCGTTTTCAAGTGTAAGAGGAGATAGAAAAAAAAACATTTTGCATTAATCCCTAAATCATTCCAAAATATAATAACTTCACCACGCTATAATCCTTTGCTTTACAAAAGCAGTGGATTTATGAAATCTCTTTCCTCTCACATTCAGAAATTCAAATTCCTAGAAGATATTTTTCTCAAAAAAGAGAAATACGAATAACGCAGCTAAAGTGGATCTGAAAAATGTAATAAAAATCAGATTGACATGTTTAGAGAATATTATGAAAGGAGAACTACTTGACACTTGGTACATTTGATTTCTACATTCTTTTCTCGATGGGATATTGCAAATAAAAATGCGTTTTTAAATTCGAAAATATGTCGACCTTTAACATGACTCTTTTGCTTGTAGCTGTTTCATTGCAATTTTCGTGAAAAACAAATTTTCATTTCTTACATATCCTTCATTTCATATCACCTTGTCGATATTTTTCGCAACTCGATCTCTGAAATAAATTACATTTATGTAAGAATGGAGTCTTGATTTTGTACTTTTTATTAAAATATCTGAATGCTTCATAAGGCACAACGAAAATGTGTCAGTTTTCTTTCAAATTCGCTGTCTCATAAGAATTTATTTTTCTATTCTTCTTTTAACAGCAAAATGTTTTTCCCCAAAAGTACAGCAATAAAATATATCAAATTGAAAACGCGAAAGATTTTTTTTCTATCTTACCTTCGAAATAAGATGAATATTTTCCCTTTGCTTCCACGTACTTTTTATAAAAAGACACAATCATTTTTTCTTCCAAAAATTAAATTCTTTTCAGATAAAAATCTACCTATTTTTATAAAAGAGATTTAAAACTAATTTCTAAATTATAATATTACGAAACTGCGATTTTTATCCCTACATGAAATATAGGGAGAATTTCTTTCTAAAAAATAATAAACTAATCAGGAGTTTCTCTTGAAAGAATTATACATATTTAATATTATTTCAAATTTAAAACAGTGTCTCAATTATTTTGAAAAGTTCATTGAAATAAGAGTAAGATGCTTGAGAAATCAAGTTAAACAGTAAGAAGTGCATTCACTTAGTTTTTAATAATATTTAAATTCATAACTAAACACTTCATTATTATTATTAGAAGTTGTAGCATTACATCAATATGCAAGCATTACTTAGATGAAAATGAACAAAATTACCCCGCTCGCTTGGTGTTTTGCGAGTGAAGGGATCATTTCTTCCCGCCGTTGAAAATTCCAGTCTGCCCATTATCGTCGTATGTGATATGGTGAAGATTCTCTTAAGGTTGAGATAAGGACAAAATATCTCCACTGAATAACAGATATTGATAGAGCAGTTGTAAAAATGACCAGGGAAATTCTTCAGAGAAAAAAAAAAAAAAGAGAAACTGTTTCTGAGTCACTTCGTACAACAATTGTACCACAAAAGGAAGTAAATGAAAGGTAAAAAAATACCGTACAATATATGTGCCATTGAGTTTTAAAGGTTAACAAAAAGTTATTTCTTCATTTCAATCCATTGTTGATATAATTAGATTTTTTTTCTTTTGTGTTTCATTACATGTTTTTTTTTCCAAACATATACACGCTTAAATGAATTGTGTACATGCTTTAATATCTACCTATGAAAGTTAGGTACATTTATCAGGAGATTACAACAATATTACTAAAAGTTCTAAAGAGAAGGAAATTAAAAATAAATAATATTGCTGAGGTTGCTAAATTGTGTAATAAAGTGCACATATATAATTCTGGTTCTGTACGTTTTAATCACAATGTAATCCGAAAATCTTAATATTTGTTGTTGTGAAATGTATTTGTGTGCGGGAAGATAATTAATGTTCTTAGTCTCTACCGATCAGTTTGTCTCAATTTAAAATTATTTATTCTAATAAATTAGAATTGGTATTTTTAATTGAAAAGATTATATAAAAATGACTTTGAGATGAAAATCGATACTTATAAAAAAAACGTTGGTTCTTTTTCTTTTTTTATTCAAAAAAGCCAAGAGATTATGCAATTTTTAAAAATCGCAAGAAATTCAAGAATCTGATGTTCATGATTAAAATATTTGCCTTAAGAAAACAGCAAGTAATGCGTCAGAAAGTGAATATATTACGTAATGTTAATTCTTATCCCATATTCCAAATATTTAAGGCATAAAAATAAAGGAATAAAAATTAACGCGATTGACTGGTTGTGGGAACATGTTTTTTGAAATATTGCTAAAAATTCCTTTTAAACTTTTTTTTTTGTTTGAATATAGCTGAAAACTTATTAAAAAAACAAAGAAAAAACTTCAATATATTTTTGTAAGAAAATGGACAATTTTACATTAAAATGAGGCATTTTTTGCACATCGCGGTAAGCACTGTAAAATAAATTCTAATGCATAAGATAAAAAAGCTCTTTGAATTTTATTCAAAAAGCATTTACCTATACTTTGATTTATCATCTTTGAATAATTTCAATTTATCACAAAATTAGGAGTCAAAAAGTGCTCAAAATGAAAATTTTCAAAAACTTTGTATTTATCACAAAGAAAAACAATCATAAAAAAGGCATATATATTGTTTTTTCTTAATCTCTAGTTCACAGTATGCATACTATAATAACAAACAATGGTGCAAAATTCCATGCAATTATCTCAATAACTTTTTGAGATATCATGTTTGCCGTGCGATAAAATATGGAAAAATCTGTTTCGGTAAAAAAAACTTATTTAAAGATTTAAAATCAAAATAAAAAAAAATTATACAGCTAAAACAACCTAAAACATCTTTATATCAAAAGAATAAATCTTTCATAAGCCCATATCAGTGTTATATATTTATTTCAATTTTTTTTTTATTTTTGTTACCATTTTTATAGAGTCAAAAAATCTTTTCTTAACATCTAACTGCAAAGTTTTTTTTAAAACACAAATTAGAGATATAAAAAGCACTTTAGAAATACTTTATTACATTAAAAATAATATGCTTTTATATGGCAAAAGGTATATGTAATGATAAAACTTAAGCAGTGCATAATTTGTTGTGGCGAGTGGTTGATTTAAACAATGACGAACCAAAAGGTAGGGAGTGGCAGGTGGTGTGATTTTCTGTGTTACGTGGAGCCTGGTCGAGTACGCTATTATAGAAGAGAAACTCATGTAAATCGTTATTCCCTTTTATTTACATCTGAAACTCCTAAATATGCAGTAAAGACGGCATTATACATACAAGATGCAAACATCATAGCACAAACACAAAGACAAACATAGAACGCGTTGCAGCCGGCTGATTACATGAAGACGGCAAGTAGACGAAAGAAAGCGATTACCCAAGATTTTTGCTTTTATACCAGCAGTGCAAGTGTGGGATGATTACATAAAAGTAGTTCTGATTGGATAGAATGGACGGGTCAGGGATTTCGGACTAGCTGATTACGATTAATAATACAATGTTAATTTTAAACCAAAGAGTTAAAGTTATTTCAAATATTAGTACAAAGTGTTAATAAAAAGGATACTAGAAGGAATTATTACATATATATATATATATATATATATATATATATATATATATATATCCACTAAGTATCTTAGAACTTATAAGAAATATGTAATATAAAATATATTAATTTGTGTTATTTTGTTAGTAAATATTCCAGAACATTTCTTTAAAAAAATATTGCTTATCACAAAGGTTATAAGAAATTATAATGAAAATAATACAAAGAACAGTGTTTATTTTTAGTTTGTTGTTTGTGTTTCATCGACGGACCAGCCACGCTTATTTCTTTTTTTACTTTTTTTATTTAACCACACAACATGTATCACACACAACATATATTTGCTATTTACAAGCGCAGCAAATTTTAAGTAATTTTTATTGTGAGCTTCGAGTATTAGAGTGCTATATTAATGCTCACGTCTGAGTATTAAAGAGAAAATTTCTCGTCTATCTCGTTCCACAGAAAGTTCTCAACTGCCGGCACAGCGCAGCAAGGAAGAATATTTGCATTTGTGCGCATGACGTTGGCGCGCATGCACCAACATCCCGCCCGGCCTTGCCATGTTCACATGCAAGAACTTACAAATATCATAATTAGCACAATACATATAAATTTAGTACATAATTAAATACAATGATTACAACAATTTAAATGTAATAATAAAGTTAAATCAACAATTTTACACAAATGAAATATAATATAGCAATACATATACACACAATTTACTTAGTATCAATTGGGAGAACAGCTATTTTACTAATAGCTCTTTTAAATTCTCCTGTTTGAGTTTTAACCTTGACAACTCTCACTTTTCCATCTGACCCATGATATACTTCTAAGATTCGACCTAAAGGCCAAGTATTTATAGGTAAGAAATCATCTTTGATTAAAACCATTTGACCAATCATTAGATCATTTTTTTCAGTTATCCATTTCGATCTAGCTTGCAGTGTATTCAAAGAATCCGATTTCCGTTTTTTCCATGTGCGTTGCACAACCTTGGTAATCTTTTCCCATCGACTGAGACGATTTTCATTTACATCTATTAAATTTGGCTCAGGTATTGATGTTATAGGTCGCCCTATCAAAAAGTGACCAGGGGTCAAAACATCGAAGTTATCTGTGTCGCTACTGAGAGTAGTCAGTGGGCGCGAATTTAATATTTCCTCTACCTGAATCATAATAGTTTCAAATTCTTCAAAGATAAAGTGAAGATTTCCTATCGCTCTTTTAAGATGGTGCTTCACAGATTTTACACCTGCCTCCCAAAGACCTCCAAAGTGAGGGGACTTGGGAGATATAAATTTCCAATCAATATTTTCTGACACGAAATATTTAGCTAAATTTTCATCCGGAAAATTAATTGATTTATGAAATTTCTTTAATATGGAGTTTGCTCCCACGAAATTAGTAGCGTTATCTGTGTAAATGTTGGAGCATTTACCCCGTCTACTAGTAAAACGTTTAAGCGTTGCTATCAAAGCATCGGAAGTGAGATCCGATAATAACTCGAGATGGATAGACTTCGTAGAAAAACATATGCAAACGCAAATGTACACTTTATTTAGAGTTCCCTTTCTCTGATTTTTATATTTTACTAAAAAGAGACCGCATAAATCAAGTCCAGCAATAGTAA
This sequence comes from Trichonephila clavipes, assembly GCA_019973935.1. NCBI lineage: Eukaryota > Metazoa > Arthropoda > Arachnida > Araneae > Nephilidae > Trichonephila > Trichonephila clavipes. The sequence goes on from BMAU01018203.1 coordinate 453,308, forward strand.
ATGGGCTCAATATGTTTACTCTTTCACTGGGCAAATTACCCATAATTTGTGAAGAGAGAATGGGTCTGCTTTTGAAGCATGTCACACATTGATGAACGGTTTTACGAGCGATGCTACGACAGCTCAAAGGCCGAAATTTTTGTCGTACAGCATTTAACAATCCATGTGGGCCAACGTGAAAGAGTCTTGTATGCAAGCTGTTAAAATAAAGTTTACTTAATTTTGAACCTTTTGGTAAAATCGCAGGATGCTTATGGAGATATGGCACAGAAGCATTTTCTAATCTTCCACCTACGCGAACTATTCCTTCCCCATCTACAAATGGAAATAAATTAGAAATACTAATTGGAATTCTTTTTTTTATCAAACAAGGATCTTTGGGCATGCTTAATCAATTTAATTTCTGACTTCTTGAATTCGGCTACAGTTAGAGGTCCAACCTTTTTGGACTTATTCCTACAGTTGTAGTTGAATCTGAAAATATAAGACAAAATATTAATAACTTTGAAATAATTATTAGAAAGTTCTAAAAGTTCGTCAAGGATGCTAGAGGAATCACTATTCAGCAAGACAGTCTCTTCACTTCTGTCAGATTCTGGCAATTTTTTTCCTTTCTTGAACTACAGTCTCTTTTTCATGTTCGGTGAGGTAGTCTAATTCAGGAACCACTTGCTGAAAGTTTTTAGGAAATTCAGAATCGGACAAAAATTCTACACCTGTCCACCACCTGGAATTCGATACCAGACAGTCAGCGCTCAGTCCACGAGATATGAAGTCTGCTGGGTTTTCCTTACCAGCACAATGGTACTATGAGTGGGAATCTGTTAGGCTGGTTATTTCGCTGACTCGGTTAGCAACAAATTGCTTCCATCGGGTCTTGTTACCCTTTATCCAAAACAGAACTATTTTGGAATCAGTCCAGTGATATTTTAAACAGGATCTTTTAAGATTCACGATCTTTGTCACCTTAGATGCCAGACGAGCAGCGACTAGAGCTCCAAGTAATTCTAGTCTGGGCAGCGTTACACAGTTTAATGGTGCTACACGGCTTTTTGAAGTCACAAGTTTAACAGAAATTCCATTCCTCGACTTTGTTCTCAAATATATGGCTGCGCCAAATGCCTTTTTGCTGGCGTCGCAAACGCTATGCAACTCTACATCATCTTCCACCAAAGTAGAATCTAGAACTAGTCGAGGTATTTTTAGATTTCGTAAGTGGGGTAACTCCCCACACCATTTTTTCCACTCCTTTTCAATATGTGTTGGCAAAGGGTCATGTCATTGAATTTCTTCTTTCCAGAGATCTTGAAGGAGGCATTTCATTCTAACGGTGAAAGGAGAAATTAACCCTAATGGGTCAAAGATCTTTCAACTGCTTGCAGTATGAAGCGTTTCGTATTTTTATCTAAGGAAACAAATTCCAATAGACTTTTAGTATCTGTAGTCAAGTAATCTTCATTAGTGTTCCATAATAGTCCTAGGACCTTTGTTCCATTTGCTCCTAAACTTACAGTTTCATGTACAGGATGTACATTAAAATTTTCTTTCTTCCATTGCTCCATTAAATTAGCATCATTAGTAATCCATTTTCTGAGGTCCATTCCAGCAGCTTCCATAATATTTTTTGCTCTTCGGGAAGTTTGAAGAGCTTCATATTCGTTACCACCGGAAATAAGATCGTCAACGTAGAAATTTTTATCTAAAAGTTCTACAGTGTCAGGGAACTCATGTTTATATTTCTCAATATGATGTCTAATCGTGGCTGCCAGAAGAAATAGACTTGAACTAACACCAAAATTTACTCGATATAAACGGTATACCTGTAGTTTAGGCATTTTATGAACACACGGTTCGTCATTACTCCAGAGAAATCGAACGGCATCTTTGTGTTCGTGAGCAAGACGAATTTGTAAGAAAGCTTGTTTAATATCAGAACAAAAGGCTATTGCATTCAATCTAAAATTAATTAATATGTCTAAGAGATTGGAATTTAAATTAATTCCTGGCCATAAACAATCATTTAATGAGAGTTTATTATTTTGATGACTTCCAGCGTCAAATACAATTCTTGTTTTTGATGTTAAGCGACCGTCTTTTTTTTATGGCCTGATGAGGTAAATAATATACAGGTCTTTTTAATTTGTTGTCTGTAATTTCTGTTTTAACTTCTTCTATAATACCCTGTTCTGTGTAATCGCGAATGATTTCACGGTATTGCAGATATAATTCTAAATCATGACCAAATCTTCTCCATAAGTTTTCGAAACGTTGTTTAGCTAGGGGATAATTATCGGACAATTCATTATAGAATTTTCTAAAGGGAAGTTGCAAGATATAACGGCTTTTTTCGAATTCAACAGTTTCTTTAAAAATTTCTAAAGCTTGATCCCTTTCATGAAGAACTGGATAATCTCGTATCCCTAAACCCTCTAAATCAGTGTTTCTCAAAGTGTGGGGCGCCCCCTGGTCTGGGCGATGACCTATCGGGCGTCTGGCGTATCGAAAATTTAAAGATTTTAAAAAAATAACCGGAAAGAGAAGTAAAACAAAATGCTTTCTTCGACATAATAAAAAATACACACAACACTGACATAATTTATGTTTATTATCTGACTTTTTCCGTCATCAAATAGCTATCTTTGTGATCCCAAAACCAAATTAAAAAAAAAACATTTTGTTTTATTTGCTGTATTTCCTCAATGACAGATTTTTTTATTACGCTTTAACATAAAATATTACTCGTTGAAAGAAAAAACGAAACCCAGACCCTGAGAAAAATTCTAAGAAGATAAACAATTCACCACTGTAATTATTATTGAAATACTGTACATTAGTTGTAGAAAAAAAATGAAGTCATGATTCACTTTTCAGCCAGGCTGCATAGTACGTTTGCTAATCATTTGATTGACCTTCAATCTTATGGTATGGTTATTCAATATTAGTTTCGTCCCATTTTTTTATGCGTTTGGTTTTCGCTTGGGGAAATTGTAAATAATAGAGTTTTACGATATTTGGAAAATAATTGATTGATTTAACATTTCTGTAATATTAGTGAAAAGTGTCTGATTTGCGTCCTTTATTATGGTCTCGTACTTTTGAATCATTTTTAGTTCAGTTTTATTGGATTTTTTCTCAAATTATCAAAAGAACTGAATAGTCCTTGAAAGAAGGTAAGTATATACTTTCTATAAATTAAAATATTCACTAAATTCCTATTTGTATCGTGTACAGTAAAAATAATTCTAAACAAATGATTGGGGTGACTGAGTCCCCCGCACTACCATTAATGTTAGTATCAAGTACGCGTCTGCTCCTGAGTTAAAACATTTTGAAGTCTTCTCGCTTTAAATGTTAAAAAAGTAACACAATTATTCTTCATCGGAATTTTATAGAAATTTTTCATAAAATAACATTAATTCTAAATGCTAATTGTGTGAGGTTTAAAATTACAGTTCTTTTAAACAGTTATTTACAATTATAGCATTTATCTAAAAAAATCATTTTACATTTTGTATACAATGTCGTGCACACAGTATTACTCTCCTTACAGTTCAGCTATTATATCAAGAATAATGTTTTATTTTTTTAAAAATGAACTGTGCGAAGAGTCGGTGTTTCAGCCAGTATACGTTTTATGTATCAGTACTGAAGAAGGTATTTTATAAATAATTTCTTATTACTGAATTTCGCCGCGTAGCCAGTGGTATAGGTATCGGATTGTGGCTTGCCTTGTCACGAGTTCGAGCCCAGTACCACTAAAGACCCGCCGTGTGGGGGGCAGCGATGCACGTTAAATCTGTTTTGAAACGTTTTCCCGTTGGTGTGGTTGGTAGTTAGGAGAGGGGTGCCAGCTCAGGTGTCATCCACGTCACTTGACCATGGTTCAAAATTACGTGGTCCGTCGTCAAAAGCCCTCGTGCAGCTGAACAGTGCGACGTTAATATTCAATCAATCAATCTTATTACTAAATTAAGAACAAGTTTAATAATTATTAGGGACTTCACTGAATGTTATTTGGGCTTGTCTTGTAGAGAAAGTTTTGCAAAGGAAGGTTTAATATCAGAAATTGTTTTAAAGAGTTATTTTTCTATATTTAGCTGAGATCTATATTTTGTCTTCAAGGCATCCACTGCAGAAAATCCGGTTTGAAAAAGGTAGGATGTTGAAAATGGTAATAGTATATGAAGTGCTTTTGTTTTCAGTACAGATAATTCCTCATCCACCTCTACAAATTCAAAGAGCGATTTATTACAAAATTGCCTTTTAATTTTTTTCACTGGGCTCGAAATCGTGAAAATTTCTTTTGGTGATCAACAAAAGTATCTTGAAATAGATCCTAATTGTAACTTGCTACCAAGCTGTCCTCATCCAGAAAATACTTTTTAAAATTCTTTACCAACATATCTAAATGATTTTACATGTTTTAAAAAACAACTTTCACATGTTGTTCTGCAGATTTGTAAGTTTTAACACATATCGAGCTGGGGCTTTTTCCCATCATTTACTTCCTGGTAAATCCAAAATTTACATTTTCGAAGATCGCCTTGATTTTAATTTTCGGAACCATGCTCGTTCGTCTGTGTACGATTGTTGATTTTTTATTATGCTTTAATGTTTGATTACGACTTAAAAATAAATGTATGATATTATTTTAATCTGCTGCCGTAAATACTTAATTCCGTTCTTTTTACAATTAACGTGGAAATTAAAAAATGTACATTCAAAGCGAAGATTCGGTAATATAGGAGTATCGAGTCGAACAAACTAATGTAGAAATTGTACGAGTTAAAGCATTTTCAAATTTTCGCAGACGTCCGATAGGTTGCCCAGACTCACGCAAACGTACCCTATAATGCCAGATGGGATGGATATTAGCAAGATGACTAGACTATTTTTCTAATGACATTTGTACTTTGAGAAGTGAATGCTGAAATAAATCTTTAATTAAATATATCATTTTTTTGATATGTTTCCAATATAAATTTATGAAAAGAAAAATAACATAAGATGATAAAGTGATATATATTTTAAGTAATTTCTTAAAATATATATTTTTTAAAAGTTACATAACAAAATTTTTGTTATACTTATCTTTCCAGTTATTTCTACGGTTTAAATTAAGATCGTTTAAACTTTAGCGTCTCTCTCTCCAAAGTGCATTTTTATTGGTAAATACATCGCCCCCAGGGGGGCGAGCCCCAAATATTATGATTGAAACACTGGGTCGCCAGTATTGAAAGTTTTGAGAAACACTGCTTTTAATGATGAGTGGTGCACATTATTTTATGACTAATTAATTAATACTAAATTAAGAACAAGTTTAATAATTATTTTTCTCCACGGGCTTGTCTTAAATAATAAAAGTTTTTTGAAAGGAGTTTAAGATAAGAAATTGACCCTTGAGTTCTTCTATAATGACCCTATTTTTTGTAATCGTGAATGATTTCACGCATTTTGTATTGTTCCGATTTAAAATTCGAATCATAAAAATCTTCTCTCCATTATTCTATGGAAACGTTGTTTAGATAGTTACAAAATTTAAATGTCATGAATTTGTAGGGTTTTATAATAAATTTGTTCTTTATCAAAGTTTATTTTGCATTCAGTAATTATTATGTATGATCGCGATTTCATGATTGAACTGGGGCGCCAGTATTGAAAGTTTGAAACTGCTCTAAATCAAAAAATAATTTTAAAGTATCTTGAATAGTCATTGTTTACTACATTGTTTACTAGTCATTGTTTACTATTGAAAAACACTGTCCTTGTTTATTAATTTGTCTTTCTTCAAGTTTACCACACGCAATCCACCCAAATTCACTTTCTTTGAAAAACAACTCTTCATTTACGTTATACGTATTCTGTTTTAAAACTTTAAAAAATATATCAGCGCTTATCAAAGCGTGAACTTCGTTTGCTTCATAAAATGATTTGTCAGTTAACGTCAAAAACTTTGGAATTTCCACATTGGAAATATCTAAACTTGAGGATGGTGTAAATTCAGTTATTTTGTCTACAATCAAGAAATCTACTGGTTCAGCAAAACTGCTATCTTCGTTTGAAATAATTGTTTTTAATTTCCATTTTATGTTCTGTGATAATCCATTTAAACCGGATACTGGTGTCTTTATTTTTTCCTTTTTTATTCCTAAACAATTACTCATTCTTTCTGTGAGTACACAGATATTGCTAGCGGAATCTAGTATATCTCTCAATTCTATTTTTTGATTATTTGCTCTGCGAACATATATTTCTGCTGTTGAAAACAGAACATTTTTTTTATTTATTTGATCGGGCCATGTGTTATTATTCAACACTGATGCCGGGTTATTCGGATTAGAATTCTTGTTAACTGTTTCGCAATATTCTTTTTCATTTCCGTTAGCTAAAGGATTTTTATTTTCGATTTATTAGAATTTCGAGTACAAATCAAATAACTGTGTGAATCACCGCATTTGCATCGATATTTGGAAAGGCAATTAATTTGATTATATATGGTTAGATTTTAAACACAAATTACAAAGTTTGCGTTTGCAAATGAATTTTAGTCTTTCGTCAATACTGAATTTTAAAAAGGTAGGACATTTATATATTGGATGTTGTGACTTACACACTATACAATTTTTGTTTTTATTTTCGTTAACTATAAAAGCTTTTGGCTTAGAATTGTTGGCATACATTTTAATTGGGTTCACTTTGGCATTTCTATCAACAGACACAGACAATAAAACGGATTATCTTTGTTCTAAGAATTCAATAAATTTCTGAAATGTAGGGATGGTTTTGGATTTAAGTGATAATTCAAAATTTCTTCTCGATTCTCTATCAAGTTTTTCAACTAGAATATTAATAAGTAAAACATCGGATAATTTATTTTGCTCATATTTAAATATTTTTAATGCTCGTAATTTTTTTTGAACGCAATCAATCATATTTCTAATTTCTGTGGAATTTTCATTTTGTATTTTTTCAAGCTTCAAAATATATTTTGAATATGAATATTGATTATTAATCGTTCATTTTCGTATCTATTTTCTAAAAATTCATATAAGAAATTAAAATTATCAAAATTACTGCATAAATAATTAACTTCATGAGTTAAACAAGATCTGAGGTAGTATAGCTTCTGAGATTCACTCAGTAGTATGTTATTTGTGATCAGATCGTCAAATTGGATTTTAATTGAACTAAATTCTTCGTATTTTCCCGAGAACTCGGGTAAAACTAAAGGAGGTATTTTAGTTTTTATTTCGAAATTATCATTTGTTTTCATTACTGCCCCAGAACTTGATTTCTTAGAGGAATTAAGAATAGTTTCAATTCTTATACCTTTAATGACTCAAGGCGGACTTCAAGAAGATGGAGATCTTCGTCTACGGCAGTTAACTCATCTTTCACATTCGGAATGGCGTAATACATAGTTGTTGCGAAGTTCCTCCGCGTTTTTTTTTTTTTTTTTTTGTAGTTGAATCAGACTTCTTAGCTTTACTTTTATTTCAACCGAATCGGTTTCTTCGTTGGCACTTTCAATGAACGTTTCAATTCTGCTTATTTTATCTTCCAAGGTACTTTTTAATCTGTTTAGCTTATCCATTATCCACTGATCGCTCCTGGCACGAGCGGAACCAGAATGCTTATTTTTAGTTTGTTGTTTTTGTTTCATCGACGGACCAGCCACGCTTATTTCTTTTTTTTACTTTTTTTATTTAACCACACAACATGTATCACACAATATATATATGCTATTTGCAAGCGCAGCAAATTTTAAGTAATTTTTATTGTGAGCTTCGAGTATTAGAGTCCTATATTAATGCTCACGTCTGAGTATTAAAGAGAAAATTTCTCGTCTATCTCGTTCCACAGAAAGTTCCCAACTGCCGGCACAGCGCGGCAAGGAAGAATATTTGCATTTGTGCGCATGACGTTGGGGCGCATGCGCCAACAAACAGTTTTCAAGCCCTCCATATGAATACACATTGATTTTTTTTATAGATAGTAATTTTGTGTTTTGGGTGTATGCAGCTTTTTTTCCCGAGAAAACTTTCTAAATTATAAGGTGTGTCTCGCAGAAGTTAAAATGCGTTCCAGATCAAATTTTACAAATTCATGCACAAGTTCTTCGGAAGGGAAGTATTTGCATTTCTAATTATATCTATATATATAAAGGAGAAAAGCGACTCACTGACTGACTGACTGACTGACTAATCACGATATCTCCGGAACTATTAAACCTACAAACTTGAAATTTGGTAGGTAGGTTCCCTTCATGGTGTAGACGTCAGTTAAGAACGGATTTTGAAAAGTTCGAACCCCAAGGGGCGTTACGAGGGTTTAAGGGGCGCTATAGATAATTATTTCCTTTACTAAAATATTAGATGTAAAGTCGTGAAACTTGGTACACAGATTTCTTTCATAAAGTGGAGATTCGCTGCATAATGATTTTTACAAAAATCGACCTCCAAGGGGCGTTGAGGGCGCTTAAGGGGTGTTATACAGAATTATATCCATTTTTAAACTATTAGACGTACAGTCTTGAAATTTGGTAAGCGGACTCCTTTCATAGAGTACAGATCCGCTGCAAAATGGGTTTTGTGAAAATCGACCCCAAGAGGGTTGTGGAGAATTAAGGGGCGTTATAGGCAATTAACACCTTTTTTAAACTATTAGACGTAAAATCTTGAAATTGAGTAAGCAGATTCCATTCACTGAGTAGAAATCTTTCAAAAGATGGGCTTTGTGAAAATCGTTTCCTAAGTGGCGTTGCGGGAGCTTAAGGGGCGTTATAGATAATTATTTCCATTATTAAACTATTAGACGCACAATCTTGAAATTTAGTAAGCGGGTTCCTTTAATAGAGTACAGATCCACTGAAAAATGGGTTTTGTCAAAATAGACACCTAAGTGGCGTTGTAGAGTATTAGGAGGCGTTACAGGCAATTAACTCCTTTTTTAAACTATTAGACGTAAAATCTCGAAATTTAGTATAAGCTGATTCCATTCATTAAGTAGAGATCCGCTATAAGATGGGTTTTGTGAAAATCGTTTCCAAAGTGGCATTGCGGGGGCTTAAGAGACGTTATATATAATTATTTCCATTTCTTAACTATTAGACGTACAGTCTTAAAAAATTTGATAAGCTTATCCCTTTCATAAAGTACAGATCCCCTACAGAATGGGTTTTGTCAAAATCTACTCCTAAGTGGCGTTGTAGAGTATTAGGTGGCGTTACAGGCAATTAACTCCTTTTTTAAACTATTAGACGTAAAATCTCGAAATTTAGTATAAGCTGATTCCATTCATTAAGTAGAGATCCGCTATAAGATGGGTTTTGTGCAAATCATTTCCTAAGTGGCGTTGCGGGGACTTAAGGGGCGTTATAGATAATTATTTCCATTTTAAACTATTAGACGTACAGTCTTAAAATTTGGTAAGCTAATTCCTTTCATGGTGTAGAGATCCGCTACAAAATAGTTTTGGGGAAAATTGATCCCAAAGGGTCACTGAGGGTGATTAAGGGGCGTAATAGATAAATATTTTGGCGTTTCAACTAATAGAACCACCTGCTTGAAAATTAGAAGGTATGTTCCGTTCATGGAATAAAGTTCCTTTTACAAAGAGTTTTGCGAAAATGGACCCCCAAAGGAGTGGGGTTGCGAGGGATTAAGGCGTGTTATAGAAAAATTCCTGCTTTTGAATTTAACTCATTTACTTGAAATTTGTTTAGCACTTTTCTTTAGTTGAATAGAGTTCCACTAAGAATGAATTTTACGGAAATCAACTCCAGGGGGAAGCGGGGAGACTTATTGGGGCGTATTGATAGACAAAATTCTCGTTTTTGAACTGCTAAGACTATAATAATAAAATTTGGTTTGCATGTCTCTTTTGTTGAATTGGAATCCGCTAAGAATGCTGTCAACGAGGTATTGATGAAAAAAATTCCGTTTTGCTCTGTTAGAATTAGACTTAAAATTTAGCACGCATGTTTATTTTATGGAGTAGAGATCCACTGAAAGTTGCTTTGGTGGAAATCCACTTGATTATTAGGTTAAGTGAGCAAAAAAAATCTTTCTACTTCGATTTTAGACATAAATAGAAATTAGATATTATAATTTATGTTCTTTTTATATCAAGGGGTGAGAGTGTAACAGCTATAAATATATTTTCAATACAATCGAATTCTTAATGCTAGATATCAATAATTAATATATATGTAAACTGTATAAATATATGCAATATCGTGAAATACCCAGTGAAGCGGGTGGGTAACGGCTAGTATACATATATAATGATAATAAACCTGTATATCACAAAAATTAAAAGAAATTATCGTTAATAATGTACTTATATAAGCGAAATGTTTCAAGTTTAATAATTGAATCTTTAAGTAAAATACTCCATAAAATGTTACTGAAAAAGGTTTTCTGAGTAAATTTCGAAACTTTTATGAATAGATTTCAACTTCTTGTCACCAGTTGTCACTTGGCAAAGTATTATTGGGATTAGCTCTGTGTCAACATTCTCATTACTGCTAGCACCAATGATGAAATAAATTCTTTAGACGACCCAGATCTTGCTTTAAGCATAATTAGTATTTTGTCTTTAAGGACAGAGTTTTCCATCAAATATATATAAAAAAAGTTAAATATGAAACAAAATATCGAGAAGCAAGGGCTTAAAAAAATCGAAAAATGACAAAAATTTTACGAATTTATTTGCCAAATTTCACTTACAACTAAGAAATTATTTTTTAAAAAATATCACCATATCTTGTCATTACCTTACCTAAGTTAATAGTTTTTTTTTAAAGTAAATTCGATAAACACCAAAAAAAGTGTTAAAATGCAAACTGTTCCGGTTTCGATATCAAACTTCCGTTTCGTTTTTCCTGATCTCTCTTGACATAAAAACTGTTGTAACTTCGTAAATAATTGAAGAACTAACAATATATATATAGTAAGGTATTTTTAGATAGCAGAAAATTCAACTATATAAAACTTAAAGTAAAAAAAAACATTTGTCAGTTTTATCAAAATTGACGTTTTTGCACTAGTCAGGCACCCCTTAAGAGACTCTTAATTTCATGTCAAACTATTTGTGAGATAAGTTACGGTATCTTGAATGTAGAAATGTACCTCACAAATAAAATAATGTTAAGAATATAAAGATAGTTACAAACACAATATGTTTCGAAAAATTTCAACGTATAAAAATCATTGATAAAGTAAGCAGATTTCGTTAACGATGTCTTCTTATGACTACTAAAATTTATTTTATGAAATTAGATGGAATTTTTTTACAGGTAACAGCGGAAAACAATGTTGGATCCTTAACATACATCAGTATCAAAAGTGTTTAAAGAATCCTTCAGAATAATGCCTATGGAAGTTCATTTTCTCAACCCAATTTATTTAATGAATTATGTTATAGTGCTATGTTTCTATCTTAGACATGACAATACATGAACTAGATACTTGATGAATCAGAAGAAATATCATGATAGAACTATTTGCATTTTGAACTCCTTTGACATTGTGCAATGTTTCGTGCAAGTCACAAAATTGAGGAACTCATGTGGATGTGGTTTCCTGATTATGAACTATACCTGTTGTTGAAGAAAGGTCCATAATGTTATGGGATTTATTAAGATGAAAAACAAAAACAATTCTTAAACGTCTTCGAATATACTTGAAATGTGTCTTCGAATATGTCAAATTATATTTTCAGGAGAATTCACCTGTGGCTGGAATTTTAATATATCTATAAAAGTTTCAATTTCAAAAAAAGAAACGTATCTGGGGTGCAATATATGCACACTAATAAGAAAATGTAATGTTTTAAAATGCACCCGAATTTTAGGAAATACTGAAAATCTGCATTAGGTATTATGTACATTGCTTACGAAGCACATTTCTAGATTTCTAGAAGCACTTTCTTTCTCTTGACTCTTAACTTCCCGGAATATCAGCTTTCATTTGCTTTTTAATGATAGTAATAAATAAAAGACTCAAGTACAGGTTTTAATAGACTGGTATGTCAATTGTATTGATAAACAAAATATGAAAAAATAACGTTTATATGTATTGCGCCCACGCATTAATAATTTTTAATAAATACAAATACAGAATATTTGTATAGATTAGAATAAATGCACATTAAAGTTGCAAAAATATGCTGTCATATAAAAAAGAAAGAAAAACTTTATATCGTGTACAATAATGACTGCACCAAAGAACATTTTAAAATTTGTTAAAGTTTTCTTCGGTAAAAGTTTACCATTTCAATTTCTCTAACTACCTAAAATTAAACTGATTTCTTCACATCTGTATCCACTCGAAGAAAATTAATGAAATGAGTTATTGTATTTTAATTTTTCAAAATAGCAATGAGTATGATTATCAAAAATGTTTACTTGTTTAATAACAAACTCAATAAACAATCTCATTAAAAATTGTGTTGTTGTTATGACTAATGCCACCTGCCTGACGAAGTCAGATCGAAGCCCGCGAAATTCATCGTGGCTAAGGGCAATAATTTTAACGCCTGTCGTTAGCCTTAGCTTTAGCACCATGCCGGTGACAGTACGATTTTGCTCTGTTGCACCCCAAAATTTAAAGGGAGAAAACCCTCGGGGTGACCAGGGCATCTCACATCTCATCCTCTTTCACCAACCACACGAGAGGACTTGCGACTTGACGGCTATTTAGAAAACCCCTATTTCGCAAAGTCAATATACATTTACAAACATCCATTCCTTCTCCGGGATTCGAACCCAGTCCCTACGACATCACATTCAGCGTCGCTAACCACTATACCAGTTGGGCGATATCATTAAAAATTAAATTAATAAAAGGTGTAAAAGTCAATTTATGGCAATATTTTGAATTATTCATATATGTGTAAAAATGTATATATATATATATATATATATATATATATATATATATATTATAAGATTTTTATTATTTATGTAAATTAGTGTGATATTGGTTACTTATGTAAAACACGAAAAAGTAAACTTTAAATAAGTTATAAATAACATTCTATCTATATTAAATGAGTGATAAATTTTAATGAATCAAAATCAATACGTATTTAAGTCAATAAGTATAAGTAACAAATATTTAGAATTGTTTTTTGTGGTATACAAATTCATCTGTCTCTCAAAAGCGAAGCTTTTCATTCCAGACGAAATATTGTTATTATTGAACATCTTTAATTCCAACAACAATAAATTTAGGCAATTAATACAAGGCATTTATTCAATGCTCATTAAAATAAAATTTCAAAACATGTTTAATGATAAGTAATATTAAATTTTGTATTTGTTAGAACAATTGCTCTTTTATATTAAAAAAGAAAAATAATTTCATAGTTTTAAAATTAAATAGATATATTATTCATAAATCAATTTTAACTAGTTTGATTAGAAAATATTATTCTATGTTATTTCGTTCGGTTTTAAAGATGTTTTATTATTTTAAATTTAATAAATTTCAGGGTATTCTATACACATATTTTTTTTGTTATAGCTTTCTTACAAATTTAATTTGCTTATCCTGCGCAATATTTTGTAAAAAATAGTATTAATTATATAAACAATTTCCACAATTTATGCGTGTTTAAGGAAGAATTATGTTTCAAACAATATTTCATCCCTTATTCAACAAATATTTTTCTTTAGCTTCCTCGTAAATTTACATAACATTGCAATAAACAAACTATAGGTTTTAAGAAAATGAAAGGTTATAATAAGGTACTGTAAGCTTGGTTATTTTCTGGTGGTTTTTTAAATGGTTGAATTTTAGTAACAGCATGCATGATTCATTTGTGTCATCTTATACATAAAACTGGGCCCTTGCCAAAAACTCGTACAACGTGTCTGTGGGATCAAAACTTGGACCAACGTAGGATCAAAAACCATATGATTAAAAATCGCCTTCGCAAGTACTTTTCGTCCGAGACGGAATATTTCGTAGGCCATTAAAACCTTTATTCTCATAAAACTACTCCATGTAACAACTCAAACTACAGATCATGCGGCGACAAATCATTCAAATGCCTACATTTGCAACTTGGCCTATAGCCAGCCCGTCTCTGAAATGTCTGCCTTTAAGCTGGAAAATGTTTAAAATCTCCATAACTAATACATTTACTGAGTCTTCAGTGCTTTCAGTTGATAAATAATGTAATACAATGACAAGAAGTATGTTTTCCTTAAGGAAAGATAAACAGGATTTATTTCATTTCGAGCAGAGCCTCAGACATTGTGTCACAGATTTTGGAGGGAAATAACAGGTGTCAGCTTCTAACGTTTTCGTTTCTTTAATTTCACTTTAAACTGGTTCTGTGAAATGAACGAGTAATAGGAAGAGGAATTCGCTGATAAAATTATGTATCTTTCCAGTGTTTGCCACAAGATTGAATCCCGCTGCGAGAAAATTGTTATTTTGGAGAACTTTATAATGAGTTTGAGAGTAATATGTTAGCAGTTTATGAACCCGATTTTGATTTATGGAAAGTTTGAATCTTCACCATTCCTCTTAAAGTACAGTTTGAATTTCTATTAAATATTATTTAAATTGAAATATCTGCAATTTCATAAATTTATACCATATTAATGATTTAAAAATTTCATTGCATAAAAGTCGTTGTTTTTTTCTGTCAATATAAGACAAAACAAACGAAGGTTTTACACATGAGGCTTTTTCTAATATTCATTTAAACATCATGGATCTGTATAAAAAGTTTTGCTTTTATTTCGTATTAAAGTTAGAAAAATTATTTTTCATTATATGTACAAATGCATAAAGAAATACTTTTATTTCTTGAACGATACAGACTTATTTACATAATTTATTTACACATAAAACTTGGAAGAAATCTTAACCAAAATGCATGGATATTAAGGTAAGAAATTACATCAAGTTCGGGAGGGGGGTTGCAAAAATGCAATTTTCTTCGGGTTTTATTTCTTTTACACTATAAGTTAAATATAAATAGATCAAATTTATTCATATAATTTATATGCAATTACAAATCTAATAAATTCTATTAAAATGTGTGAAGATCCCCTTGGACCTCACTTTGAGAACGAGAATAATTTTGAGTCAAAGAAGAACCAGTAGCCATTTTTATAAATAACTTTCTTTATTTGGTTATCTTTCTCATATAGAATCAAAGACTTTTAATAACAAATTAATCAAAATAGCTTTATGAGGTTTAAAAGGGACTTTCCTTTATATTAACTTAAATATTTAATGATCCAATTAATTAACAATTAGAATATCGATTACGCAGAGATTACCGCAATAAGAGATTCCAGAATTATATTCAATAATGTTCCTACTGAACATTTAACTTTAATCTCACTCCTAATATGAAACTTTAATGATACTTTAATTATAAATCAATATTTACCACACTGAATCTCGGCTCTTCCTGTGCCTAATTTATCTACCTAGAAATCTTCAATAATAAATCTCTAACTTCACTATTATAACTTCCTGCTTGAATCTCTCTCTCCTACTGTCCCTCACTTTACTATTCCGTTTGACTTAAATACTTTATCTAATCTGCATAACAAGGAATCCTAATATGAAACTTTAATGAGACTTTAATTATAAATCAATATTTACCACACTGAATCTCAGCTCTTCCTGTGCCTAATTTATCCACATAGAAATCTTCAATAATAAATCTCTAACTTCACTATTATAACTTCCTGCTTAAATCTTCATCTCCTACTGTCTCTCACTTTACTATTCCGTTTGACTTAAATATTTTATCTAATCTGCATAACAAGGAATCCCTGACCTCTTTTTGGAGTTGATTGGAAATAGGTAGGGAATTAAATTTACCTAAAAAAGACGTCTCAGAAGGTTAGTGATAAAGTTCCGTATGGATTTGTCACAAATGTAAAACTGTAAAAAAGTCTGGATTACTTTATTTTCGATAATCTTACTAACTTCGATATTATTCTTGAGTTAAGTTTCAATTTAAAGTTGTGTTGTTGTTTCTAGTGCCACCTGTCTGACGGTGTCAAATCGAGCTTCATCATGACAAAAGGCTATATTGCACGTCTGTCGTTAGCCGTAGCTTTGAGCACCATGCAGGTCACAGTACGTTTTAGCTCCTTTGCACACCAATTTTGAGAAAGAACAGCCAGGAAAAGGTCAGCGGCTTCATATCTCTCTTTTCTTTCCACCAACCACACGAGAGGACTTGTGGCTCAACGGCCATTTAGAAGGACCCCTATGCTTTAAAGGCACTTTATTTACAAACATTCATGCCATCTCCGGTATTCGAACCTAGGCCCTACACCACAGCAGTCAGTGTCCCTAACCACTATACTGAATAAACAGTAGTTCTTTTTTTTTTTGCTTTAAGTGTCATTTTATTGCTTTAACGTTTTCATAAAATATAGAACAATTTCTTAACTACTTCGCAGAGTAAAATTAAATGCTCAAAACCATAGATTCATACATTGACAAAATTAAAGGATATTTGTCACAAGATACCCTTAAAAAGTTACTGTTTATATTATTATATTTTTTTGGTCTCAACCATAACTTTCAGAAAGTAAGTTCCATCGAATGTAAAGACTTTTTTAAAAAAAAAAATAAATATTTGAAGGAAATCTTAATTTTTTTTATTCGTAATTCAGTTATATATTGTTTCTAAGTTTGGATGTATTCATGTGTTCTAAATTTAAGGTGTAAATTGAGTGTATCTGGTATAATTATTTTAGCTATTAATTTAATTTTTTTTTTTACGAAACCGTGGATTGCAAAGTATTATGCATGTATTAAGTATTTTATTTAACCTAAAATTATTCCTTTTAATCGATTAGTGCATATGTTCACAGACATTTTCTAATCACCGCTAAATTTTTAAGACAAAACTGTTTTGATTATCTTCATTTTAACAGTTTTCCTCCAAACACCACGTGATATTTTTGATACAAATCGTAAAAGGTGTTTTATATACACTGGTGTGCAAAAATTAAGAACGGAGTCGAAAAATTAGCATATCAGCTGAACGAAGAGGCAGAGTGGACAGAAAGACAAATCAGGAGATTAAGTAAGGAGATGTACGGTAGCATATGCGCAGATATGCAGGTAGACGTAATGGGGGAGTGCCTGAGTAGTATAAAGCATGTTGTCGATGTAAGATCAGTATTTCTGGCACGTATAGCAGATTAAAATCACGCCGTATAGCAGTTAAAATCACACCGAGTTGCTGCCTCAGCGAGAAATGGCGAATAATCAATCTGTTAGTCGACATCTGGATGCTTTTACCCGAGGTCGAATCATTGGGAAGTTGGAGGAAGGCCGCAGTGTGACAAGTGTGGCTGCAGAGTTCGGAATTGCTCTCAGCATCGTTTCACGACTTTGGAGACAATTGCAAACTACAGGAACAGCTATCCGGGGATTCAGTAGTGGTCGTCCACGAGGAACCACACCCGCAGATGACCGGTACATTGTCTTACAGGCCAGAAGAAAGAGGCGGCAGACAGCGGGAGAAATCGCTAGACACACGACACAGGCGACTGGACGACCGATATCGCGTTTTACCGTGGCCAGAAGACTGCGTAGTGGTCTGTTTGCACGACGCCCTGTACGGTGTGTACCTTTAACGCCTGCCCATCGGAGAAGGCGTTCTCTGTGGTGCCGGGAACACCGGAATTGGAGAGACAATGAATGGGGAAGAGTACTCTTTACAGATGAGAGCAGATTCAGTTTGAGTAGCTATTCTCATCGCATACTCATCTGGAGAGAGCGGGGAAGCCGCAATCATCCCTCGAACATCATTGAAAGGGACAGGTATGGAGGTCGCGGTGTTCTCGTTTGGGGAGGCATCATGCTTGGTAGTCGCACAGACCTTTATATCTTCGACGCACTTTCAGTCAACCTGACCCGTTATTGTAACGAGATTCTTCTTCCATATGTGCGTCTTTTTAGAGGCGCTATGGGTCTGCAGTTCCTTTTCATGGACGACAATGCACCATGTCATCGCGCAGTAGCTGCCGAACAGCTCTTAGAGAGTGAGGATATTGAACGTATGGATTGGCCGGCACGATCTCCGGATCTCAATCCCATCGAGCATGTATGGGATTTTCTAGGCTGACGCTTGGTAGCTTGTACCTTACCACCAGTAACGATTCGGGAGCTTCGATTGGCGCTGCAAGACGAATGGGCAGCAATGCCTCAACAACTCATTGACACCTTCATTCTCAGCATGGGCAGACGCTATGAAACCTGCCTAGCAGTCAGGGGAGATCCTATCCCCTACTAAAAACCTGATGTTTCTTGCTGGACACCCATCACACGGATGTTTCGGCCTTCAGTCGCATTGCGCTCCATGCTACTTTTTCAATCAAGCTTCTTTTTATCCCTCTGATTTATCTTTTAGTAAGTGTTGCTTACATCACACATGTCCTTACGTATTGGGGATCTTACGGTAAATAAATGTGCTGATTTGGAAAGCTTTTGTACAAAGTTATATTGAAAAAACCGTCTCGTCCTTAATTTTTGCACACCAGTGTATTTTACTACATTATCCATTAAATTCTTAAAAAAAATATTAACAAAGCAGGCTTTTTTCTTAAAAACATCTGTTCTTATACTAAATTTAATAAAACATGTACACAAATATTTTACAACCAGATCGAATAATAAAATGCACAATTTCATCAAATCCTTTAAACCGTTTAAGAAGAATTAAAATAATTTTTATTTTCAAAGCAACTTAAAAACGATTTGTCTTACAAATAGTGATAAATAGCTAACATTAAGAGCTTAAAAGAAACTAGTAATTTTTATTCACTTGCTCTTTTTACTTCTCTCTCTTTACTGGGTATTAATAAATAATTATTCTCTCTTTATTCTCGGTAATTAAAATCTCGTTAAGAGAGTTTTAATTACGAAAGTATGTTTTAACTTTAAGTCGAATTTTTACTGAGAGTGTCTTTCTTTCATAAATTTCTTAGACATTTTAGCGCAGAAGATCCATTACAGATATTCTTCACAAATAATGTCTTCTTCAGGAAAAATCTGTACGTCTTAGTTTACCATCTAAGTATTTAATAATGTGAGATATTGTAGTTGATACATTTTAAGAATAAAAAAAAAATAAATTGAAGCTATAGTCACAAATAAAATGTATCAACATCAGAGAAAAAGAAAAAGACAATCATTTAAAGCTTTTATTTAAAAGAAATATTATTTATAATAATAAGCTTTTGAGTATATTCAGACTGCATCAATGGTAGTTATTAAATCAATACGTTTCAGTTAGTAATTCGTATTCATTAACAATGTGTATAAGCATTTAGTAATGTGCAAGTCCTTTTAACACTAATTTCGTCAAATCTAATTTTATTAGCATTTTCTCATATTGATACCAATAATTCGATGGATAATTAATCGAAACATTAACTAATGATGCGCCATAATACGGAAATCTTATTTTCATATTCATATGAGAAGAGTACATTTAAGATTAATATCATTTTGCGTTTATGGATCGTTTCTGTTAATTATACAGGAATAATTACTTATTTTGTATTCCTCTGCAATATTTCGTTATTAATTTGCATTTATTTGATCTATCGGTGTTCTATATGGATAGTGGAAAAGGAAAAAATGATTATGAATATGTCGAGGAACTTTTACTTTTAAAATAGCATTAAATGAATTTAAATATTAATATTAACTTAATTTTTTTTCATATATTGTTCTCAAAATATTACGTTATTTTCAATAGAAATGACGACTTTTTTGGTTTTAATGCATGCATTTCTTTATTGGCACTATTTCATCTTTTCATATTTCGCACACATATATTAGAACGCAATATAAATACAAAAGTTTTAGGCTGCTTAGCAACAATTCTATAACCCATTTTTTAAACATTTATTATTTTTTGTGTAGACAGTATTAAAAAAATAATAGTATGAAATGCATTTGCACTCGTGTGCGCATAGGAGGGAGTGATTCAGAAAAGTTTGTAGAATAAACTCTTTCTTCACTCTTGTGGTTATGCTTGCCTTCAGAATTTGCATTTTTCAATGAATACTGATCAGAAAACTATTCCTAACAACAACAGCAAGGCACACCCAAAAAGAGAATTTACATTTGTTTGATCATTTTCTGGGATCGTTTTCAAGTTTTGAAAATGGTAGTTATAATGATTGACAGAGTATTTTATTCTACAGCTGGACCCCCTATTAATGGTGTAAATCTTGTCTTTGTCTCAAAAACTAGAAATAATGCAATAAAAATAGGTACAATACTTGTATACAAAGCTTCTGGAATTGTTAACATCCAATGTCATTAAAAAGATATACAAACACTTTTGCATGATTGATAGGCATTTAATGAACCTTTTTAAATGGTTTTTTAAACGTAAAAATTTTGATAGAGATGCTCTCAGCAAATTTGCATTAACATGAATAATTAAATGTAGCTTAAAGTTATAAATAATTATATTTCAAGTTAATTTTTCTTTAAAAAACTCAAGGTGTTTCATTGTTACCGAAATTTATTTTAATGAGTTTCCGTTTCCTTTTTATTATTTCTCTGGGTAAATTGTATATTTAATTGTTATATGGTTTAGTTTGAATTTATATTATTTATACTTGAATAGAGTGATATTCAAATATCTGGTAGTAGTTTCTTCTACCTACATTGACATTTAAGTATATGACAGCAGTTTTTCTATTTACATTGATTATATATTTATGTATCCAGCAACAGTTTTTCCTTGTTTCTTGTAAATAGATTCAAGCACATGGCAATAGTTTCTCTGCTTTTTTTGGCTAGATATGTTACTGGAATCTCGGAATTGAGGTAAATATGTTGAGATTCAATTATTGATTTTGGAAAATTGGATATCTTGAATCCTGCTCTGTTCAATGAAATATTCGAAATAGTAGTGTAATTGTATTTTATGTAATATTCGATTAAGTTGATTAAAACGTTTACGTTTGTGCTTGAAATCTTAAGCTTACAGCTCCTCCTCTGAAATTCTTTAGATTAAAATTAAGGACAGTCGGAAAGGTAAAATTTGATTTTTTTGACAATTTGAGATTTTTACATTTCCACATAGTACATATTTTAACCTTTCTAAAAATACCTTACTTTAACCTCTAGGGTAAGTAGAAGCCCTAAAAACCTATTTTTAAATAATCGTTGAAACTGGGCCACAACCATTTGACAAGCGTAAAAGTAAACAAAGTTTTTTGTTTTGGCTTAAAAGTTGAGCGTCTGGTATAAATCAAAACATTTATCTTTTATTGTATAAATTGAGCCTTTTATTATTTTATTTCCTAACCCATTTGAAACTTCACTGTATTTTTAACGGTCAAATCAGTGTTTGTTTACACTTTCAAAACTGCGTTATAATTTTTGAACTCGCAAGTATTCTTTAACATTATTAAGCTTAAACTTTCAAAAAAATTGCTATAATATATCGACTTTACCATGCCTAGAGCATCGACTAAAGTATTTAAGATACGAAGAGGAGTTTTTAATAAAGGAAGATGTAATAAAAGTAATGATGGTTGTGGTGAAAGCAATTCTACTGTTCCAAAGAACTCTGCTGATGAAAAGAATTCTGCTGATGGTGCAAAGCTTTGTACTAATGAAACTGAACCATCTGCCAGTGAGAGAAAAATTGTAAACATGGATATTTCATATTCGGATGAGGCTTTTCTGGTTTCAGAAATGTTATTGTGGACATTAACCTTTTAGCTTGTGTGTTTTTTGAAGCTGTAAAATGTATAAAGTGTGAAAAACAGGACTCAGGTTGCACCTCAGTGAAAGTAACTGGTGAAGCTGTGAAGTTTCACTTAAAATGTCCTTCTTGTAAATATAACTATACTTTTTTTTAACTCAAGAAATGCGATAGTTCTGAGAATTACGAACTGAATACCCGGCTAGTGTATGCTATGCGATGCATAGGTAAAGGTGCTGAGTCTGCTAGGATGTTTTGCGGTATCATGAATCTTCCCCCGCCACCCACAAAATTCTCAAAGTACAACCACATTTTACTGCAGGCAACAAGAGAAACCTGTGAACACAGTATGGCAGAAGCTGTTCGTGAAGCCGTTGATGAAAATGATGGAAAAAGGGACCTTGCTGTTGCTGTTGATGGTAGCTGGCAGAAGCGTGGTTTTTCTTCGAAGAATGGCTTGGTGACAGTCACAAGTGTTGATACCGGCAAAGTTATTGATGTCGAAGTTTTTTCAAAACATTGCATTTGTCCGAACAAAACCAAGCATCTTCAAAATTGTAAGAGAAATTTTGAAG
This sequence comes from Trichonephila clavipes, assembly GCA_019973935.1. NCBI lineage: Eukaryota > Metazoa > Arthropoda > Arachnida > Araneae > Nephilidae > Trichonephila > Trichonephila clavipes. The sequence continues at coordinate 475,618 of BMAU01018203.1, forward strand.
GCTACAGCGGTAAGATGGAAGTAGCTGGAGCTCTATCCATTTTTCAGCGTTCCCAGTCTCTCTACAATGTTCGGTACACAAAATATTTAGGAGATGGGGACTCCAAAGCGTTTACTTCTATTGTCGAGAACAAAGTATATGGTGACCATTGCTCTGTCGAGAAATTAGAATGCATAGGTCATGTTATGAAAAGAATGGGGACACGTCTTCGACGCTTGAAAACTAAGATGAGAGGTCAAAAACTTTCTGACGGAAAGCCTTTATGCGGAAGAAATAGATTGACAGAGGCAGAAATCGACCGTCTGCAAGCATATTATGGTCTAGCTATCCGCAGAAATTTGTCTAGCGTGAAGGACATGCAACAAGCCATATGGGCAATATTTTTACACAAGCTATCAACCGATGAAAAACCTCAGCATGGATTTTGTCCCTCTGATTCAGATACGTGGTGCAAATTTAAAAAAGCAGAATTGCTTGGGGAGACTTATCATCACAAAAATAGTTTACCTGTGGATGTTGTGGAGGCCATGCGACCTGTTTTTAGGGATTTAGCTAATCCAGAATTGCTAAAAAATTGTTTACATGGAGGTACGCAAAATCCTAACGAAAGTGTAAATAATGTAATATGGTCTCGTGTACCGAAGAAAACATTTGTACAATTAGAAGTTTTGTCACTGGGTGCATATGATGCAGTTTCCTCATTTAATATGGGGAATGTATCAAAACTAGAAATTTTGAGAAAAATGTGTATTGAGCCTGGTGATTACACGGTACAGGCGATGGAGTGCCTCGACAAACATAGGCTGTTACGAGCAAAATACTATTGTTTACAAAAAAACAAAGGAAGTTAGGAAGGAAAAAAGACTTAAAAGGAAGAAAGAAGATGATGAGCTACTAAAAAATGCTGATGATTTAGAATATGGAGCTGGCATGTTTTAACTAAAAAGTAATTATACGTTAAAATCAATTTTTCTCAAAATGTCAATTTTTGATGTTCGATGTTCCTTTTCTTAGAAACTACTGTTCACAGGTATGTAAATTTTTTATGATATATTTATAATGATGGCTAATATATACTGAAATGAGCTTTTTGTAAAAAAACCCAAAATTTATTTTTTACAAATTTTTTTATGTGAAAAACGGGTTAACGTAAACTATGTTTGATAAAATATTTTATAAATTATGAAAAAATTCAAAATTAGCTAAAAGCTCATTTGAATATAATGAGAAATGTGTATTTTAATTATATGAAAAATTTCAAGCATGTACATATAACAGATTTTGAGAAAATGTACCTCGAAAACAGCCAATTTAACATTGTCGGTATAGAGGGGTTTCCGACTGCCCTTAAAGCTCTATTTTACATGTATAGTTATTTAAATTTGAATAAGTTAACTACCCACAGTAGTTGATCTGCAGGTCTGAAATTCGCTACATTTTATTCTATCATATTTATTCATTTTAAAAAGTAGTCAAGAGTAGAATCTTGTGTGAAACTATTCTTAGCTGATTCATCTAGAGAAGGATATCCGAAATATGGTAAGTGTAACAATCATAGTTTTGAGAAAGAAATGCTTTATAAGAATCAAAAACATGTATTCACAATAAAATATTCATTTTTAGTAATGCTTTGAAAAGTTTCAAATGTTCCAGGATGCGTTCGATTTTAAGTCACAGCCAAGGGAATAATTTACAGATTTAATTACAGTGAAAATCGGTTAACACGAAACTGAGGTGGTCTGAAATATTTTTTCGTGTTAAAAGAATTTAGTGTTAAAAAAAGGATATTTCAATAGTATATATATATATATTGAGCAATATCAAGTTTTTTGAGTACATTTATTTAACATATATATGAATATATGCATGCATTTAATAAGAATCAATGAAACAAAAACTTTCAGACGAACTTAATGAAGTTTAATACAAAATGTTCTCAAGATTTTTTTTAAAAAACATTTGAATTTTCAGAAAATAATCTGGCCTTTTTCAGCATCAAATTTTCAACAAAATGTTCGATGTCGTTTATTTTGTTATTCATTTTACCATTGAATTGTGCATCTAAATAACTACGCACTTTTTATGGTGTTCCTCATTTTGGATGACGTGGGAACAGGTGCTGCATTATTTATTTTATTGTCGATGTCAGAATCAGCATCAATACTATCTTAGCTTTCACCAAAACCTTAAATGTATTTGTCGGTCGTAATTGGGGCTGTAAAAACATTATCTTCATCTACTGCAACGAATTCTTCGGATAATGCAGTAGGATAGTCCAATAATACATAAACTTTCTAAAACATTTCATTGAGTGTCGACGCAGTGTCAATAACCTACTTCTCCATAAGGGGAATATTTTTGTGTTAAGTGATTTTCGTTTCGCGTAAACAAAAAAAAAATGCATGAAAATCCATAGTAGTTTGTCAGTGACTGTTGCATTATTTCGTGTTAACCGATATTTAATCTTAAGCGTTTCAACGCTAAACGTATTTCACTGTATTGAATTACGTATTCCCGTTAAAATTTTTAAGATATAATGCACAACCCACAAATATTTATATGTAACGTAAAATAGATTTCAATACGTTCTTCCATAATATATATCCCGAATTCTTTATAAAGTATATAATGAGTTCAATTTACATAAAAACAAGTATTTTAACTAATTAAAGTAACCTCGAACATAGAGTTTACAACCTAAACTAACTGCATCATTTAAAGTGCAAAATAATTGCCTAAATTTATCACGCACGATAAGTTACGAAAGTAAGAAAACAGTAAGGGGGTTATGAAAAGTAAGAAAAGATTAAAGTGACACATCGTTGCTTCACTTTTTAAGTTTTAAATTAATATTCGCATGTTTGTGACACAACGTGCTGAAAATTTTCTTTGAAATACTTTCGCTCGGATAACACAGGACCGATGAAAATATTAATTTATTATTTATTTTTTATTTTCCTCTTCGTCTCTTTAATTAGGAAGGAATTTATAATAGTTCATTTTTCCTACCTTTTCCTGGGATCTCATTAAAGTGCTTGTAGTAAACACATTTTTTCGCACATTAAATATTCAATTTTGACTCGCAGAAATTAATACGCTCAGACTTCTCGTGCAATTTCTAATACCGTTGTTAGCAACACAGAAGTTAAATTTTAATTGGGAAAAATTATTTTTAAGTAATATATTTGTTTATCTAATTATGAGAGCGAATATTTTATACATATATGTTATGTTGTACTTGGTAACAACCAATTTTGAGAAAAAAATCTTCAATAGAGATTGTTTTGTTTAAAAAAAGCATTCAAGTAGTTAAGATATTTTTTGCAATATTTCCCTTTTGGAAATATAAGACACTATTGAAGACTTGTGTTCCGAAATTTCTGACTCGATGAATGTTTTGCGTGTAATTGAAATTTAAACTCGCAGTTTTTAACACTAATCTTACGTGTTTAATCATACCTTACTGCTTTGAAATAGTTTTGTAACGCAAATGTACGATCAATTCTAGATATGTAACTAAAACTGCAATTCATTATTTTACGTAACACACACACACACGCTGCAGAGTTATATTGATTCATTGGTTAAGTAAAGTTTTTCGTGAACTGCCGTAGCCGCAGTGTCAGAATTCATTCAATGAGACATTTTCTTAAAATATATACTTTATTCTAACTTTCTCTATTCGACCCGAGCTATGGAGAGCAAGTCAGTTTTAATACTGGTTTAAATGTCTTTAAGACTTATACTTACCATCAATAACAAATCCTCAGTAATAATATGAAATATTGAATGACCCATATAATATTTTCACCTTAAAGTACAATGGCTCGAATATTGACTTATCTATCTAACGTCTTAATCTCTTTATGACAATAATCACCATCTCCAACTTCCATTTTACATGACTTTAAACAGTAACCCTCATCAACATATACCACAGTTACTTTACAGAGAGAAGTTTTATAATCATATAATGCCAGTAAAAGTATTTACCCTAGAAGATGCGTCAGAAACGCTAATATATCCCGTTGCAAATTGCCCAAGATTCTAAAACACAGGAGCTCTAGATAAAGTAAAATTTGCATCAAAATAAACTATACTATAAACACTAGGATTGATAAATGCAGCAAAAATAAATCTCCACTAGAGAGAAAAATTATTTAACTAAATAGATAAGAAATAAATACAAATTGTAACTAAAATAAATATTCATATGAATAATTGAGTCTAAATCCGCACGCTACTTATTTATTTTTAAATCTGTATCAACTATGGAGATTAGCTTTTTTTTTTCTCCCGTCGATAAACACTGATATATATCTGCAGACTAACTTATTTAAGGATACGAATTTATAGCAAAAAAAACTAGAAGATCTAATTTATTTTAGCGTTTACATATTTGTTTAAACCGTTTCGAGATATAAACCTGAGATAAAACAGAAAACAAAATATACAATGTTACTATTTTTATATTATTAATGTATGTTTACTAAAATTAAAAGAGAACATTGGATTGCAAGAAAATAATAAAGTTAATTAACTTCCCACGTGCATTTTTTTAGTATCTGACCGATGCTGTATTTCATCTTAATTTTATGAATAATCTAACCCAATCATCAAATATCATATTTAAATAAATTTTCCATTTAATGAAACCCATCTAATTTTTTAAAACGTTTCGATCCTCTTAAGAAAATGACATACTATGTAATGCAAATTGTTCTCAGAATTTGTGTGATTAAATATTACTTTCAAATTAAGATTGTCATGCATTTATTGATTTATAATAAAATATAAAAAATGATAAAGGAACAAAATTTTTTAAACAAATAGCTTTCAAAAATTAACACGACAGAAAAAGTATGTGAGTAAATGTTTGCAGAAATACAGTGTTGGTCATTAAAACCGCAACACCAGGAAGGAAAACAAACAGTAAAGTCTTATTTTCTCTACGTATACATCTTAGAAGGAAGAAAACAAGATACAATTTGTAAGCAATTCAAGGTTATACCAAGTCCGAAATTCAAGTACATAGCTGAGTGAGTGAGTGAGTGAAGATTAACGTCGCACTGTTCAGCTACACGAGGGCTTTTGGCGACGGACCACGTAATTTTGAACCATGGTCAAGTGACGTGGACGACACCTGAGCTGGCACCCCCTCTCCTAACTACCACACCACACCACGGGAGGACGTTTCAGCTCTCGACAGATTTAGCGTGCATCGCTGCCCTACACGGCGGGTCTTTAGTGGTACTGGGCTCGAACTCGTGACAAAGCCAGCCACGATCCGATGCCTATACCACTCGGCTACCGCGGCCTCAAGTACATAGCTGCCACATTTAGCAGTTATAACGGCTCTAACCCGATTAGGCATCTAGTCGGAGTAGGCTTGAATGAAATATACTACATAACTTTTCTCAATTAGTATATGTTGAATCACTTATCAAATTTTTGTAAAGGATTATCTCACGTTAACATAAATAACCCTCATTTAAATTCTATATGAGGGAATTAGGTGCCGACAGAAATCAAATTTTAGGCAAGTATATATAAACCGTCTTTATATCAACAATAACAAAGCGTTTTTTGTAAGTAAAAAAAGGAAACAGCTTTATATATATGTGATCTTTTTAATTATTACGGCAATTGAGTTTTTAAATTAACAGTTAGAGAGATATCTTATAATTTTGAATAATTGAGTGATGAATTCTGAAATATTTTACCTCGATTACAATTGAATATCAATTTGTAATTAAAGCATCATTCTATAACTGACATGCATTATATAAATGAGTGATTATGGGACAGATATATATATCGCGATTGTTGATAAGTGTATATTTCTCATAATATAAGAGGAAAGATTAGGAGATATCTTAAGAGCGAGTGAGTAGAATTTCGCGTTCCTCTGACACTCTTTTATTTCCTCAGAATATCACGCAAAATATAGATATCCATCAAGATAAATAAAACTCAACCTAAAAATTTTCTTATGTCAAAAATTAAAATGTGTATTACTGTATCAAAAATCTTGTATGAATGTTATTAACAATTATGAGGTGAGTTGTCAAAAACATTGTATCTTGCTCTATTGAGAAATATTGAATGAACTAACAAATCCTATATAATTATTGTAATATTTTATATGGGGTACTTTGACCTCTGATCAGTCATCTAGATATCCTTTAAATATTTTTAGTAGTTTTTTGTAAATCAGTTTCTTTTTTTAAATTCATCATTACACTTGTTTATTATTCATGGAATATCTTAATCGAAGTCTTTGTAATTTAATCATTCTATTCGTTACAAAAAAATATTTTATTCTAAGTAATATTTAATTTTTAAAATTTACGAAGTTCTTTTTTCGTTATTGTATGGAATATAACTGGATCCCTTTACCACATCATTCTACAAATAATGTCAGAAAATTATACTATATTTTGGATTTTTTGCGACGTACTAGGTAATAAAAGTATACTTAATACTATATACGAGTAAATACTAATAATGTACTGTATGAAAAATATTCTAAACTTTTTAATACTAAAAGTGTACTGAATTTAAATTTAAAAACACATTATACAGGCTTTTTTTATAAGACAAGTACTAAAAATAATCAATTAAAAGTGAGTCATCAGCAATTTAAAAAAAATTATATGTATGTAATTGTGTAACGTAATGCATATTCTAGCTTCAAAAATACCCGAAAACTTAATGCGTGACAAAAATTTAAGTTATTTTTGATGAAAAATGGTAATCTTTCTCTTTTTATCTAATGCCATTCTTTCATTAATAGCTTCAGTTAAGGCATTCATCATTGTTTATGAACATCTTCAGAAAAGGGGAATAAATGTTTAGAATGTTTCCGAATTTAAACTATAACTTCAACATTATTTATAAATTTCTAAATATATGAAAAATAAAAACGTAAAATCCAATTAGTGCTGCAAAATAAATGAAAATAGCACAAGAAGGAAAACGAAACAAAGTCATTTAATTTAAATTGAGGGCATTTAAATTTCACAAGTTTTTCCTCCTTTTCTATTGAACGTAACACCACCATTTACAATACATAGAATTTATTCAATTCAAATCAAAGCTTTATTATTTTGATTTTTTTAAATTTAGAGAGTGTTTAACCACTTTCTTCTTTTGAGGCATAATTTTCTGAGAATTTTTCTAAAATCTAAACATTTCTAAATGAGTAAGCAAATCCAAAACAAAAGCTGTTTACCATATAATAGGCTTATCTACGTGTTTCAGAGAATTTTGGTACATTAGGTATACTTTTTATCTTGACAAAATAATCCAATTTTAAGGAAGAGATTCCAATTATAATTAGTTTGTTGTTATTTATGTCACCTGAATTACAGTAGCATCAGTTCAATGCCCACGAAATTCATCGAATAGTTTGGTGAATTGAATTAACATTGCTCAAGAGAAGGGGGTACTCAGATTCTTTTACATATATATGATAGGTATTTTATGAATCAAGAGAAAGGACACTATAAGTACAAATCAACTTTGGACAAAACAACATTGGATCAAAATATTAAAAAAAATCCTTTTCTAACTTTAATTTTAATACTATATTAAACTCTCCATCAAGCACAAACACACAAATATATATTGTTATGCATTTTTACTGTGTTATTGGGTAGTTTCGATTTCATTTCATCCTTGATCCAACTCTTTGTTTACTACCTACTGTCAAACAAGCATATTGATTGCAAAATTTATAAAATCCATTGCTTGGTTTGTAGAATTTCCCTCTGAATTTTTAGTATATTGTTCTTGAATAAATGAAATCCTTTGTGCAATAGACTATGATCGGGCCACCCAGAAAAGGTCCGGGGCCGCAGGTTGAGTAACACTGCTCTGGCGTAGGGGTTTTCAATCCATGGACTGCGGGTCATGAATGGCACACTAAAGGACTTTTAGTGGTCCCGCATTTGAATTTCAGACAATTAAAACAAATGCCTTGTCTCCTGTCTGTCGTAAAAAACATATTTTTTTCCGTTATTCTTGATATTTAAAACATTTCACTGATGTGATTCATATCTTTCTGAGATAAAACTTCCTGGAAATGACGAATTTTCAAAAATTTCACTGTATCTTAAATATTTTTAAGTATAAAAAAAATCTGATTTTGCATAAAGTATCAGAGATGTTCTGAAAACGGGGGTGAGTGAGTGAATAATAACATCTATCTGTTCTTCTACTGGAGGGCTTTTCGCGACGGGCCTCTTAATTTTGAACCATGCTCAAGTTATGAGGCCGTCGCCTGAGCTGGCACCTCTTCTCCTAATTACCACACCACACCAATGGAAGGATGTATGAACCCTCGACAGATTTAAAGTGCATCGTTCCCCTGGACGGTGGGTCTTCAGCGGTACTAGGCTTGAACTCATGACGCGCCCCCTCCATGCCACCAGTCTGACACCTTGACCTCCAGGCAACCACTGTCACCTAAAAAAAGGGGACCCTTATCTAAAACAGAATTGCAAAGTACTTTTAATTCAACTTCCGTTTAACTTTTTTGAAACTGATATCATATATGTATATCTGAATGTATATATGTAAAGACCATTTCTTACATAGAATCATTGTGGTCTTGTAAAACAAAAATCTCCCTTTTTTATATAAATTTCCTGACCATAATATTTTTTGACTTTCGTGTGGTTTGTGAATCACTGTGAAGGGCAAGAAAGGATGAAGACCCCTACTCTAGAACATTGGGAGATTTCGACAAACATCACAATTTTGAATTTGAATAACCGATTGTTTATCAAAACAGTGAAAGACCTTGTAGTTTTAAACCAACAAGAAACGAACGTGAGACTTGTGCTTGCTAGACACTCTTAAAATTTCCTCGCCACATCAATGAGCGAATTCAAATATCTTGAAATAACCAGAACCATTAACATTTATTCATCCCCGTAACATCATGCAAAGACTTCCACATCTAGTATATTAATGGGCTGGAACTCCCTTTTTTTATCCAATATGATGGAAAAATCTGTAGAAACTGTATTATAAAAACTCATAGAGGAACCTCTCCTCCCCCAAAAAAGGTTAAGAAAAGAAACTAAGATTAAAGATAGAACAACTTCTATTTTAGTTCTTAAACATCTGAAGTAGTCTAGTTTTACGTTTAGTTATACTAATGAGAAGATTAATGTTTTTCTACTACTATTCCACTTTGGACTATAAAAGGAAGATAACTTTGTTCAATGTTCCTCAAATCGTTTAAAGAGATGGGATTACATTCCCCGATTTGAACTTTTAATTCATAACAAAAAAAGTATTTTTTAAAATATTTTCCCTAAATTCAAGTTGAGTTGAGTTGAGTTGAGTTAATATTAACGTCGCACTGTTCTACACGAGGGCTTTTGGCGACGGACCACACAATTTGAACCATGGTCAAGTGACGTGGACGACACCTGAGCTGGCACCCTCTCCTAACTACCACACCACACCAACGGGAGGACGTTTCAGCTTCGACAGATTTAACGTGCATCGCGCTGCCCTACACGGCGGGTCTTTAGTGGTACTTGGATCGAAAATGACATGCCTGCCATGGTCGGATACCTTAACCACTGGGCTACCGCAGCCCTCCCCCAAATTCAAGAATTCAAATATTGCAAAATGGGAAGAAACTATTTTTCTTAACATAAACTAGAGAGAACATTAAATAACGAAACATAAATTGTTTTTAAAAATACGAAAAAAGATTGACAGGTGTACCAAAAAATTATATAATAAGAGCTATTTGTCACAAAGCTCATTTTCTTCTTTTTGATACAATGTTAAAAGTAGAGTTGCAGTTTGAAATTCGATAAGATGTGTTAACATCTTTGGATGAATTTGTTGCTTTGCTACTCCAGCTGTCAACTTTGCGAAAAGCAAATTTTCATCACTTACGTTATTCTTCATTTCCTATGACCCTGTCGATATTTTTCGAAATGCGATTTCCGAAGTAAATTGCATTTCTGTAAGAATGAAACTTTGAGTTGGGATATTTTTATTGTGACATTTGAATGCCTTCTGAGATGCTACGGAAGTCTGTTACATTTCATTAGAATCTGATGAATGATAGAAACTTAATATATTTCTCTGCTCACTTTTCGTTAACGGAAACTTTCATATGTACGAGTGCAATGTTTAAAACTCTCGTATTGAAAATTTTTTTTCACTTTCTTCTTCTTCATACATTTTTATAATTTAAATTCATGTTGAAGGCCTAGAGAATACATGATTTTTATTTCACGTGCAAAGCAATTATCTAGGCACTCCATCACAAAACAATATATTTCCCCAGAAGTTAACAACCAACTAACATGAAACTTAACATGCGTATAGCATATGAGAAGATCAGCAAATGATTAAAAATTCAGACTGTTTTATTCAGAAGATATGGCATGAAAAACGTTACAATTCAGTAGGTAGTAAATCCGCCTCTGACAGCTGTGGAAGCCGAAACAAGGTGTGAAATCGAATTAGTGAGGTTATCAATGAACTATTGCCGAAGATCATGCCATAGTGTTTTCAACCTTGCCGTTAATTCATGAGCATTCCTGGATGGCACAGTTGCCTTCCAAGCACATCCCAGACGTCCTGTATTGGTGGGAGATCTGGTGACCTGAAAGGCTACGGGAGTATGCCATATCCTTTGAGACATTGTTGGGAAATTCACGCAGTATGTTAACTAGTATTGTCTAGCCTCTCTCATCTGGGAGACTTGATAGCATAGACAGTACAACGACGTTAAAATCAAGTCAAGGTAACTAAAAGCCATCAAAGTGCATTGAAGGACGACTGAAGGTGATTGAGTCTCCCAACCAATTGTACCTCATACTATCACACATTGTGCAATCACCGTATGCTTCTTGACAACAAATACCAGATTAAACCGGTGGTCTGGTCGCCTCCACACGCATATACGTTTGTCATCAGCATCGAGATTGAATCGGGATTCAATCCTAAGGATCCCATTGACAGCGTAAAAAATGATGATATTCAATAATTGTTGTAAGAATACCTTCACATATATATTTTTCTTATTAAAAAGCCTTGGCACTTTTTCGTTAAGGAATTTATCATTTTCAATTTTTCACAATTTTTGTCTACAGAGCTCAATTGCAACTTGAATTAACATTATTTTCAGTGTATAACAACCTCTTTTGAAATTTACACTTCCAAAAATCTTTTGTGAAGAAATACACAAAAAACATACTTCACTCGTAAATTTCTAAAACCCCTTGCAATTAAAAATACCATCAGAATAAAATAATAAGGATTCTAAAAAAATTATTTTATCGAATATAATAAGTAATCAAGTGATTAGGCTACACTTTGCGTAAATGAACTATATAACTATATCAGTAACTGTTGTGAATTCACTGGGTTACAACATTGCAGGTTCTAGTAAATAATCACACCAGTGATTATTCAATAGAAATTTTAATACGGATATCACTTCACGAGAAAAGCATTCTGCCAATACATAACGAAACCCGTGCAATACTAAGTTATAAAAAAATATTTATCCTTTAATTTTACAGTTAACATAATGCAAAAGTTCTAAAAATAAAATAATGCAATTGGCAAAAGGCTCTTCTTTGTAGACTCCACCTACTCATTGCGTCATCGTGGCAGTTCGTTGCGGTAGCCTTCAACAGTAACTTTGTGAACAGATATTCATGAAACTTTTTTCAATGTTATATTTTTAAGAAAATAAGCTGAGAGAGAGAGAGTTTTGATGGATTTCAAATTAAATTAGACATATCTTATTTGACAAAGAAAATCATGTTCTTCGAACATTTGACCTAATATTTAAATAAGCTTCAATAAAAAAAATGCAAGTGTAGTTTATAAAATTCCAATAAATCAGAATATAAAGTAATACATTTATATAATGTAAGCATATTATGCAATTTAATGGGTTTAATTGCTTAGCAATTCCCTGTCCCCATAAATCACTATTCATAAGCCACACCTACACTGAAAAGTTCTTTGATAACTAAAAATATAAGCATAGCTTATCCTCTAAGAGACCAATATAATTAACACGAACCTTCATTTCCCACAAGCCCATTCGTGTCCCATCACAATCAGTGTTAGACAGGTAGTGAATATAGGGGGAAAATAAAGAATTTCATCAAAGACAGTAACGATCGGAATCTGATAAAATATGCAACCCTAAATAGATTAACTCTAATTCAAGATTATAAATTTGTATACATTTCCTGAAATCTTATGACAATTTTAAATAATAAAGCTGCTAGTTCTTACGCATTTCTGAATCTTACTCAAATATTTGGGGGGGAACCATGATTCAAAATCATTATATTATGGATCATTTAAAGTATTGAGAAAAGCGTTTTAAAACTTAAAAACGTTTAAAAAAACACATACGTATGCATAAGACAAAGACAGAAAACACAAAGGGCAAGAAACAAATCCATCAATAAAAATCAAACACATAAAATATCACAAATTTCAGACACACAAGCTCATGAATAATAGATAATCACAGTTATGCGTATGATCAATATAATATCGATTGAAAATAACTCACAACTACATCGATACGTAATACAATTTTTAATATTTTATATTTAAATTCAATAATAACCAGAGACAATTTTAAACTGAACTCTATTTCATCGATAAAATTTGTAGAAAGTATCTTATACGTACAAAAAGAAAAATTTCACTAGAAACAAATAATTTTCAAACAAATTATTTTGAAGAACTCGAGCCTAAATATTGCTTAAAGAAAGAAGGTAGTAATTATTTATTGGATTAATAAGGATCTACAATATTTAACGTCTTTTGGTAGAAAAATTGGTACTTGCGTATAATACCGCTGATCCATTTTACAAGATAAAAAGACATCGCTAATTCAAAAAAATATTTTCAAAAGCCGTCCTTATTACTATTAGTATATTCAAACGTGCGGGAGAATGGTTTCCACTATTGGCTGTATATCAAGACATTTGGCGAAGACTTAGAATATTACGAAATTGATCGATAAAGTAATAGACAATTATCTAAAAAAATCGTAAGTTTTCGCTTGCAAAACATACTTTTTGTTACTTGAAACTTAAAACAAATATTTCTCTCTTTGTATAAAATTATTAAATTTCTATGCAAAAATAAAAGAAACGTCGACGATTTATTTTTTAAACATAAAAAGTAATCCACTTACTATATATATATATTATACGATTGATTGATTGAATATTAACGCCTCACTGTTCAGCTACACGAGGGCTTTTGGCAACGGACCACGTAATTTTGAACCATGGCCAAGTGACGTGGACGACACCTAAGCTGTTACCCCGTCTTCTAACTACCACACCACACCAACGGGAGGACGCTTCAGCTCTCGGCAGATTTAACTTGCATCGCTGCCCTACACGGCGGGTCTTTAGTGGTACTGGGCTCGAACCCGTGACAAAGCAAGCCACGGTCTGATACCTATACCACTCGGCTACCGCGGCCACTATTTTATACGCTTATAAAGATTGTAAAAATATTTAAGGAACTTAATTTTTTACACTTACGAGGAAGATCCTTTAAGAGAAAGTGGTCAAAATAAATTTAAATAAATATTGTTGTCAAAATTAGAAAAATATTCTGTCAAGAGAAAAACAAAATATATCAGCTTAAAAAGAGACAAATGCAAATTAAATATAAGCGCATGTTTTTTTATTAAAAAATATTAAATTGATTTAAGAGACTTTGATGGATTTTAATGCAGTATAATAATGAACAAAAGCAAATTTGAATATTGTATCATAGGATACGAATGATTCGACTTACCGAAAACACCTTTATATCTCGCTGGATGCTCCATTAATCAGTTGAGTCAGACAAGGAATTTTAAAGTGAAGCAGAGGCGCTTAATCAAAATAAATCGAGTTCGTAAGCAAAGGAAAATTTATATAAAACATTAAAATATGAATTTGAGGAAAAACAAATGGCTCAGAATAACCTAGATGATATACCACATCGTAATGCGAGCCATGTGCTTCAACATCATCAGTTTGTAAATAAACAGTATGTTGCCACTTGCACCAAGCTAAATTAAGAATACATGACGATTAAAATTTATGATTGAAATAAAGTGTATGATTCGTCCTGGAGTTACAAGTGGTACTGTCAGGTACCTGAGTAGTGCTTATTAACGTCGCACTTTAATGCAACACGAGGATAGTTGTTGACAAACCTCGAAATTTTGAGGAACCTGTGAAAGCTCAGTGTTCAAGGTATTTGATCATGACAGGCATGTCTTGAGTTCGAGCCCAGTACCAATTAAGACCCGCCATGAAGAGGAACGATGCACGTTAAATCTGTCGAGAGCTCAAACGACCTCCCATTGGTGTGGTGGGGTAGTTGGGAGAGGGGTGCCAGCTCAGGTTTCATCTTCATCACTTGACCATAGTTCAAAATTACGAGGTCCGTCGCCAAACCCCTCGAGTAGCTGAACAGTGTGACGTTAATATTCACTCACACGCTATTAAAATCTTTTCCACCACACAACGACATAACTTTTAAACTCCAACAGATTTAACGAGCATCAGCCTCTCTACTCGGTGGGTCTACGGCCGCACTAGCCTTGAGCTCATGACACACTTGACACGAGTCCGTAACCTTGACGACTAGGCTACCGTGCCCACCAATGTTATTGGAAACCATTTCCTTTAAGAAAGATTCCGCTTTTATTCCATCTACTCAGCTTTAACCAGCCTTCGAATAACTTAACGAACTGATAATAAATTTCTTTGTTATTATGATTTCATTTTTTAAAAATGAAAATATGTTTGCAATTTTTTTGTAACTAACGAGTAAGGAATCGTTTTAGATTTTATAAGTTTGTTGATTAGATTATTTGATAAATAAACGTGATTAGTGTTTCCTAATTTTCCTCCTTTATTTCAATTTAACCCTCTCGCTGCGCATCTCGCGATTTCTAGGAGCAGCGTAAATGTATCAAAATTTGCACTACCATCAATTTCCACGGGAATGTATATTTTTCGACTTTTTAGCTGTGCAACCCATTATGTTCCTGTTTATATTTTCACTTACGTTTTTATGTTCCTATTTTCATGATCTAAGTCTATATTTTAAAATAAAAAATATTTCACAAAAGTTTTTTTGAATATTTAAACTCTAAAATGTAGATTTAATATGTATATTTGAAATACGTAGTGGAACAATGCGCAATTTTTGGACCTACTTTAATAAAAGAGCTACGCAGTGAGAGTGTTTTTAGCTTTTGAAACTTTTTTCAAAGAAAATATTTCACAAATTAAGTGATAATTTAATTTTTTATAATAAATATTTTTGTTGGTAATATATTTACTTTAAGAAATGTCTGGAATATATAATTTTAAAAAGTACATTTTTATTTTTAAATTTTAAAAGCATTTTAAACTTTTTTTCAATACAAATATTTCGTAGTTCTAATTAAAATGTCATTTTTTTTATGTCTTAAAAAGTAATTTGATTAATATGACTTTATTGATGATATTTTGTTGTACTCCCGCCAAGTTGCTTCGAAAAATCCCAGAGCCATTCAGGTAATATATATATATAGTGAGGAAGTATTTACTAGTGTCAGACTATAAAGCAACTCAGTCCTTGTAATTTTGAGCTTCGGTCAAATGATAAGGACGACATCTGAGTTGGCACCTCATTCTCCAAGCTACTAAATTACGCCAATGGGAAAACTTTGACCCTCGTTGTTTTAAGGTGCATCAGCCACTCTGCACGGTGCGTCTTCGGTTGTACTAGAACTCGAACTAATTAAATGAGCCTTGGAAGCCTAGGTATTATCGTCAACAGTTCTTGACTGGTGTTTCAGGAGCTCTAGCACGAGTACCATCGACGGCTCACCGTATAGATGTCAAAGTCCGCTCGTCGGCTTGTTTTGGGTAATTTGGAAAAAGGGTACTAGCTCAAATACCCTCGGCACTTGATCATGGCTCAAAATTACGAGGTCCTTCACCAATAGATCTTCGAGTTGATTAAAGCTGCTTTCCCACCAAGGCTGTCAGCATCGAGCGTTGAGCATCTAGCCAATCAGCGACTTCATCTCGCCCGAAATGAATTCTCTGATTGGCTAGACGCTCAACGCTGACAGCCTTGGTGGGAAAGCAGCTTTATAGTGCGATGTTTCTAAAAACTCACTCTCTCACCCATTCTTAAATATTTCTACTGTGCTTAAAAATAAACAAGTAAATACTTCCGGTGTTTATTGTTTTTCAAAATTGGCTTAGCTCCCCAACACTAACTGATCGAGAATTAACAACTAAACTCTATGCACTTTGTCTGTATAGTCGTAAGCCTAACGTGGCTGAATAATACCATGGAATTACTGAACATCGAGAAAAGTATGGCTTCTGCAATACTGCTATTGAAAAAACAGAAAAAGGACAGTTATAATACCTGAAAAATCCGAAGTGAAGAACAACTAGAGGATTTCATAAAGGATATATATCTGGAGCCACACAGAAACTTATGATGCTGGAGAACAAAAGTGGATCCCACAAGATCATAAATTTCGTTATTTTGTGTATAAACTCTAGTTACTTCTGTCAAGTAAAGAACTGTAAAACATCTAAAAAATTATGGATTAAGCTGAAGGGTATTTATGATTCAAAAAGTTCTGCGAGAGAAGGGGTGCTCACACAGTTGAAACATTGCTTGTAAAAATGACTAAATATTAAGTCACGAGTGATGATTTGAACGTTTTTTTTTCTCACCATTGTAGATAAACGAACTTGATATTCCAAAAGCTAATGACTTTTTAGGAATTTTATCGTTATGTTCCGAATTCCTATGGAAAGTTCTGAATTGCTGTTGAGTCGAGGTATGAACCTGAAATTCCAGAAGCTCTTGAAATTGAAATCCTTGAAGGACTTAACACAAAATAAAAACTAATAGCTATCTACCAATAATATCATCTTCACTCATCTAAAAAAGTAAGTTGAATTAATTTTAAATTATCCGTTAATAAAACATGTTAAGGTTATTTTTAAAGTAGCAAAATTTTAAAATAGTGGATGGTATATAATGATTGCTAATCAAACTGGGAAATGTGTTGGGTGCACCAGAATTAAAACATGATTTGTTTTCAATATCATAAGCTACTTTAAATAATTTCACTGTCATATCTAATATGAATTTTGCTCGTTTAAGTAATTCTATAAATGAAATATTACAAAGGGCAGGAAAACTCATTTCTCCTATATTTGGGTCGGCATCATTTATAAGTGAAATAAACAGTTGTACATGAGGTGTGGTCAATTAAATGAATTCAATTTATATAAACTGCAACCAAATAAAGTAGTTAAAGGCATTTTATATTTAGCAAAAAATTTTTACCAGACGGTAAAGTATGCATTTTTGTAATACTGGGTGTTTTTTTTCCAGGTATAGAAGTCGGCCGCGATAGCCGAGTGGTATAGGTATCGGACTGTGGCTTGCTTTGTCACAGGTTCGAGCCTAGTACCACTAAAGACCCGCCGTGTAGGGCAGCGATGCACGTTAAATCTGTCGAGAGCTGAAACGTCCTCCCGTTGGTGTGGTGTGGTAGTTAGGAGAGGGGGGTGCCAGCTCAGGTGTCGTCCACGTCACTTGACCATGGTTCCAAATTACGTGGTCCGTCGCCAAAAGCCCTCGTGTAGCTGAACAGTGCGACGTTAATATTCAATCAATCAATCCAGGTATAGAAGTTTAAGTTGGCATTACTTTCCAAGATGGCAATCGATTTAACAGCTGTTAAGTGAATTATTCTCAGTTTGGTTTGGCAATTCATCATGAATAGACTCACGCTTGAACAACGCTTTCAAATTTTTCAATTTATTTCGAAAATAATGGTCGATTTTCATAAGCGAATTTTGTTTAGCGATGAAGCGCACTTCTGGTTGAATGGCTACGTCAACAAACAAAACTGCAACATTTGGAGTGAAGCTAATCCACAAGTGTATGTCGAAACACCGTTACATCCAGAAAAACTGTTTGGTGCGCTTTATGGGCTGGTGGAATCCTTCTTCAAAAACGATGAAGGCCACAACGTTACAGTCAATGGTGATCGGTATAGAGCCATGATTACTAACTTTTTCATTCCTGAATTGAACAATCATGATGTCCAGGAGCTGTGGTTCTAACAAGATGGCGCAACATGTCACACGGCTCGTGCCACAATCGATTTATTGAAAAACACGTTTGGTGACCGCCTAATTTCACGTTTTGGACCTGTGAATTGGTCTCCAAGATCTTGTGATTTAACACCGCTAGACTATTTTTTGTGGGGCTATGTAAAGTCATTGGTCTATGCGGATAAGCCACAAACGCTTGACCATTTGGAAGACAACATTCACCGTGTTATTGCCGATATACGGCCACAAATGTTGGAAAAAGTCATCGAAAATTGGACGTCCAGTTTAGACTACATCCGAGCCAGCCGTGGCAGTCCTATGCCAGAAATCCTATTTAAAATGTAATGCCACAAGATTATCTTTCGAATAAAAAAAAATCATATCAATTGAATAATACATCGTTGTTTTATTGCAATTTAAAGTTTTATACCTTTAAAAAAAAACACCCTTTACACACAAACATTATTTCCTTATCCCCCAAAAATACAGAATATCAGACTTGAAATATTACATTTCATTTACTGTGGTTTAAGTGTCCAATGAAATGCAGAAATATCGAAAGTATATTTTGCTATTTTCAAAGATGGCAAATCAAATTTTATATATATATATATATATATATATATATATATATATATATATATATATATATATATATATATATATATATATATATATATATATATATATATATATATATATATATATATATATATATATATATATATATATATATATATATATATATTGATATTTTGTACGGCTTATAAATAAGGTCGAATTGCAGCTTTAGTGTAAAACCACATTAGCATTATATGAGGGGGAAATGAGCTCGAAGAAAATTATGATTGAAAATAGCGTTGTTAATACTGAAAGTTTGTGAAGCACTAAATTACGAAGAAAAGTGGCCCTCCAGAAAACCTAACTTTACAAGAGAAAATATTTATAGTTAAAAATGATGTAAAGAAAATGGGCGATTTTGAAAAACTGTACGAAATTTAGTCAATATATGTTATCGTTAACCCTTTATATACCGCATTATGATTTACTGTAGTTTTTCATTAACTAATTTTTTTTTTGAATTACTGCATTGGAAATTAAGGGATATACATAAACAAAATACTCAACTTTCGGAAATTTAATCCGTTAGAGCTAATTAAAGATATTCAACTGTAAAATTACTTATATACACTGTTCACTTCAAATAAATAGTAAAATCGTTTTCTAAATTTATCATTAACATACAAAAAAATAAGACACTTACCTTTCGACATTAACTATCTTTTCGAAACAAAAATGGCAATCCACTGAAAACGCCTTCAGATGAAAACGTAATTTCTGCTATGAAACTATTCGCCTTCCCCGCTAAAATACTCGTCATAGAATCCGTGCTGCCATATATCTTGGAAGAGTGGATTTAAAAGAATATTTCTTCTAAGTATCGTTAGAATATTTATAAAAATGGTAATTCTATGTAATTTTAAATTTAGTGGTACTTATAAGTACCGTTGGTAGAGATAAAGGGTTTAGTTCTCCTAAAACTGTTCGAAAAGTATTCATATTAGTTGTGTAAAAAGGGCATATAAGAATTGAGAGTACCATTAATGTAAAATTAAGATAAAATGACAACTAAGCAAACATTTTACTGGAATTAAAGTTTAGAGATGAGAATAAATTTTCCATAACTTATTCTGATAAGCATATTACAATAAGGGGAAGAAATTAAAAGGTAAATTTAAAATATAATTTCATCCTGAAATGTACAGAAATGGATCTTTGTACTATTTCTCTCTGTCAACATTTATATACTGTAGTTTGTTAGAATTTTCAATACATATTTAAAACATGTGAAACAATAGTTAAATTTGACACTAAATGTACATGACATATATTACTCACATATATAAACCACCAGATTTACGCAAATCTTGGGAATTCCCCTTTTTGTATTTTCTGTCATTCTTCATTCATATATGTAACAATCAAGTAAAAAATTCATAGAACAGACTCTTCGCAAAATCTGACTAAAATGTATTATCTCCCAAGTCATTTTTGTTTAAAATGTACTTTTTGGAAGGAATTAAAATACGAAAACATTTGTTAAAATTTTTATACCTGAAGTATAAAATAATTTTACTTTGCAGGTAGAGACATTTTTAAAGTCGGTTATATAAATTATATTGTGCGTAATTTAGATAAATTTTATTTTTTATAAAACTTTGGCTGAATAATTTGACTTAAAATATCAAAATTTACTGTATAAATTTATAGTTCAGGATGAATTTTACTTTTATCCATTGACTCTATTAAACTTAAGCAATACAAATAATTAAGGGGTCATATACCTTTTAAAATTTCCTGAAAATCGATTTTTTTATTATTATTTTATTTTATAGAGTAAACCTTTCTGAGTGTTCTAAAAGAAACCGCATGCAGATATTCCCAACAGAACGGACGTTATTAAGAAAATAAAAAGAGTAGAAAAGGCGATTTACATATTGTTTACATTTTGGCTCCAGGGTGACAGCTGTCATGTCGCTGGTGACAGCTGCGTTTCTCTGTTTCTAATATTTTCATTCTAATTATTATCAAATGCTTGAATCTAAGCCTCAAATATTATTATTGTTGTTCTGAATATTAACTACAACTTCTACTAACTTTATAAACTTCTACTTCTACTTTGTTTTGATAAAGTGAATCTTGAATTTATACTCGCTCGTTTTTTATTTTCATACCGTATCTTATTCTAAGATAAGTTTTAGGAAAAATATTATTTTTTTATAATTTTTTGAATGATGAATTCGACTGAATCTGCCAAAAGACCATCTGGTAAACGTCATAAGAAAAGGAAGTTTACTGTTAATATGCATACGAGATGCAAAGCTGTACACAGTGTGGATGAATCACTAAACAACAGTGCATCTGGAAAAAAGATTCGGCTGCAAGATGTTGATTCATCTTTTATTGAACATGATGACTGTTTTGATGGCTATAGAGTGTTTGATAAAACTATCATGTTTACAAACATTCAAAACTTTGCTTCTTGCAAAAAATGTGGTGGTGATATTAAACTATCAGAAAAATGTGTTAGAGGTTTGTCTAGTGTTTTTTCGATTGAATGCAAGAACTGTAAAGACTTGTGTTCATTTAGAAATTCAAAAATGCTGGGTAAAAGAAAAAATATTCCAGAAATAAACAGAAGTTTTGTATACGCAATGAGGACAATTGGACAGGGTCATGCACCAATGACAACTTTCTGTGGTGTCATGGACTTTCCTCCTCCATTTGCTGAAAAATCCTATAATTAACATTATAAACAAACTACAATTGTGTAGTAAAGAACTCGCAGAAGCTTCAATGCAAAGTGCAGCTTTGGAAGAAGTAACTTTGACAAATTATTCCGATATAATAATTAGTGGAGATGGAACATGGAAAACCCGTGGCTATTCTTCTCGTGTTGGTGTGTGTGCTGTTATAGGAGACAAAACAGGAAAGTGTATTGATGCGGAAGTGATGTCTTCTTTCTGTAAAGGATGTGATTTTTGGAAACGAAGAAAGGGGTCACCTGCTTACAAAAAGTGGAAAATTCTTCACGTTAAAGAATGTTTGAAGAACCACAATGGTTCAGCCGGCATGATGGAGACTGTGGGAATGGTTCGTATATTTCAGCGTTCATTAAGTCATCGTTCTGTGAGATATACATCTTACATCGGGGATGGCGATTCCAAAACATTCTCATCTATTACTGCATCCAATCCGTATGGAGAAGATATCACAGTTTCAAAAATTGAATGTGTTGGACTGTTCAAAAAAGAATGGGAACTCGTATACGAAAATTAAAACAAATGAGCTCCAAACTCAGTGATGGGAAGTCGATTGTGGGAAAGGGAAGGTTGACCGACAGAATGATCGACGTAATTACAACGTACTGTGGAAATGCAATCCGACAAAATAAAACATGCCTGTCAGATATGCGAAAAGCTGCTTGGGCTGTATATTTCCATATACGTTCAAGCGACGAAGAACCATTGCACAGTTTTTTCCCCCGTAGGTCCTAATTCTTGAAGTAAATATCAAAATCAAGTAGTAGAGGGCAGTGTGGAAACTTTTAGACACAGTAACAAATTGCCAGTGGCAGTAATGGATGCCATAAAACCTGTGTTTAATGATCTATCACAACCTAAACTTCTACAAAAATGTCTAGGGGGTAAAACCCAAAATAATAATGAATCCATTAACTCATTAATATGGAAATTATGCCCAAAAACTTTAGGTTGTGGTAGAAAGATTGTTGATATATCTACAAATGAGGCAATTGTCATTTTTAATGATGGCAATCAAGGCAGACTAAAAATTATGCAATCGCTTGGTCTGACTGTTGGTCAATTTGCACATAAATTTATTACACTTGTAGATATAAAAAGAATTCAGAGACTGCAGAAGTACATTTTAATCTCCGCACAAAAGAAGTACGACAGGCTAAAAGAATGCAATTTAAAACTACTTGTAAGAAATTAACTGAAAAAGAGGGAACATCATATGCATGTGGCGAATTTTAGCATTTTAGAATCATAGTAATACACTGCATTCATATCACAAATTGTTTAATATTTATAATAAGTAGTTGTTAATTAAGGTATTGATTGTTTTTAAGTAATATTTATAAATTTTTAACTTTATTTTGGAGAAATGAATCACTTTGTGGCATTTTGATTATTTTGTAGCTTTTGATATCGTTTCGATGCTTGTACTGCATTGGTATAATATGTTTTTAGTTATAATAATTTTAATAAATTGAAGTTTATTGACAAAAAAAACTTCACATTAATTTTAATTTAAATTTAGTTGTTGTTTGAGTAACCAGAATAATATATATGTATAAAACTGTGGTAAATTTTACGTTTGATGTCAATTTTCTCAGAACGTCATTTTTACTCATTACGCGCATGATATTTTCAAAACCGTGCCATGGAAAATGATAAAATTTTTACTGTAGATTTTGATCATATATGTACTTAAAATAACGAACCAGTTTGAATTTTTAATGAAAAAATTTAAAATTACAAATATAAAATAGCAAATTTTTTTTTAAAAATTTATAGTTAAATTTTAAATTGTTATAGTTTACTAAAAATTTTAAATCAGTGTTTCATGCTTCGTCATTTTAAAGATAACACAATTTCCAACACTGAGCAAAAATTTCATCAAAAATATTGGTAACTTTTTTTTTATAAAGCTGCGCGTAATGCATATCACTTGCGAAAAGAAAACAAAAGTTTCTTTTTGTAATTATCTAATTAAAAATTTATCTTAATTAGCACTGTGTTTGTTGGTTATGTTTTAAGTAAAGTAATATCTATTTGTTTATTCCTCCAAAATTTACATTCCAGAAAACAATAATAAAAAATTATAGAGCTTTAAAGAGCTCACTATTTTTAACCATTTTCAACTTTTTAAAAGGTATGTGACCCCTTAAGTAAATCACGCAATTAACATGTCGGCTCGATGGCTTAGAGCGGGGGGCGGACTTTTCCTGGACACGTACTACTAATTTTTTCAAGGTGTTGCGGTACACCTACTGTGCGTGGCTATTCTCTATTAAAATTGTATGTTTTTTTTCTTAAAACTTGTTTTCGACTTTGCACTCCTCTTTTAAAATAAAACAGACTACTACGTGTACTGCAAAAACACCAGTAACACATACTTGTCAAATTGAATTATTGAACATATGTATCAATATTTCGATATTACTTATTCAATATAGCGAGCAGAGAACATACGTGTACCGGTACATCTGAAACCATCGAATGTACGAACATTTTTTCGCTGGTAAACCCCGCGCTAAAACGGGACATGCCATCAACTCGAGAAACCCCAATCTCATGCTATCGTGGGAAAAGTTGATAATCGACATTTATTCTCCCCTTCAGTCGGCGTTTACTTAATTAACACCCTTTTATAAGCTTCACTTGCATGTAACGGAATCTTTGAACTCAATTTTTACCCACTTTAAAGGTCAGATTAATTCGAAATTTTGCTCACTTGTCCAGGATCGATGACAATACAATGATTTAATAATTTTGCTCCATTGTTTTGATCAGGATCATCAGGATTAACGATTTACCATTTCAAGATGCCATCCTGCATCTGCCTACTCTGTTCAGGTCTTATTTCCAGATTTAGTGACTAAAAGATTAAGTTACAACTTTGTTCGTTTAAATATAAAAGGGTGTTTGTTGATTTTTTAAAACTATATTTTATTATTTAATTCTACGGCTTGCGTGGAAATGATCGCTTTTCCCCTACAGAGGAAGTAAACATGTAAAGCTGCATTGTTTGCTTCCAATGAAGGTACATATGTCGTCTACACTGTTATGGAATTATTTGCTTAACCAAACAGTCGCATCGACTGTAAAAAGCTGATTCTCCTGTCTATCTGGCATCGATATCATGAATATTTTTCTTTTAGACCATCTTAGTAAATTCGGTCACCCCAAAATGTGTCTTGGCAGTTCATCTGTTACGGCATATAAAAGAACGCTTGAGTATCAATTTGACTCTGGTGATCTCGACAAGATTTAATCATGGCAGTATTTAGCATCTAACAAGAGCTTGAATTAAATAAATTCAAGAATCAAAATTTGATGGCGAGAGCCCAAAGGGTGGTGGCCCTTAGCGGATGTCACACATGAAATGACTCTCATACTTTTAGGTACATGCCGTGTCTTCAAAGGCGTGTATGCAAAAATGTAGCCTATTTGAAAGAAAGAGCTATAATATATATATATATACAAAATCTTCACCTATTTGGATATGCACCAAAAATTTTTGTTTTCTTTATAACTAAATTTTAAAATAAGCCACTTAATAATAGAAATGGTTCAACTTTTCATTTTTTTCTAACTATTTATATTAAGAACCTTTTGTATAACTATACCCTCAGCAACTTTGATACTTATTTCAACAGTCATTTTTGAAAATCTCTCAAAGTTATTTTTCCGACTGCGGTCCTTTTACACCTCTGAAGCCATTGAACAATAAAGTTATTAATTTGCGGCAGGTTGCATAATAAAAATGCAATCAAAACCTCCCGTTAAATATTCATTAATTTTCATTGAATCATGCAATTTCGAAAGATTCTGCAAACGCTACGATCTTTTGATGTTTCTTAAAGTCTTTCGATAGCTAATTATAATCAGTAGAAGCATTAAATGAGCTGTCACTTTTAATGTTCATAACCTAGGCCGTAGTGTGTCAGAGCAAAGTACTGCATATTAATGGCGTTTTTCCATAAGAATAAGGAAATTGTTGAGCTTATTTTAATGTTTCATATATTTGAATGAATTATATATAATATTATACACAAAAGAATAAAACTGAAATTTCTTGGTATTTTAAAATTAAATAATACTGAATTATATGTTCAGTTGTCTACACGTATGTAAAAAAAAGGTAGACATAACCAATTTAACTTTTTTGAAAGCTTATGGGATTCGCTGTTTGATAAGAAATTCATATTAAATGTAGAAAACATACAAATTCTTTTCCTGTCTATACACCAGATCATCAAAATAAACAATCAGAAAATAACACAGCGAAATAGAGAGAATAATTAATAATTATTTAGTAACACTTTTACTTCAATTCTTTTTTTTTCTAAATTACATATAAAAATATTATAAAACAGTGAAACAATTTTAAAATAAGTTAACGTAGTTTATAATACAATAAAATGAATTTGGAGAATTCAGTACGAAAAAGACGAGCATATTATTATTTTTTAAAAAAATATTTTTAAAAAATAACGATTAATTATACATTTTCCAATAGTACACATGCATGAATGTTTAAATTTTTTTCTTTGAGCTTTTCCCCTGCGTGTTTGCTTTAGTGTAATTAATTAATAAAACCAGTTTGTTATCGAACACATAACTGCATTTCTTAATGCAGTTGAAAATTAAATGGAATTATCTGAAAAACAATTTATTCTTTGATCCTTTAACACAATGAAAATAAACATTAATGAACTATAATTCTTCATTGTACATATCATTTTTACAAATACTGTACAAAATCTTTTTCCCCACGTAGGGTTTTCCACAACGGCAGTCAGACTGAACCCGTTACAATATAGAAATTATATTCATTCTCAACATAAAAATCTCAAAGCCAAGCTCACGACAAGGTAAGTGTCTGTACTGCTACAACTTAATAATAATCTTATCAAGGAACGTTATGAGTGCGAGACACTGACCCTCAATGTGCAGATAATGGTATTGGTAGATTTGTGAACATCCAGGCTGTAAATTTAACTACTGCAAATGTTGAAAAAAGTGGATAATCTATGCATATGAAGTCTCACTGATCACGCTAGTGTTTCTTGAATGTGGAACTTTCTATTTTTCCAATATTCATAACAGTCAAACGATCACCAATAATTCATGTCAGCCCAACTGGTTTCCTGAGGCAGATCATGTTATATTCCGTTAATGTATTTGCCTTTTAGAAATGCCTCCGTTGGAAAAAACTTGGTATGTGTGATTTTTGACCTCTTACCTCCTTAATGTCAAACTCCACCATTTTGATTATTTCAATTCAACGTAAGGTTTAAATTATAGTGAAATCTGGTGGTTCTTTTCCTCATTGTGTTCTTACCTCGAGGATCATTTACATTGCTCAGTAAACTGCGCCTGCGCATATAATATATCAAGGTAACTTAAACATACTTCCCGGTCCTAACTCGATTAGAAATATATTTTTGAACACATACTAGTTTCGCTTTTTTATGCGTTGATACACTTTTTCATCGTATCTGGTTTCAGATTTGGAATTCACCTTTAGCTTAGTAGAATTTTTAATAATTGATATTAAGTCATCAATCACTGCCAAAATACGGTGAACCATGCAGTATTTTACTTTCATTTTCTTAAATAACCGTATTATTTATTTTGTTCCCCATATCATATCAAAGTTTCTTAAGGTTTAGCTTATTTTCTTTATTTTATCTAAACCATTTCATGTTATTTTAATGGTAGGCATTTACAAGCATTTGAAGATCCATGAATTTAAAAAAAATCTGTATTATACTTATTCAAACAAAAATCTGATTTAATTCCTAATTTAAAACATACTTATCCTAGAATTTAAAATCGGAAAACTATCGGTATTTATGAAAGTCCTACATTTGTAAGATGTTATAAAATAATATGCATACCTTTCACTTATCCAAATACAAGAAAATATTATACGATAGAATCCAATTTTGTGTGGTCCTTTTTAACACGATTTTATTTTTGTACGGTTTTTTCTGTGCAGTCTTTTTTTATGCGGTACATGAATTTCAACGGGTTTAGCGCTTCAGTAATGTTTTCTATCAATGTACCACTGGCGATGGAGAATGTAAGTACCCCCTACAAAGTCAGTTATTGCCTTTAATATTTTATAAACTGCGTAAATACGAACTTAACGTTAGTCAGGCCTTGAGACCCCTAGAGTATTGGCTCTCCCACGAGGAGGTGGTTGCGGGTCGCGTCATTGCACTATATTTATATACACTTCAAGACGCTATGTTTATTCGTTACATTTGTTGCTCTTGATTGAAGATGAAACATTAAATGACAGAGACAACATCAATACATTTAAAGATTATGAAGACGGGCAAGAAGAACCGGATTCTTTGAGAGTAGATAAAATACATGCAGGGATACAGTATTCCATTTAATTGGAAAAGCATTTTTTAAAATAGATACCCAATTCTGAAAGGAGTATGAAATTTCAAAAAGAGCTTCGATCTTGCATATCTGGTTATCTTGACATTTACAAGCAAATGACCAACCAACCTTCACCGTGTAAAAATTTATTACTTACTTTATGGTGCCTAAAAATAAATCAATTAAAATTGTACCTTCAAGTGAAGAAAGCGATTTTGAACTTATTCACCACAGGAAGATGAGCGCTTTGGATTACAATGATTATGTATATGCATTTTGAAAATTTCTCCATGTATATAATGAAAAACTAAATGTTTTCAAAAATGTTTCCATGTGCAATTTAATTCTTTATTTGATATGGAAGTACTTTTTTTCATCAATTTCGTAAATAATAGGCGCATTTAGTAATAATAATTTACTACTAATAATTTTATAATAATAGTGCGCCTTTTTTTAATGCGGTTCCAATCCACCGTATAAAAATGGGGTGCTGCAGCCCAGTGGTTAAAGTATCGGATCATGGCAAGCGTGTCACGAACTCGAGCCCGGTACTCCTAAGGACTCGCCGTGTGGGGCAGCGTTATACGTTAAATCTGTCGAGAGCTGAACCGTCCTCTCGTTGGTGTGGTGTAGTGTGGTAGTTAAGGGAGGCGGGTGCTAGCTTAGGTGCCGTGTACGTCACTTGACCATGGTTCAAAATTACGAGGTTCGTTGCCAAAAGCCCTCCTGTAGCTGAATAGTACGACGTTAATATTCACTCGCTCACTCACCCACCGTATAAAAAAAATGGTAGTATTTAGACGAAATTGTTTGTTATACGTCAGCATTTATGAAATATATTTTGGAATATTATTTTGTGCTTTTTTATTTTTATGCAGTCCCTACCTACCACACAAAAACAGGTTTTATAGTAAAAGATTTCAGAGATATTTAGTCTAAATATTCAATAAATTCAAAATATTTGAGAATTTAAAAGTTAATGAAATTCAAACCTTTGTAATTCTGAACAAATGTTAACTTATGTCTCTTCTAATGATAATATATCGAAAACTGTGTTAAAGGTTCGTATTCGATATTAGAGTTGAATGTTCAATCAGATTGTCAAAGTTTTAATCAGATTCAGATCGTAACTACCTTAGATGAACACGCATTTCTTTTTGTCTCATCACCATCTACTCGACATGGATTGCGATAAGATTTAACTAAGTTCAATTGGAAGGATGATTCAGTTTAATTATATTAGCTGTTAGGATAGTAAATTAAAATTAATATAACTTTAAATGGGTGTATGAATATTGTCAGCGCACTTAATATAAAAAGTTTTACTGCATATATTTGTTAAATAGTCTAATATTCATTTTTCTTTTAAAATTAAGAAACATTTTTTAATGGATAAAATAAGTACTTTTTCTCATTAATAGCAACATTTAATGCATGAAAAATGAAATGGATTTTCCCTGTAGTTAAATATTTATTCCGTTTAGTTTAAAATATAATCAAGATTTTAATAGTATCTCAATTTTTTTTTCAAATGACAATTATGTTTTTACCAAATTATAAAACTGTTCCTAAACAATTAAATACAAGGTTACATGTAATCGGTTACAACTAATTCTAAACAAATATATTTGAGTGCTACAATCGAAAGTAAAGTCAATTTTTAATATTCATGATTTTCTATGCATTGACGTAATATTTTTTGAATTTTTAAACATCGTGTTTGAATACTTATCGTTAAGAAATTTACTAATAATTATATAAACCTAAGACATATAATTCACGAATAACTATTTTTGCTTACATCATTGCATAATAAAATTAAATTTACGATTCATAGAAATGTCAATGTAGAGCTTGCATTCGTGTAGAATGTATACATTTAACCAATTGAAGCAATACAATTTTTTTTCTGTTTTTTAAATGTATTGCTTAGTGTTTCATTTACACGCTACAAGATTGAGTTTGTTTGTTTTAAATGAAATCATTTTGAAAAAACGAAAAAGGGCAATTATTGTTATGGATAGAAAATTGCAAGTGCTATACCATTTTGTAATCTTAACTAGAAGTGCTATTTTTTAAGTAACTTGCTTAGGGTAACATTTTGTCAAACTCCTATTCAAAGAAACTACGTTAATTTCAACTAAATCAAAATGTTTGCTTGATTTATGGATGTGATTAATAGCACGGCTATATAAGATCAAGTCAGCTAAAAAATTACAGTAAAATTGGGAATTTTTTGTCGCAAAAGCTATTGATGAGATGAAGGATGTCAATTTTCCACATTTTCAAAAAATAAAAGTCACCAGTTGAGCTAATGGTATAGAACTTTTTCCCCAAGAACTGTATGACTTCTACGTCCCTCTTATTTTCACCCCGCTCAATTGACATTGAAATTCGGGATTCAATGTTCATTCGTTATAAAAAAACCATTGACATGAATGGAAACGGCATAACTTTGCATTCAAAACATCTCATCAAAATTATCCAAAATACAGGGGATTCATATTTGCTCAAATATAATTTATTTCAGAATTTATGGTGTGAAAGATATTGTCAGACTTATGTGAAACGATGTATAAAGTAATAAAAAACACGAATTCACTTTTTTGTAAATTCTGTAAGTATAGATGCAATGCAATAAAATCATCTGAAGAAGCTACGTTACCTTCTCGACTACAAAAGTGGTAAGATATTGGCAACATTAGGTCGAAGGGAAAAAAGGAAGATTGAAAAGAAACGCAATATATGTAAAGCTAATAGTTAATTTTATTTTATATTATTTCATAAACACATCATTTTTATCACTACTGTGACTAAATTTTTAGCATTTTCGTAACCTTCTGAACAAAAATTATTGAAAATTATTCCTTGATTGAAATTCTGAATAAAAATAAAGATAATTCTTTACTGTCCAATTTCATGAAATAAAAGTTGAAACTAGAGCAAAGTAAATTTATTTTGAAATGATTTCTGGATTAATGCAATGGATATTTTTATGATCTCAACAACTAAAAATAGCAACAATTAAAGAATTTCAAGTTGCTGAAAATTCTACTCAACTTTCAAGTCACACAGCAAGAATATTGTTCGTAAAATAAATTTTATTCTGTTCAAACCCTAGTCCTTCTACATTTTTTTTCAAAATGAAGATTAATTTTTATCGGCAAGTTCAATTCAAGAAAAACAAAACAATTTAGTATTCAAAACTTAGTTTATAGGCAAATTTAGCTATCTAAATGCCATGCTTCTTGAAAATAATATTATTAACTAAACACACAATCATTTTTCTACAAAAAAAATGCTAACTATTAGTTTGCTATAACGTAAATGCAGGGAAATGCTATTAGCTTATTTAAACTGACCAGTTTAATTGCATTAATTAATATTGAAAGAATGCACATGCAATATTTAAAAACCATTTATAGTTAAATTAAAATAACTTTCATTTTTAAAGTATTATTCATCAATTACTATTGAAATAAAACGGAATCTTAAATAAGTAATTATATTATTTACTTTTTTTTCCTGCAAAATTTTCATCTAACCTATATAATAATTTTATAGAATTGTATTTTGCAAAATCTAAGACCCATTTATATATTTTTTTAATAAAGGATTCAATTCAATTGAAATTATAAGCTGGACTCCGTAGAAAGCGATATAATTTTTATAAAATATATTTGGATAACCTGAATATTAATTAAAACATAAAGCTATTGTTTTCTTATTTCTGCATATTCAATTTCAATCAAATTTTTTTAACTCTATCCCGACTCTTTGCACCACATTTAGTTCCTTACACTTTCTGGAAGGACGAAAATTATGCGTTAGTTTATAAAGAAAAAAAAAGATATTGGCTAGAAATTAAAATATTTAAAAAATAATCCAAATCAATACATTAAACAATTTAAATCCACTTTGTTATGCGAGATTAGCAGAAACGAATGCTACGGACAAAACTACACTAGAACAAAAACTGCAAGGGTTTTTTATAAAAGGAGATGCCATAACTTTATACAATATGTCAAATTTTATTCGAATGTGCGACTATCTGTTTTGCTCGAAATGTATTTTTTTTTCGAAAAACTCAAACGGGGACATCGATTTCTCAAGAAGTTTTGAAAATAATTTGAGGATTTTTTTTAATGTTTTGTATAACAGTAGAAGTGTTTTAACCTTCAGACTTATCAATAACTGTTTTATTTCAAAATGTACAGCCCTTTACGTGAATATATTCACTGTTTTTTAAGCAATTTCATATAGTCACTAAGCTAGAGTGCTCTAGTTTTTGTAAAAATTAAAATGTCTATTATCCTGAAGGTCATTTCAAACATGAATTACAAAGTAACATAATAAAATTGAAAAATTGAGAATTTGATCAAAAACTTTTTGTACAGAGTTTATGTAAATTTTTGTACATTTTCACCACCTTTTTACCATTTTAATAATAATACTTTTTTTCTGTTTTCAATTTTACGATTTCTTCCTTAAAAGATACTAAATAAATCTAAAAATCCCAAAAAAATCCCCATATCTCCTTTTTTTTTTTTTTTAAAAAAAAAGGTTTTCGCAAGTAGAGTCGGATACCTTAAGCGATAAGAGTGTGGGATCAAAATTTTCTCACAATTTTGTATTGGAAAAGAGCAGAAAATCATAATTAATTAAAATAAATAGATCAACATAAAATGAGAAAGTGTTTATATATATATAATTTTAAAAAATTGTCCACATTTTCCATTTGTTTCATGACAGATTCACGCCTGCTGTAACCAAACGCCCACGTCGAGGACCACGTAATTTCTACTGGTCCTCCATGTAGACGGTCTTTATGTTGGGCTGGTATGGAAGTTTTTTAAAAAGTGGTGGGGTGAAACTCAGGGGCCGACAAAATAATTAAGTTAGTTTATAAATTCCAGTCTCTATTGTCAATAGTCCTCGTATATCAACGTGTGACTTTAAGAAAATTCGATTAACCTTGATTAATTTTTTTATTTTGAATTAACTACTGAATTCGAGTCTAAATTGCTTTTTTAAAATGTCTTTTAACAAATTTTTTTATTATTTTTGACGAAATAAATGCTTTTTTCGGAATACTATAAATAGCATAATCAATAGCTAAATAAATTTAACAAAATCAGGTTAATTAAAAAAATAATATTTAAAAAAAGTAAAAAATCTAAATAATTTTACGGAGAAATTTACGGTGTATTTAAAATAAATTAATGAAATGTATAAACTTGCACCAAAAAATATGTGTGTGTGTGTCACTTAAAATGGTATCACGAGTAACTAGGTAATTATGAAATGTAAAGGAATGCTACAAGCTGACGTGGAAGTTAAATAAATATCACCTTTAAATTAAGTAGTATGGCAAGTAGTCTGACGCCAAACATCTTTGGTTACAGAATTTAATATGATATTTAAATATTACAATTACAAACACTAAAAAATTAACATTTAGGTACAGTAAATACATTTATGGAAACTACAATACTTAGCATTGCTACAATAAACGGGAACGTAGGTTCTTCATGGTGTTAATGCCTCGACAGCAAACTCTTGACTGACGGTTTTCTGGAATGGTTCGCTAGAGGTTTTTGTTCACATAATAGTTTGTTATACTAGTACTTGAGTATTCACATAAATTTGTCAAAACTATAAAATGGCATTTGTCAGAATAATATTACTTTCAATTAAAAAAAAATGTTTGAAAACAAAAGTCTAAATACCACACACATAAACAGAATAATTAAAAGAAAATATGCACGAAAAAATATATTACAGTTCCGCATCTATTCTGCTTTTAAAATTAGAAATACATGGATGGATTATCTATAACAGTAAGAAATATGAAGGCCTAAGCTACTGCCAGATTCAACATTAATCATTTAAGGCTACAGAGTACCCTTTTTCAAAAATGTTTTTGGAGACAGTAACGGTAAAAGTGAAAGCCCAGTGTTCGGGTTGGTAGCGTATTGCGCTTTTCCCCACAGGTCCGGGTTCTATTCCCGGGCTGGACAAGGTCAAATCTTCCTTGCATCCCTACTACAGTGGTTAGGTAAATGATTACCAAATTAGCTTGGGGACTTAAACCCTGGGGGTCTCACTTCAGACTGACAACCTGATCGGGACATCTGCTCATGCACCTCAGCACACGTGCTCATGCACTCATGCACTCAGCTCACGTACACTGAGATGGGTACAGTATACCTTGACCCTCAAGGCTGTTGCGAAACTCAGTATGAACACTAAAAATAATTTATGTTTCATATTTACATTATATTAAGCTGAATCTGTGTAAGTAAAAATCTCAGTTGGACCAGCCATTATTTTACAGTTTTAAAAAATTAGGATTGTTTAAACTTTTTAAACTTTTATAAAATACTCAATTTTTAAATTTGTTTAGTCATTTTAAGTGATTTATATTTATTTGCGTATTGTGAGAAAACTTTAGTATGGATTTGGAAATATGTTCCTGTGTTGAATTTTAATAATTATTTATCTAGTTAAACCTGGAATAAACACGATTTTTTTAAAAATGTTAACTTAAGCATTTTAAAAAAAATAACTAGAGATCTGAGACCTAAATTCATACGAACTTTTACAGAACTTCCGTTTTGGAGTATATACAAAAAATTTCAAGGCTCTATCTTAAGCAGAAAAAAAAGACTTCGGGATTAGAAAGTATATATATAATTGTATCTTCCAAATTAAAAACCTGAAAAAAACACATTTAAAGTTTGCAAAGGCATAAAACAAAAACTTAAATACCCTGATAGCTCTATTTTAAAATACAATTTCCAAATGTATTTTCTACATTAAAACACTACTTTAATTAAATACGCCTGAAAAACATGTATTTAATTCAAAATCTAATTTTGTGTAATATTGATAGCATTTATTATTCAGCTTAATCTTAAATTAATATTTTACAAGAGTTTTTAACACGAATTATTTATGTACAAAATAATAATGATAGTAACTTAAGCTGAAAATTGCCGGGTTAGTACATAAAGTTTAATTTTCTTCAGTTTTAAATTAGAGCCCAGTTTAGCAAGTTTGAGAGTATTTGTTACACGACTTTAAGTTACTATAATATAGTACTACACTTCTGTTTACTATAATGGAGTTTGGTACATAATGAAAATATTCAGTTTTATTTGCAATAATTGTGTTCTTAATACTTGTATTCACGCGCGCAGAAGTCTAATTGCAGTATCAACTGAGGGCGCATTTAGATTTTTCACTTTCTGTAGCATTCTACCCCTTCAAAATATTGTTTCTCATAGCAACCTGAGAATTTTTTCGAAATGGCATTTTCTCAACTGGAAAAAAAAATTGATGATAAACTTCTAAGTTATATAAATTATTTCTTCAAACAAAAATTGGCCTTGAAATCCATCTAAATTAAATAACGATGAGGACTCAAAAAACTCAAAACATAATCAAGCAGGAACGATTTTAGTACTGTAAATTGAAATTAATAACCATTTCACACTGGAAGAGTCGATTGTACTCGAAAATATTTTTAATTACTTCAATTTAAGAGTGGAAAAATGCTTTAAAATGAAACTGAAACCAAAACCTAAATTCAGAAAACTTCAAATATTTGGAAAACTAATTTGTTATCAGATCTTTTTTAAATATGGTGGCAAGCTGCAGAAATGATATGGGTCACAAGAAATTGCAAGAAAATCGATATATTTGAGATTTGCATGGTACTGTGTAGCCCTAAATGTATAGAAATAAATGTCGTACTCTAAAATTTTTCTAAAAGCCTGTTAATAATGTTCACAATTAACTGTATATTTAAATTTTAAGGTTTTATTTATTCAATTAATACTTCAGGATTAAATGTACTGCAAATATGTGTTCCAAAAAATTCTACCTTTGAAACACACACACACACACACACACAATTCCCGATAAGGACGATTCTTTTTTAAAATTCATCCATTTCAAAACAGCAGTACATACTTTGTTTTTCTTTAATTTATATTTATCAAGTAAAGCTTCAAGTAACTGAACACAAAATTCCGAAATGGAAATTCAGAAAATATTAGTTGCTTTCTAACTTATTGCTAATCATAGCAAAGCTTTATCGTTAGTCATTTGTATTGTCATTGGAAATTGAATATTTAAAACTCAGTTTTCTTAAGTGATGTATGAACTTATACTATCAGGATTCCCGTACGTTAATAAGGCTCATGGCTGATTAAGCATTTTTTTCAAATGGATTCTATTTAAGAATATATAGGTGAAATAAATATGCAGATTTGCATTACTGTGTTATCCGAGTGATGGTTTGAAAGAACGTTCTTGTAATACCCCCTCGTCAACATCTGAATCATTATTTAAGATTGACAAAAAATAGGAGAAAATGTCTTTCGTATATTCTCTTCATTATCATAACTCATGCTTAAAATACACGATATGCATATGCATAGATAATTACAGTTACTAAACAAAGGAGTTTAAATAATTTGATTGTATAGTTATATTTTTAATTTCTACTTTGTTACTTATGAGTTATTTCTTGTTAGATTAAGATGAATTTAATGTTTGTTTATAAATTCAAGACATGAAAATATGAAATACCTTGTCAAAGTCATTAGTCATTCTTAATAGTATATAATGCATGGATACAACCTGATGCGTCACAATAGGTACACCACTTAAGATTTCTGCGTAATCTGTTGTAATTTACTAATACGGGTCTCCCAGGGTCTGACACAGGGATGAGGAACCATTTGTACGCGTGCCACTGATGGCACGCAGTGATAAAAAAAGTTTCCATTTTATTTTAAAACGCCAAAGTTCATTATAATGTAATACGTACAAACTCGAGTGATCGGTTGCGGGGCGACGGGGAGCA
The DNA here is from genome assembly GCA_019973935.1 of Trichonephila clavipes. Taxonomy (NCBI): domain Eukaryota; kingdom Metazoa; phylum Arthropoda; class Arachnida; order Araneae; family Nephilidae; genus Trichonephila; species Trichonephila clavipes. Next base: position 512,376 of record BMAU01018203.1, read on the forward strand.
GAGTCGTTTGTTACTGTCTTGCCTTAGTTACGTCGTAGACTAAAATTGCTTATGATGTAGATCTGTCTACGCATAGCATAGTCGATTTCATTGGCCCAACTGTATGTTAAAGTGTTCTGTGTTATATTTATGATTTTCAACTGTTATTTAACATGAATAGTTCAGCAAAAGAAAAGAAAAAAGGGCAAGGAAGTAAGTGTAACAGAAAATTTCAAATTTGGTGGGACGATAAACTTTACATTATTGGTAAAAGCGACAAAGCAGTGAGTGTTTTATGTTCTGGTATAGTAATATGCAGAAAACGTCAGTATAACGGTATTTTGAAACAAATCCCAAGCCTCTTTGTCAAAGAAAGTGAGCTACAACAAAAATAATTAATTTCTTTGAAACGTTTGGCAGATGACTCCAATCCAGCATATATTTTACAAAAAGCAACAACTTACCGTCCTAATGTAAGTTATTTGTAATCCAATCTGCAACAACAGAAGTCACACTATTGTTACTTTACGAACATCACTCCTGTAACTAAAACATTTATAACTATACAGTGGAAAAGGTATTAGCCGTAACAAAAATAGAGTTTTGAGTTGTTAGTACTTAGTTTTATTATTTTCCCAATAATTATAAGTAAAAATTATTTGATGGCACGTATATACCTCATTAAATATTTCTTTAAAAATAATAATAAAACGTTGATCCATAAGGGTTCACCACCCCTGGTCTTACACAATATTCGAACATGGAACCATTTTCAATTAACTTAAATGAATATCTAGAAGTGCGTCAACCCTTTCGTAATTAACGTTCTTTATTCGTGACGCGACGTGATATTATAAAGCCCGTTATATAAGTTACAAAACATATCAAGCATTCCTATTGATGTGTTGAACATATACAAAACGATAATCATTTTTTAAAAATTTTAACTATTCAATCCAGAAAATAATGATGTCCCTTATCGAAATATTAAGTTAAAATATGCTGTTTTCACAATATTACCCATTATTATGTTACAAAAGTTAATAATTTTATGAATGCAGAAAACGGATATTTTTAATACACCCATGTCCATAAATTAAGGATAATGAACTTCAGGCACAGAAAGAGACAGAAGCAAAACAAATTTGACTTATTTGTAAAGTCTATTTATTAAACAAAAGGTAAAGAACAAAAAATATGCTATATGTTTGACATAATTAATAAATTTGCGATTTTTACTCCCTGGAGCAAATTTAAAAAAAGAACCTATTTACAAAAAACAGTATAACACGGTTAGTATGATGGTTAATACAGAGTATGTCTCCCGGACGATGCAATACAGACCTTACAACGCCTAGGCATGCTGAGTATCAAATTATCAATCTGATCTTCGGGAATATTACGCCACTCATCAAGCAATGCCCTCCGAAGTTCCGGTAGACAGATGGGAGGGGGTTGAAGGGCTGCAATTCGTCGACCAAGCATATCCCACACATGCTCTATTGGATTTGAGTCCGGTGAGTATGCTGGCCAATCCATACGGGTGATATCCTCCGATTGAAGGCCTTCGTGTACAATGTTTGCACGGTGAGGACGGGCGTTGTCATCCATAAACAGAAATTCAGCACCCATGGCGCCCCGAAACAAACGTACATGTTGTTCCAGAATGACATCCCAATAGATGTGGCATGTCATCGTTACACTCTGAACATGCAGGTCAGTTCCGGAACCAAGAATAATTCCTCGCCAAACGAGCCATCCTGCACCACCGTACCGGTGTCGTTCAATGGTGTTCTTACCTTGCGCTCTCCATATTAAAGTTCGGCGAGAATCAGACAGCAAACTAAACCTGGACTCGTTGGAAAACATAACACAAGATCACTGTTGTGGTGTCCACAATGCATGCTCTCTACTCCAAGTTAATCGCAGGCGACAGTGAGTTGCGGTAAGTGGAACACATCTGACAGGCCTACGAGCATATAGACCAATGTGCTCTAAGCGTCTGTACAAGGTCTACCTTGTGTGTGTGAAACTGTCGTACCGATATCTGTAGAGAGCTGACGAGACAGGTCTGATGCTGTGCTTCATCTGTTTCTTTTGGCAGTAACTGCCCAATATACCGGTCCTCATTCGACGTTTTAACTCGGGGACGACCTGTGTTGTAACGTCTACTCCCATTACCATCATCTTGGAATCGTTGCCAAAGCCTGGAGCGATTCCAAGTTCCTTGGATACTTCCAGCTGGATACGTCCACTTTCCAGTTGTCCAATAATTCTACCACGTAAACAATCATCCAAATGCTTCCTTTGTGCCATAACTGGGCGGTTATTGCACTGAAAGGCTTTTAAATCGCTGGTGAACAATTAGCTTCTTTGCCACCATTCTTTATGTACTTCTCTCTTACACTCTCGTCATTCTGACGTACTATCCGCGCCATCTGGTGATTTCCTGTAATTTGCATATTCTTGTTGAAGATGTGTGTGATAATTCTACAGGTGAAATTTTTATTTTAAAGTTCAATTTCTGTGCGATTCTGAAATATTCTTAATTTATGGAAAGGAGTGTACAATGCAAATTTGTGCGATAATTTATAATTTTATCTAATCTTAATCTTTAAACATGTCAGAAACATCTAAGGAATATTTCTTGGTATGCTAATGAAAACTATACCAACAGAAATCGAAATAGTTCATTTCAACATTTAAAAGTGTAAAATGTAAAAACACTATTCCGTAATATCCTTTCCTTTTACCCACATCTACTAAGCGTCTTTGAATTAAATTAAAGAATGCTACCTGTGTTCACCGTACAATATTCTACATTTAACAGTCTTAATTTTATTTTTAATTTACTAGGAAACATCAACAGAGTCTGGATATTTGTTTGCAAATTCCGTTTATTTTTATTAAGTGTGTCTAAAAAAGAGAAAATGCATTAAGTCCAAGATTTCATATAAAATTATTTCTTTTTAGATAAACGAATTGCCTAAAATTAGAACAATTAGGCATTTCTAATTAACATAGAAGATAATTACTTCGTTTCTGAGAAGAGTACCGATATTTAACTGAAAACACAAAAGGTGAAATATCTTCGTAGAATTCGTAGTTTACCGTGCATAATGTTTAACTCAGAAATATATAAATTGTTGCAAATTTAAATTATTTCTCCAGGAAAGAGAAATATATTGTTTGATGAACTTTTACATGAATCCCTGTTTCAATAATATATATTTATTTTTATTAATTTATTTCTTAAATTATCTAAAAGACTACGAATTTCACAATACATGATTATCTCTTATTTTGTAGACTGCAAAAATTTACCATTAAAGGTCATTTTACGTAAAAACTTTTGAAACTATTTTACTAACTATGTCTTCCTAACGTTGGCTATACTACTAATAAATATATTTAATAGACAAACTCCTTTTTAAGTATATTCTAATTAAATAATTTAAAATTTTGAAAGGTCTGCAAATTATTAGTTAAATAATATCTTGAAAGCGAATTCTTTAATAAATAGAATATCAAACTTTTATACTTATCAATAATGCTACTAATCGGCATTTATCTTTGTTTTTTTCGAGCTATGTATTTATAATTAAATCACTGAAACAGGCAACAAATGGTATATTTGTTTTTGATTCAAGCATAATCTAAGCATATTTGAAAGTTTCTTTAGGATTTCACTCAGCCAACCTTTCCTCCAGTATGTTAATGATATTATGTATAAGAAATGATTAAGCCCCATTTCTTTATAAAGCAGTTCTCTGTCTGCAATGCTTATCTTACAACTGCACCTATCTCTTTATTGTTTTGAAAACTTAAATCATCGATTTTAATCATTTTTGACTCTCAAGGACAAATGGGATGTGTAATGGGGATTAAGCCTTTACAGACACAGCAAATGACCAAATGTGAAAATCATTTCATGATGGCACCATCTAGTTACCAAATTTTAAAGCTTGAATTAATTTTAATTAATTCTCTAATCTGATGCTAAGTACTGCCGTAAGTTAATTTTGCAGGGAGTACAAGAGACAAATTGATATTCAAGGGATACGTATATATAATTCTTAGTAGAATATATCTCTTAATATTAACATAATAGATTTTGTAGTACAGGATTTTTATTATTTGATTTAAAAACCTTTTGTGTTTATATTTTGAATACATCGCTTTAATTTTTTATTTCATAGGGCATTGATAAAATTGCTCACCGCTGAAAAAAAATGTTTAACAACTTGACCTTATTTTGTTCACTCCATAATAATTGCATTGCAAATTTAATCACTCATTTCTCCTACAAAATATAGAAAATAGCATTATTTGGTTATATAATTAAATAAATTGCTTTATCAAGTTATTAATTCAGTTTTATATAATATGTAAATGAGGTAATTAAATTTTTGCCTTGCTATGAAATATTTATATCATTCTCAGATAATTTTTATAAACTTCTGTTAATCTATACATATGTAAATAAAAATGAAGTGTCTGTTTGTAAATTGAAATTAACACCTTTTTACTTCCTGCATTTAAAAGTAAATATGGTACTTATATGAAAAAATCAATTTTAAAATTTTTTGTCTGTTTGCTCTGGCTAATCTCTGAAACGGCTGGAACAATTTTGACAGGACTTTCACTGGAAGGTAACCAATGTTATAAGGAGTAACTTAGGCTGTCTTTAATTTCGAAAAAAAATTAGGATTCTGAGAAAAAAACATTAAAACCAATGCATTGGTGAGCAATATCCGATTCAAATACAGATTATTTACTTCAATAGGGATTATTTTATTTCACGAGCCTTCTGTCTCAACGATTTCTAGCAGTTATATCAAACTTTTTTTGTCTGATTAGGTTGCTGCCACTCGCGACATTTTCCGTTCCTTTCTTTTGATCCTAATGATTTAACAGTCCTTAACTGCATTGTCAAAAGTCATGCGTCCCTTTCACCCCCTTCCTTGCGGCTTCGTTTGTGTTTGCGTTTCACCCTACTGCTAGTTAGACCTATTTTGATCCTAATGATTTTAGTCCTCACCCCATCGACAGTGTCAAAGGGTCATGCGTCCCTTTCACCCCTTGCTCAACAAAAAACAAAGAAAAAGAAACATATATTCACAAAGTAGAATGACATTATACTTATATCATAGGGTAAATACAGGGTGTGGTATGCTAATTAAATATGTTGTATCATACCTGTATTTCTTTACGTAGAATACAAATTCCACGTATACGAAGTCGCGGGTAACAGCTATTTAACATAAAATAAGTGCATCAGAAAGTAATATTAACATATTACAAATCCAGATACAAAATATTTACACTATTTTAAGCGTTTACTGCCCAAAATTTGTAACAATGTGATACTTTCGCTGAGCAGGTAGGTGTTTTCGAAAATCAACCCACAAGAAAGTTACGGGTATCATATAAATAATAATAATAATAAAAAATCAGCTATTTATATCTAAGGACAAAAAATTTCGAGAACATGATTTTTTTGTTCAGCTGAGTTATGCAAAAAGCTTTTTTTTTTGTTTAGTTCACAATTCAAGTAAAATTAACATCATTAAAAACTTATTTATCCTTCAGTCTGTATTGTTTAAGTTTTACATTCACCCGTGAGAAGAACGGGTATACTACTTAGTATTTATATAAAACAAAACATGAATATAATTGATTTTCAGCTAAACGTTGCTGCTGCAAAAAAAAAAGTTACAGAGTATGAATTTGCTAAATAAATAGTACTTGAAAACTGATAATATATATATATATATATATAAATATATATATATATATATATATATATATATATATATATATATATATATATATATATATATATATATATATATATATATATATATATATATATATATATATTAATTTCATACTTCTAACTTTGCATTTTATAAAACATTGTTTAATGATATCTAAACTTAAAAAAAAATTCAAAGTAAGAAAAAACATTTCAAATGCGAAGAAAATGTTATGTCAATCATTAGGATCATTATTTTCAAAACGTAAGATTGAAAGTTAGCAGAAAAATGACCAAACAAATGTAAATTTCCTTTCCATCTGTGCCAACTTGTTGTTTTTCTGAACAGATTTCTAATCTGTATTCATTGAAAAAATGCAAATTCTTGAAGCAAGCATAACCACAACCATATGAAAGAAATATACTCTACAAACGCTTTTGAATCTCAGCTTGAGTCTGTATACGAAGGTAAATGTCTTCCATGCTATTAAATTTTCCTTTTTTATTTTTTCGCAGATAAATGAGAACTGAATGAATGGTTTCTTGGATACTTCGCAAAACTGCTTTGAAAAACTCGATAAATATATTTTCCCCTGCGTGTCTGTTTGAAAAGTATCTGAATCAACTATATTGAAAAAATACGCCCTAGTCATCTTTAAATGCAAAATGTAATCCTTCAAATTTCATCTTTGAGGGGAAAAAATGCAACTGCACAATACGATACAGAACTGTTCTGAGTGTTAGTATAGGACTAAGTAATATTAGTATATATGTACTAATATTGCCATCCATCCAGTATATTGGTTAGTGACGCTGGCTGCTATGCCATAGGGTCTGTTTTGTATCCCGGAGAAGGCATGAATGTTTTTAAATGTATAGTGCCTTTGTGGCACGGGATTACTCTAAATAGCCATCGAGCTGCAAGTCCTCTCTTGAGTTTGGAGGCCCCTGACTACTTTCAAGGTGTTCACCCTCAAAATTGAGGTGGAGCCGAGACAAACCGTTCTCTCACCAGAAAGGTGCTTAAAACTATGGCTAACGACAGGTGTACATTTAGCCCTTTGATACTATGAATTCCGTGGGTGCTCAATTTGAAAACGTCAGGCAGGTGGCATTAGTAACAACAGCGCATAATAATAGCAGTATACACAAAATAATATATATATATATATATATATATATATATATATATAGTGCACACAGGAATTTTCAAGGAGGGTCGGGGTCGAAAGTTCACCATTCTTGTATCATGCTCCTTTTGACTTTGTCAATTTGCGGGAACAAAACACAGTAAAAAATTAATTATTGAATAAATAATTATCATTAATAAATAAAATTAATAATTAATAACAAGTCATTAATTAAATTTTACGTACTATATACTTAGAACTATAACCAATCGGAAAAAAATCAAGGGCTTTGTGAGGGGTCCGAACCCCCAGAACCCCCTTGTTTGCGCCACTGTATATATATATATATATATATATATATATATATATATATATATATATATATATATATATATATATATATATACACTGCTGGACAATTGCTAAGGACGGATAACACTATCATCCATAGCAACCACAAAATGAAAGGAAGCAAAATGTGAAAAATTAGAAGTGCGGGATATTAGTAAGAAGAAGTATGAGTATGCAAATTTTTTCCACGTCTGTTCATCACCTGATAGCGTTCATAAGAGCTTTAAAGGTTTTGACGCGAGTGGACAGTTGTTGTTTCAAGTCAAAGTTTTACAGGAAAGATTTAATAGACGAACTTAAAATTTTTGGCATGTCTTCCCGACATCACATAGATTATTCTATGCGTGGCCGAATTATTGGGAAGATCGAAGAAGGGCGAAAAATAACAGATGTTGCCAGGGAGTTCGACATCGCTCACAGCGTTGTTTCTCGGCTGTGGAAGTCATTTAAAACTACTGGAATGTGTAGTAGACGGCACGGGGGAGGTCGTGTTAGAAGTACGACGCCTGCAGAAGACAGATATATCGTCCTATCAGCAAAGGAACAGGCGCACCACAGCTCAGCAGGTGGCAAATCAGTTTCTTGCTGCCTCAGGAAAGCAGATCTCCCGAAAATCTGTTGCCAGACGTTTGAGGGGAGGAGGATTATACGCACGCAGACCTGTTGTGTGTATCTCATTGACCAGACAGCACCGTACTGCCCGTTTGAAATGGTGTCGTGAGCATCACAATTGGACTGAACAGGACTGGGCATGCGTACTATTCTCAGATGAGAGTAGGTTCAGTCTGTCATCGGATTGTAGACGCCAACTAATCTGGCGTGAGAGTGGTACTGCTTATCGTCCAGAAAATATCCAGCGAGGGTATTCAACGTCTCGTATGGCCAGCGCGTTCTCCAGATCTAAACCCCATTGAAAATGTGTGGGATGCTTTGGGGAGGCAAGTTGCTGGTCGAAACTATCCTCTGACAAACAAGAACACCCTCATCCGTGCACTCACACAGGAATGGGATAAATTGCCTCAACAGCTGCTGGATAATGTTGTTCAAAGTATGGTACGACGTGTGGAATGTTGCATCACACTCCACGGTGGATATATCCCGTACTGATACCTTTCTTTAAGGTGCCTGCTGACTTTTAGATGCATTGTTCCTTTTCTCCGTACGCAGATCAAATGAACATTTTTTTTCTTTCAGATGTTTCACAGCTTTTGCACTTTCCAGAACAATAAATATTCTTTATTCTAATGTCTGAACAGTGTAGCAACTATATTTTATCCTACTAGGCCTCATGTCTCGCTTAATGTTATGCTACATAGCAATTTTTGATCCGTCCTTAGCAATTGTCCAGCAGTGTATATATATATAATAGTAGTGTATGCATGGTTATAGCAGTATAAGGCAAAATAACTTTTTTTTCCTTTTACCCGAATTAACAATCCCAATTTTATAATACTGTAATAAAACAATAGATAGCATAGGAATATAAACTAAATTGAAAATAAAATTCCAGAGTTTCATTAAATGATCAAAAGGAAGTATTATACAAACCAGTAAAGCTGGATTGGTGTGAAGCATTTCATTTTTTTTCTTAGATATCATGTAGTAACAATGATTCTTTTCATAAGGTGATATATATTTTTATCTTTAATTAAGTGTAGATTTGACAGATTAGTAAAAGTTCTGACAAGGAAAAGCCATTTTTATTTAGCTCATGAATAACAAATAATTTTTGATGAAATATTAATCTATTAATGCTATTCTACTAATTTATATACCTATTGCAATCCCATTTTTCAAAGAAAAGAATGCATATATTTAACATAATACCACTTACTTTATTCCAGGTTATATCCGTACGCTATGTCTAATCCAGTACTTCTCAAACTGTGGGGCGCGCCCCCTATAGGGGCGTGACAACTCTACAAGGGGGGCGCCAGCATAGTGAAAAGTGAAAAACAAAAGATTTTTTTAAAAAATTATTAATATACTGACTGTAAACGAAAAAGAAACATTCTGGCATAATAAAATATAAAATACACATTTACACTGATATAATACACTTATAAATGTATCAGTACTGCACAATGAATATTTTATTATTAATTTAACAATACTGAGTTAAGAACAAGTTTAATAGTTACCAGTGACCTTGTCATATATAAAATTAGGTACAGAAATGAATAATTATCTTACTAATTTGTACTGTCTGTAATTAATCCCTTAACTTGTGATTAAAAGTAACGCAATTCGCTCCCCAACGACACCGTTTTCCACGTAGATGTGCTACGTGGCGAATTAGATGTATTGGCGAAAGAAAAGGGATAAATAAGATAATCCTCTGAAATAAGTAAGTCCTTCGCAAACTCTGTCAAAGTCCTTTTATTGCATTCCAAAGCTTTTTTTAAGGGTTAAAAATAATTTTTATGGATATCAGTGTACAGAAAAGATCGTACTTCGGAACGACGTATATATACGGTCAAGACAACTAACATTTCGGCTGAGCGAGACGTATATATACGCCAGTGACACATAAGAGGTTAAAATCGTATTGTAGATTTAGCGTCAAAATATAGTATTACTGAATTAAAAACATTGATATTGCATGGAAGGGGGGCGATGGAAATTCTGATTGAATATTGGGTCACGAATATTGAAAGTTTGAGAAGCACTGGTCTAATCCATTAAATATTTTTTTTAAGAATATAGAATTAAACACTCTCGCGCATAGCATGTTTATATATATATATATATATATATTCTTAAATTACTTAAAAATACCAAACTTTTTATAGAACCCTTAGACCAGTGGTCTTCAAACTTTTTTGGGGGGAACCCCATTCCGCACACACACTTAAAAATATATTTTAAAACAATGTTTCAAGTAAATCCTCATGTTACAGGTATTCTATACAAAGACAATTAAAAATATGTTGTATATTATTAAACATTTTTAATTTAATGTTAATATAATTTTCTAAATATGTATAATAATATTAGTTTGTAATCCAAGTGTCAAATAATCAACGTGTTTTATTTATTAACTGGGATATGTGATTGCATTTATGCAAACAGTCACATTTCATATTTTGCTTTTAATTTACGAAATTTGTATTTTGCAAAAAACACAAGCAAAAAAAAAGTTCAGCATTCTCTATTTGTCGATCATCTAAAGACAAAACTACAATTACTTGAACACACTATGACAGATTTAAATGCAAATAAAATTTCTATAAAGTTACCGAAATGTGTCTATGATTTCGGTCCTTTATTGTAATCACGCACATTTGAAACTTCTTGGTTCAGTTTGATTAATATTTTTTTCTCAAATTATCACAACAAATTGAAAAGTCATTAAAAGTAGGTAAGTATGCTTTCTCTTAATTAAAGAATTCACTAGAATAATGATTTTTATTATGTACAATAAAATAATTATAAAAAAGAGTGTTAAGATGGCTCAGTCACCTCACGCGCCCATTAACGCTAGTGTTTAGTGCATGCCTGCTCCCGGGTTAACAGCAATGTATAAAAGTTAATTTTTGAGAGAAATTGAAAGTAATTCATTCTGCATGCCTTAATTTTTAACTAGAGTTTTATTTACTAGGACTAAATTACAAACCTAAAGAGAATTTGAAATAAATTTACTTTGTGTGATCTACAAAAAAAAATCATGCCGCCATTCTGGTATGGTACATCATTTGAAATGGTAGAATAAATTAGTTTTAACAAATAACTTCTCATTAATTGTTTTATTCATCAACGCAAAAACTAGTTAAAAGCTAATTTTTTTTACACGTGTTAACAATCGACATGAATCAACAAACTTTATAAAAATTTTGACGAATAAATTTTCTTTTCTTATTTTTTTTAAAAATTTGATATTAAAATTTGAACTATGCATTATATATATTTCAAATAAATAATTGTTTAAAAATTGTTTTAACTTTTGAAAAGATTTGCTTTAAAAAAATTAAAAGTAATTTTTTATTAAACCTCTTAGGCAATCTAAGGCATTTCTACTGAAGACAAACTCTTCATTAATTTGTCATTTTATAAGTAGAACTTGATTTTTTTAACTAAATGACTGTAATGGTCACTTACATTTACTTCAGCCAGGTGATTCAAACTGTTATTTATGTTGTCAATTAATTAAAAGGTCTCTCAAGAAACTGAAAAAAATGTTCCTTAAATTCATTAAAAAACTCTTATATGAATTATTTTCTAAACGTGGATTATAATTCGTGGCAGACAATTTCAAAAAATAACCTTTATTCAACTGAATTAATGTATCGCTTCTCATAACTTCGATCCGATACAGTAAAAACAGAAAAAAAGTAATTGGGAAGAAATGCCACACCTGTTAATAAACGGAAACTCTGAATCCAATGTCTAAGACTTCCTCAGAACGAAAATAATAAATTTTGCAATACTTCCCTAGAAAACCATGCCATTTGTTCATTCATAATTTATTAACTGTCAATGTTGGAATTGTGAGAAATACATAGCATGGTCGAGAATTTCACTATTTGAATGGATGCAACAGAGATGGTCTGGCTAAAGGCCAAGTTGTGGAGAAAAGCACTCAAGTGATTTGATGCGTAACATAACACATGGAATGAAATTGGTCTGTTTCATAAAGCCAGCTTCAAGGAATAAAGGTTTCGGAAAATACGAGATATTATTTCCTCAAAGGAAAATCATCGTAAAAGAGAAGTGTGAGACTCAAATCTCCTACGCAGCTCCTTTGAGCAAATGCCTAGTAATATTTGATGAAAAGCTTGAACGATAATTTTGAGAATTAAATTGATGTATTATTGATGTATTTAATTTATGTATTGAGTTCACAAAATTTATCAATTTTTAAGAGCAGTTGAATTAACATCAGATTGATGAAATATAAAACTTATTAATTATGTTCATTTTAATTAACTAAAGAACTCCATTCAAAGTCATATTTACTTAATTTTTATACTTTTATACACAGTAACCTAAAAATGACAAAAAGTATCGATTTTTTTTTTTGGGGGGCAAATAACAGAGCCCTGTTTCCAAGTTTCAGATCTCATTATCGATTAGTTTTTAAGATATTTGAAGTTTTATCAGCTTAGGTTTCGGTTTAATTTTAAGGTATTTTTCCAATCTTAAATTCAATGAATTAAAAACTTGTTCGGATACAATCAATTTTTCCAGTGTAAAACTTCCAACAGACAATTTTCATACTAAAATCATTTGTATTTGTTTATATTTTAATTTTTTGAGTTTTCATAGTTACTTAATTAAGATTGGTTTCAAGGCCAATATTTGATTTTAAACACAGACGCTTATTTTTGCTTTGTGTTATCCAAAAAAAAACGCTGTGCACATTTTATGTACAGTTCGTTAGATGAGGATACTATAGTTAAACGTGGAGAACCAATAATACCGTCTTTTTACGTCCATCATTTGAAGAAAAAAATATAACTATTGTATATAATGATTTTTTTGTTCAGAACACGAATAAGTATTAAATAGTATATTATGAAAAACATTATTTACAGAGAGTAATGTGAAAGGACAATTAAAATTATCCTCTTTTGCATAAATTTATATTTGGGTAAAACTGAATTTATAAATTATACTAATATTCTATTGAAAGTTAAATCAAAAAATAACTGATAAGCAAACAAAAAATTCATTTGATGAAATTTTAAAAATGTTTGTAGATATTTAAAGAAATATATATATTCTTTTTTCAACTAACAAAATGCAAAAATTTCATTCACTGCGAAGAATAATTGTATTTTTCTTCTTATATGTTATTTTTATCATGTTATTTTTGCTCAGCCATACTGTACGCACAACTCCGTTTAACAATTCAACATCGAACGTTTTGAGTATCACTCTCAAATTTGTATCTTCTTTATCTCTTTGTCATCGTTAGTTCAAGATTTCGAACTAAAGTCAATAAACAATTAATTCTGAAGTTTGAGATAGAAAGCGCTAAACAAAAATATACTCAAAATTTTCCATTAAATACCCATTATGTTTCATTGAATCGTGTGATTTCTAAAGCTTCGACAACAAAGCAGATGCTACAGTCTTTTGATGCTTCAGAAAGCCATTCAAAATCTATTTATATTCATTAGCAGCTTTACATAAGACTGTCACTTTCAATTTACTCAACTTGAGTAGTTGTGTTGTGGCAAAGTTCTGCAGCAATTTTCCAGCGTTTTCGGAAATATGAATAGAGAAAGTTGTATGCTAATCGTGTGCCATTTTACGTCTTTGGTAAAATGATAGGTAGAAATCTTTGAGGATATGACATGAATTTACTGGAACCTCAAAAGAAGTGAAAATAATGATTTAACTAAGCATTTACTTTTTTTAAAGTTTTAATTCTAAGGAAGTAATGAAGTTTCAAAAACGAAAAGCCACAAAATAAATGATATAGTTTTATAAGCTTTTTTAAGATTTAGAAGTGTAACTAAAAGAGGGAATGTGGAAAATTTCTATTAAGTAAAAAATAACTATTTATAGTACACGCCTTAATTCTGGTTTCTTAAAATTATATCTTAAAAAACAAATATAAATCAAATAATATTTACGGTGATAAATTTTATTTATATAATTCTGACTTCCTAAGTGAAATTTCATTGAGCTTTTGTTAATAAAATTATTTAATATATTTTACTAAATAATTCGAAGCATAATTAGAAAATAATGCAGAAACAAAAATTACTTTTTAAGTAAAGTTAATTCATGTTCATACATTTTATTATTCATTTCGCATTTATAATCGAAAAAATCGAGAAAGAATTGGGAAAGTACTTATAAATATATTTGATAATGTTTTTAAAATGTTTTTATTTAAATTTAAATACTTATCTTGTGTGTGTGTGTATGTGCATTTTAACATAACTATATGTATTGAATCGTATGTTTAATGCTTTTATGGTCTTTTCTGCTAGAAACACATTTTATAAATGTTCTCATGGCAATATTGCTCTTTTTTCACTATTTACTAATACAAATAAATGTTAAAAACTCAACAAATTAATCACTTAATTTTAATTAGTAATACTTATAAATTAATTATTAATTAACTAATAACTAATACGAAGAACAAGTATACAATACACTAATTAAAATTCATAAAGGTACATCTTAATAAAAGTTAGAATGAAGATTTTAGGTAACATAATTAATTAAATGATTAATTATTTTATAACTTTCTTACAACTACATAAAAAAGAGAAATGATGTATATATATAATTGCGGTAACACCTCATTTCAATACTACATTTTAAATCTAGCTAACAGATACGAACTTAGAATAATAAGAATTAAATAAAACACGTTGTTTTTATAGAAAGAAGTGTCGTTTTTTCAGGTCATAAATTTCGTTGTGAAATAATTTGTTTTTCAAATGAATCTAAACATGAATATTTGTTTTGAGAAAACACAGATAAGTTCAGAAGAATGTTGATACAATAAAATAAATCGCTTATTTTGAAAGAGAAATCAAAATAATTCAATACATATTTTCATATCATTTTTAATGGTTTAAAAGATAGTGATAATATTAAAAACGTCTGAATAAATATATTAATCATTTACCAGACCAAAATTAGAACATGGAGAATAAAAATATCGTTTTATTTATGAAAACAATACTCTAAAGATTTGGACCTCAGTATATATATATATATATATATATATATATATATATATATATATATATATATATATATATATATATATATATATATATATATATATATATTATATATTATATATTATATATTGAAAGCTTCCATTATATGCGTCTAACTTTTTCTATAATAGGGCATATAAATTCTCAGATATTGAACTGAAATTTAAAAACTAAAGAAATGTTCTCATCGTCTATACAAATGGATTACGGGTAGACAGATTCCTTGTTTAAAATAAGTAAACTTATACATTAAAGGGTTAACTGCTGTTAAGCTGTTAGGAAAAAATATTTGAAAAAAATGAATAGTATAATGGAATAAATTGAACGATAGTTAATAATTTCAATTCGCTAAGATCTTTTGGAATTCTATGAAAGATCTTTGAGTGTCGAAATAATATTTTTCCTAATGATAGATATGTAATTTTCAAATGAATGAAAAATAATATAATTTAAAAAAATAATCCCATTAAAGTGTTCTAGAAAAAAAATTAGGGTCAAATTTGAAATGAATCAATTTTAGTTTTACGTGACAAGATTGGAATTGGATTTAAGTGCAAACAGCAAATATTCTGAATAATATTAAAGTAATTTAAGTCAATTCATGCAGAAAATTATGCAAAAAAACGTATCCATAATTATATTAAAATCAATTTATATCCCTGTAAATAAAGTATCCAAATTCATTTTTTTTCATATTTCTGAAATAAGTTGAATTTAAAAATATTGTTACGTCTAATTTCAAAATCATATGTTGTAATTCTCAACATTTCAAGAACTGGATTTTTCTTCTCATTTAATTTACAGTTTTCGATTTTTTAAACATCATTAGTTGATGGAACTACAATTTTAGAATAAATTAGTTGGGAATATATAAATGTGTATTCAAAATACTTTAACAATATAATATTAAAATAGTTATTTATTATCCAAGTATATACGGAAAACTCTGCAAAGGCTGGTTCTTTTTGACATTTCATATTGGCAACTAAATTGTTCTTAAATTTGTGTATTTCCTTCAAGAAAAATAATCTGATTCTACTTTTGGATAAAGATTCTCGCTTCATGCATTTCCGACTTTATATATGTTAGTTTAAGCATTGTTCTTGTTCGACACTGATATTTTTTCCCCTTGTTTGCTGACCATATGTATTTTAATATTCCACTAGAAATCTAGCTTTTTTATTTTTTGAATGACAAGAAATTTCCTATTATGTTCGATATACATACATTATAAAAATAATTGATGATTTTGATCATGTTTTTACTTTGATTCTCTAAAACGAGGGTTTATATTTATCGTGTGAAATACCTTCGAACATTGCATGACTGCATTAACGAAAGAAAAATATATGTGTTAATGCCGTAATAATTTAATACGAAACTCTTCGAGTTCATGTAAACATATTTATAATAATGTATTTAAAAAGTAATACAATTTCATACATTCTTTGACAATTTTTGTCATACATATGGCGTGGGACTTCTTCAAGTAATAGTAATAATTCATTTTTATTTATAAGACGCTATAGAAATGACTATACGATATGCAGAAAAGACAAGTTGAAGGGAATTGATACACTTAGTTACACATATCTGAACGAAAAGCAAACCCTAGGATTTTAGGGAAACAAGCGAAAAAAAATGGAATTATAAATACCAATTAATGTATGACAATCTGGTTGTAAGATTTAATAACGCGCATCAATAAGTGCCAATGACATCCACAATCATCTACAATTATCTATCTTGCAAACTATTTATATATTATTCGGTAGGGAAGTTCACATGTAATGAGGCGTTGTTTTAGCTAAAAGGGCCAATTTGGCTAGACGGAAGAAACACCAGTTAGAGCGGAAAAACCTCGCCCATAGTCTATTGTTATAAACATACACTTCATATTAGTATTAGGCAGAATATTTATCCAATGTCTCTCAAGATTAGAATCGAATATTTATTTGTATTGTATAGCTGTATGAATCAGTTTTTGACCATTACCATTTCAAATAATCTCCAGAATTTTGTTCTCATTGCCATCTACTCACAAAGGGTTGCAATGATAGTTATATTACACTGTTAAAATTAGGTACAAATTGAGTTAATTGTAAATTATGTTTTAAAATTTAATTAAGATTAAGTTCTGTTTTTATCTTAGGTTTCAAGGGTCACTAAGGTTCAGCTATGTTTCAATAATTTTTAACGATGAGTGAAAAATGTGTCAAAATATTCACTTATTTACCGTAGCTTTAATACCAACAAGTAAAAATATTATTTATATCTGCAATAGCATGAAGTTAAAAATGATTTATTATTAGTCATTATTTTTAGTTACATCAAATATATTCAAGAAGTGAAAGAGAATTGTAATCTCCATCATCAACAACATTTAATTTGTTTGAAAATATTCCGAAATTTGATATTATGTAGCAATTATTTTTAATAAAACATCCTGCCAAAATAGCAAGAAAAACGAAACTCCTTTCCTTGAATTATTATACTTAAATATAGATATTGTCAAGAAATATTTTGTTTTCCAAAAGTACCCCGCTAGAATTAGGAATTTGATCTCTATTTCTCAAAATAGTAAACCCTTATGTATTTCATGTTTATTTTTAAGGTTCAATTTTGTTAGTACTTTTTAACTATTCTTTCAAACGATCTGCAGTCAAGGAGATATATATTTCATTGTATTTAGTGAAAGAGTTTCCCCTTAATTAGTGAAGTAAAAGTAAGCCATTTTTAATTAGACTTCGATGTAGCCATTCTTAATTAATGGAATTTTGTCTCTAATTCATTTTTCAAACATTAATCCTACCTGCACTACTGTAGCATATGCACGGCATCATTGTCTTTTGAAAATTCAGCAAGACAGCTTCCCTTAAGGATTCCATTACAGAATACATATAAATATTTAAAAAATAGTATTTGTTTTCATATTCTACAGTGCGTAAATGAACAGGACACTTTACTAAATAAATATACTTTCCCATGGTGTCTGAATTGTTTTGATTGGCCCTTATTAAATTTGAATAGTTTTGTATACCTAAATTAATTTTGCGTATACAAATATATATTTTTTAAATGAACCAAATCTAAAGGGCTTATTTGCGTTCTTCCAACTAATCATCTTGAGGGATAATGGGTCTTTAAAATCATTCTATTGAAAACTTTCTTCCGAAGAAGACGTGGTTATTCAAATCAAGGCTTGTATTTAAAGATTAAACTATCAGGTTCGAGGATTGAAAGGCTAGAAGCTAATATGGTAGCAAGGAGTGATTAACGTACATCTAGGCAAGAGCGCTTAGTAGATTATTTGGTTGGTATTAAGATTGACGATTTGGTCTATTAGTTGTTAAATTAGAATTGGTCAGTTTGAATTAGAGATTACTTTAGAAATTGTTTTCACGTATAAGGTGTATTGCCTGGACGCACTAAGTGTAAGTGATCCGATTTATTATTATAACTTCTATTATCTCGTCTACCTCGCTATTCCTCCCCATATTGGTGCATTTCTTAACTTGGGTTGTTGAATTTCTGTCGTTGTTGATAATTTGTTAATAAATATATTTTGTATTGACTGTGACTCATCTTCCTTCGGACCCTCTCACACTAATGGATGGCGCCGGCCATCCACTAAGCGAAAAATTCTAAACCTCCTTTTTTTTACTTTTACCGTTATTAAAATATTGTATATTAATTTTTAGAACATTTTTTTAGTTTTTTTCGAGGGGGGAGTGCGATTTGAATGTAATCTGTGAATGTCTTTGTAAAATTTATTGTAGTAATAATAGCTGCACAGAATATATCACAGATTTTTCAGTTCATGGAGTATATTTAGATTACACACTATTCAAAAATGTTGAAAAATTTTAAATATTTTTTCTTCAAACTATTTCTGTTATAAAATAAGAACGTATTTTACTTTAATATATCACTTATTTCAAGCCTGTTGCTGTGATATATCTTTATATTGGTTGAGGGGTAGATCACCCTCATTCAACTGATTTCAGGGGGATATCCGAAAACATAGTATGAATGGAAAAGCCATTAAATGGGATACGAAATTATTACAAACAGGTATTTACAAAAATTTACCTTTCTATGAAGTTAAATACTAGACACGAGCACGTGTTTTGCAAACGAGACAAATTAAAAGATAAGAATGAATTGATACTTATTTGAAAAGAAATGTAACCACTCAAGCTCACCGAAGATAAATCTTCCAATATCTTATGCCATACTAATGGCAACACAAATATGATTCAGTCAGTAATAAATACAGTTATACCGTCCACTAACCTCTATGCTCTAGAATCATCTGTAAAATTTGATCAATCTTCCTGCTTATATACTCTTTGGTATTGACATTCACTTGTTTAGAGGCATTGACTTAGCTTTAAGTGCAAATTTCGCTCGGTGACAGAAAGCACGAGTTAGAAAGGATATTTCATTGCTGCTAGTCTTGTGTTATGTGTACATGAATAAAACAGTTTTAAATATTCGAATTATACTATTTAAATATTTAAAAATATCCCGTGATCTATTTACTCCTCGAAAACAATTGCAAATATATAATTTTTTGTTAAAGCATTCATTTCAAAATTTATAAGTTTTTAACTTTTTTTCTTATAAAAACGTATCACATCTGAGGATTATCTAGACTACTCTATGGTACTTTTTGAATTTCACGGATCAGAAAATAATATTCATTTATTTTTACAAATTACTATCACAGTTTAAATGCCCAATTAGAATCACACACACACACACACACAGATCTGGATGTTACGGAAATAGCTGTATCTAATATCTTTTTAAAAGCATTTTGCAGGTAAAACCGTTTTGTGAAAGAAAAACGGAAAGACAACAAAAAAATGCATCCCTGCAAAAAAATATGTATTCATTGAAATTCTTGGGAAAAAAATATTACTCACACAAATGAATGACAGACATAATTTTCTTTTCAAATCCCGCGTTCCACTGATGTTTATAAGAAATGTTGTAAGCGGGAAAAAATCACATTAAAGAGTTTTCATGAGTTTTGAATAAAAGCTGACACGCACCTACAGCGTGTTTCCTGAAGCATCGTTTTTTTTTTCTTAGAAAAAGTTCAAAATCAAACTCTCATTCTTACATAAATTCAATTTATTTTGGAAGGGGAGCTACGAAAAGAGTCAAATAAGTCGTATGGAATAAAAAAAATATTATTAAATAATGATTTATTGAAATCCAAAATTGTGACAAATGAAAAATCAAAGCAATCAAGTTTGATTAAATTGTTACAACAAATTTTCAATACAATAAAAAGGAGATATATTTAGTATATTGCTTTGATATAACATTAGAAAAAACAGAGTAATAACATGTTGAACAATTTTATTTTCCTTTATATTTTATAAACGCAGCAATTGGGTTTTACGCGTTTTGGCTTTTTAATTGCATTAATTGCTCTGCATTCTTATTTTTTTTAAATAAAATCCTTAAATACAATATGTGAACGTAAGACGTCTTCGAGCAAGATCTAAATTTCTTTCCTAGTGAGGCTGAGGTACGTTAAATCTGTCGACGTTTAAGTTCTCCTAATGGCGTAGAAGAAATTTGGAGAGTGGGGTACCAGCTCAGGATTAGTCTAGTTCCATATTTACTTGGATCGTGGCTCTCGAGTGGTTAGGGCTATAACCTCATGATTGTCCTTTTTTCTGTCGAGTCGTAGGTAGCTGACATGCAGAGAAGCTAATGCACATTTGATCTGTTGAATATCAAATCTCCCGTTGGTGAGGAAGTTTGAAGAGTGCATGACCAGCCTAAATTAGGTCCATGTCTCACTTAACTGTAACTAACCCCTTAACTGCCGATTAAAATTTACTCGATTCACTCCCCAGTGACATTGTTTATCACATGGGAGCGCGTATGCGGTATATAGGAGAAAAAGAAAAGGCAGAAATAAGCAAATTTAGCTCTAAAATAAGTAATTCGTTCGTAAAAACTGTCAAGTCATTTTGTTGCCTTTCAAAACCTTCAGAATATTTTACTAATAACTGCACAAAGAAAAGAATTGTATTTCGGAAAGACATACATGTACCCCCAGGTCATTCAACGCACCAGTTGAGCAAGACTGACATATAAGTTTGTGGCAGTTTAGAGGTTTAGAATTAACATGCACAATGCTAATAATTCTATCGTTGCTATTAAGTGAGACGTTAATATTCAATCTTGTTTAATTCTGACTGGCAGGCCGTAAGAATATGACTGAGTTAAATTTTACCATTATTTAAGAGGTAAAATCTGATTTATATGTAGAAAAGAATCTTTTAAGCCAGTCGATGTATCCTGCCATCAAGAAACTCTGATTTATAATCTTCTGTGATAGCATAGTTAAAAATGAATATGCTTAAATGTCCTGAAAACGATTTAATCAACAGAATGAGCGACAAATTTTCTGAATATAATCAATAACTTCCGGCTGAGGATTTCTGGATTATGCAAGCTCCATTTTGTAAATTTTCTCTTTTTGAAGTACTCCTTCTCATTATAACAGAACTAGTTTTATAAATTTTCTCTATTACAGTATTAAATTAAGAAAAATAAAGAAGATAAAGTCATTTAAGAAAACAGATTTTAAAATTTTTAAACGATCTTCTTAACGAAAATAAAAATAACAAATGAAAACGACTAGCCCGGAGCAAAAATAAAATAAAATAAAATCATTATAGAAATGAAAAGTATTCTATAAGTGGAGGTTTAGAGCACTCAATTAATTAAAGAGGAGCAGCAAATTACACATTAAATGGAAAAATAATTCACCGGGAGAACTAAATAGTTTATATATATATTTTAAAAAATGTCATATTTTTTTCTTTTCTTTCAAGTCTTAAATTTGGTTTTTATTTAGAGAAAGTAATTCAATTGTGTATTATTTTTATTACACTTTATAGTCCAATGAAACTTTGAATTTTAGGAAGAAAAAAAAAGAATATTTTCGAAATATTTGTATTTCTTTTTTGTCCAAACATTTCAAAAGAATGTAGAGCTTGAACTAATGACAGAATGAATTGAATTTGACGAAAGAAAACCTTTTTCATAGAAAATTAATTAATTATAAATTCTTTCTTATGTATGAATTTCCGGTGCTTTATGAATTTAAATTATTAATTTAATTCATTGAATGGTATATTAAGAGCAGTAACTTAATTTTTTTAATTTTTATAAAGCATAATACACACACACACACACACAATAAAAAAAATTTTATTTTCAGAGTATTCATGTTCCAAAATGTAATATGTCACAACCTTAAAATAAATTATTTATATATATATATATATATATATATATATATATATATATATATATATATATATATATATATATATATATATATACAGATGGATGACAAAATAATACGAACACCTGTGAAAAAGGCATGGCCCATTTCAAAGACGCACAACGCACATGTCAGTTAGCGTTGCAGTCCGCCGCCTAGCGGATTCGAAAGGTAAAGTATCAGTCGCTCAACAGCTGCGATAGGTGTTGCACGCGTCAATTGTAATTTCTGAAAAACGCAATAATGACGGACCTGTCAGAGTTCGAAAAAGATATGATTGTTGGAATGAGGTGCGCTGGTTGCTCGGTGACGGAAACAGCCATTTATTTGGGGCGTGCAAGGAGTACTGTGTCTGCCGTTATGACAGCATACAAGAAATGCGGGAATGTGACGTCTGGCAAGCACAACAGTGGACGGAAAAGAAAGCTTACCGACAGGAACAAAATAGTCTTAACCCGCATAGTGGCCCGAAAGCGCAAGCAATCGCTATCCCAGATAACGTCTGAGGTGAATAGTCATCTTCGTAACCGTATTTCAGCAAGAACCGTCAAAAGGGAACTTTATGCTTCGAACTTG
Organism: Trichonephila clavipes; assembly: GCA_019973935.1. Classification (NCBI taxonomy): domain Eukaryota; kingdom Metazoa; phylum Arthropoda; class Arachnida; order Araneae; family Nephilidae; genus Trichonephila; species Trichonephila clavipes. The sequence goes on from BMAU01018203.1 coordinate 535,182, forward strand.
TATGGAAGAGTTGAAATTTGTAAATCATTGGTAACAGCACGTCATGCTTTACAGCGACGCCAGTGGTGTAGAACACACAGACAGTGGACCCCACAACAATGGCAACAAGTCATCTGGTCGGATGAATCGACGTTCACCCTATTCCAAACCACCGGGCGCGTTTATGTGTGGAGAACGCCCAAAGAAGCATTTGCTCCTGAATGCATCGTGCCGTCTGTTAAGCCTGGAGGTGGGTCCCTTATGGTATGGGGGGGGGCAATATCTTGGCGTGGTCTTGGGCCACTTGTTACTCTGCATGGCAAGGTTAAAGCTGCCCACTATGTCAATATCCTGGGGGATCAGGTGCATCCATTTGTCCAGACTTCATTTCCCGGAGAATGCCCACTTTATCAAGATGACAAGATTCCTATCCACACTGCTAAAATCGTGCAAGAATGGTTGCAGAGCATGAGGGGGAAGTAGGTCATCTTGATTGGCCCCCTCAGTCACCTGATTTAAATATTATTGAATATTTGTGGGGATATTTGGAGTCAAAACTACGTGCTCGATTCCCTCCACAATCTACGATTTCGGCATTAGATACCGCTCTCCACGAAGAATGGCTTCATATTCCATTACAAGTTGTTCATGATCTCTATGCGTCCATCCCACGTCGCATACAGTCTGTAATTCAGTCAAAGGGGGGTCCAACTCCCTATTAATAAAGCCTTTCTCCTCTTTCACAGATGTTCGTATTATTTTGTCACCCATCTGTATATATATGTGTGTGTGTGTGTACGTGTTTGTATGTATGTGTATGTATGTATATGTATGTAGGTGTATGTATATGGATATATATGTATGTATATGTATATATATATGTATGTATATGCATGTATATATATGTATCTATATGTATGTATATATATATGTATCTATATGTATGTATATATATATATATGTATCTATAGGTATGCATATATATATTTGTATCTATATGTATATATATATATCTATGTATATATATATATATATCTATATGAATATATATAGATATATATCTATATGTATCTATATGTATATATATATATATATATATATATATATATATGTATATATATATATATACACTGGTGTGCAAAAATTAAGGACGAAGTCGAAAAATTAGCATATCAGCTGAACGAAGAGGCAGAGCGGACAGAAAGACAAATTAGGAGATTAAGTAAGGTGATGTACGGTAGCACATACGCAGACATGCAGGTAGACGTAATGGGGGAGTGTCTGAGTAGTATAAAGCATGTTGTCGGTGTAAGATCAGTAATTCTGGCAAAGAGATTGCACGCCGTATAGCAGTTAAAATATCACCGAGTTGCTGCCTCAGCGAGAAATGGCGAATAATCAATCTGTTAGACGACATCTGGAAGATTTTACCCGAGGTCGAATCATTGGGAAGTTGGAGGAAGGCCGCAGTGGGACAAGTGTGGCTGCAGAGTTCGGAATTGCTCTCAGCATCGTTTCCCGACTTTGGAGACAATTGCAAACTACAGGAAAAGCTATCCGGGGATTCAGTAGTGGTCGTCCACGAGGAACCACACCCGCAGATGACCGGTACATTGTCTTACAGGCCAGAAGAAAGAGGCGGCAGACAGCGGGAGAAATCGCTAGACACACGACACAGGCGACTGGAGGACCGATATCGCGTTTTACCGTGGCCAGAAGACTGCAAGGTGGTGGTCTGTTTACACGACGCCCTGTACCATGTGTACCTTTAACGCCTGCCAATCGGAGAAGGCGTTCTCTGTGGTGCTGGGAACACTGGAATTGGAGAGACAATGAATGGGGACGAGTACTCTTTACAGATGAGAGCAGATTCAGTTTGAGTTGTGATTCTCATCGCATACTCATCTGGAGAGAGCGGGGGAACCGCAATCATTCCTCGAACATCATTGAAAGGGACAGGTATGGAGGTCGCGGTGTTCTCGTTTCTGGAGGCATCATGCTTGGTAGTCGTACAGACCTTCACATCTTCGCCGCAGGTTCAGTCAACGGGACCCGTTATTGTAACGAGATTCTTCTTCCATATGTGCGTCTTTTTAGAGGCGCTGTGGGTCTGCAGTTCCTGTTCATGGACGACAATGCATCACAGGGACGTTTCGGCCTTCAGTCGCATTGCCGCTCCATGCTACTTTTTCAATCAAGCTTCTTTTTATCCATCTGATTTCTCTTTTAGTAAGTGTTGCTTACATAATACACATGTCCTTACGTATTGGGGATCTTACGGTACTAAATGTGTTGATTTGGAAAGCTTTTGTACAAATTTATATTGAAAAAACCGTCTCGCATCCTTAATTTTGTACACCAGTATATATATATATATATATATATATATATATATATATATATATATATATGTATGTATCTATATGTATATATATGTATCTATTTTTATATATATATGTATGTATATATATATATATATATATTTATATGTATCTATATTGTGTATATATATATGTATGTATATGTATATATATATATTTATATGTATCTATATTGTGTATATATGTATGTATGTATATGTATGCATTAATCGGCTTATTTGAAATTAGTAAATTATCTGTGTGTGTGTGTGTGTGTGTGTGAGAATCACATAATGAATTAGTAAACAACATTTATAGGATTATATATCTTAGTAAATTATCTGTGTGTTAAAAAATGTAATATAACTAAATAAGAAAACAATTATCCCATGCTTTACCTGAATAATTACAATGAAGCATGTATATAATATAAAAATTTAAAATAATTATAAATATTTCAAACATTGTACTTTGAATTGAACTTGTTTCGATAACATTGTCTAGCAACATTCAGGTAAAATAAAAAGGGAAAATGATCAAAAACACAAAAGTATATTGTTTGTTTATTTGTAATCATTTTAAGTTTATTTCATTTATTTCAAAGAAAAAGAATTTGTGCAAATTGCAGGTACAAGTATAACTTCAACAATTTGTATGGCATTTATTCTATAAACATTTTGAATTATTCTGTAAATCCTTATACTATTGTTACCGTGTTTTATGTCTATACCAGTGTTTCTCAAACTGTGGGGAGCACCCCCTTTGGGGGGCGCGATAACCTAACGAGGGGGGAGTGCAAGCAAATTGAAAATAAAAGATTTAAAAAATAATTAATTTACTGGAATGAATTAAAACAAAATACTTTCAGAAATAATAATATATGCACTTTTACTCTGATGTAAGTTATAGGCGATATTAAGTCATTAAAAAAACTTCTTTAATACTTAGCTATCTTTGATCCAATAACCAAATAAAAAATATATTTTATTTAATTTGTTTTAATCCCATGATGAGAGAGTTTTTTTTCTGAGAAAAAACAGATCCAACATTCATAATCGAAAAAATTCAGGAACATAAAAAATGCATCACTGTCATTATTTTTGAAATACTGCACATTATAACTCTAACTTGTTTGACCTTCTAAGTTATTGGTAAAGTTAGTTATAACCCCTCTGTTATGTGTTTATTTCTCATTTAAGGAAGTTGTAAGTACTGTATTTTTTTGTTGCGCTTTTTTCCATGCAAACAGTTTTATGATATTTGGAAAACCACGGAGAGCACACACACATTTTGGTGGATTACTATACGAAGACTTAGACCAAGATGAGTATTTTCAAACATATATATATATATATATATAAAGCATAACAACTGTTTTTAGCAGTAACATACATATTATCATAATGAATACTCTTTTTACCCGGAAGTGGTCGCGCGGGACTCTGTCACGAAATTGTTAATTCTGGCAAAACTGTATATTTGTTACCAAAGAAAAATTGAAAAGTTCTTCAAAGTAGGTAAGTAAACTTTCTCTTAGTTAAATTATTCACTGAAATAACGATTTGTATCATGTACAATAAAATAATTTTAAAAATAGGATTGCGGTGACTCAATAACCCCTATAGACCGTATGGAGTGCGCGCCTGTCCCAGGTTAAAACATATTAAAGTCTTTTTGCTTTAAATATTAAAAATAATATATTTATTCTTCATCGGAATTTTATGTTATTGTTCATTATTTAACATCAATTATAAATGCTTATTCTGTGAGGCTTACAATTAAAATTCGCTTAAAACTAATTATAAGTTGAGCAATCATTTAAAAAAAACATTTTACATTTTTGTAAACATTGTCGCGCTCTTGCCTTTACTCTCCTTACAATACAGCTATTATATCAAGAATGTTTTATTTTCTTATAAATGAACTCCTGCAAAGAGCGAGTACTTCAGCCGGTATACTTTTAATGTATCAGTGCTGCACAGAGTATTTTATAACTAATTAATTAATACTAAATTAAGAACAAGTTTAATAAGTATTAACGACTTCCATGGACTTGTCTTGCAAAACAAAGTTTTTATAAGGAATGCTTATGATTAGAAATTAACCCTCTGAGTTATTTTTCTATATTTAGCAGATATCCATATTTTGTCTTCTAAGCAGTCACCGTATTTTGCAATATGTTCAATTTAAAAATTAGAGAAAGGAAAAATATCGTAATAATTATCCTATTACTTAATTTATTTTTTTGCTTAAACGTAGTATTCAAAATTTAATACTTATGTGTAACACACGGTTTAATTCGAAGACCGAAATGTAGATGGCGGTACTTGTAACGGAAGTGTTACCGAGCGAAGCCTTGCATTACCGCCAGAGAGAGTTGGGATTTGAATGAGTAAGCGTTACTCGTCTCGCTGTCCAATCCTGGACTATGTAATATATTTAATTTCCCCTTATTTCCTCTAAATGTTTAACCTGTATTGTGTCTAAGTGTCTGTCCGTTGTAACTGTGTTATTTTATGTCATTAAAATATTTTAAATTACCCTCGAGATATTATCCATTATTTTGGTTTACCCAGCAATGACGTAAGAGAACCGTTACAAATTGGCGCTAAAACGTCGGGCCGATCCGAACACAATTCGCAGCTTTCTTTCGCTTTTTCCACTTAGGTTGAGGCGTTTTCACCCGACATCAAATAGAGAGTTCGCAACCCTGCGAATAAATAATAAATTGTTTTCACCCAGAAAACCTGTGAACACATAAGTGTTGTTTATTCTAAACACTCTTGCTCTGTTATTCTGAGTAAAAACATTAATTATTATTTCTCGTATTGTGTGTGTTACAGTATAGTAACGTAACTGAATTTTAAGTGATATTTTCACTTATTTATTTGTCAGTATTCTTAATACTTTTTTTTGAAAACGAAACTCGTATTCTATTGTTTGTTCTCTTTAAAGCTAATTGAAGAATATTTATGAATGTATATTTTCTTACTAATTAAGAATTTAATGTCATTATCATATGTATATACTTTTATTATCAATAAATTATTGCGATTTGTATTTATTCAAATAATTTCACTTTGATTCTTGTTTGATTTTACTAAACTTTTAATTAAGTCTTAAGTTGAATGCAATTTTTATGATAATGTTTTTTTTTTTACTTTTTATGTCTAATATAAAAATAATTATTTTGTGAAGTGCATGATTTATTACGAAGTATTACTATAACATTTGAAAACTTGTATGTTTTGTTAAAGTCTAAACATTTATGTTTTTTATTTAAAAATATTTGGGGAATAATTTCAAGTACTTCTAAGTGTAAACAATTTTGTAATAGTGTTAATTTCGGAGTGGATGAAATAATTTATGAATAGTATTTCTATTTAAACGTATTTGAATTGCTTTTGATTAAAAACATTTTGTTTTAATTTAACGAAAACGAAATTTTTCTTTGATTTCATGTTAATTGATGATACTCTTTTGATTAATAATGAATATTATTGAAATATTATTATTTTGATTTTGAAGTACAAAATTAGATGATAGTTGATATTGAAGAATTTTTTTTTGAAGAATTTGTTTTTTTAATCTCATTAATATTGATGTGAAAATTAATTAGCACATTTTGAAATTAGAGAATTATATTGTCATTCAGGAAGAGTGTATTATAGTATAGAGTATTTTTTGTATGTATTGGATACTTTAAGTGCATAAGTATTGTTTGACTATAATATTTTCACATCACAAAATTAACAGTTTTGAGTGAATTTTAATTCATTAACTTTAATTGAACTTTACTAAATTAACTTTGAAATAGTCTAAAAGTGACGAAAAATGCCTTTTTGGGAAGGTCCAGAAAACAGGATTTACGAATGTTGGCAACAGAATTGGGTCTGGCTCCGTCGGTCAATCTCGAAATTATTGAACTAAAAAATCTCATAACCAACAGCGATAGGTATGATGAGGAATTCGTCAAAGATGTACTCAGCGTCATTGTGGAAGAACGTACTGCAACAGAAAAAGAAAAAGCTGCGGAACTGGAGGAGAAATTGAAAGCCGTGGTTGTTGCTCAGCAACGAGAAAGAGAATTCGAACTGGTATAAATGAAAATTCAACTTGAAATGCAGAAGTTGTCACAAGCACCTGTTACAAGCCAACAGCTAGAAAAACCCAAAGCTTGAGTTAAATAGAATTATTCCGAGATTCAATTCGAAGGAAGATGAAATGGGTCTATACTTGACAATTTTCGAACGTCAAGTGAAGTTCTTGAACATCCCTGAAAAAACTTGGACAGCATACCTGATTGGCTCATTGCCACTTGATATAGCTCAGCTCATCGCAAGAGAGGATGAAGATGATGCTCAAAATTATGAAAAAGTAAAAGAAGTGCTTCTCAAAAGATTTCGAGTTACAGGGGATAGGTTTAGGCATTAGTTTTCCCAACAGAAGAAAAACTCAGATTCAACATGGTGAGACTTTTATTTCGTATTAAGTTCTTATTTTGAAGGTTGGATCAAAGAGTTGAAGATAACCACGATTGATCAACTTAAAAGTCTGATAATTGCTGATCAGATAAAAAGAAAAACTCCAGCAAATATCAAAGAACACTTTCTGGATATTTGGGCGGATTTGAACGATCCTTTGGAATTGGCTGAGAAGTTAGACGCATATGATAGCCTAAGGCCTGGAATGAAAAATAATCCAAATCAGACTTTCAAGAAGAAAGAATTCAGGAAACCCTTTCCAATATAAAGAAAAGCCAACCTGTTGGAGGATCCCATGATAACCCCTCATCTGGCCCTCTAGAACTGTACCTAGATCCCCAAGCTTCAAAAATGAAGGAAGAAACCCCATACAGTGTTGCGGATGTGGGACTCCTGGAGTCGTCAAGCCTAATTGTCCTACCTGCACGAGAGCTAATGAAATGAAAACAGCAGTGAACTGTATGATGTTAGTTCACTTGAATTCAAACTTGTATCCCACAAGTGCAATTGTTCTCAAAATTTTTGGAGAAAAGATTGCTGTATGTGCTGATACCGGTGCTTCCCATACCATTGCATGTGAAAAGATGTTTAAATTCCTACAAGAGCATGATGTCACCTTTACGAACAAGAGGATTTCATTTATGATGGCTGATGGAATTAGACAGACCATTATGGCTCTGAGTGCTGTCGTCGACCTGTACATTGAAGGCAAAGTTATTCCTACAGAATTTCTAGTATTGTCTGATGCCAAAGGAAATAAGACTTTGCTAGGACTTGATTTCCTCAATGCCGCTGGTATTGTCCTTGACGTCCAGGGTAGAAAATGACACTTTTCCGTAAATCCCCGGAAACAGTACAAATTCTTCAAGAATACATTAGAAGATATAACACTCAGCGCATTCGAACTTCGAAAGGATGAGGGTAAAAATCTAACTCCAGAACAGGCAAGAAAAATCAATATACTCCTGGACAGAAATGAGGCATTTTTTCCAACCAGGGGGAGAGCCCACGCCATATATTGAACACCGTATTGACACGAGTGATCAACCCCAATAGCAACGTCTCCCTACAGAATGAATCCCGTAAAGAAAGAGGTTTTGAGGGAACAGATTGAAGAACTGCTGAGGCAGAATGTAATCGAAGAGTGCGAGTCTCCCTATGCCGCATCTGTGGTACTTGTTCCTAAACAAAATGGGAAAGTACGTCTCTGTGTCGACTACAAGAAGTTGAACTTGGTTACGAAAGTGGATGCCTATCCCTTACCACGAATGGACGATCTACTGAATGAAGCGACACCAACATCCTTCATGTCAATGACTGATTTACAATCAGGCTACCATCAAGTAAAGGTTGCTGATGTTGATCAGGACAAAACTGCTTTCGTTTGTCCTTTTGGGACTTACCGCTATTTACGTACGCCCTTCGGCCTACGGAATGTTCCGGCCACATTTCAAAGATTAATCGACAAGTTTCGAAGTGGCTTGAAAGATGTTTTCGCCCTTTCTTACCTAGATGACATCATCGTCCTCTCAGAAACATTTCAGAAACATCTGGAAGATCTCGAAAAAGTTTTTGAAAGACTGTCTATCTTTAAATTTCATGCAAACCGAGATAAATGTCACTTTGCTTGTGACCGCGTGAAATATCTGGGATTCTGGATTACGAAGGATGGAATTGAAGCTGACCAAGAGAAGATCTCTGCTATTCAAAAAATTCTAGTACCTACCAATGTCAAAGTAGCACAATCTTTACTACAAATATGCTCTTGGTTTCGTCGATATGTCCCTTACTTTGCTGACATAGCACGTCCGTTTAGTAGCCCCACTAAGAAGAAAATGCAGTGGCACTGGGGTCCTGAGCAACAAGAATCCTTTGAGACGTTGAAGATGCGCTTGATGACTTCTCCTATACTGAAGCAAAATGACGGATCAAAACCTTTCACCATTCATATCGACGCAAGTAGTTATGCCTTGGGATCAGTCCTTCTCCAAGGAAGTGGCCCCGGTGAACATGTCATCGAGTATGCAAGTCGGCTGATGATCCCAGCAGAGCGAAACTACTCCACAACCAAGCGGGAAGCCTTGGCAGTAGTGTAGGCTTCAGAGAAGTTTAGAGGTTATGTTGAAAATCAACAAATCTTTCTCGCATCAGATCATCAACCACTCAAATGGCTGTTAAGTATAAACTCACCTTCTGGTCGTCTGGCAAGAAGGGCCTTGAAAATTAAGTCCTTCAACCTGAAGATTGATTACACCCCAGGAAAAGCTAATGTAGTAGCTGACATGCTGTCAAGACCGTCTTACACTGAAGGTGCAGCCTCTGATGTGTGTGATATCACTGTTGACATGCCATCCAGGAAGTCCAGTGATATTCCAAAGGGACAGCTGGAAGAGGAAGAATTAAAGAAAATCATTGACTGCTTTGAGAGTATGGACAAAGACGAAAACTTTGCCAACTACACCAGTCATGGATATTTAATGAACCAGGGTATCTTATATAGGTATTCACCTGAGAGTGAAGAAAAAGATCAACTTGAAGTTCCTGCACAAGAAAGAGAACGAATCCTTCAAGAATATCACGATGCCCCGACAGCTGGTCATTATGGTGTAGAGAACACTTACACGAAGTTATCATCCAGATACTATTTTCAAGGTATGAAAAAGTTCATCTCAGAGTACATAAAGACTTGTCCCGAATGCAATTGTTATAAACCAACAAACCAAAAACCAGCAGGACTCTTGAGAACACCCGCCTACGCACAAAGGTTCGAGACGCTGGCCATTGATCTTTTTGGTACTCTTCCGGATACTCCCACTGGCAAGAAGTGGATCTTTGTTGTAGAATATACAAGCACCAAATGGGTAGAACTATTTGCTCTTGCTGAAGCCACAGCTGAAAATTGCGCCAAAACAATAATCGAAGAAATATTTCTCCCATATGGTCTTGCGCGAAGACTAATAAGTGACAAAACGGGCCACTGTTCATAAGTGCTGTCAAGCAGCTAACTTGTGACTTGATATAGATTACGCAAGACCTTATCCCCATCTACCTCCCGCAAGCGAACCCATCGGAACGTAAAAATCGTGACTTGAAGCCGAGACTAGCAATTCTAGTGGGGGAAAAACATTCGGCTTGGGAGTATAAGTTACCTCTAATTCGTTTCGCAATGAATTCTTCAGTATGCGACACCACTGGGCACACGGCTGCCTACTTACAGTTTGGAAGACAATTGAGAACATCAAACGATATGAGGCATGATATTCGACAAGTTATTGATAATGATAACTTTGTCCCTGAAATCACCCCATATCCCAAAAGATTTGCCAATTCCATCTTGGATGTCAAAGATAGAGTTGAGCAGAAACAAGATTGTCAGAAGAAAAACTTCGATCGACGACGACGAAGAAAATATTATAAACCTGGTTACAAAGTTGGGTGACCATTCATCCCATAAGCCGTAACAACAGGAGCAGCAAATTCTTGCCCAAGAGAGAAGGTCCTTACCTCATACTCACCTTGAGATCACCAGTAACAGATGAGATTGCCGACCCGGTCTACCCAGACCAAGCCCTTGGGACTTATCATGTTTCTGCCTTAAAAGACTATCAAAACCTGAAACAGAAAGAAACACCGGATTTGTTGCTCTTCTAAAGAAAAGAGGACGCCCAAAAAAGACATTATCTCCTGGTTTCGAGCCGAGACGTCAACGGAACCAGAGGGGAAGTCTGTAACCCACGGTTTAATTCGAAGACCGAAATGTAGATGGCGGTACTTGTAACGGAAGTGTTACCGAGCGAAGCCCTGCATTACCGCCAGAGAGAGTTGGCATTTGAATGAGTAAACGTTACTCGTCTCGCTGTCCAATCCTGGACTATGTAATATATTTAATTTCCCCTTATTTCCTCTAAATGTTTAACCTGTTTTTGTCTAAATGTCTGTCCATTGTAACTGTGTTATTTTATGTCATTAAAATATTTTAAATTACCCCGAGATCTTATCCATTATTTTGCTTTACCCAGTAATGACGTAAGAGAACCGTTACATATGTTATTAACTTGTATGGTTTATAATTAAGATCTAGTATTGTAGCTTTAGCGTCAAAGTTCATTATTAATGTATAAGGAGGTGCGATAAAAATCGTGATTGAAAAGGGGGGGGTGCCAGTATTGAAAGTTTGAGAAGCACTGGTCTATATTCTATGAAATTTCTTGACTCACTTTTTAAAGGATAATACACCTAAATAAAGGACTGTACATTTCTGTTATACAATGTTCGTTTAAGTATTCTATAATAGACTTCATTACTTTCAATTTTCATCCCTTTTTCCATTTGTATATTAAAATACAATGATTCGTTCGGTTAAAACATTAAAATATTATCTTAATATAATATTTCATAATAAATTATTATATACATATTATTTCAATATAAAGTTTTTTGTAGAAATATGTAAAAACTAATTAACTTACATATTTAAAAGTTTAAAAAAACCGGATGAGTTTTGTTACTTCGACATTAGGCTGCTCGGTTAACATTTTTTTATACTTTATTCAACTATTTATGTTAAGTTTTTATGATAATTCTATCATAATCAATATGTAATTCAGCTAGAGTTACTACAATGATTTTATACACCATTTCTTAACGATTTCTGAATTTAAATAATTCTTGCTTGAGAAGATGTAACAGGCTTTGAAATTAGGATTCTTAAATACATACATTGTTAAAGAATTTTATTTATTCATAATATTTTAACCATTATATTGCACGAGATGAAAGTAGTATTTTTATCAAAATATTACATTTATAACACATCCTAGAAATAATTCAGACGAAATATAATCAAATTTTAAGTGCTAAAATACACGCATTGATCTATAATCTAATAATCTTGAGCATATTAATTGAATAAAAAACTTCTTTAAGGCTGTTTACGCCATGTATACGACAATGTGGATTTTTCTCGGAGCACATATATTCAGACAGAAAAAAATGCCTCATTTTTTTATAAAAAATTGTGACATTGTAACTCATACATTTGTTCATAATTTAGTGTTTTTAATATTTCAAAATATTTCATAAATAATCAGTTTTTTTCTTTTAACATGTAAAATGATAGCTCATTTAGCATTACGGTATAGGAAAAAAATGAGAAACACATTTTATAAAAGAAAAAATATATCAACTCGGATAAAAATGAATAATATCATAAAATAAGGGATTCTCTACAGGATAGTGAAGCCAGGAAAAAATATTAATGTTTGAGTACTTTTATATCTAGAAAAATATTCTAAATTTGGGTCCTATTATTTTACATTAGCCGAAGACGGCCTTAATGGCATTAGAGAAATAATACGTCAACAATGACGTTTAAATTACGGTGAATGGGTTCCATATTAGTTTGTGGCGTTAGACAAAAGATCCAACTTTTGGTGGCCACATCCCTGCCATGTTGTGTTTAGATAATGAGTGTTACTAAAACCTACCTTGTAGTGGATTTGACGTATGTTAAATCCGCCAAAGTATTCAAATTGGTGTAGAATGGAAGTTAAGGTAGTGGAGGGTCGTCTACGTCAGATGATGGTGGCTCAAACGAGGTTCTTCAAGAATAGCTCTTGTGTAGCTTCAGAGTGTTATGTCACTAAATAATTAATAAGTCAACCTGTATTAACTTTCGGATGCTATAGACTGATTGCAATACAGATATACGTTACAAATATTAATAGCCATTTTTTTCATTTTTTTAAAGAACATATATTCTTATTGAGATTAAAATTTACCAGTTATTTCGTATAAAAAGACTTTTTGCAAAATTTATTATGCATGTAATGAACTCATTCAATATTAAAAATCAGTATACGAATAAATTATTTTTATATATGTTTCTTTTCCTTTTCAAATCCTCCATAAGATAGATTCAATAGTCAAAATTAATCAGAAAACTGAAAAACAGAATTATGTTATTCTTATCACTCATCCGTTATAGTGGTTAGCGGAGCAAATTTCGAGGGCGTAGAGTCTGGGTTCGAATTCCATAGAAGGCGTGGGTGCTTGTAAATATATAATGCTTTTGCGACACGGGATTACTCTAAATAGCCATCGAACTGCAAGTCCTCTCGTGAGGTTAGTGGAAGGGGAAGAGAGGTGGGAGACCCTTGACCAACTCTAGGGGTTCCCCTTCAAAATTGGGGTTAAACCTAGCCAAAACGTACTATCACATGTATGGTGCTCAAAGCTACGGAAAACGACAGGTGTACATCTAGCCTTTGGCGGCTATGAATATTGTGGGTCTCGTTCTGACAGGTGGTGTTAGTAGCAGCAGCAACATGTTATTCTTAATTTCTAAAACAATTATTTTTCTCGCCGAATTGGATAAGCTACATTCTAGCTTAACTATAATACATTCAAATTTTCTGTTTAAAGATATTCTGACTCTGTGAATAAAATTTCACATAGAAATATCGTTATTAATGAAATAAGCAGGAGTTTGAATCCATCTCAAGAAAAATATATTGTGGAAAATGTTTTCCGAGATCAAAAGTCATTCTATTAAGGTTATTTTCGGAATGCGTTTCATACACAATTGAACGAGTGGCATAAGGGAAATTGAACAAAATAACGCCTCTCCAATGAGCTTCTGTCAAACACATTTTGTCTCAGTTACAAAGCTGCCTAATTAATCTAATCAGTGCATTTTGCCACCTATTATAACCTGAGTGTTTTCATTGCTATCCAAATTCATAAAGAGATACTTATTTGAAATAATTTATTTAGTCTGGTGTCAGACAGAAAAGAGATGGGTTACTTCCGAAAACAGTTGACATTATCAATCTTCTTAATATCTTCGCATTATCAATCGAAAGATTTAAAGAAAATCCTTTAAATCAAATGATTACAAATATTCGCACGTATCCTGTGTTTTAGTTCATAGAGCATATTGTTTAAGACTTAACATAAATATTTAAAAGGATGGAAATGCTATAAACATGATTCTGGTCATGGGCACAAACTAATGGCCGGCATTATTTCTGTTGAATTTCACGAAAGACATATAGTGCCGAGGGACTGAGGAGCGTTAAATCTGTCGAGGGTCAAAATCTTCACTTTTACGAGGTGTGGAAGTTAAAAGATTGGTGTGTCAGCTTGGTTGTTCTCCGTGTAACTTACTCAATAAAAATAACGTGATCCATCATCAACAACGTTTTAATTGCTTCAGTGTATGACGTCAATATTCAATAAATGTATAAAACAATGAAAACTCTCTATAAGATAATTATGATTTCAAGTTATGATTATCCCATACAAAGGGCCATGATTTGTTCTAAGGGAAAAATTTAAGTATATTGCGTGGTACATTTAAAGAGAAAAAAATAATAATTTACAAAAAAAGTATTAAATTTTGATGTTTCGCCAAGCTGGTGCTTGCTCAAATATAGCGAAATGTTTGAAATGTGAGTATGAATATTTCATAAAGTGTGATAAGAGAGAGTTGGTAAAATCTACTTTAATGCAATAACCCAATACATATATCTGTAGTAATGAAAAAAGCAATACATTTATAAATATTTAGAATCTATCGTTAACAGGTTTAAATCTCATTTAATAAAACTTTTTTAAATATGTTGCCACTGACTACTAATACAAGTGTACAGTTTTTGCTATTATTTATACATTCGCCATAATCTCTTTACATTTTCCAATTTGTAAAGTATTCTGTTTCATTTTTTTTGTTTAAAATTATTTAAGCTGTGTTTAATTTGCTATTGTTTACTGTTATAAAAAACTGACATAACTAACAGTGATAATAGTTAACTCCTCATTCGGTAATTTGCACTGGTTAAAAATGATTAGTTATTTTTCAACGTTGAGATTAAAAGTGCAACAAAAAAGATTTAAAGATTATATTAGTTTTAAGGTAAAAAAAAAAAGGAAATATATTGATCTCTGGATAAGAAATATACACAAAAGCTTTACTGAGTTTATTTAAAAAGATTTATAGAAAAGCAATTGATTGATTTTTTACGTCATAAGTGCTACATCCAATACTGAGATAATGGAATACTAGAAATAAACTTGAAAAACAAAAACAAACTAGGAGCTAAAATAGAAGAATGTTTATATCCAAACTCCTGCAATTTGAGTCAAAAAACAACTGCAAATAAGGAATGGGTTCAATTAATGAGCAATTTCCTTTAAATATATTTCTAAATTGGCATGTCATGAAAAAAAATGAACAAAATGTGCACCACAAAAATGCCAACTTTAACAATTAAAATAATTTCCTCGCTGGCATTTAGGATCTACAATTATTTAGACTTAGT
The DNA here is from genome assembly GCA_019973935.1 of Trichonephila clavipes. NCBI lineage: Eukaryota > Metazoa > Arthropoda > Arachnida > Araneae > Nephilidae > Trichonephila > Trichonephila clavipes. The sequence continues at coordinate 550,326 of BMAU01018203.1, forward strand.
ACCATTTGCGTTAACTATTATATGTTCTAATTCTAAACTTAATTACTTTTAAATTAAATTATTATTTTCCTCTTTGACGATATAATTGTTAAAGTCCTACGTAAAAGAGATAATAAAATTTCCAATTCAGTAAAGAGAAATATCTTTCCACCTACCTTTTTATACTGTTTAATTCGAATTAGATGGTAAAAACACGGAACTCTATTTCTTTAAGATGAACAAATCATTTACACAAAAAATATATTTCTTATCAAATGCTAAAAGATTTAGACTAAATTGGATACGTCATCCATAATTTTTTTGTCTTAAGAGGCTGGAATTGAGATTTAGCATTCAAATTATAAATATTATGGTTCAATATTGTATATGTATATGGCATGTATTAGATTGTTTGGAAAGTAGTTGTTAATTTTTTTGATGAAAATAAATGATAAGTTTCCTGTAATGCATATAAATATCTTATCTGATTATATATTTTCCATTTTGGTCCAATGACTTTTACAATCTTTCTCTCGATAGCATGATTCCACTCACTTAAAACTCATTCATGTTATATTTGACGTCCTCATTTGCTGTCTAAAACATTTAGTAGAGACCAAAGCGAGCAATAATCCGAAGGTCCCAGATCTGGAGAATATGGTGAGTGTAGATGAGGCGAAAGCCTTTGGGAGTGACCAAACGTTTATAGTCTTGAACTATTATAGTAAAGCACTATGCCTTTTTTTAATAAAAAAATCTGGCCTTTTCTGTTTGAGTGAATCAATAAATTTGCTCATTTTATGTCAGTGTACTTTAGAATTAATCTTCGTATTGTCCAAAAAAACTCAAAACGGTTTAAGTGAAATTTCACCAAATAAACAGCATCAATTTTTAATGGAATTGTTTTCACAGTTTCATATTTATTTACTCTATGATCTCTTGCGTTTAACATTGTTGTAAGCAATCTCATTTATCACTCCTAATGATGATTCAATTCGGAAATAGACGAGTTTCTTGACCTTTTAGAAACAAATCACAGACGTCAATGCAACGGAGCAAATTTCTTTTGGTAAGAACATGTTTAATCCATATGTCAAGAAATTAAAGCAACGCGCTTCGCGTGATCACAAACGGTAAAATGTGATACATTTAAATCATCTGTGATCTCAGAAATTGTTAGTTTACAGTTTTTAGCTATCAGTGACTTTATTTTGCATTTATCGGCCTCATTTAAACTTCCAAATCGTGGTGCTTCTTCAACAAAAACAAGTATTATACATAAAAAAAATAAGTCAATTCCTTCTTAGATCAACAAAGAAATAATTTATTTTAGATACTTTTCATTAAATAGTTACAATTAATATAAATATTATATAGCAATGCTTCTCAAAATTTCAATACTCGTGACCCAATATTTAATTCATTATTTTCATCGCGCCCCCTTCATACTATAACAATGTATTGAATTCAATAATACTACACTTCGACGCTAAAACTACGATACGACCTTAACCTCTTAAGTGCCACCGGCGTATTTAAACGTCTCGCTCAGTCAAAGCATATTAATTTCCCTGTACATATATATACGCCTTTCACTACTATCTTTTCTCTGCACTGTTATTCATAAAATTATTCCGAAGGATTTGGAATGCAATAAAAGGACCTTGACAATGTTTACGAATCATTTATTTATTTCAGAATATTTTTGCTTTATTCCTCCCATCCCCAATACATCCCCTACGCGCATCTTTGTGGTAGATGGCTGGCATTGGTATGCGAATCGCATACATTTTAATCGGCAGTTAAAGGATTAATTATAAACCGTAAAAATTACTCAGTTAAGTGTTAATTTTTGTACGTAATTTTATAAATGATAATGTCATGGGGTCACTAAAAATTATTAAACTTGTTCTTAACTTCGTATTGTTGAATTAATTATAAAATACATTGTGTAGCTCTGATACATTTATGAGTATAATATATCAGTGTAAATGTGTAATTTACTTTTTATTATGTCAGAATGTATTTTGTTTGTTTAATTTCGGTAAAAATTAATAATTTTTTGAAAGATTTTTTTTTATTTTTACTTTTCAATATGTTCGCTCCCTCCCCCAAGGGGTGCGCGCTCCACAGTTTGAGAAACGCTGGTATATACACAGGACAGAATCACAACATTAAGTGGTAATTAATTTTTAATCATTAAAGTATCGTATTGTCATCCAAAATAATCATGTTTATAAAACTTCAGTTCAACTGAATGCTTTAAAACGTGAGAAAAAAAATATTTTCAAGTTTTAACACAAGTCGCCAAAAATGATGCCAACGTGGCTGTGTTTGTAAATCTTTGAATAATTAGTTTTAATCAATTAATTTTTATTAATAATAAGTAAATTATTGTAATTAAATTATTATTGTATTGCCATCCAAAATAATCATGTATTTAAAATTTCAGCTCAATCGAGCACTTTAAAATATATTCTATTAACAATTGAAAATCCCACCAAGATAAATAAATATTTAGAGTGTGAGCTAATAGTAGGAATTGAAAAATTGCAGCAACAAAATTTTGCAAACTTATTTTGACACTAATATTTTATCCTGTGGTTTTGTCAGTAAATTGGATAATATTGGTAACATTCCTCTCTGAGGGATGAAGGAGGAAAAATGGCGATAGAATACAATATAGTAATTAGAGATGGGAGAAGCAGTTAGATTTTTTCCAATAGGCAATATTAAGAACAGCAATGTTGATTGGAGGAAAGCCGGAAATTGTATATACTTACTCGTAACTTATAATGCGATATCCGTATATGACCCTCAAAAGTATACTTCTTTAACTCAGTCACAAATATTTAGAATTCATCTTCTTTTTTAGTTCCTCACTCTAAACTCTAGAAGCATACATTATGGTACATTCGATTCCTTTGTTATAAATAAGTAAATGATACAGAAGTACGTTGAAATTAATAGCTAAAATTTTATCTGTAGTCCAATTTAATCCCCGCTGTAATTCGTCCATTCTTCCTATACGAGAAAAATCGAGAAAAACCCTAAAGTATTTAATCTCCTTAATTATAGTCAATGGAGTTCCATTGGCATATAGCTGAAATGCATCACAGGAAACGTTTCGTTTTTAAATAGCCATGTCTCTGGTTTTATTAGGATTAAAGTATAATATTTAAAATATGTTGACCAATCAGAAGAGAGGCATAACTTGCTTTAATAACATTTTCATCTTTTCTTTAGTAAAAAAGAGCTGAAAAGGCTGCTTTTGACTTTTCATATTTGATAAGGCACCAAATAAAAACTATTGCATTGGATATAACAATTTTTTTCAAAACCATTTTATATCGTCCATTAAAATATATAATAACAATGCGGCATATGTGTGAAGCTGTTTGTGGAAAAATAAAATATGATGTCCTCTGTTAGGAAAAAACTAAGTTACACTTTTCAAACAACCCAATAGTAATAATGTGTATTGAATTTTACGTGTGTATTACTACCGTACTTGTAAGTATTTAATTATATGCATATATTTATTACATTTTATCCTTAAGAAATAATTACGTTTTAAATCTAATAAATCTGAAAACTGATTTCGTAGTTTAAACATAAAAGTAAGAATGTTACTATTCAAAATTGAACTAAATAATTACATAAAAGAGTTCCTACAATATTTTTAAAATAAAATAAAGCATAGCATTCATGATTTTTCTTAATATTTTTTCCATTAAAACAACTTGAAATAAATTATTTTCTATGTAAGAACCAAAAAAAAAAGAAACTTGAAACAAACGTATATCAAAATAAGAAGAGACCATTAAAAATATAATTGAATACACAATACACAAAAAATAATAAAAAAATAAAAAAGGCATTCATTTTTGAAAAAAAAAATATTTGCATTTTGTAGATAAAACTAAAGTATATAAGGATATTTGGAACAAGATATACTTAAAAGAAAAACGTTTATTTTCAAAGAAATAGAAACAATAACAAGTTTGTTTTTATTAAATACTAAATAAATATGCTTCTGAAAAAAGTTCTAGTTTGAAACAGCAGCCTTTTTAAGATAACAATAATCCAATGCTGCAATTTAAAAACAAATAAAGCCTAAAACAAAACAAAACCTTTCCACATTTTTCTTAATTTTTCATTAAGTGATTGTTCTTTAATGGCAGAATGCAAAGTAATATATGGGCTATTGGCTGTGGATTTCGTAATTGTGAACCTTTTTCAGGTGATAAAAACGCAAACGAGTTTGGATACCACTCTCCCAACTTCAAAAACAAGCCAGCGTATGGACATTCAACCTGGGTGGATTTAACGTGCATCAACCACTCTACATGGGAAATAAAAATGAAAAGAAAGAAAAATCTTATCTAGTTTAATAGTTAAAAGTTTTTGTGATGAATTGATACGTGAAATGTTTATCGAAATTCTTTCTTTAAAAACATTTTTGTATACATTAAAATATATTTTAAGAGCAATTTTTCGTAAATTTCTTTCGACCATTTTTACCAATCCTAATAGAAAGAAAGGTCTATAATTCCTATTATCTGATTAGATGAGTTAAAGATTTCAAAAATAAAGATAAGTACTAATTTTTTTCTAAAACACGAAACTTTACTAGAAATATTAAATTATTTTATTCTGGTGAGCATAAATCTGAATAGAAATATCAAATTATATTTGCACATACCGAAAGATGATTAAACTTGAAAGATTTCAAATACACATAATTCTTACCGGTAATGTTTGCAGCTAATCAAATTTTGTAAATATATTAAAATGCACTTTATGCTGTTTGTTTTAAAATTATATATGACATTTCCAAATATTTCATTTGAGGATATCACATTATTGTTTTACGTCAAGTCTTTATGTGAGTAGATTTACAATTTTATAATTTATATGTACATATAAACATTCGTATAATCATATTTTTTAAATAAATGAAATGTTACATAAAATATATTATTGTAAAATTTTTAGAATCAAAGTAAAGGCATGATATGCTTTTGTGATATCTTTAAAATTTTCTTTAAAAATATTTCTAGCTGTAGTAATGTTACTTTGAGAAATAATGTAATAAAGGGTTTTTTATATATTAAAGTATAATAATCAGTTTTTTTCCCCACAAATGGAATGCATTGTTGCAGATAAGCCTTTGCAGGCACCTCTAGTCCCCCTAGCGTGAAAGACATTTCAGTAGTGACACCATCTAGTGGCAGTTCTCGCTGGTATATTTTTGATGCTTGAATTATTTTTTAATTCAAGCTAAATATTTTTGTGATTTAATTTTTAAGAGAATAACAGAGGCAAATTGATACTAAGGGAAACTTTTACATGTCATGTAATCATGTTAAATGCGTTATTATGATTTTCGCATTCAGAAAAATTTTCGATTCTAGCCACGATAGAATCCGCAACCTTGGGCTAACGAGGCGGGCACGCTACCTCTAAGCCACCGAGTGGATAATTATCAGATGTGCATTCAATTGATTTAAAAATAAAAGATTGCAATTTAAGCCAAAATATTTTCAGAACTTAGAAACACTACGAGATAAATAAAAGAATTATTCTTACATTCTAAAATCTATTTTATCTGAGTGAATAATCTAATAGGAAAAATAGAAAGGAACACTGAAATATATTAATCATAATACTTATTTTAGGCAAAATTTTTATTTAATAGAATTATTTAGGATTTAAATTGTTGCTCTCTTAAAGATAGTGTTGATATAAACATCAAATTGTAATATATCCCCCCAAAAAAAAAGTAAAGAAATGCTTCGCATTCAATTCAAATTAATTTTGAGAAACAATTATCTATATTAAACAAATATTGCTTATAATTTCCAATAGAACGATAGTTATTCTCCGGAATATAACAACGCAAATTTTGATTGAGACGTATTTAATTAGTTTACATTTTTTTTAAAAAATCGTAATACATTTAAATGACCTGATTAATCGTTCCCACATTTTGAAACTTCATGAAGGGCTTCAGGTGACATGCTTCTTAGTATTGATCACCTGACTTGGCACTCCACTCTCCATACTTTTACACCACGTAGACGTGAGGGTTTAGAGCTTTGACAGATTTAACTTTCATCATCTTCGCAAAGTGGATGGACTTAAGTAGCCATTGGATGGCACCTGACAGATAAAGTTCCGAGTTCACGACCATGCCCTTTCGTGTATCGTGGCCATTTTTAAATAGCACAGATGTTGTAGATATGCGTTATATTTCAATCTCTAGCAGAAACTCTCTCGAAAAATTGCAGTGATTTCAAATTATAAAGAAAATCCCACCTGATTTGCCTATTGCTTGAATATTTGAAATGTATTTATTCAATTCATATTATAACTTTTTTAATTAACTCAAGCGTCAAACAGTTAGTAGCGAGAACCATCACTAGATGGTACCACCTCTGAAATAGCTCTCACATTTGGGGGACTTTCTGTGTGTGTTCTGTGTTTCTTGTGTGTCGGATGAAGCCCAATGAAAAAAATATAATTATTGCTATCGCTTTTTTATTCGGATTTGGGGTTGGAGGATATTTACACCTACTATTGCATTTGATATATTCTGGGTATTGCAATTTTACTACTTTATATTTCGAATAACTTCAAGATAACTCAGATTAATTGTGTCCTAAATTGAAAATTAGAATTATTACTTTTTAGCTCTTTCCACATGCATCATAAAAAAATTGCGAACAAAACATTAACTTTTCCTTCGTTTAGATTGAACATATAACTTAAAGCCAGCGGCGTAACGGATAATATTAGAGCTCTCCTGCAAACTCAAAATTTGTGCCCAAAGCAAGCTTTGGTCCTTCTAGAGCAGGGGTTACGAACATTTCTGGATCAATGTGCCATTTTTTTTTCTAAGGAAGTGTTTAAGGTGGTATATACGTGCCATCAAAAAATTTTGACATGATTATTGGGAAAATAATAAAGTAAATACTAACAACTATATAAAAACTCTTTATTTACTACAAAAAATACTTTTTGCGCTGCACAGTCGCTTAGTTATACATGTAGTTCAAGTTAAAGTAACAATATTGTAACTTCTGTTGTTGCAGATTGTGGATGACAAATAACTTATATTAGGATTGTAAGATGTTACTTTTAGTAGAATGCTTGCTGAATTTGAGTCATTTTTAAATTTTTTTAAGCAATTAATTATTTTTGCTGTGGTTCACTTTTTTACAAGAGGATTTGTGATTTGTCTCAAAATGTCACTTTACAGACGATATATATATATGTTCTACCTTTACTAATCATGCCATATTTCTAAATTCAACGTTTGAAATTTTCTGTTACACTTACTATCTTTCTCTTTTTGTTCTTTTACTGAACTAGCCATGTTAAATAACAGTTAAAAATGGCAAATATAACACAAATAAACTTTAAAATTCAGTTGTGTTGACGAAATAGATTTTGCTATGCGTAAGCAAATTTTGCACCATAAGCAACTGTAATCCAGTACATAACTAAGGCAATAACTAAGAAACAATAACAAAGAGTGTGCTCCCTGCCATCCCATGACCGATCACTCACGTTTGTTTCGCTGACGTGCCCAAAATGTCTTGCTGCATGCCATTGATGGCACGCGTGCCACTGGTTATCTATCCCTGTCCTAGAGTCTCTGGGCACCCCCGCAATCCGGGGGTTGCGGAGGTGTACGTTATGCCACTGCTTAAAGCATAAAAATGAAAAAGAATAGCATCACATGTCTTTTAATCCCTGTTATTTTAAGTAATAAATATAATTAATTGTAACATTATTGTCAATGTTTATATATTACGAGAAGTTCTTAATTTTGCATTATATAAACTTATCGTAACAAATACGATTTTTTAAAGTGTATATATTATTTTTTTTAATATCATCTCACCTAATACTGATAAAAACACTTCAAATATAAAATGATGGGGGAGAAATCGAACCTTTACATTCAACAACTGCACAGTTTTCTGTCTAACACTATACTTCAATGTGTAATACTGTTAGCCAATTACACATTGACACATTTAAACGTCTCATCAGATTCGTATCAACATTATCTCTTCCAGTCACTCCAGATTTCAAATTGATGTCAAGTGACAATTAAGTTCCAAGTTCACGACTGAATTCCAAACAAAAGTGTACTCAAAATCTCTCATTAAATATCCATTATGTTCCATTGAATCGTGTGATTTCTAAGACATCGACTACAAAGCGGACGCTTAAGTCTTTTGATGCTCTGGAAAGCCATTCAAAAGCTATTTATATTCATTAGAAGAGTTATATGGGAATGTCACTTTCAATTTGCGTTATTTAGATTGTTATGTCGAGGCAAAATTGTGCATATCAAGAACGTTTTCCTTGATATAAATAGAGAAAAGGATGTGCTAATTTTGCGCTTTTACACTTTCTTACAAGGATACAAGGAATTTTGAATAACATATCACACAAACATCGTTAGAATTTTGAAAAGAAGAATTACATATATAAATAAAATTTTTTGAGGGACTTTTTTATTTATATCTTGAAGGAAATATTGTATTTGTGTTAGATTTTACATCAAATAATTAAGTGCATTTTTAACTATTTGAAAACTCTTAGATTGTGTGAATTAATTATCGGAAAACTAATTTTAATGTATGTGATTCTTTATAATTGTTAGTCAGAAATATTATGAATTATTCTGAAGATTAGGGATTCGAATTGATGTGTATCAACAGTAACTTAAACCACAGCGCATTACAGTTTTCATAAAAATAACGTATGAGAAATACTTTAAAACTGAAAATAATATAAATAACTTTAATCTGATGAAGTTTTTATTTTGTTTCTTAAAGTGAGAGATACTTTCCTTTTCGTTTGTCAGTTGTAATGATTTTAAAAAGGGAGGAACAATTTAAAACAGTTTACTCAAATGTAACAAATGTTTCTATTTCTTTTTCTTTTTACTTTCGTAATTAAATTCTTCTAAGTGAGCTTTTTTAAAGGTTTATTACAGAGACACTTTTTACAGGAAAATGAATAGTAAAACAATATCATTATTTATTATAGTTTTAAGTCTTATTATTTAAATGGAAAAATAATAACTTGAAAAAAATGTTTATTTAAATACTCATTTTTTAATCTTATGAAATAAGATTAAGTGATAGAATTACATTTGTGTGAATTCATTCAAAATAAATTCTAAAGAATAGTAATGAATATAATGTATTCAATAAAAAGTATATTTCTTACGAGTTTTAATACCTTATTTCATTTAAAGAAGATAGAATAAATTAATTCAAAAATAAAATTGCTGCTTCATGATATCAATAAGGACATTTGATTTTATTTAGCTAAAAATAATATAACACAAATACATAAAGCATATTTTAGCAAAATTGATAGTATTATTTTAGTTAGCAATTGTGAATGTATTATATCTCAAAATTAAATTATTTTCCAGAAGGAATAGACAAGATTTAATATTTATGTATGATAAGCTTACAAAGGATGCCAAGAAACTAGATTAAAAATGTATTTTGAAAATAATTAGTAAGTAGTTTCTAATAAAATAAAAAATTAAAATTTTAAGGATAGTTTGTTACTCTACGTCGAAAACAATGAATAGATATAGTTTTTCAATCCGCAATAAGAAATGAAATGGACATCATAAATTAAATTTTCTTCAATTAAGTTTCATGTTGTATTTTTGTACATTGTAATAATTCATAAATACTACATAACATTCCAAATAGAAATTCAATGTTATATAGACGATTGAAAGAAAACCATTAAAAAAATCATTTATTTATCTCAAAGCTGTTATAAACAGCACATATATTTAAAAAGATTTCCTGAAGGATTGTTAAAAACAGTTTGTATTTTTTAAAAGAAAAAAAATCTTCATCATTATATAAGTAATTTTACATTTTGGGAAATAAACAAAGGTTTCCAAAAAAAGACTTCTAAAAATAAAAAGTAACTATGTTTAAAAATTAGCTATGAGAACAATTAGACAGAAGTCCAATTAGCGAATCGACCTTGTGAAGAAACATTTAGACCTGAGGTCAGAAACTTTGAAGCTGTGGCCAATAAATGTAACACTATGATTTAGGGTTCGACACTGTAGGAAATAAAAAACAATTCGATTTCCATGATAATGTATGAGCAGGTAGAGAAAAGTTGCAAAAACATAGTTTTAGAATTTATTATACATTAATTCTAAGTTATTTAAATATATTTCTTATCATAAAAACAGCAGCATAAAATATAACTATCCCTTCAACACATAAATAAAAAATTAAAATTGTACATTTATTAAGTATTTTTAAGCTTATTTATTTAAATAATAAATATAAATTTTGTTAAATTCCTCTTCAATATAGTTAAATAAAAAATAAATATTGTAATATGAGGTTTATTCCTACACCTCTCTACTTCATATCGTAATATTACAAGTAGAGTTTGCGATTTCCAGTTTGACGAGATTCTAAGCATTCAGTTACTCAAAAAGTTATCTTTGGTGTCCTAATATTTTTCATAGGAGAAAATATTTGCTTACACACACATGGATACGTAGTACCAAAAGAGAAATCGGAATTCATACAATTTTCTTAAACTAAATCTCACCAACAAATTGCATCCAGTAATTAGCTTTTGATGTATCGTTAGATTTATTTTTCAGATTGTTTTCGTAATTCCATAAATGTTGCTGTCCATAACTCTGAAGATGTTAAGTCCAATAAGCTCCATTTCAAAGCCATCAGCTTTCATCCACTCAAAATATGACAAATCTGTAGAGAAATATACCGATGTTATAGGTTGCCCGAAGCCTGATCTAGACTTTAGTAATATGTATGATCTACTTTAACCATTTTGCTGAATTTATATCAGCTCTCTTGTCTACGAGATGTTGAGGAATAAACGTCCATCCACTTGTGGTGAAAATCGCAGCTCCGAAAACGTTGAAGGTAGGTAATGTGTGAGAAACACTTTTCCCTATCCTCGTACGTGTTCAGCTGAATTCAGATCTGATGCATTGGTTGCCAATTTATACGTTGAATATTTTCAGTCCCCAAAAGCTCTTTGATACCCTCCGGAAGATGGAATGGATCGTTGTCATCCGTGAAGATCATTCTAGTGTCCATAACACCAAAAATGACACATGCGATTTTTGAAAACTTCAGTACAATAATAACTGAAAATCCTTGGTTGATGTGAAGATCAGTATGAGCACCAAAACTGATATCTTCCCAAAAGAGAGTCTAAACTTTTCTCTTGGGATGATATTGAAGGAAATTATTGCGTCTCCCGTCCTCTGTCGAGGTACGTATAAGCCCAGAATCTCTAGTTAGACTAAATGCGCTATAATACGTGAAGAGTACACAATCCCCCTTCGTGGATATGTCCAGATCTTGTGTTTTCTCACCCCTAAAAACGCAGTCTTCGATTTTAAGCGTTAATACCAAATACCGCATTAGTCATTGTGCAAGTAGTAGGCATGGTAAAAAAAGTATGCAAGCATAGTAAAAAACGATATTCGTCACCAATATGATTAGAATGCTATGCAATTTGTTCAGTACGTTTCTTCTCGCCTAAAAGAGTAATATATTGGAAACCATAACGCAGGGTGGTTTGCTTGTGGACGACTAATTTTGAGCCTTCAATCAACATATCCTTTAGTTTAAAATGCTTTCCACACTTATAAAATGACGGTTTAAGTTATTCCAAACTCCGTAGTGACTTCAGACATACTTCAATCTTAACGTTTCTAATATGGCCACCCATTGGTGCTAAACTTATTTGAACACTCTAACAAACAACATGGAAGTAGTGAAGAGATACCACCTGGCTACATTTGTTGATTTTATCTAGCTAAGCTTGGCGCGCTTTGCCTTTACTATAAAGTTACTCATTATAAAGTTCCTACGTGTAAGTAAAGAGTCTGCTCTATACATTTTTTGTTTATTATTACCTTAAACTTAAAGTTTAGCTTTTCAGACCAGATGCTCACATAAATACTGACATACTCACACATGTACATACATATATGTGTATGCGTGTTCTTTCATTGAATAAAATTTTAAAGTAAATATTAAATAAATAATTTGAAAGAAATAGAGTAAGTCATAAGTTGGGTTTTGACATTTGAAATTAATTTTATCATATTTTATATTTTGATATCCTCATTTAGAGAATCTAAATCTTAAAAATAATTTTAATTAATAATTTATACATTAAAAATAAAGCTAATACTAATCATGCAATAGTAAATAGTTACAACGACAGAAACACAGACATCTGAGAAAATAAATCATAGGTAATCTTATTTTTTTAATTTAAAATTGTTTTGAGAAAATAAATTCAATATGATGTTGGAAAACATAAGCTAATAGAGGTCAATTTATTCTCAAGAACAACATTTCTAAGATACATTAGGAATTCAACTATGCAAAAACTAATTCTTTGTACAAAGACATATCTTCTACATACAAAATTTAATCACAGAGGAAATTGTGACTTTTTAGGCGCAGAATTATTATGACTCTACAAACTTACATCATTCTTTACTTCGAATTTCAGGGAGGGGGAAAGCAATTTTCCCTATTTTAAATCTGCGTATTTTACATCTGCAAATATTTTTAGCTAGTTTTTAATTTTTTTTTCTTTTGAGTATTTTTTAGCATTTTTCTGCAATTGCTATACTTATATCTACTCTATGAATTAGTTCAACAACATCTATATAGATTTTCAATATTCCAGAATGAAACTAATTTTACAGTTTGATAAATAAAAAGCTTATATTTCATGCACAATAATTAGCAATTATGAAACATTTGGCAATTTTGTATGAAGCACAATTGTTAATTCGTATTCCTAGCAAGTCTGAATTCAAACAAATAATACAAAATAAAACCAGTAAAAAGAGAACATATGTGTATTACCAGTGCTTTACTATTCAAAATATTTTCATTGTAAGCAATGGTACGAAAATACTTCAAAGAATATTCAGAAATTCATCAAATTTTATGCATTTATGTTTTCTCAAATAATATTTACTTTACTTCGTTTCCTCAAATTGTATTTTCCTTACAATTCATAACGTGACGAAAACTATCGATGGTTCAAATTCTATCCTTCAGTTAATCTAAGTATTAAATCAGTTAGTTAATGTTGTAAGCAAATTCAGCTCGTTATTGTTTTAGATGGACTTTCCATTTCTTATTATATCATCAGCACCAGACTAACACAGACTGCAATATCATTTAAAGTACGTTGAAATGAAGTGCAAAGTTAAATTAATTATGCTGAATGTTTAGAGAGGGAGTTAAGATCAATCCCATCATTTTCGAAAGCACACACACACACAAACAGTTTTAAAATCCTCAGAGCTCGTTGAAGAGAAAGGCTGTGCAATTAGACTTAATGAGTAATTATGGGTATTCATGTTTATTGAATAAGAGATACGTACGATCCTTTAGCATGAACACCATCAGAGAATTCGAACATAATTTCAAAGTGATAATTATTTGCAAGCAGGTAAAGTATTTGAGAAACGAGTGGATTTCTTAATCTTTAAAGGAATATTGCGTTTTGTTTAAAATCAAACAGAAATCTGATATCATTTCCAAGTTTTTCATTCATTATTTTATTGTTAAAGAAATAAATATCAATTTATGTTTTTTGTATGTATACCGAATGAAATAATTTCATCTAACTGATGTTTTTGTATTCAATGACTCTCAATACTTATTTAAAAAGAAAGCATTACAATTTAATTTTTCATAAATTAAATGACGACTTTGTCTTGAAATAATTAAAAAATTTTCTCCGAGCTTCCAGTCTTAAAATTATTATTATAAAGAATAATCACATTTACACTATATTACTAAAAAGTACACATCATCTCTTTAAGCTATCTTACATAATAATTTAATTTTCATTTAGAGTATAAACAATTTATTTTTTTTACAGATCAGCCTTTTAGTTTCTTTTATCAAAAATTATGTTTTTAGTAATAAAAACTCCACATAAAACTGACAGAAGGCAAACAGGTATCAACAAAGGGGAGCTAACGTTTCTACAACATAGATTATTTTTGGAATATTTTGATTAATAAAAACAAAAAAGCATTACTTGGAAATGATTACTTAAACTCTTTTATTGGTCTAATTTCATATCAAAGGTATTTTAGCTTTTAGTTCATTTAATTTACTTGAAGTATTTTGAATACATAACTTAACAAAATTATAAGAATATGAAAAATGTTCCCTTTTATATAAACACATACCTTAAAATTATTTTATTCATTAAAAACAGACCTTAAATGGTTTTTTCTACAAAATATATGACATGAGTGTTTAAAAAGTGTATTAATAGATTAAAAGAAGTAATAAAGATAATGTAATAACCAGAACTTTTGGCTCATAAATATACTTAAAATAATTTATACAATGATTGTATTGTGAGGAATAAATAAGGAAAATAAAGAAAAGAACAAATAAATAAAATAAAGAAAATTTAATTTTAATCTTTTAAAATTCTTCACATATTAAAGTGTTCTTTTTTTTCTTTTATAAAAATATAGTATGATTTTATTAAAAATATTTTGAATAAGCTATCAAAATACTAATAGTAAAGTATCCTTTTTTCTAAGTGCGTACATAACAATGTTAACCTGTACATAATAGGCGTACAGTGTTAAACTGTATGCACTTAAAATAGCTCATTGCATTAATCTGTATATATTTCAAAGGGTACTAATTGTAACATAAGTTTACATTTTTTTTCTCTTTGATATAAGTAATTCTTAATATAAAGCGATTTTATCATTTTACATTCACTATAATTGTTATCCTTACTTAAAACTATGGAAGTTTCTCGTAAAGATGAAAAATATAATTTAGTATAAATTTTCAGCTTTTTGATTAAATTGTCTCTTACCAAAAAAACTTAAGAATAATTTATTTTTTATATTTTAATCATTAAGAAACAAAAAAATCAATGTTTCTTTTCAAAACATTATATACATCTTTTTTAAATAACTATTTATAATTAAGTCAAAATCTTAAAATGAAATAAAATGAAGCTTTCTTCCGAATTCCTTAAAAAAAGAAAGTTCTTCTAAAAGAAAAAGAAAAGAAATTGTACTTAAAAAAAGAAAACGAAAGCATTAATCGTTCTTTAAAATACCATCAAAGAAAAACAGCTGTATTTATTCCCTGACGTATTTAATAAACCTATGACAGGAAACAAAATTAATTTATTAAGGATTTTTTTCTTTTCAATATTATGTCTCATTTGATGTTTATTAAAAACAAATTGTTGATGAAGAAAATATAAATTTATAATTTTTTTCATCTAGAGGCAGGGCCTAAGGAAACTCGATACACTTTTATGGAACTTTATAAAATTTTCTAGGAAAACTGACACGCTTCTGTCGAGACATTCTAATATTTCAATGAAGATATCCAAATCACCGTTCCATTCTTATCACAATACTATTTACTTTATGACAGAGAAATGTATTGTTATAAAGTTTATTTGAAGTAAATAAAAACGTAAGAAAAAGAGCGAAAAAGAAACTAGAAATATCTGCAACATGTGTACCAAGAGGAAAAAAAGAGAATAAATCTAAATACTTTTTTAAATATATTTCTTAAACTTATAAGAAACAATTAATTTTGTAACGTTTGATATTTGCGAGATTCCATGCTGCTCTTTTAAGATTTGTGCTAAATGTTAGGAATTTAAAATGTAAATGAAAAAACAAGTTTAAAAATATTCAAAAAAATTATTTTTCTTAAAGATTGAATCGCCAAAACGTAATCCTTTTTTAACGATTTAGGGATTAATGAAATATGTTTTTGGACTTTTTTAATTCTTAAAACAAACTGAAAATTGAAATATTCAGTTTCCTTTTCTATTCAATTAACTTTAAAATACTTGTAATGATCTTCGTTGATGGAAAAGTTTATATAAGTACAAGCCTTTCTAAAATTTCTTCAGAAAATAGTTGTTGCTTGCCTAACTGAGATTTTCAAAGCAACTGATTTATTAAGACATAATTTTTATTTAGTTTATTGTGATACTTTTGAACACAAGCCAGATAGATTTTGCTACATTATGTTTATTAAGTTTTATTATGTTTTAATTTAATAATTTTAATTTACATACGCTTTCCTTTCAAATAAAACGCATTTTTTCCATTTTAAGGCTCTTAAAATGATACTGATTATTAAAGCTTTCCAAATCTGAATTACTCTTCAAGCAAAATAATTTTATGTTTCTTTTTGGAACTCAGATAATTTAATAATATTTGAAATCTAAATAGTTTGTTATGAATTTAATTTATAAAACATGTACTTGCTAATATTTATTTAAAGTATCAGAATTAAACTTTTTTTTTGTTTCCAATAATTTTTTCTCTATTGCTATTTGCATAAATTTTTATATCAATGCATGATAATGTAATAGAACTCATCTCCCTACTCCCAAAAATAATAATTTCCGCTATTTAACAAGAATACCAAATAAATGTAAATAGTAATGATTTTTACACTTTTTTGTGGACGTTAAACTTTGTTTATATGTTTTTCTACAATTTAAAATATATTTTTTCTTACACAGAAATATATATATATATATATATATATATATATATATATATATATTTGCATGCATATTGCTTCTAAATTATTTTCAATATAATTTAGTGTTATTTAAATTTGATGAAAAATTTCTTGTTGCGCATCAGCATTTGATAAATTCAGATTTTGTTGAACATGTGTTCACACAAAATTTACTTAGCTTTTGAAAATTTTATATTAATTCTAGTTTTAATGCTTTGTGACAATAAATTCTTATGTTAATCAAAAAGTATATTCATTCATATTTATTAAAAAATATCTTTATAGAATTTTCGATTATTTTTAAATCTGTAATTTTTTTGACGTTTGCTTAACTCAGTGCTTCTTAAACTTTCAATATTCTCGACCCAATGTTTAATCATCATTTTAATCACGCCACCCTCCATACCATAACCATGTATTAAATTCAATGATACTATACTTTGACACTAAAGCTACACTGCGACTTTAACCTCTTATGTGCCACTGACGTGTATAAACGTCTCGCTCAGCCAAAGCATTAATTTTCTGGACCTATCTATACGTCTTTCCGAAGTACGATGTTTTCTGTGCGCTGCTATCCATAAAATTATTCCGAAGGCTTTGGAATAAGATAAAAGGCCTTGACAGTGTTTGCGAAGAATTTACTTATTCCAGAGTATTTTTGCTCCTTTATTCCTTTTCTCCTCTTCCTCTCCCCCAAAAAATCAGAACCACGGAAATTAAGGAATTAATTATAATCATACAAATTATCAAGATAAATGTTAATACAAGCCCATGGGGTCACTGGTAATTATCAAACTTGTTCTTAACTTAGTATTGTTAAATTAATAATAAATTATACATTGTACAGTACTGATACATTTATAAGTGTATTATATCAGTGTAAATGTGTATTTTATATAGTATTATATCAGAAAATATTTTGTTTTTTTACTTTCAGTAAATTAATAATTTGTTTAAATACCCTTTTGCTTTCAACTTTTAAATATGCTCGTGCCTCCCCCTCATTTTGTTATCATGCCTCCAAGGGGGCGCGCCCCACAGTTTGATAAACTCTGTGTCAACTAATATTTGTTTTGATCAAGAACCAGGTGTATTCTTGAAATAGTGATAAAAAGAAAATGCGAAAAAACTGTTTATCAAAACCTGTGAAATATATTGTTCTTGTTTTCTTATAAATATTTTTATTTTCTGAAATATTAGAACTTCCAAAGTTTTTGATTTTTTTTTGCACTGGTCAAGAAAAGTTCAAACCCTGTTATCAAATATAAAAAAAAAGGAAAAAAAACTTAGATTATCCATTTAAAATATACATAATAATCAGACAATAAATAAATTTTACATTGTTAGTAATAACATTGTGAAAAACAAAGTAAAATGGCAATTAAAATGTTATTTTCTATTTTTGAAAACCTTATAAATTAACTTAAATATAAGATTATAATTGAAATTCCCATTATCCTATTTATAAAACTAATGCTAAATTAATTAAGTTATTTTAACTTAAGCATATCAAATTTTCACTTTAAACACCAAAGCTTTATTGAAATATCCATTATGAGTCTATGCTTTTTAAATAACTATTACATGATATCTTAGAAAATAATATATATATATATATATATATATATATATATATCAATAATTATAGCATAAATGATTAATTTAGCGTTTAAGTGGTTTTATTCCATTCAAACCATATTTTCTAATTCAAGTTATACTTTACCCATTACTTAACTTTAGAGTAATTACAAACATCATATTAAGTTAAAATGAATAATATGAACAATATATTATATAGTTACCATAGTTATCCGTGCACAATCTTAAAAATTATCCCTTTGCTTTCACTTGCAAAATAATCCTACATCATTATGAGCGAAAGCATTGTAAATGTTCCCAAAAATATTTATATCAAATAACTAGTGGTTCTTATTAGTTAATCGCAACGAAATCTTTTTGATTAAATGCATTTACATCTGCTCAAAAGATCATTCTATTTTATTACTTTTATGTTCATTTCTATGCAATGGCTTTGTCTAAAAGAAGCTTAACACAATGCTTAATGTAATGAGAGATTCATCATTGCATCATTTTGTGTGATGATTACAAAAAAAAATCACAATTTTCACATTTCACTCAATTGAGTTAATATTATCTTTGGGAATTCATTTCATTTCCCAACATAACGTAATTCTACAAATTTAGGTTATTTGTCATGAGATTAATTTAAGATATATGTTTAAGGGCTGTTGGAAAACTAAAAAAAAATTTTTTTGTCAGTTGCAGATTATTGCATTTTAAAATTCTTTAGGTTTTATTTCGAATTTGAATTTCCACATTATAATCTCTGCCAAATAAACTATAACAGATAAACCAATAAAATAATTAAATAATTTGTTTTACAAATAAAATAAGCATTTTTAGCCTTCTGCACTCCTTGGGTTTCGTAATGCGCTTGTGAAGATCCCCTTGGATCTCACTTTGAGAACGAGAATAATTTGGAGTCAGATAAGAGCCAGTAGCCATTTTTATAAATAACTTTCTTTACTTGGTTATCTTTCCCAAATAGAATCAAAGACTTTTAATAACAAATATATCAAAATAGTTATATGAAGTTTAAAAGGGACTTTCCTTTAAATTAACTTAAATATTTAATGATCCAATTAATTAACAATTAGAATATAAATCACGCAGAGATTACCACGATAAGAGATCCCAGAATTATGTTCAGTAATATTCCTATTGAACATTTAACTTTAATCTCACTCCTAATATAAAGCTTTAATGAGACTTTAAATATAAATCCATATTTACCACATTGAATCTCAACTCTTCCTGAGATTAATTTATCCACCTAGAAATCTTCAATAATAAATCTGTAACTTCACTATTATACCTTTCTGTTTCAATCTCTCTCTCCTACTGCTTTTTTACTTTACTATTCCGTTTGACTTAAATACTTTATCTAATCTGCATAACAAGGAATCCTGTCCTCTTTTTGGAGCTGATTGGAAATAGGTAGGGGAATTAAATTTTTCCCTAAAAAGGACGTCTCAGAAGGTTAGTGAGAAAGTTCCGTATAGGTTTGTAACGCTGAAAGTTTTAATTTCTATCTACAACTCTCTCTTTCTGTATATTACATATTTATACATATATTTATCTTTATTGAATAGATGCGTCTCACTATTTACGAGATCTCCAAAATTATTAGACCTACTTATCTAAAATTGGTTTTTGGTGTCTCCGATAGTAGACTTCCCCTCTTTAAACCGACTAACTTCCCGGGTCATTTGAGATATGCTTCTGCTAATCTGGATTTGATCCTGCCTGTTCATAAGCATAATTCCCTCCTTGCTGAGTTAAAGTCTGCAGCTTTGTCTACTATTCATGAATGATACCCAGATCAACATTTGTTACACGTATTTACTGAGGGCTCTGCCACAGCTTCCTTTGGTAGGGCCGGAGCTGGTGCTTTCTCCAACTCTTTTAATCTTAAAGAACCTCTTAGTGTCTGGCCAGACAATTTTGATGGTGAGATTTACGCAATATTTATGGCTTTTAGAGCGATTAGTACTACTCCTGGCCGATATATTGTAATATTCATAGATTCCGCAATTAAGACCGCGTATCTGGCTACAATCTATTCCCATCAAAACTTGAGTTCGAGTGCAAACAACTTATCAACTCATTTATTTGCTTCGGAAGAGAGGTCGTTCTCCAATGAATCCCATCTCATTGCGGCATTCATGGAAATAAACAAGCCGACAAGTTGGTTAGAGACTTCGACACTGCCTTTTCGAAACTCCAAGTGACTTTTCAGAGACAAATTTCGACAGAAGATAATTTACACTCTTACAGACCTGGCTGTTGGAAAATCTTGGTCTCATCTGCTCGATGGCCAAATAGGTGATCAGCTTTCTGCACTGACTAGAGTGGTGGGTGTGGCATGTTTTAGAGTTATCACCGGATATGATTTCCTGCGAGCCCCTCTGTTTAAGATTGTCCTGGCTGATTCACCGATCTGCCCTCTCTGTAAATCCGGGCCGATGACAGGAGAGCATCTATCCAATTGCCCCACTCTACGTCATGTTCTCTCGCAAGACAACCGTGGATTTGTCCTCCCTGCTAAAGTGGCATCTGCTTTACTGGACTGCAAGACGCCTTATGTCAGAGAGGACGCGTTGGCGGGCGTAATTTTAAAAAAAAACCTAAAATTTGGCAGACATGCTTCTTTTGTTGAGTAGAAATCCACAAGAAATGTTTAGATGAAAATTTGACTCACAGGGTGTTGCCTAGGGGTTATAGACAAAAATTTCCGTTTTTGAACTGTTAGATCTACAAACTTGAAATTTGGCAGGCAAGTTTATTGAGTAGAGATAACTAAGAATGGATTTTGAAAAATTGGGCTTCCCAAGATGAAAAGAAGTTTGCTATAGGCCGTGAAAGATAAATGTATTCTCTTGTAATCTTATTTTTGAATTAAGAGACTAACGGACTTGAAATTTGCCCTGCATGTGTCATTGTTCAATAGAGGACCACTAAGAATATGTTATTTTGAAATCAATTCCTAAGAAAGGAAGTGCTGGAGTAATTAATAAATATACTGTCATCTCCATTTTAAACCAATAGACGAATACTATGTGAATGTGTTTAAATATAAACAAAATCTTGATTCTTGGAGATTTAGATAACAATAATTTAAACAATGTAGACTCATACCACTCTGATATATCAAGTGAAGAGGGTGGATAAAGGCTAGTATGTATATGTATTGTATTATATATGACATTTGCTACGTGGCTGCGATAGCCTAATTGTTGGCGTGACATGAGTTCGAGCCTTGTATACTTAAATTGGTGGGGTGTGGAATTTATAAGAGGGTGTTACAGCTCAGGTGTCGCCCTTGTCACGTGACCCTGATTTAAAATTACGAGTACCATCGTCGCCAAAAGCCATTGAATAGCTGAATAGTCTGACGTTAATATTCACTCACTTACTCATTCATTCACTCACTGACGTTTGCTACTGAGTAATGATATTTGCTGGGCAAATGATTAAATTTGGATTTATTTTAGTTACAACATAATTGAAATGTTTTGAAAACATTTTTTGTTCAATGTAAATGTATTATTTTCCGTGTTACTTTCTCCTGAAAATAGAAATAAGATGTATTTTCTTATTTTTACAGGGTATAGCAGTAGATCTATTAAAAACTTTCAGGACAGATAGAGTATACCTAGACGATGGGCAATTACTTAAGAATTCATGGTTGGAAACGCGTTCCTGGAATGGTAGTGACGACCCAAATTACAGGAAAGACAAGACAAGAATAGGAGGAATATTTATGTATACTAATACAGCAAAACATTTACAAAAAAGAACTTTAAAGCAACAATAAGGGTACACGCCGTTAGTATGCAGGATCTAACCGACGGTCATGAGTAATCCTTATATGACTAGCGATAGGCCGCACACTGGTACCGGGATTGTTCTGTACCAGATCCAGGAGTTGAGTTCTGAGGTAACGTTGGACGTATAACCGCTGTGTGACTCGCTCATTACAATTAGCGGCCCAGTATGCCAGATATATATTAAGAGGCTCAGCATTTGCGTAACGTTCTAACTTTTTAAAACTTTGTCGTCAGGCGAAATGAAGCTTCTTAGCATGCGTGGCAGCAAAAACAGCGTGTGCACATATGCCATTACTTGATGCTTCATCTGACGTAACATGTATGACGTACACACCACACACACACAACCATAGACTTCCCAACTATTTTGCTGAACTAAGAATATAAATCAGGTTCTGTACTCTTATTCTTGTCCTGTATTCCTTGTGTTTTGTGTCATCACTTTCCGACCTTGCATTTTATGTCATTTCCCATTATCTAGGTGTACACTTCATATGCTGAATTCTGTAACCATTGTACTAATACATCCTAAATTATAAATTTTGAGATACATCTAGTGCGCTGTTAAAATTTTCTGCGGATACCCATGCTTTCAATAACGATGCACATTAATATATACGTTTCTATATTTTCTTAATAATTACTAATCGGTTAAGTACAAGTACTGATAATTTTATTTTGATATTAAGTATAAAACTTAGTTATTTCATTTAGTTGCTTGAAAAATTAAATAACATTGCAAATTATCATCAGCATTTACAAATTAACTGTTTCACACCAAACTTCATCATCATCGAAGCCATCGCATAATTTAATCAATATTTCACACCATAAGGTAGGGCAGATTTAAGTTCTGGCTTCGTAATAATTAATCAGAATATTTTCCGAAATTATAGAGCTGAAATCCGTGGAAAGTAGTTTAGTTATTATAAGGAACAATTGATTTGAATATTCAATAAAACTTTTAACTATTGATTTTATGATTATGCACATTCTATTATATCACATTTCTTCCCTTTTAAAATACCTCGACTCATTACACAACATCTGGTTTTACAGAATTTCTGAGGAAAACTAAATTAAGCCTCAAGGCTCGAAAAAAGAAAAAAAAACGACAGATAATGAGGAGAAATTAAAATGGGAAGCGTAAAAAAGAATAATCGAATGGTTCGCATTAATCAATAGAAACCCGATCTATTGTTAAGTAGAATAGTGAAGATGGACGCTTGAGGCGAAAAAGCAAAGGACAATTAATAGAAATAGAAGGAGAAAGAGAACGGTGTAATAATTAGAAAGATTTTATAAGATGTAAGTGGAAATAGATAGAGAGAGAGGTATATCGATATGAAATCTGAATGATGTGCTTAAATTTAAATTTAAATTTTACATTTCCATTTTTCCATTCAGATTTTTTTTAAATTAGGTAACTAATTGAATTTGACACTTTTTCTGCACTTTTCTTAAAATGAAATTTTGAACTTGAATAAAAGTAATAGATTTTAGTCATATTAAGAAAAGTGTGAATACTTTATGCAATGAAAATTAACAGTGCTTTTTAAAAATAAAGAATAGTTTTTGTTTGCCTAGAATAGTTGATTAAAAATATGTTCTTACATTTAACAGTCAGGATTTTTTGAGCGTAATAAATTCTACTAAATAATAAAAAATAAAGATTATAAAACAGCAATGGAAGCTCGTGATCTTTTTTTATAGTTTTTTTCAGGTAATGGGTACACTTTGTGACTCAGATCTATTCTCGACCCTTCCTCTAATCCTCTTGTGAAATCTCTTTGGACTTTCAATTCGCATTATTTACATCCAACCATTCGTAAGAAGAAAATCGTTATTTGTAAGTTAAGTTTATTATATATAGTCGGAGTTTTCTAGCTAGAATAGAGAGTAGGGGTGGAAGTAAACCAGAACATCTAATCGACTAGGAAATAAAAAAATAAATGGCCCAATTTAAAATTAAAAATACATGTTTTGGTTTATATCAGTCGCTACACTCTTAAGCAGAAACAAAGTAATTTGTTTACAATTTTCGCCATTAAAATGGGCGTGGCCCAAATTCAATGATTATTTAAAAATACGTTTTAAGGGCTTCTAAATACCTTAGAGGTTAAAGTAAGGTGTTTTTAGAAAGGTTAAAATCTGTACAGTTTGAAAATACAAAAATCTCAAATTGTCAAGAAAATAAGATTTTAGCTTTCCAATACGCATTAGATACATGTATAGTAACTGTAAATTTAACTGTACTGGATATGCAAAAACTTTTGTGCCAAATTTCAAAGCATGTGTTTTAATTTGAATGCTATATTTAACATTTAGTGATTTTACCTAAATTTAAACCTGTTCTTCACTTTAAATTTAGTTTATATAATTAGTAATAATAACTATTTAAAACTTTAAAAGACTTAGAAAAACGCTAAAAATATTTTAAAAATACTTGAAGTTACAATTATGTGATATTTCATAAAAATTTGGATTAAATTTAATACAAAGATAAGATATTTTTTTAAAAAATTCTGTTTTCAAAAACTTATTTTTTTTTACATTGTGTGAATTTACTGTATACATGTTTAAAATTTATATTTTTAAAATTGTGTAAATTTACTGTGTGTATGTTTCTTAAATGCAATTGTGTATACTGAAGTGACATTTTTGAATATATTATTTAATGTATTCAATATATTATTTGATATATTAATTAATTAAATATAAAGCAGTTACCATAACAAAAAAATTACAATTTTTAACAAATTCATAATAATAATTATTCGGTGAACTAAAAGTTTGTCTTTGAAAAAACAAATTATTTTATTTAAAAAAAATTCACTTCAGTATAAATATGTCTAAATAATAGAAATAAAAGTTTGTGTCTTTATGTTTAATAGTTTCTGAGAAAAAGGTATGAGATGATACATTAAATGTCATGTTTGTTGTCTTTGCGAAAAGCTTGTTACATACATAAATATACATAAATTTCATGTTTAAGAACATAGAAAGAGATTTATTTTGTCTGTTTTAAAAATCATTTGTCCAGTTTAAAGTAACTTTTGAAGTTTTAAACTTAGAAACTGTCTGCAACAACAAGACCTAATGATAATGTTACGAAAACCTAATGAAAACTTAAGAAACGTCGTACAATCAGGTATTTTTATAAATACCATCTTAAATTCACACCAAAACCATATTTACACATTTTCACATTATATTTATGATACTTTCTGTACAAATTTGATATCTGTAATGCATGAAAGCTACAAATTGTTTAAAAATTGATTCAGTATTTGAGAAAATTTTGATGTTTTCTCGTTAAAAAAACTGAAAAATGCTGTTCTGGGCAATTTAAGACTTTTTTGTTTACTATTTTATACAAAATAAATTGCAAAGATGCTAATGTTTAATAAAATGGGACAAATACATGCTGTAATTCATGGTTTTTGTTATAAAATAGCACTTTATAGTAAAAATTCAATTTCTTCAAAAATGATGTTTTTAAAATTGTATTCATCTTTTTCTCAGAATATAAGGTATAAATGTACATAAAATTTTTTCCCTCATGCTACTGATATGTAACTATATATATAACTGTGAGTTTTTTTAAGAGTTTCCCAAAATCTTTGAGTGGAGTCCATATATCGTGAAAAAATATGTCAATTTTTCTTAAAAATTCAGAGTGATATTTTAATGTTACATAATTTTGAGAAAACTAAACAATATATTTTAAATATTTCACTTTATTGCAAATGTTATTGTTTATTTATTGTTTAGACAAGTTTTCAAGCTTTAATATTCAAAGGTTTTTCAACAATAGCTAACTAATTATAACTCAGATGTGTAATGCTTTTTGTCGTTGCGAGAAGCTTGTTGCATGCATAAAAATACACAAATTTCATGATTAAAAACATAAAAACCATTTTATTTTTGACTTTTTTTAAAATCTTTTGTACAGTTTAGAAAAAATTTTGAATTTTGAAACTTTTAGAAGTTGTGTTTCCAAGTTACAAATCCATAGTTACAATTTTCTAACGTCGTAAAATCACATATTCCCAAATCATGACTTTTACATATTGATACATGTTTACTATATATTTATGATGTTATAAGGTCTAATTTGACATTTGTATTGCCTTAAAGCTAAAAATTCTTCACAGATTGTTACATAATTTGTGAAAATTGATGCAAAATGCTAAAAAGATCTCATTGAACCAAAACTGAAAATTACTATATATGTATTTTCTGAACATTTTAAGGCTTTTTGTTTCCTATTTTATGTTTAAAAATTAAGAAGATACTAATTTTTTTTAAAATAGTGCAACTACATGTTGTAATTCATTATTTTTGTAATTAAGTGCCTTTTTACTTAAAATGCAATTATCTCAGAATGATTGTTTTCAAACTACGTGTACCTTTTTCGAAGAATCTAAAAAATCAATATACTTTCAATTTTTACTGCACATAAATAATATGTAACTATATATAATAGGGCTACTTTCTTAAGGATTTTCCCTAAATATTTAGCTCAGAAGCAGTTATCGTAAAAAAATGACAATTTTCACAAATTTCGAAGATACTTTGACGATGAATTTTTTTTGAAAAAAAGTAAACAATATTTTTGAAACATTTTACTGTTATTTAAATAAAAAGCCTAATTATTATACAGCCAAAAAAATTGAAGTTTTTATATTCAACAATTTCTGAGAAACAGGTTTCTAAAAGGGTTCAATTTAACATTGTCGGTATATGCCCTACCGACTAACCTTAAATGTTAAAAAAATTCTCTCTCTGTCTTCAATGATTTTCGGTTTGAAGTTCTATTTTATCCCACTGATATTATCAAAAAAAGGAAACTTTATTAACATTTTATCCAACAATATTTTTCTTCTAAATTTAATTCCATCTCAGTAAAACGGAAAAAAATTAAAATGTGGAATTTGGTGCCTTAAGACTTTGTTTAACCTTTGTTTACCTAAGCCTACTTAGCCTAAATAGCTAGAGTATTAACGCAGAGCTTTACTTTTTCATATATCGTCTTACTACATTCCTGCTTCTTGTTTCAGGAAATTTCAGATATTTTTCTAAAAACCTTGAATGCTAAAAATTTCCTTATTTAAAGTACTTTTAGTTTTTATAAATAGCTATTAGATCTAACATGCTTTTTTAAGTGATTTATCAGTATGAGATAATACTGTAGCTTAATAATGTTGGGTAAATACAGCTTTAAGTTCCTGTAAAACTTGATCCAATACATTACTTGTAAAAAAATTATAAGTTAATTAATAAAAAACCTTTCAATTTTAATAATTCTGAATTAATACACGTTTACGATTCTTCAAACTTATTCAAAAACATCATTTAATATATATTTACCCCTAGAAATTATCCAATTCAAAATTTCACAAGATTTAATTTATATATAAAATGTGGAAATAATAAAATTGTCAAGCCCATTGAGTAATCCCAGTATAAATGCACTTTAATCATAATGTGCATTTATACTGGGCAATAACATTGCATAAATCAATGTTTCTCAAAGTGTGAGGCGCGCCCACCTGGGGAGAGCGCAATGACCCTACAAGGGGAGCGCGAGCATATCGAAAATTTAAAGATTTTTTTTAAAAAAAAAATATCCGGAAAGAGAAGTAAAACAAAATGCTTTTTTCCATAGTAAAAAAATACACACAAAAACACTGACATAATTTATGTTTATTATCTGGCTTTTTTCTGTCATCAAATAGCTATCTTTGATCCCAAAACCAAATAAAGGGAAAAAGACATTTTGTTTTATTTGTTGTATTTCCTCAATGAGAGATATTTTTACAATGTTTTAATATAAAATATTTCTCGTTAAAAGAAAAACGAAACCCAGACCCTGAGAAAAAATCTAAGGAGATAATTAATTCATCACTGTAACTATTATTGAAATACTGTACATTAGTTGTAGAAAAAAAGGCAAACATGATTTACTTTTCCGCCAGGCTGCATAGTACGTTTGCTAATAATTTGATTGACCTTCAAACTTACTGGTATGGTTAGTTCTACATTAGTTCCGTCCCATCTTTTATGTGTTAGTTTTTCGCTTAGGGAAATTGAAAGTAATAAAGAGTTTTACGATATTTGGAAAATAATGGATTCATTTAACATTTCTGTAACAATAGTGAAAAGTGTCTGATTTGTGCGTCCTTTATTATGGTCTTGTACTTTTGAATAATTTTAGTTCAGTTATATTGGATTTTTTTTCTCAAATCATCAAAGAATCGAATAGTCCTTGAAAGAATGTAAGTATACTTTCTATAAATTAAAATATTCACTAGAATTCCGATTTGTATCGTGTACAGTAAAAATAATTCTAAACAAATGATTGGGGTGACTGAGTCCCCCGCACTACCATTAATGTTAGTATCGAGTACGCGCCTGCTCCCGGGTTAAAACATTTTGAAGTCTTCTCGCTTTAAATGCTAAAAAGAACCACAATTATTCTTCATCGGAATTTTAAATTCTTTTTCATTATTTAACATAAATTCTAAATGCTAATTCTGTGAAGTTTAAAATTACAGTTCTTTTAAACAGTTATTTACAATTATAGCATTTATCTAAAAAAAACATTTTACATTTTTGTATACAGTGTCGTGCACGCAGTTTTACTCTCCTTACAGTTCAGCTATTATATCAAGAATAATGTTTTATTTTTTTAAAAAATGAACTCGTGCGAGGAGTCGGTGTTTCAGCCAGTATGCGTTTAATGTATCAGTAGTGAAGAAGGCATTTTATAAATAATTTCTTATTACTAAATTTGGCCGCGATAGCTGAGTGGTATAGGTATTGGATCGTGGCTTGCCTTGTCACGAGTTCGAGCCCAGTACCACTAAAGACCCACCGTGTAGGGCAGCGATGCACGTTAAATCTGTCAAAAGTTTAAACGTCCTCCCGTTGGTGTGGTGTGGTAGTTAGGAGAGAGGGGTGGCAGCTCAGGTGTCGTCCACTTCACTTAACCATGGTTCAAAATTACGTGGTCCGTCGTCAAAAGCCCTCGTGCAGCTGAACAATGCGACGTTAATATGCAATAAATCTATCAATCAATCTTATTACTAAATTAAGAAAAGTTTTATTAATTATTAGGGACCTCCACGGGCTTGTCTTGTAGAGGAAAGTTTTTCAAAGGAAGGTTTAATATCAGAAATTGACACCTAAAGAGATATTTTTCTATATTTAGCTGAGATCTATATTTTTTCTTCAAAGCATCCACCGCAGAAAATCCGGTTTAACAAAGGTAGGATGTTGAAAATGATAATAGTATACGAAGTGCTTTTGTGTTCTCAGTACAGATAATTCCACATCCTCCTCTACCCAAAATTCAAAGAGCGATTTATTACAAAATTGCCTTATAATTTTTCACTGGTTGTGAAATCTATGAAGATTTCTTCTTCGGAAGTTGAGAGCCCTTCTGGAGTATCTTGAAAAAGATCCCTAATCCACTCGTAACTTGCTATCAAGCTTTCCTCATCCAGAAAATACTTTTTAAAATTCTTTACCAACATAGCTAAATGATTTTCACATGTTTTAAAAACAACTTTCACATGTTGTTCTACAGATTTAGTTTAAGTTTTAACACAAATCGAGCTGGGGCTTTTTTCCCCATCATTTACTTCAGTAGTGGTAAATCCAAAATTTAAGTATTTTTGAGAATATCGCCTTGATTTAATTTTCGGAACTATGCTCGTTCGTCTGTGTACTTGTTAATTCTTTCTTATCATCGAATGCTTGCTTACGACTTAAAAATGTATGTATGATATTGTTTTAATCTAATGCCGTAAATACTTAATTACCGTAAATTACAATTAACGTGTAAATTTTAAAAAATGTACCTTGAAGCTAGATTCGGTAGCTATAGGAGTATCGAGTCGACCAAAACAGACTGGAATTGTACGAGGAAAAGCATTTTTATATGTTTTGCGCAGACGTCCCCAGACTCAACCAAACGTACCCTATAATGCCAGATGTGATGGATATGATAGAGAGCAATATTGTCTAGGTTATTTTTCTAATGACATTTGTACTTTGAGAAATGAATGCTGAAGAAAATAAATCTTTAATTAAATATCATTTTGCGATCTGTTCCAATTTAAAAATTAGAGAAAGAAAAATAACATAATAATAAGTAAGTAATATATATTTTCATTAATTTTCTTAAAATATATATTACTTAAAAGTTGCATATACACAAAATTTAATATACTTATCGTATTAATGTGTACGGTTTGTAATTAAGATCGTATTGTAACTTTAGCGTCTCTCTCTCAAAGTGATTTTTATTGCAGTAATACATTATTGTTGTACAGGGGGCGACAAAAATTATGATTGAAAATGGGGTCGCCAGTATTGAAAGTTTGAGAAACACTTGCCTAAATCAATTACAAATTGTAGATTTATCTTGCATCATTGTCAGAGTTGCAAGTTCCCTGAAAACAGCCGATAAGATGGACGATGAACCTTGTTACTATTTGAATGACTTGAAATGCGGTTGCATTGGTGGTACAAGTGAAGTTCTTGTTCATGGCAAATAATAAGCTACCATCCACACTGTAAGGATTTGGCTGAGGCCACAGTTTTCACTGAAAAGGATGGGTGTAATGAAGACTCAAAAAAGTTATTTCTTGAATTTTAGACAAGTTTAGATAATTCTACGTCAAACCAAAAATATTTACTAAAATTTTGGGTTACCTTACACCAGTAATCTTAGGATTATTTAGGAACTTTTAAATCGCAAAGCCATGTGTTGAGAGTCAGATAGATGTGTTCAAAATCTTGGGGATCCGTGATGTCAGGCGAATACATACAGGAGGGGGTGCTTGAAAGTTTAAAAATTGCTGCTTTAAACAATCTAACCACACTTGATTGTGTATGGTTATGTTTGCAGCTGATTTCAGATACTTGCATTTAGTTCCATATTGAACAGGGTTGTCTTGAATGGTCAGAGTCGTTAGACAACCAGCATCGCATAATGTTGAGCCTTTTAATCTTGAAGCAGAAGATCTTCAAATCTGTGTTCGTTATATTGTTTGTTTCAGCAGCCCCGACCAGTCTGTCATTTACTTAAGCAATAGTTCATGTTGCGATAGTATGGAGTACTATCTCTTATGATAACTTCTGATTACCCTGCGTACACATCCTTTAAAAATCAACAGTATGTTGAGGGCTAATGCGGCAGGTTAGATAGTTCTTCATAGTACATGAATCTGAAGCTAATTTTCAAACAAGATAATGATACACTTTATATGGTTTTTTATATACCCGAGCCCCGTGCATCTAATCTTCTTTGGGAGATGAGATCATTAGAACTTCTCCCAGTCAAATATGTACGAGACATAGTAGATCGATATAGACAAGCAAACGAAGATGTCATAGATGTAGAGCAACAGTCTTTGAATGTTTAGCAAGATGTGTATTAAAATGAAAATAGAAGTTTTAACCACTATATATACATCGATATATGCAAGGGAGAATCGATTCTGTAGCTAATATTCGGTTATGACTGATTTTAGCATATTACGAGAGCAATTATCAGCCACTGATTGGCTTTAAGTTATAACTTCTGAACTATTAATCATTTTAATATGTTTACGATGCTAGCACATGTTTAATTTTCAATGGAAACGCAATCCCCTTTTAAGACGTTTTATTAGCTTCAATTGTATGTAACGGAATCTTTGAACTCAATTTTTACCCACTTTGAAAGTCAAATTAATTTTTAATTTTGCACGCCTGTCAAGACTGATGATAATATAATAATTTTTTTTAATAAATTTGTTCCATTGATCTGATAAGGATCATCTAGATTAAAAATTTCCCATTTCCAGATTTGGTGAATAAAATATTAAGTTATAATCCAAAAGCGAGTCAGCTCATGGTTAATACAAGTGCAACAAACAGAAAATGCTCTGTATGTGAAAAAGGGAAAGATACGCTAGCCATTTTTAACCCTGATATAAATAATTGCCTAGTTTTTTTCTGAAAATTTAAATAAAAATGTCATGAGCATGTGGAAAAAATAATTTTTGTTCTATTTGCTTGAAACCTAGACATAGAGTCTGTTTTTTCTGAGTTTTCTTGTCGAATTTGTGGAATGAAACATCACTAATTGCTTCATTTTACCAAAACAGTTGATAATTGATACAGATGCTACCGCATTAAATAATTTATCACAAAATTTTCAATTCAAAAACGTGTACTTTTATGACTAATGCTTATGCAAGTTTCAGAGAGAATATTGAGCTATGTTTAGTGACACATATCATTGACTTTTTACACCTTCTTACCCATTAAATATTTCATACTTAACTCTTCCTGACTTCCTACAATTTGCTGATCCTACATTTTGCTAAGTAGGTCGCATCGCTGATAGAATGACAATGTTTATTCTAAAAGAATGACGCATTTAAAATTAATTTATCAATTAATAAATGTTTTAGATAAAACAAATAAAAAACGCTTTTATCGTAGTTTGAACTAAAAAATGAAAAATAAATTATAATTTTAAAAAAAACTAAAAAACACACTTTTATAGATTATCGAACTAAAAAGTAAAAAAGTACTACTTATGTAAGAATAAAATCATTAATGAGAGAAGTAATGTAATTGTGGTAAAAGCATGGGACAGTACCTTTTTACGCTAACTCTGTGTTTCGGAATAGATTTAGTAAGAAATTGAAACAATTGATATTGAGCACCTTACACTTTTACCACATTGGCATTATTTATAGCTTTCTTGCTAATAATGTTATTCTTATATTAAGAATCCTTTTTACTTTTTAGTTCAGTTTTAACTCTAAAAACGTGTTTTTTTTATAAACTTTAATTTATCGATGGTACTTTGGGAATAACTTGAGTGACATATTTTTTGAGCAAAAAAATGTATATTAAAGTATATTAAAAATAAAACAAGTTCAAAAGAATTTTACCTTTAGATAAGCACATAATTTGCCTATTGCAGTGGTGTACACAATACCTCCGGATCTGATCCCCCCCATCAAACTTGATTTTTTTTATTGATTGCAATCCTATGTATCATTAAGCAAAATTGAACTATAAGTGGTTGCTATTAATAATTTACATTTTTTTTAATTTACGCTAATTATTTATTTAATATTTTTCTTTGTTCCCAACAATCGACAAAATCAAAAGGATAGGTTTGATACATTGAAGAATGGTGGACTTTTGAGCCTGCCCTTCTCCCCTCCCCCTTGAAAAATCTGAGTGGGCACCACTGGCCTATTATACATATTTATTTACTGCCTACCATAAAGTTAGACTTCGGCCAATCAAGTGATATACCTCACGAAGTAAACTTTCTCGATTTTCGATCCTTTTTCCTACAATTCTACTCTTCCCTTTCTCAGTTTTTAGCACTTATTGAGTGTTTTTCTAGAGCACCTGATCCATTATTTTTTCGTAGCTTCACCCATACTTTGCCACAAATTCTCGCTATGCAATTTGGCCAGACATAAAGTTTGTACCCGAACAAGCCTTAAAATTAAGTTAGTCAAATGTATCAAATTTTAGATACACAAATTATATTATGTATGTGTTTAAACCAAGGGTGGACAGACCTTCCTAAGGTACGGGCTACTTATAAGTTCTTCAAGGGGCTGCGGTCCACCTAGTGTCAATGGGAAGGATCACGGGTCTCTCTTCCATAACCATTCATTTTTCTCCCGATTCATTATAATTCAATGTACTCAAAATTTAAATTACTATTTGTTATTAAAAGTTTTTTTATCAAGTAATGCTAATTGTTATTTAGTAATTTATTTTTCCATTGTTTGTTCCCGATAGTCAGAAAAATAAAAATGAAAAAAAAAATGTCTTGCTGCTTTTTTGGGGTATAATACGAGATGGTAGACTTTCGCCCCTCACCCCCTCCTGTAAAATTCTTGTATGATCCATTACCTGGTGTGATAGGTGTGGTGAGGCAAGAAAAAGTTCAACAATATTTATTATAACTAAATAATAAATACGGAATACGCGTTCTTACCTTCAGAATTAAAATAAAATATCTAACACTTTTAAAATCACGTTTAAAGCAAAACACAAGATACAATTATAATAATAATAACAGCCACAAATATTATAATATCAAATGATGCATTTATTATCAAGCAATGCCAAATACATTAAACCAGGGGTGTCCAACACGTGGCCCGCCAGTACGTAAAAAGTTGCGGCTCGCTATTTATTTTTAAATTTTTTAAAAAAATATTAGGTTGTTAAAGTTTTTTCATTTTAAAATTTATTTGCGGAGAAATTTATGTATATATATATATATATATATATATATATATATATATATATATATATATATATATATATATATATATATATATATATATATATATATATATATATATATATATACCGGTGGGCAAAAGTCCGTAAAAACTTTAAAAATTCATAAAATCCGGAGAAATGAACGAAAAAAAAAAACTGTTTGCAGGATCAGCGTTAGTATGTCACGGGATTTTTTTTAAGCTAGAAAAAAATAGTTCGAAAATCCTCCGGTAGGAGGCACTGTTACATGCGTCTGTGGTGTAAATATGCAAATTAGACGGCTATAAAAACCTTTGCTGTCAATGAATCCACATTCAATTCCCCATTACATACAGTGAATGTAAACAAAAATGCTCAGTGCGCCGGATAAAGCTTTGTTGGTGAAGTTATTTTACATGAACGAGGAATCAGCGACCATTGCCTTGCGTAAATTCCGAGCTCAGAAAAATGTGAAGAGCGGAAAAGGCCCTTTAACACCTGCATGTCTCTTAAAGCTTGTTAAACGTTTTGAGGAAACTGGAAAGTTGGAAGATCGAGCACGAGCCGGACGTCCATGCTTGAAAGAAGCACGTGCACCCTGCATTGCTGTCGAAATGGAAGGGATTGCGTCCGAAGTAGCTTCAGGGACCAGCAGGGCTCGTGAAGCTGCCAGACGATTTGGCTTACCACCATCATCTGTCCTCAATATTCTTCGTCGAATCCTCCAGCTGTACCCATACAAATTGCAATCATGCCATGAACTTTTGCCAGCAGATACCGCACAGAGGGAAGCATTTGCGAAGTGGGCCTTCTCTAAAATGGAACAGGATCCCACCTGGGTTTTTAACATCTTGTGGACAGATGAAGCTCATTTCTCGCTTCATGGTGACGTTAACAACCATAACTGTCCCATTTGGGCGACCTCTAATCCACGTGAGTACACACAGAAGCCATTGCATTCCCCAAAAGGGACAGCATGGTGTGGTTTCACGGGTTCATTTATCATAGGACCCTACTTATTTGAAACGCAGTGCCCAGTAAATGGATGGATAACGGAAACGTAAATGCTCAGCGTTATCTAACGCTTCTGCGGGAGACTGTTGTGCCATGTTTAATTTAACGAGGTCAGATTGCGAATGTCACGTTAATGCAGGATGGAGCAACCAGTCACACTGCTAACCCGGTTAAGGCATTCCTGATACAGACGTTCGATGAAGACAGAATCGTTAGCAGAAGCTGCAGGTACCCATGGCCTCCTCGGTCTCCAGATTTAAAACCGACCGACTTCTGATTGTGGGGATATTTGAAATCTCGCGTGTATCTATCCGGTCCATCAAGTCGGTCGGAACTGAAAGATGCGATCCGCAGAGAAGTATCCTCCATACATCCGGGCACGTGTTGCACTCTACCGTCGCTGGATTTGTCACTCTCCTGGAATGTCTTCTCCCCTGTGCTGGTGGTCATGTGGTGTAATAAAGTTGTGAAAGTTTTCTGTTCATTATGTATGCATTGTTTCTTTGATTTGCGTACATCAGCGCCACCTACCGGATGATTTTCGAATTATTTTTTTCTAGCTTAAAAAAAATCCCGTGACATACTAATGTTGATCCTGCAAACAGTTTCTTTTTTCGTTCATTTCTCCGGATTTTATGAATTTTTAAAATTTTTACGGACTTTTTTCCCATTCGGTATATATGTATATATATATGTATGTATATATATATATGTATATATATATGAATATATATATATATATATGTATATATATATATAAATCTACAGTATATTTGTTTGTTACCTGCTCTTTTTATAAATAAATCCTTTTTGATAGTAGAAATGTCCTTTATATTAAAATAATTTTATATTTTATCAAACAGCTGCATTTGATTTTATTATAATACTTTACTTTTTAATAAATTCCGAATCGCATTATACATATCCTTTTCTATGGATGGCACATGATTCTCTGTGTGTGCGACTTTTTTTTCTCTTCCTCCTTTTATGTTTGGAGTGCCCAAAAAAGTCAAAGGCAGTCAAAGATGTTTTTTAAAGTTTAAAAAAATATTCAGTACAGTTAAGATAAAGGGCAATGTATGAACGTTTTTTGAATGACATAGCAATCAAATTTTAACAATGAGTAACGAAAGATCAATTCAAAAGAAACACCTTAATTTTCAGCAAAATGGCAACTGTAATATTTCAAACATTATTTGATCATTGCATTATTATATTATATAAACATTATATATATATATATATATATATATATATATATATATATATATATATATATGACAGGCCCCAGGCCTGCTGGTAAAAATGAGGAGATCATCATCTTCACAATATTCCTTTTATTACGCTTTCATCATATATAATCTAACATGGCGGACTTTTTGCCGCGCAACGGGTTTACCAAATACAAACATCGCAGCGAGGAGACACCAGCCAAGTCCTTCCTTAGTATGCGTTCGTTCGCCGTCAGCGCTCGTTGCTCCTTTTAAGAGGCTTGTTTACTCATAAATCCTTACGCGATGGTAAAGAGTTCGCTCTCATTTTCATTTATTACTTCCTTAATTTTGAACATAAACTTTTCAAACCTGACAATTCCCCTTGAAGTCTGGCACAGCCAGATTGGCCAATTCTGACTGGCAAGTCCTCAGGGGGCTGGTGAATCCTAACATGTACAAAAAAAATAGCAATAATGAATAACAAAGTATCAAAAATTTGGTATAAAACTTTGTGTTACATAGAATTGTTTCTGAAAAATATCACACATCTAATACTTCCACTATTACTATAATAATAATGAGGTTAATAAAAACAACATAAGATAAAGATAATTTTTTACATACAAAGAATAGACATTCAAAAATATTAGTACTAAAAACAACATAACATAAGATCAAGTGGAATTCTCATAAATGCACTTGGAAAATCAATAGTAAACAATGTTAATAAAGTGATAAATGTTGAAAAGTTACAAGTACTTCAAAAAATGGTATTGAATGTTGGAATAATGTGTACATAAATACATAGAATGAATACCGTGTCTTAAAAATAACATTATTTTAGGAATAATGGTAAAGTGAGTACATACAAAGAATAGATATAAAGTAAGTAATAGCAAAATGAGTTTAGGAGCTCTTTAAAAGGACCAAAAAAACTTGAAAAGAAAAGATTACATCACTATAACACAGAAATTTATCAAAATAAAACACAACATCAACATTATATCAAAAATATCACTAGAAATATAAATGCAAAAGAAAAAATAAGGGTATTTGACACAGGTAACCATGCATCAATGTGAATTGGAAAATTTATCCAAAGTCCTGCATAGTTCAATCCACCCAAATCATCCAATCCATAAGTTTATCACTACGTAACAAAAGAATATGTCTTTTGTTTATTATTAGATTTTAACATCCATGCCTACCAATCAAACTCATTTCAAAAATTTAACTACAACCATAATAAAATGTTTCATAACATCAATACTATATTTTAACAATTTAGTCAGAATAATACTTATTATCCAAATGAAATGTTTTATTATAGCACACAATGTATCGTAAAATGATCACTGCTTTTTGTAAAACACAATGTTTTCATACAGTCCATAATTAAGTTTTTTTTTTTTTAATAGTCTTCAATAATGTGTTCATTGTGAATTCCAAATTGCAAGATACAATACAAATCAATTAATTAAATGTTGATTTTCAGTTTAATGTAAACAAGTCTTAAATGCAAACAATTTAAACACACTTTTATTGCATTATTATAAATATTTTTTTTTTAAAAAATAACAATGCACTTCTTCCAAAAATAACCAAAAAACAACAACAACAAAAAACCCAGTTTTTAATGAATTTTAATGTGCCAATAGCCACTTGTTAAGTATGTAGAGAAAAATTTAAGTGAATATTTTAGGGTGTGTGGTCTTTCTGTGATTTCATTTAGTTTTTATAAAATCTACCTGCTAAACAAGACTCTACAATAAACCTGCTTTTAATAATTCTTCTATCTGTGTTTGTATTTCTTTAGATTCTTGTTGACTGTTTCTATAAGGGCGTAAACTTATAGGAAGGTCTAAAATTAAAATGAATTCTTTGTGGCTCTAAATTTACATCATACTTATTTTGTGAAAATATGGTTTTTTTATAAGTTTTAAATCTTCCCATGGCTCACTAGTTTGTTTTGGTCATATGTCCTCAAAACAGATCAGCTTCAGGGCTGTCTGGTATGATCTGAACCTTTATTATTCTTAACGCATATCGTTTGCATTATAGTAGTTCATTTTGATGACAATATGTCCCATGATATGTTCTCAACTCACCAACACAATTTATTTACATATTTAATATTACTTAATCTTTTTACCACATTGAAAAATACACATGTTACGAATATAATGTCAAGCTTAAATAAATGTAAATATTCAAGTCCTAAAATAATATAAGGCAATTCAGTATCAATTACAAACAAAATCTATTTGCTTAGATATACATCCAATATTCATATAAACTTTAATTATACCTTTGGGTTGAATAGTCCCACAAGTTTGATTTATTTTTTTACATTACTATTTTGTATAATTTTAATGTGTTTTAATTGTTTAGCTAAATTTATTGGAATTAATGACACATTGCTTCCTGTGTCAATTAGAGTACAAAAGTGCTTGGAACATACCATTGACTCAATAATTAGTTGTCATCCTTGCCTCTGGTTAGTTTCGTTTCTGGGCAGTAAAGATTATGTCGATTCTGTTTGTCTCCCCTGAATCTCATCATGTGCGATTGATGTGGCTGTCCATGATTTCCTCTTGACTGAAATCGATTCTGTGCATCAGTTCCTCTGTGTACACTACCGTATGCGTGATTCCATCGGGTATAAGTATCTACCGGTTTTCGGTCTGCGCTGTCCGGTTGCGATTAAATCGCATGGTTGAGATCCATTCGCAGGGTGTCGAAATCTTCTTGATAGGAACTTTTGATAGTGCGTGGGACTCGATAATGTCATATGTTCCACAATTGAACTGTCATCATAATTTAGTTTCTTCCCCAACGAAAGTTTTTCCGTAAAAAACGAAATTAATTCTTTAGTGTCGTTTAGTTTTAATTTGTGAAATTTTCGAATATCCTCTTGTTTCGTCGCATCGAACACCGTCATTAATAATTCTTTACTTGTTTGGTACGACTTTTCAAATAAATGGTTTTCGTACCAAAATTGAAGATAAACTCCGTAGATATCTAGGAATATTTTGCTTCTTCCATTGTTCGTCTTTTTGATATTCCAAACATTGTTGATCAAAACAGTCAAAAAAACTTTTACAACTACTAAACTTATTAAGATCAAATTCAGGAAAAAAAAAGAAGGATTGATTCTCTTTGGATGTGTTGACTGGTGACTCCTGCGGAAAGAGTCGTCCTCCATGGTAGTATCGTTTTCAATGCAGTCGCTCGTTCGAAAAAAAAATTGTTGAAGTTCATTCCATTTGGTTTCCTCGCGTATTTTTCGGTACTTTAAATCATCCCCTGTCGGCTCTTAGGCCCCAGGCCCTGCTGGTAAAATGAGGAGATCATCATCTTCACAATATTCCTATTTTATTACGCTTTTTCATCATATATAATCTAACATGGCGGACCTTTTGCCGCGCAACCGGGTGTTACCAAATACAACATCGCAGCGAGGAGACACCAGCCAAGTCCTTCCTTAGTATGCGTTCGCCTTCGTCAGCGCTCGTTGCTCCTTTTAAGAAGCTTGTTTACTCATAAATCCTTACGCGATGGTAAAGAGTTCGCTCTATTTTCATTTATTACTTCCTTAATTTTGAACCTAAACTTTTCAAACCTGACATATATATATATATATTATGTCTGTATACACGATAAATAATAAAAACAATAATAATAGTTCATTCTGTACTAAATATCCACTCCAATAAATGTTTTTTTTCCAAATCTGATATAAAGGTACATAACTTTATGTGCGACCCGCGAGATTATAATATTCTTCCGTAGTGGCCCGCAAGGTCATTTGGTTTGGACACCCCTGCCTTAAACAATAAAACATTTTTATCTTAAGTTAATTTTCGTTGTTATAGTCAGAAGATTTAGTCTGCTTACTTTCCAATCATGAATATTTCCGTACATAATAACTAGATGCTCAAACCTTCAGGCAGTCATCCGGAAATGTCTTGGCGGTTCACCTGTCAATCGCGATCAACGTAATACCCACCCCGGTTTAAATAATGGTTTATAAAAGCATATTTCAATCAAACTGTTCTGTAAAAAACTAAAAAGAAATATCTGCAATACCTAAAAATAGAGAAAGTAGTAGCGTTTTTTGAATGTGTATTTTTTTCAATTCCTAATATTAGCTCTCAATCTCTATATATTTATTTATTTATTTATCTTAGAGAAATTTTCAATCGTTAATAGAATACATTATAAAGGGCTCAATTGAGCTGAAATTTTATGTGCATAATTATTTTTGTGATGACAATACATTAATTTAATTATAGTTAATCAAAATTAATTGATTAAAACTAATTATTTAAAGAATTACAAATACAGCCACGTTGGCATCATTTTTGGCGACTTGTGTTAAAACTTGAAAAGGGTTTTTCTCTCTATACACTATATTTTGGCTAAAAATACGATAATTTAATGATAATTAATAAAAATGAATTACCACTTAATGCTGTGATTCTTTCATATGTATATACATATTTATATTAATTGTAACTATTTAACAAAAAGTAGCTAAAATAAAATTTTTCTTTGTTGATCTAAGTAGGAATTGACTTAATTTTTTTTTTATATTACTTGTTTTTTAGTTTAGAATATGCACATTGTCGAAATATTATTGATTAGATAATAATACAATTAATTAGTATAACCAAAGTGTGAGAATTCAATGTTATATGTATTTTTATCATTTTTTTTCTGCAGAAATTTTAATCATGGTTTCTTTCATAAAATCTAAAACTTGAAACAAAGAGAAGGTATTCCATCTGTGAGGAAAACATTATGTCAATCATTTAGAACTGTTTTTCTAGACACAGGGCAAAAAAATCGAATTCAAAAATGATCAAACAAATGTAAATTTTATTCCAGGAAGCGTTTTGTTGCTGTTGTGAATAGTTTTCTCATCAGTATTCATTGAAAAAATGCAAATTCCGGAGGGAAGTTTAACCACAACGGTGAGGAAAAACTATCCAAACTTTTTCGATTCACCCCCGTCTGTGTACGAGAGAGAGAGAGAAAGAAAACTAAGTTATTAAATTCCTAATTTTTTAAAAAAAAAGAATAAAGTCCGAATAAATGGATTGTTGAATTTTTTACAGAATGGTGGTCATAATAGCTGTTAAAATGCATTTTCTTTCGCTATGCTTGTTTACAAAACTTTTTTTTCTTACAGAATTGTTCAAGAAATGAATTATCCATTTATGTAGCGTGCAATGTTAAATTTTGTAGAAATTTCAAAATATTTTAGA
The DNA here is from genome assembly GCA_019973935.1 of Trichonephila clavipes. Taxonomy (NCBI): domain Eukaryota; kingdom Metazoa; phylum Arthropoda; class Arachnida; order Araneae; family Nephilidae; genus Trichonephila; species Trichonephila clavipes. The sequence continues at coordinate 592,157 of BMAU01018203.1, forward strand.
ACCTTTTTCATAAATAATTTTAATTATTTATATTTAATGTTTTTAATGAAAAAATATGATCATTTTAGTTTCCAATTCGTAAAAAAATGAAAAAAATGCATTTTTTTAAAAAACAAAGCTTAAATGAAAGAGTCAAATAATCAGTTGAGAATAAGTGATAAACATGAACCAATTGAGAAAATTACAGATCTGAAGTACATACATAGTATTTATCAGATTGTAATTTTTACTATAGAACCCTGCAACGATTGAAAAAGACTCTCGTAATTTTTAGCCACGATTAAATAAATAAAATTGAAATAGTACTTCGCTAAGCAAGCTTTATATGAACGTTTATATGAAAAGTAAAGTATAGTGTAAAATGTTTTATCAATATATTCGATATTCAAATCTTTTTTAAAAAATTGGAAATGAGAACTACTAAAAAAGAAGAGGCTATTTACTTTATTTTATCGGTATTGAAAACTTTCAAATAATTACACTTATTTGTTATTGTTCAAACCGTCAGTATTATGCTTAATCGCCCCCACCCAACGAATTTTTCCCTTTTTTGATTCACAGCCGCATCCGATTTTCATTAACCTTAACATGGGATAAAAGTGCTATTTAGATTCGAATAAAAACAAAAGTATACTTCCCTTCCAGATTTCCGATAGTGAGTTTGGACCTTGATTGTTTCCATCATTATTGTAGGAAATTAAATTTTGGATTTTAAAGAGTCATGAGATGAAAAGCCTTAAAATCTAACAGAAAAAATAAATTTAAGTGGGCAATGTTACAATGCACATTGTTTTCGCAACTATAGAAATATTTCAAATTGTTCTTAACGTTTTCCATAATTTTAATTTTTTTTCCATTTTAAAATCGGAAAATGCATTTATTTATAGGTATGGAAGTCATTTTAGTGTTAAAACGTTTTGTTTTATGTTCCAATGTTTGATAAATCCAATTAACACCCCCGAGAATCCATTTTTTCAAGTAGCTATAACTCAAAAACTTTCAAGTTTCATTTTATAAATTTAGAAATTAAAGCCAGTTTCGAAAGAAAAGAAACGGAATTTGTTAAAAAAGAATTCAGTTTTTAAAGTTAATTAACTGCAATTTTAATTCACTTTCTTAAATTATGACTTAACTTCAAAAAAGTTAGAATACCTCTAAGATGCAAACAGTAAAAACATTTGACCAATCACGAGGAGAATTATGATAGTTAATATACAATGATGAACTTTTTTTTCTGCTGGCATTCAATCAATAGTACTCTAAAAAAATTTTCAGTCAGCATTGTTTATCTTAATGCAAAATATTTCAGATTTCTACCTTAAAAATGTATAAAATTATGTAAAATTTTTATTCTAAAGAAAGATGAAATAAGCAAAGGAACGAAATAAAGCTTAACATAAAAATACTGTAATAACTCATCATAATCAAGCTCATTAAAATTCCTTCCAAAACATTTTCTCTTAGGATATACGAGTCTAAATCTACAGACACTATAGAAGTAATATATTTATTTACTTCCTCTTTTTTTTATTCACTAATCATAGAAACTCGACAGAAGAAAAACACACACTGCTTTCTATGATTTAGCTACCTGTTTATTTCTTTCTAAAAGTTCCTGAGCTATATCTGAAACTAGCTTCCAACAAAACAAATCAAGTTGTCTAGAGGAAATAAACATGCCCGTCTGTTCATTGCGTGATACTATTTATTAGCTGTCAAGGGGAAAATACATTACCCGATGACGATTCTAAGCATTTTGCTGTTCAGAAGGAAATTAAAGGGTTCGGGATGATAGTAAGCTAGGTTGCTAAAACAGACTGTGACACAGAGTTGGCCAACTTTTTAGTTTTCATAGGATGTATTGGAAGAAAATGATTTTGTTTGTTTATTATTTGATGCATTGTTTTGTACTATTTTTGATGCATGATATACTGATTTTGAAAAACACTTTCATTGTTTTTATCATTTTTTCTTGCATTATTTTCTATTAGCTATCGTCATCCTTGGTTACAATGATAGCTATGCCATCTATGCATGCAATTCACAAAGAAAATGCATGTAATATATTTATAAATAGTATTTATTACTACGAATATCTAAATTGGATTATTTTAAAAGTTTGATAACTTAAAAAGATATTTCTTTTGTGATATTACTTCATTAAGACCGCTTGGATGTGGTCATGATCACATACTCCTGATGTGTCGCAGTTCCAATCTTCTCGAAATTGAAGATCTGCCGTGTAGAAATGATGATATACGTTAAATCTTTCAAAACTCAATGTTTCCCTGTTGGCGTGGTTTGGAAGCTAGGAGGAGGGTGCAAGTTTAAATGTCGTCTCCGCCAATTGATAGTGGTTAAAATTACCAGGCCCTCGTGTTGCTTCAGAATGCGTGCATTAATAACACTTATTAAAATTTCCACTTGAACTGTATTTATTAGTGCCAATGCATACAATTTAAAATTTTGATTTTCCAACTTCATTTGTTTACTTTTCTTATTTAATTACTATGTCATGATATATTCCGATGAAACTAAATTGTTTTAAAAATATCTTATTTGTTTATGAAAGTAAACAATATCTTTATTGCTCCTTTTACAAAATTTAATGAACCAGCACGAGTTCTACGGTATTATTTGCTTACAACTATGCAGTTGAAAGACGTGCTAATTTACTCATTTTTCACAATGATATATATTTACCCTGAGATAAAAGAGTGAATAAAGAGAGCAAAAGAGTATCATTTATTACCTCCGTATGATGTTAACTACATGAATCTATTTTTTCGTGTCCATTGTGCCCTTAGAGAGACAGATATAATTATTTAAAATTAATTTTATGAATTTCTCATTCCAAATTGCTCTAAATAAGAAAATCCATCTCTTAAGGTATCCGACTTATTGCGACATTTTTTTTTTTTTTTTTTTTGAAAAAAATTGAGTTTTGGTATTTTTTTGTGATGTTTAGATTTATTTAGTATATTTTCGGAAAGAAAATCCTAAAATTGAAAACATAATTTTTTATCATTATTAAAATGGGAAAAAACTGATAAAAATGTACGAAAAATTACTTAAACGGGGTCCGCTCTCTACAAAACTTTTATGAAAAAATTCTCAATTTTCAAATTTGATGTATTATTCGGTTGTTCATGTTTGAAAATGACCTTCAGGATAAGAAGTATTTTAATTTTTACAAAACCTAGAACAATTTATATTAGTGATTATACGAAATTGCTCAAAAAAACACTGATTATTTTCACATAAGGGACTGTAAATTTTGAAATAAAAGAGCGATTGATAAACTTGAATATCAAAACACATCTACTATTATACAGAACACACACAAAAAATTTCAGCAAATTATTTTCAAAACTTTTTGAGCAATCACTGTCCCCGTTTGAGCTTTTGAAAAAACACAATTTTCAAGTAAAACGAATTTTAATACTTGACATCTTGTGTAAATTTATGGCATCTATTTTTATTAAAATAGTTGCCATAAAACAGAATCATAAAAAAAAATATTTATCAATTTTTGAAAACAATCTTGATTTTATGGGAGTCGGATACCTTAAATGAATTATTGGTATGTTAATATATTAATTTCAGTATTATCAATATAACTTTATTATACAATATCGAACGTTTTGGAAGCATATAACGTTTTAAAACCGCATTCTTAACCAAACTCAAACTGGACAGTCATTGTATTTTTTTTTGTTTCATGTAAGCAAGTACTGGAAATCATAGTGTTTTATGGCACGGTAACGAATATTGGGAGAAACATATATGTAAGACCACGCCAATTGATATATTTAGATCTTGCGGTATTCAAATAAAATTTTGCCATGATTTATTTGCAAACAGTGGAAGAAATTAAATCAAATATTTTAGAATTGTGTTAGCATATGCACATTGGCATTTAATTTTTATTTGCCTTGAAGTACATCAATTTGTGATATGAGGGTTTTGTAGGAGGGCTTCCAGCTTTCACTTATAATGATTTTTCTATTAGGAAATAAGAAAAAAAATCAGAATAGATATAAGTTTTCATTAATACTAAGGATATTTAATAGTAATATCGGAGTAATTATAACAACAGTGTGTGTATGTCTGAGAGAGAGATTCATGTTAATTTTCTCTTGAGACCTTTTTAATTTGTACTGGTCCTGAGCCCTTCAATACTTTGCATTAATAATTAAATGTCTGTTACTCTTCTAACAGAAATTAACCGTAATTTTTAACAAAAATTATGTGGTCAGAGATTTTAGAATCGTTATATTATTATCGAATGTTAATAAATTTAATGTAACAAACATCGTGCAATATCTATCAGCTAATCAGACGAGCCATTCACGAAAAATCATGTGGACTTGGGAGATTCCGGTTGGTTTTTTGAATTTAAGCCTCCGTTTCATGTAAAATTTAGCCAATACTTCTCGCCATGGCTTCTTGTCCGGATTCTGGTAGTTTGGGTGTTATTGTCACTACATGAAAAAAACTGTATTATATCGAATGTGTCAACATCATTCCAATCAAGATTACTACATCCACAACCTAATAATGGTAGAGAAAAATTAGTAAATATACACTGCTCAAAAAGACACGATATAAATTAATATATATATATATGCTTATTTTTTACTCGCAGCATGTGTATCCCTGTTGTAAATAAATAAAATGAATAAAAAAATGTTCTGTCTCCGAGAATAATGATAAAATCCAGCCTTATTTATGTAATAACTTTAAAAAAGTGCACGGAGTTCCTTTTAAAGTACTTTTTATTTGCAATGAACTACAAAATTATTTTTAAAAAAATAAACATTCAAATTACTTTACAATTCAATTTATGCAATTTATTCAAACTTTGCATATGCTTAGAAAAATTGTAGCTTTGATAAAAGCTTTGAAATAAAATTGAACTTTTTGCATTAACAATTTTCAGAAGAGAAATTCTGAACTATTTGTCTGCTATTTTCTACTTGGAATTACTTTTGACGATATTAAAGTTGTTCTTTAAATAAAACTGGTATTGACTATAATAACATTTTTATGTGTTTGATACGTACTCGTATTTTTATTGATTTATTTGTTAATTCTTATAGTTCATCCCTTTCAAATTCTTTCATCTTTAATGATGCCCATATTTTCTGATATAGTTTAGCAAACTTCAAATGTAGTGAAATATTAAAGTAATTATTTTTATCATAGATTTTTATTTATTTCACTTTATGAAAGATGTTTACATATATTTGAAACATTTTACATTAGTAAATGTTTTGTTCAAATATTGTTTAAATGTAAACTTCACAATAAATAACATTGGATTAAAGACATCTAAAAATCTACAATATTTAATTTTAAGACCTTGAAAAGGTTATACCATTACTATTTCTGATCGCCGCTCAAAATAAATTACGTTAATGTTGTACATTACGGTGAAAGTATAAAAGATAGGTTACACACACGTAATACTCTTCCTTAATGAGAATTCATAATAAATTGAGCCTCTTTTCTCATATTGAAGCATTATTTAGCTTAACACTAGATCGTCATTCACTGTCAATTTGACACCGGTGTCTGTTCAGTTTGTTCTTTCCGCATTTCTGCGGGGATTTTGAAATTTTTTCGTGACTTTTAATTATTACACAGTAAAAGTTTTGTGGTTCTAGAATAGTTAGGAGGAATTTTACAACTAAATATACCTAAAACGTCCGCTGGTGTCATTTCGACATCAAAGCAACTTATCATATATAGCTGTCGTATCATTATTATCAGTAGAACAAGGTTCCCAAAGTACTATAGCACATTTATGTGACCTTGAATGCAGTATTGTTTGGTTAACATCTAAAACGTATGTTTTGTTTTAATTGTTGCGTCTAATTATTCGTTGAACAGCTTTTGATTATCTGCTCATAAATAAATGTCATTCGATTTTCAAACCTTGCGCAGAACACACACCTAGAAACGATGGCTCCTAAAAGGGGTTAAGCCCTGATGGGATTGCTAATTTATTGCGAGAGATTTTTGAGAATGAATCGGATGGTGGTGAACTGTCTTGCTCTAATTTAAAATCCAATGGAAACATTAGATTGATTGAAAAATATTGCATAGAATCTGAAGACAGTTCAGGTATAATTGATAATATAATAACAATAATATATAATAACAATATTCCAATTATAATTATAGTAAATCCTGATACATACATCATGTTTTGCGACAAAGCAGTGGTCCAACAAGCTTCACGAAAGAAAATCTCAACGTCAGTTTTTTATGATATAAAGTTTCCTGAAATATGTTAAGTACATGAAATAATATTATTAAGTCTTAAAATTAAACCCTACTGATCAGTAATCCTGCAATTGTTTAGTTTTTACAATTATTTTATATTTTTATATCAAGGTATCGAAATGACATCGGTGGACGTTTAAGGGTAATTAAAATCCCGGATGTTCTAGTGTTAAATATCCACTCTAATTCACTATGCACGGAAAAGTATTCAAATCTTCAGTCCCGTGCTTTAAATTATATCTTCGTATTTAGGAATATATAATCACTTTATATATGTTTTGTCATATTTAATCATATTGTCATTGTAACATTCAGATTTAGATAGTGAATGTCTTAGATAAATTTCTCATTTCTTATTATCTCATGACCATCTGCCTAACACATATTGTGATAGGATTTCAAATGTGTTAAAGTGGATTGTATAGTTTCAAGTTAATTAAACGATTGCTAATCAATATCGTTCCCTTTCCTCATAAGACAGGGAATCGTAAACGGTGATAGAAGATATGTATCTAAAGAGTCAAATAAATCTCAATCTGGTTAATCTTCCTGCGTTGAAAAAATAGCAAACACTTTGCATACTTATGCATCCTAGTTTCAAGTTATATTTTTAGGTGTAACTTTCTAATTGACGCATATGTGGCAGTGAAGTGAACTATTGAAGAGGAACAGAAGCATAACGTTCTCGTATAATAACAGTTTTAGATTTATGAAAAAAACATAAATTGCAATAATATTTCAAATTTCTTTTGAATTCAGTATATTCATTTTATAAATAAGATGAATATTAAACATAAAATTTAAAACTGTTTTAGAGCAAATATATTTTTTAAAATTAAATTACAATGTACAGTAAGTGCAAACAATTTTCATTCTTATATTATATATTCTCCATGCAATATACTCTCAATCTTCGAGTTGAAAACAAATTCTTATAAAAATTGTTAGGGAAAATAAGCTTGATTAAGCATTAAATAATTTAATTGTTTTAAAGAAGGTTTTTTTTCCCATTATAGTAATCGCACATCCTGGTATAAAGTAGTTAATCTACAATAACTTTTTGCAACTGCACCAAATTGATCTCTTAATCTTAATGAAATTATCTGATATAAAAGTCTTTCTAGAAAAATTTCAACAATTACACTAATAATATTAATTTCTATAGTAAAAAAAATTAAGAGATGTGAATAATATTTTCAAAAGAAAAATTCTTGCATTCTTAAGGGAATTGAACTTATCTGTTTCCCTTTTATATTTATTTTCTTATTCTTACTCTTTCATTTAAGATTCACTTAGGAAGTCTGAACTATTTTGGATGCGAAATTAGTTTCGTTTTTTTTTCTTTCAATATCGATTGCATTTCAAGTCAGATTACAAAAGTTTTGATCTCATCAGAATGAAACTAATTTTATTGTCCATACTTCTCTAAATAGTGTTGCAGAAAAGTTATAAAAACAAATCACAGGATTTTTTTACGTTCTTCTTAATAATGAAATATGATAATATATTCTTTACATATTGATGCATTTGAATTACTAAAATATAAGTAGATATATTTTTGTAAATACTCGTATGAAGAACTTTCTGTTTTCCCATTGAACAATTGAAGCAAACGCTATAATGTGCTTTTTATAAATGATTAAGCATCAAAAATAACTTGAAAGAACATTTTTGCAAACAATAAACATTCAGTTATACATTTATTGATGCTGAATTTATGTGAAGATGAAAGAGATGTTTTTAATTTTCCATTTGAAAAACTGTGCCAAAACATTTGATTCCAGGATTTGTTTTTATAATTTTATGAAATTTGATTTAAAGTAATTTAGGTTCTGAAACAAAACTGACATGATTAGTTTTTCAAGATTATGTAAAAATTGAAGTATTTGATAGAAACGCTTTATATAGCAGCTTTTAAGAACGCAATGAGATTGTTTTGTCTTTAAAATCGAGGTCCTTGTTAAATGGACACCAATAATAATTTTTTTTAAAAGATGAACGATTTGTTGTTTTCACCATATTACTTCATTAGTCCAGCAAAGTACTTTTATTCCTTTTTTGTACCATCTTTCGAATCACGTGTAACCCATGTCATAAAGTGCCCACGGTAGCCGAGTGGTATAGGCATCGGATCGTGGCTGGCTTTGTCACGAGTTCGAGCCCAGTACCACTCAAGACCCACTGTGTAGGGCAGCGATGCACACTAAATCTGTCGAGAGCTGAAACGTCCTCCCGTTGGTGTGGTGTGGTAGTTAGGAGAGGGGGTGCCAGCTCAGGTGTCGTCCACGTCACTTGACCATGGTTCAAAATTACGTGGTCCGTCGCCAAAAGCCCTCGTGCAACTGAACAGTGCGACGTTAATCTTCACTCACTCACTCACCCACGTCATAAAAAATGCGTACTTTATGCTTAACACGCATTCGAATGATTCTATAATCCAATGACTTAAATTATTCTCAAAGATTTCTAATTCATTCACCAGTATAAATACATAAAAAATGAGAGTTAGTCTGATAAAGGAAATCTTTCAATTATGTATAGAGCAATCGATATTTGAATATATTTCAATTGATTCAAGAATATTAATTTAGTGAATTGTGTTTCTTTATGTATCTACAAAACAATGATAGCTGTTGAGGTTAGCGATGACACAGCAAGCTCAACTTCCTGTAAAAATAAAACGAAAATACTATATTCTAGCTCGTTTTCTTAAATTATATATTTTTAAAATTTTATTCTAAAATTTCATTTTTGATAAGAAACTTTTGATGCTTAATGTTTAAAATAACAGCACACATATTAAAGTATATTACATATGTATATGAGAGTTCCAGATACTAAAAGTTAGGACTGAAAATCCTGAAGAAAAAAGTTAGAATGCCTTTGATTTAGAACACTACTAAAGGAGAGAAAAAAAAATTGATATAAACGTAAGAAGTATAATATTTTGCTTTCTAAAAATTTGTTGATGCAGGTATGTTTCTTTGTGATGATGAAAAATATTTTCATGCATAAATACATATTTTTATCAATGCTATGTTTTAGAGTGATGAATTTGTTAATATTTATCTTTAAGGATAATTTGTATTTTTAATTTTAATTTTTAAACAGATCTTACATTCTTAATGATACATCAATTTTTTGATCATTCAGATACTATATTTCTCTCTGGAAATTTGTATGCATGTAAAAGATTATGCATAAGTTATATTAAGATGGTATAACAGCTACATTCTTTATTACAGGATTATGGCTTACTACTTTTAACAGCAAAATGATGAAGTTCTAACGTAAACTTTTCTTTTATCATGTGCGAGGCATGGCTGTAAGAATATGTTTCTTAATTAAAATGTTCAAAGTTTCTGTAAGGAATCATGACTCTATCTCTGTCATTCAAGAAATTTACGACATCAAACTTGAGATTACTTCTATTTTTTTTTTTTTATAAATTTTATATTTCTCAAAATACTGATCCAAAAAACCAATACAATCTAACAAATAAAATTTATGGTGATGAAACTATATTTTAGTGAAGTATTATTTTTTTTCATCTTCAAATATAATTTAATCAGATTTGAATAAGTGATTGGTAATTAATCGGAAAACTTTCGGAACGTGAATTGTATCAAGTCATTCAAAATATTACGTGATTATTAGAGGGAAAAAATAGTAATCAACACATGGAATTCGAAAGCAAATGCTACAGCAATAACTTAACTTAAACAATTGGCAGCAATCAGGATAACTAAGATAAATTTTTTCAAGATAATAAGAGAAAATTATGACATTTTGATGTATTTTGAAAAATATAATTATGAAAGAATATATATACAAACATATTATTTTCAAAAATAAGATACATGTTATTGGACAGTTATTTTTTGAATCGTGCTTCAATTACAAACATCAACATGCCATGAGTTTACTGAACCGGTAAAACTTAATAATTACTTAAAATTATTAAGAGAAAAATAATTGTAAGTTTTTATCTTTAACGATGCAACAGCTTTAAAGAAAGGAAATTAGTCTTAAATGCTATATTATACAAATAGATAGTACTTTGACATTTTCAAAACCATTTACTTCATTAATTTAAAAATTATTTTACTCATTATTTTAAAAATTAACTTGTTATGCACAGAAGTATGCAAAAATTACTGAGTATTTAAATCATGCATTGTCTTATGTAATATTCTAACGTATTCATTTAACTGAAAATTCTTTAAATCAAATTTCTCCATTTACAATAATTTACCTTATCTTCAAAATTCAGATTTAATAAGTGTTCTGTCTCATTATTTAAATAAACAGATCACAGGCTCAGATGCCAAATATATTACTTAAAAAGGAACTACTCGTATATTTATGAATAAAAAGCCATTAAGTAAGTAGCTGAATGTTAAGGGAAGCTTTGTGTGTAATTGTTCCTCATTTTTTCATCTAATTTCAATCTTTTAAATTTTTCACTTTTAATGCATTTTTGTAAAATTAATTGAAATTAAGTTTTTTCAACTGGTTATAAATCACAAAATCTACATAAATTTGAATGTATGCCATATTTATCGACCAATCAAGCTTCCTTATTTACATGACTCAAAAGTGACAATCATTACACAACCAAAAAATATTGTGAAGCCTTCATTGTATTTTAAGAAGACATAGATATTAATTAGAAAATAAATCAAATATTTTAAAATTAATTTTTCCTTCTAAATTTTAGCTAATCGATAAAATGAACTGAAATATCAATTAAATAGTAGTATCAAAATTAAATCTTCAGAGTAAGAATATCTTTATCAAAATCATGATTAAACAAAGAACACGATAAACTATTGAAGAATGCTTGAAAATAGGAAGCGGTAGGCCTAAATTTGGTGGAATGCCGGCAGTAAAATGCCGATAGAACAAACAAGAGATAGAAAACTTTAATCCAAAACATGATTTATTATGATCAACATGGGTAAATCTCTTCAAGGTATCAATAAATTTTAGAATTAAAGTGAAATTAGACAAAATGCGCTTTATATAATAAGGAACGCATTCGTACGACTGGTATGGTACGTCCGATCGGTATGAATGAAGTCGTAGAAGTGATAAGTTGTAGGGGACGCAACAAGCGGCAATATTGGAAGTGTACAAGGTACCAACAGTGCTAATATACATAAGTATATATTTTAACACATCAAATTATTTGTCAAACTGCCGTTATTAAAAAAAAGTAATATTATATTATAAATTGACGTTTATTGCAAAAAATATTTTCTGCAATAAAAAAAAATATTTGTTTAGCTTTAAAATTATTACTATAAAATATGTATTTCGCTAAAAATGATAATAGAATTAAAGCTCTTTGAGGCTTTTAACAAATGAAAATCATAAGTTTTTACATTAAACAGTTTTTTTTTTGAAAATCAAATTAGTTAATGTACTATTAAACGAGGATAATTATATCTTTGATAAAACAATATATTAATTAATTTCATACTAAAAGTAAGAGCTCTACAAAATTCTGTAATAAAAATAAAGAATTTGTTCTGCGATAAAATTTAAGGGGTCACAGGTGTGTTGAAAATGTTTCGAGAGCACAAAATACAAACAATTTTCGACTAGAAATAATTCTTTGAGATTAAAATGAAATAATTTGATTCTTTTACACATTTCTTATAAAGGAATAAAGTTTCAAAAAAGTATAAAATATCTAAAATATAATCATAATTTTAAAAATAATAAGCACATAAAAATAAGAAAATTTTTTGTAAGAAACAAATAGTGAGTTTTACGACGCGCATGATATTTTCTGCAATAATAATTCTAATTACTAGCAATAAGTTGATTTATAAAGTCAAATATATCCTTATTACATGCTAGCTTATCTTATAAAAATAAAATAAAAAATAATATTTTTAAAAATAAAAAAAAAATACATTTTTTTAATTTTTTAAAATTCAATTTTTGTTGAAATATTTCAAAAAATTAAAAATTTATAATACTATAAATAGCTAGGATTTGAAGATTATGATAGAATTTATAATTCTGTAAAATTTTATACATCAAAGTATGATAGTTTTTGAAACGCAATGCGCGTAATTGAAAAAAACACAAACTGAGAAAAGGGCTTTAAAGTTTTAAAATTGAATTTGAGAAAATAAATCCTAAAACTTACACGCTAAAATTCTCCAGGATAAAAATACATACCTTCCTGTTCCTGAAACAGCTCAATTCCTTTACTCTTTTTAATTTTTCTTGGCTCTGCGAGCTTCAAAAGATGATTATAACAGCCTCTGTCTTGACGTAAAGATTCGACGATTGTCACGTTCAGCCAGGGGCACACAAACATTTCTGTTAATTTTCAAGCCAAATTTCTCTAAAATAGTAATAAGTATTTGATTTCCATCATTAAAAACACTGGTTTCTAGATTTGCAGCAATCTCTTGCAATCTGAAGCCTAGAACCAATCGTCTTAGGACAAAACTTCCAAATTAATGAATTTAAACTTTCATTAGATTTCTGTGTCTTACCTCCTAAACATTTCTTCAGGAGTGTCGGATGAGATAAGTCTGCAAATACAGGCTTAATTACATCTTAAACAGCTTTAGCAACTGAGGGTTTGTGTTTATAATTTTGTAAATTATTATTAATTGCGGCATTATACTTACACCATGTATTTGATTTGTAGGACAAAACCAGTGCATCGGTTCATCATCAGTGCTGCAAGAATGACCCCAAACAGCCCAAATGGCTTTCCGCATTTCCTTTACACTAGTAGAATTGCATCGAATAGCATTACCATAGTAATGCGCAAGTTTATCAATTAAACTATCTGTTAACCTACCTTTACCGCCAATAGTTTTACCATCAGATAATTCCTTTTTTACTATATACTAATTTAAGCTTCATAAGTCTTGTACCCATTCTCTTTTGCACATGGCCTACACATTCTATTTTCTGAATAAGATAGTCATCGCCGTATGGCTTGTTTTCAGAAAGGGCATTGAATGTTTTTGTGTCGCCATCTCCTATGTAGTTCGAATATTTCAGGTTGTGAAGCTTTTTCTGATCGATTAAAAATCCTTAACATCCCGTCAACCTCCATCTTACCAGCAGAGCCAGAATAATTTTTTCTACATGAAATCTTATGCGCTCTTTGCCATTTTTATTGTACTTGATACCAAATTTTACCCCTTTATAACTGTCGCATCCTTTGCAAAATGAGGACAACACTTCCCCTATCCAAAACCTTACCTGTTTCGGCCCTATTACACAGTACATACCCAATCAACGATGAATGTCCTCTCGTCTTCCAGGTACCATCACCACTTACCTTTAAAAGGTTATCAGGTGACGAAGAATATTCTTCGACAGCTGCCATTTTCATGCTTTCTTCAGCGACTTTCTTCATAACATGTGAAAGTTTATTATTAATAACATCATGTGATTTTATGACATTTTAAACAACATGATACTGATAAAATAGAGCTAAAAGTTGAAATAAAATCAAAAATACGATATCCTTTGAAGTTTTCACTTACCTTAACAAGATTTGACTTTAATGAAGTCTGGATATCCTGAGATTTTATTACTGGAAGCACACATTTTTATCTCTCCTTTCTGCAACATTTGTATGAGAACATACCTTCATGATTTGGTTCCCTCTAAATCTCCTTTTCTTAGGACGAAGGTCTACGATGAGTATTTTCCATTTCAATCGAGAATTTTCAATTTTGATTAACGGTTTTAAACAACGCTGTTTTGAATTTCGATAAGTTATTTCAAACAAACGTGCTAGCATTACCAAAACAGAATCAAAACACATTAAAAAGTGTGTGTTGAGTTGCAAGCTTCCTTCTCAATTAAGCAAGTGTTTAAAATATTTCATGAGGCTTTTTAAAAACAGAAAAAATAAAACGTATGCGGAAATCAAAAAAATTGGGTGTGGCATGTAGCCATTTAAACATTGTTATTACTAAATTGCTGTATGGAATTTTTCGAATAACTTTCGAAGTTTTGTAGTACTATCACGTGGTTGGTATCAAAATGTTCAAAAAAATGAGGAACAACATATATTTTTTTCGAAAATTCGAAAAAAATAGAAGATTAACACCCCTGTGACCCCTTAAAGGGAACCGGGACGTTCTCGATGACACAAAATGAGCAAAATTTGGCTTTTCGAAAGAACATTATTTTCAAAAACAGAAAGACTCCATAAATAAAAAATTGTGTCATACAATCTATGTACATTTCTTAATATACTACAACATAAACTTATTAAATATATAAAATATTTTAAGAAATATAAGGATTCGAAAAAGTACACACCAAAGAAGTTTTCGGATACATGGTGCCTGTTTAGGTACATGTATCTTTCCTTTTATGATATATAACACCACAAAACATGCTGTTTTAGTTATAAAATTGTACACGTTTATTTAAATGTAATAGTTCTTTTCATATTTCCTTGCTTAGAAATTTTTAAAAAAATTTGAATTTTGACTTTTTGAAATTTTGATAAAAATGGCAATTTTTTTCAGAAATTGAACAATAAAAAATAAAAATACTAACTTTTCAGAAATAAATTTAGTAGCATTAAATACATTATTATAACACAAAAGCTCATACCAAGTTTCAATAAAATATAACAAATAGATTTTCTATACATGTACCTAAAACTGAAAAAACTATTTTGAGAAAATTGAAAAAAAAACTAAAATAAAATGATACACTTACCTAAAATTTAAAGTCTAACAATTTCAGCACTGTACTCATCTTGCATTGACTGTTCTAAAGCATCCTGTTTCCTTTTAATTTGCCTTTTGTTGTCCTGGCTTCTTTGGAGCTTTTTGAACAGCCATCTCAGCTTCACAAATTCTGACGTAGTCAATTTTACGAAGGCCTTCACAAGTGTTGACGCCTGGATTGATTTTTAATGCTTTTAATACTTCAGTTCTTGCATATGCACCTTCATTGAAGCATATAACCGCGTCCATAACACCCATTTGCAAAGTTCTTTTTTTGCTTACAAATGTTTTTCGGCACACGATTCCATACACAGTTATTAAAGCTTTCGTTGGGGTTTTGAGTTCGGCCATGCAAACATTTTAATAACAGTTCTTTTGCAGTTAAATCTCTAAAAATTTTTTAATTTAAAAAGAACTGCATCTGGGAGGGAATGTTTGTGGGTGTATTTTTCACCTGATACAATGCTTTTATTGTACCCGCACCAACTTTCTTCTCCCATAGGGCACAAAGCATGTTGTGGATTTTTCATCTGTCGACAGTTTATGAAATATATTGCCCAGATGGATTTGGACATATCTGCGACTGATTTTCCAACATTTCTTCTTATGGCTAGTCCATAATATTTTGCAGCAGAAGAATTTCTGCATCTGTCAGCCTTCCTCATCCAGATATCGGTTTGTTGTCTGACAGCTTGGTGGATTTTAAATTGTTCTTTAGGGCTCTCAGTCTTGCTCCCATCCTCTTTTTCAACAGGAAATTCATCACCGTATATGTTTGATTCTTGAACCCTTAGGAACCCCTTCGAATCTCCGTCTCCAAGGTACTGAACATACCGAACATTGTAATTTGGTAAGGAGCGACTGAAAATCCGCAATGCTCCTTCACTCTCCATTCCCGCACTAAATCCATGATAGTTTACCTGGCAATTATCACAGGTTTTGTTCGTACTTTTTTGCATTCAAAACAATATTTTGAAAGGCACTCAAAATCAATTACTTTTCCATTATCGAGGAAGTTGCCGTTACAACGCCATTCTTCGAAGTGTGTCCTCTTTTCTGCCAGGTCCCATCAAGAGCAATTGCTATGTTCTTATTGTGTTCATTTTCAATGACAGCTTCATTAACGCTGTTAACCATTGAACGAGATGAAACAGTTTCAACGCTTTAAAATTGGCGTATACAATCTTTCAAATTTAGCGGAGGAGGAGGTAAGTTCATCAGCGCACAAAATATCTGAGCTGCACTTTTACCAATTCCAATGCACCTCATGCCATAAACAAACCTCAAATTTACTTCATATCTATCTGACACGGTATTTGAAGTCATTGAAGTATGACCAGAACCACAATACTTTGCAAGTTGCTGACACACTAGTCGCAAGGCCTTTGCGACTACTTTTATTTTCAGCAGCAACATCAAAGCGAAAAAGATCTGCATTTTGCAATGTTGTTGAAAATATCATTGAGCATATTTAAGTCAATAATAAAATACCTGCTTTGAGTATCAACTGAAAAATTATCTTCATAGTCCTTAAAAGACCCTTCACTCTTCTCAATTTTCTTTTTAGATGCACTGACATCAAGTCGTTCACTCTCAGCATTTACTGAAGTTTTACTACGAATTAAACGACGTTTGACTTGGCCAAACTTTTTTGTTCGAGGCATTGTAGATGTTTAAAATTCTCGCAAATTACAAACAAATTGAATGTAAACAAAAAAAATAGTATATGCAGTCAAAATAAGAAGTTCGTACTTACGTGTTTGTAAACCAAGCACGATGTAGCAAAACGTTCAAAAATCGCACAGCTTGTGTATAAACAAGAATGAGTTGAGTAGTTATAGTCCTTCTCAAACCACAAGAATAAAATAAATAAATCAGATTAAGCGATATAAAAACTCCAATCTACATAAAAACATGCTTCGGTAAGCTGTAAGATGGGCGTGGCAGTTGACGTGCGATAACGTAAACAAGAGGCGTGACAGATGTTGCTTGCATTTAAAACCGCAAATTACTGGATATTAAATTTTAAACCTATACATGTTATACATTTTTGAATCAGCATTAAATCTACTTTTTTTTAAGATGAAATTGAAAAATCGATTTTTTGCTTAAAACGTCTCTGTTCCCTTAAACAATTAAATGTGTGATAATCCCCTGGGTCACACCTTTAACACCAAGATTAATTTGAGGCAAAGAACCACCAAAAAGCCATTTTGAATAATAATATTATTTATTTTTTATAAATTTCCTCAAAAATCTCTGATAACAAATAATACAATAATGTTAAGTCTTCTAAAGGGATATATTAAATTAAGGACTTTATATTAAATTAAATTATTAAGAATACAATTAATTACTAATCAAGCTCAACTCAAGTAAGGTTTACCGAAATAGGAGATCCGAGAAACACACGCGTATTCGAATTCCTAACTGTCATTAAGATTAAGTATCTCAAACTGACGCTTACTTTAAGCGTACGTGAATTATATTTATCGCTGGCTTATATCAGCTTTCTGGTACGTCTAGCAGCACGACGTCTTCACGAATCTAATATCTTTGAACCTTCTAGTTTTGCTTTTAACGTTGTTAGCTCAATAGCCTACCATCATCTCTCTTGCTATCTCGCAACCCTCGACTTAAATGCCTTATCTAATTTAAATATCCCAAACTTCTTTTTGGAGTTGATTGGAAATAAACTCGAATTTATTTTCCCCAGAAAGACGCCTAAGAAGATTAGTGGAAAGGTTCCGTACAGATTCGTCACAAATTGTTAATATTTATAAGAATTTCAATTAATCTTGGAATAAAATAATGTATTTATATTAGTATACAAATATAATTAAAATGTATATGTTTACTTTTGCTAAACACTTCTTAATTTGAATATTTAATTTTCTAATATTTAACTTTTGAAGAAACTGTAATAATTACTTTCTAAAACCTGGCATTAAACTTTCATTTTATGTGTTTTAACCTTTCTTCAAACGGGTTAATTTTTATATGATAAATATTCGAAGTGAAGGATTAGTTTTATTTGGATTTGCAAGCTATTGATGTTTCTCTGGCAATCGAATGTAAATAAGCTAACAAATTAAAAAGCTATTTTAAAATCAAATATATTCACTCATTTAAAACTATATATTTTGAAACTAAAATATTTCAGACGCATAAAATTGAAAATAAAAGCAGTATGATTGAGGAAGATGAATTAGAGATTACAAACATAGTACAAAATAACTACATGAAATTACCTAATTGAATTTAAGTCTGCAGTAATAAACTTGAAATTTTTAAAATGTCTGTATAGTATTTTAATTTAAAAAAAAAGAAATGACCTTATTAAAAATTAAAAAAAAGGCACATATACTTGTGATTTCAAAGTACTTAAAAACCATTGAAAAACAGCATCAATAACAGTACCACTGTTAGTTGTCGAAGCATTTTGAATAGTGTTCATTTCGTGCTTGAGTTCATCACTCCAAAAAGCTATGGGCGGCTCATCTTTTGACAAACTGATGTTAAAGTTAAAATAACCACTCAAAATCATGGGAAGCGAGTGATAGTTTTTTTAAAGAGCAGAACTACCTTCGGTATATCCCTTTAAGACCCGAATTATTTTTATCTTTAAATATTAAATTCTTCTGGTTATTAATGCTACAATATATGGACCCAATGACACTGGGAAAATAAGTACAAAAATTTCCCTTTCCCCCCCGGAATATAGACGGCACCCGCGCATGATCGTGTGGGTTGGGTGTTATCTGTGAAAGTGTTCAGCTATGTAATTTTATGAGTTATACATTCCTAGCTTTAAGTTGATAGAAGAAACAATCTTAATTCAACTAAACTTGTTACAAATAAGGAAATTGATGTATAATTAACTCTTATTAATTCATTATTTATTTACTGTAAAAATATTTCGCTTTGTTTTTGGCACGTATAAAAAACCATTGTGTTTTTCATAACATGTTTTCGAACTGCTTTCATAGTTTTCATATCTGCACTTTTAAGGTCTTGAAATGCCATCAACATATCGAAAATGGCTATACATGGCAAGCCTTTTATCCTTGAATGGCCAGGATAAAAGCCATGATATGTATAGAAGGTGGATTATAACGCTTTGGTCTTTTTGCGAGTAGAATTACAACACTGTTGTCTTCATCATTAGTTAAAATACTTTTGTTCAAGAGATGGAGAGGCTTAAAATGATCAACTATCTCCAACCTAAATTTTAAGCCCTCCGATTGGATTTTTTGAGGAATTTTATTTAATATTGCATCTTGTTTGCACAGAAATCAAGAATTTGCAACAACTAAATCGATGTTTTAAATGAGCTAATAAAATAAAGTACAAAATGAAAAAAAAAACAGGAAAGAAAGTGGAAATTTAAATTTGATCAAGATAAATAATTTTTGAAGGAAATTAAAGAGATTTAAAGTAAATTTGTAAGCAGAAATCTCTCGGGAATAGAACCCAGGGCAATTCATTTCAAGTCAACCTCTCTAACCACTGAGGCAACGAGGACTCTTGGAAGGATGTAAAGTATGTAAGCTTTTAGAATGTGTAAAAAAAATGCGAGGGTAGGGAAGAAACAACACCACGTGCTCTCATTGGTCAAATCAACTAGCGCGCTTATGTCACTTCATGTAACCCACATCCGTCTCTTTTCATGAAATCACTCGGACAAATATCCAGGAATCGAGAGAAAAGATGTCACACATCACAAACACTTTACTGAACAAAAATAATTGTTAAATATTAGTGATAAGACCTCAATCATTGTATTTTGTGAATACACTGTACAATTGTTCTGTAGTTCGAATTGTTTATCAAAATTTCTTGAACTAAAAGTACAACCAGTCGAAAAAGAATAATTTATGCCAATCTTTTGGAATTATATTTTTAAAACGCAGGCTAAATATAAATTTTAAAAAATATTTCTCTACCCATTTTGCCCTATGAATAGTTATTCGCTCCTAGACTCATTGAAAAACAACCACTTCCAGAGGCAAGCTTTACTGTAAGAATCAAGGAGAAATTTCTAAGAATTTTAAAAGGTACGAATTTCAAAAACTGATTATTCGATACTTCACCAAAAGATCATTATTCTTTGTATTTTAAAGCGTGTTTAGAAAGTCTTTTGGGTTCCTTATTACAACAAAACTATACAATAACTTGTTGGACGTCAAATGAAATCATTCTATTGTCTGAAGTCTAAAAATGCCTTTCTTAGTGCCTCAGTGATTTACACACACGAAGAGATATCTACAAATTGTACCAGTTCTAACTTGCTTATAGCTATCGATAAACTTACGTTGCCAAATTTACCGTTTACCTTTTGGTATTTTTATGTAAAATATAAGTGATAGGTGTTACAAACATTACAACTTAGAAAAATACTTCTGAATGAATCTGTTCAAAGAACTCTACAGCATTTTATTAAATGAAATGGTAATTATCAGTTGTACCAGGAATATCTGTATGTTCCCCGGTTACAACAAGTTTCAATACGTATGTGTATATCCATTGAACATTTCGGAACATATGCCAAAATTACGATTGGTGTGGAAGTATTGGAGATACAGGCCATATAAGTTATGTGACTAGAATTTTCATAATCGTGTCATCATATGCAAATATTTGCTTACACGGAACAAATAGATCCCTTTTTGGACTGATGATAATTGGGTATAAAAGTGGATTACCTTTGAAAGCATCATAAAGAAATTGAATCTGGAAAACGTGCTCCCTCTACATCTTAAAGTTAAATCTGAGTAAGAGATAGTATACATAGTGGGGCATTTGAGGGCTTATGTATTTTGAGTTGTTCAAACCGAGTGAAGAGCTAAGCTTAGAGAGCTGCTGTTAAAATTCCAATAAAAGATGTAGGCGATATTCAATTCGGTCGCATCCACCGTACTCCCCAGTCATAGAACCTTCTGATTATCACCAAAATGAACATATCAAACACTGGTTCTATTTTTTTCATTTTTAAGGATATTGCATTTTTTTAAAATAAAAATGGGAGATCCAAAGTCCCACGAAGCTTGCAAGTAGTAATAAAATATTATGACTATTTTTTCAAGGTAAGAAAATTGTTTTATTCTACAGATGGACAGAACTTTCTGGTAGACTTATTAATAGTTGTACACTATTTCTTTTTGAAATATTTCTTGCAAGTCATGGTAGCTATTAAATGGAAATTAAGAGTTTTTGCATTTTTCCTCAATTAATATTGCTAAAATTACTCTTGATAAAAAAAAAAATTTAAACCCATATTATTGAACATAGAATCTTTAAAAATAACAATTCATGTATGCAATTTTTTATTTATAAATTGCTATCATAAAACTTGACAGAAATGAAAATGATTATATTCAAACCTAATGCACGTATATTGACATAATTTTTATACCTTTGAACCTCTAGATTTATTTCTAAAATTTAAAAAATATGTACCCTTACAACAAAAATAATTAATAAAAAGTAAAAAAGCGCTTTTAGTTTAATGGAAAAAGGATATAATTTTCAGTAAAACTAAAATTACCATCATAAGCTGCGTCTAACACTTGCCTCAAAAACTCATTACAAAATATTTTTTTTTAAAAAAATTACTATTATTAAATCGAAATTGTAACTCACTCTAGTCTGAAAAACAATACAATTTCATCAATAACTGCGCAATCATTTCTTTTTTTCAAACACCCACTCAAGTTTAGTTAAAAGAATGAAAAAAAAAAGCAGAAGATGAGACACCTGTTATTTTCCTCTAAAATCTGTGACCCGAAGTCTGGGATTCGCTTGAAACGAAATAAATCATGTTTATTCTATGCGTAGGAAAACATTTCGTCTGTTCATTGCATTACATTATTTATTAACTGCCACAACAGGAGTTGTGGGAAATACATTACCTGGTTGGAGATTCTCTAAGCGTTTGCTATATACTTGAAAGTAAACAATGCCAGACGGGTTGGCTTAAGGCCAAAATCTCCAAAAGTAGTGAAAACTGAAGCGGTTTACTGCTTGACACACTTGCAAAAGGGTGGATTGCTTCACGAGGCAATAATACTTCGAGAATAAAGGTTTATGAAGTAATTTAAATAGTACTCACTCAAGCAAATTTACCTTTCAAAGACATTTCATTATTGCAGTATTACAGAAAGTTCCAGCGAGGTACTCTATGTAAATAAGGGAAGTATCCCCCGCAGTGCTGGCCAGGAGTCAGAACGCTACGTAGGAGAATTGGGTTGCTGTATGTATATTTGTAATGAAATCTTTTGAACAATTATTAAAAGTATTTATTTTGTAGATTTGTAATGTCTCTGTAAGAGTAGCCCCTTTATCTTCATATCATAATAAGTTTGTAAAATCTCGACAAACTTTTAAGTACAAGAAATATTTGCACTCAAGGAATACATCTGTATTATATTCAGATAAAAATGAAGAAACATTCTGATGAATGTACATGATTTTTGTGAAAATGAAATACAAAATGATCTTAAGTTCAACTAAATTATTTAAATGCAAATTTTGTATTCAAGTAGGAAGTTAGAAGTAATGTAACATTAGTATACTTTTAAAACAAAGAAATTAACTCATTTTGATGTATTTTTTATCATAATTAAAAAGTAAATGTTAAATCCTTCGGCTAGAAAATATATGCAGTTGTTACACGTTTAGTTATTTTTTTGCCGTATATTACAGTAGCATGGTTTTATTTGGTTTATATTATTTTTAACAGTTGCTTCTTTTGTACTATCGTACAGTCTACTAAATCAGGTAGAAAATATTTAGGC
Organism: Trichonephila clavipes; assembly: GCA_019973935.1. Classification (NCBI taxonomy): domain Eukaryota; kingdom Metazoa; phylum Arthropoda; class Arachnida; order Araneae; family Nephilidae; genus Trichonephila; species Trichonephila clavipes. Next base: position 614,979 of record BMAU01018203.1, read on the forward strand.
ACCAAATTGTTCTTTAAAATCCAGGGTTTGGTATGAAATATAGAAAAAAATGCACTTTCTATTTTCCCTGATAATAATCAAAGTACTCTAACTATATATAAAGGATATTGCATTCACTTACTTTTTATTGACTGTATTGGATTCAGTGTTAAACATGGACAAATATATTCACTCCAATCAATCTATAATATTCTTATTTTTTCAGAAAGAAGCTTGTAAAGCTTACACTTAACTTATTCTCTGCTTTTCACCTTTTGATTAATGCAAGTAATTTGCACTGTTAAATACTTTTCAACCCCAGTTTTTTAAAACTCATTTTCTGGCGCTTCAAAACTTTGTTATAAATTATTTGTAAGTAGCATAAAATGAGCACTACAATGAAAAATTTGCAAAATAATTTGATTGTTTGTGTAAGAAATGCGGTTTAAATTTTAAATATTTCTTCATGACTTTATCGATACATAACAAAATGAGTTTGAATGTCTACGGAAGGAATACATTTTAGAAAGTGTGATATTTTTTTCCCGTGGGGGTTAAATTTTAAAAATTATCACCAACATCCCAGTTTTCATTCCATGATTCGCAGAAAAAACACACGCAATGAATTCGTAACTATGAATTTCCATATTCCGAGGCCATCGTATCGTTTTAAATTACGATGATTTTAAGATCAATATTGTGAGAACACCCCTGAGTTCCCCCCTGGACAACCAAGATTGAATTGAGGCAAATAATTACCAAAAGAATTTTACAATAACAAAGTATGTTTATTCACTTGAAGAAATTATCAACCTTCTAAATACAAAGATCAATCAATATGTCTACGTGAATAGGATTGAACTTTACTATTAAATTAAATCACGAAGTATGATAATAATCAATTATTAAACTTAATATCGAACGGAATTACCGGAATAAGAGCACCGAGAGATATACGCAATTTGAATTACTGGAAATCGTTAACTTTCCACTAACTCTATTATATATTTACTTTTATGATCCGATAATTGAAATTTAAATATCACCTGACTTTTACTAATTCACTCCTTTCAAGTCGGCTCAAAATTTTCCAAAGTTAGATAGCTGCCTGATAATCAGCCAGAAACTAATCACTCGATCAACTTAAATCTTCTTAATCTCCTTCAATGTATCGCTTGGCTCAATATCCTTTTCTCTGCTAACTTACAACACTCTCCTTAAATTTTTTGATTCATTTGCATATCCCGGTTTCTTCTTTTAGAGCTGGTTAGAAATATAGGCAAATTTACAATCCCCAAAGACACTTAAGATTATTAGTGATAATGTGCCGTACAGATTCGTCACAAGATGCCTATTTCGGTACGATATCGTACTAGATAAGGATTCCAGTTAACCATCACAATCCTCCAAGGCCCTCTGGAGGTCTTGGAGAAAATAGAGCTCTAACACTCGAATTATTACAAGCGTCCCTTCCAAAAGCCTTAACTGTATTTTTCATAAAAATAAATTAATATTTTAAGATGATGTTATATATAAATTCATTAAACAATTTATTAATATCTTTTTCTTCGTAACTTTTACATGTAAAGGCAGGGTAAAATAGAATTTACAAAATTAAATAATAAGCAAATATAATAACTAGTTTTAAAAGGAAGTTTTGAAATATATATACTGTTATGGGTTCTAAAAAATGAGTTAAAATATGTACATACTCAAGATCTTTCACTTCATAATTTTATTTTAAATAATTCCCGTAACAATTAAACCATAAAAATATTCTAATAGGAAATTAAATATTGTATCTTTTTGTTTACATTTTTATGAATGCAATGAGAAAAAAAAGTTTTTAATGACTTCTTAACATACAATATTCTTAGAAACGTACTTTTATAAGAAAACATCAATTTCAAATTAATGATTCGAAAAAGAAATGTGGCATTCTTATATTTATTTTAAATGTTGTTTTTTTTGGTGCATCAAAAGAAACTCCTCCAAATTTCACTTTAATTCAATTTTTTTAAACTATCTTACTTATATGTTTACTAATGAGAAGAGTTTCTTTGTTTTTGAGCTCATTTCATAAGTAAACATTTCACAAAACCCATTGAGTTACAATTTAAGGAAGGAAGCACTATAAATCAATTTAATATTTTATTCTAACATAAATATGAAATGTTCATATTAAAATTAGGAAATTTTGTAAATATTTAATTTTAAATTCGTCCCAATCATTGATAAATATTCAGAAACCTTCCAGCTTCTGCTTGGAAATTGTAAAATAATATTAATACTTTATATTTCTTTCAGTTTAACTATAAAACAATATTTTTTCTTGTTAATTTTTTCAGATATCTGCATTAGCTTAAACGAAAAACCACGTTTAATTTCATTTATGTAAATTTTTAAATTCCAGTGAAGTATTTATAGAAATTAAGGTGAAATTTCACAAATGAAAATTTTAATATATTATTATCTTTTTCAAAAGTAAATGCAAAATTATAGCTTCTAAAGTAGTTAACAATTCACAGTACTCCGTATGACACTATATATAAGCATACTATAAATGCATTAGACAATTTTAAAAGCTAGTGAAATTCCTAATTATTAGTTTTATTGCATTTCAGTTATAGTTTTCTGATATTAGTTTTTACAGAGGATATGACTAAAATATGCAAATTTTAGTTTATTTGCTTAGAGTGTTATGTATTAATTTATTATGATAAAATTTTTGAAACCTTTATTTTAACCGTATTCTATTAATTCACTATTCTAAGGTACTAATCCTTATGTAGTGTTTGCAAGCCTTAGAGACATTCAAGGTATCAATTAATCTATTTAAATAACCAAAAAATCAGAAATTTATTTTGATACATTGTTAGGCTTTTTTTGTCAAAGTTTAAACTAAGATAAACAATGCATTTAAATATCCAATTGATAAGATAAATTTTCTCCCAAATTTTCTCGTGCTGAAGTGTCGTGTTATTTCTTACTCTAGTACGAACTTCAAGTAATTCTGTCATTTTAACAATACATATATTTCATACGTATGCTACTAATAATATAATGAAACATACTTCACAGTTACAGTTTCATACTACATTTAATTGATCTAGAAATGAATAATTGACTGTCAAAGCATTAATCAGGTTCAGATTGTTACAATCTTAAATAATTTCCTTATATCTTATTATTTCAGGATCACCTGCCTTAACACAAAATGCGATGCAATTGCAACTGTATTAAAATGGAGTGCTAAGTCGTGTTCATCATAATGAGTAAAATGGCATGCTATAATTAAGATCATTCATGCCTTTGATTGGACATTTTGGTGTAGGTGTGGCTTCTAGTTAGTCAGCATTTATTGAAGAGAGACATTATGTAATTAATCATAATAAGTAGCTTAACATTCATAATTAAAAAATATAAATGCATCATTTGATATTTCAGCATGTTGTTAGTTTAATATACATATGATACTGATGTATATTGTGTTTAAAAAAGTTATATTACCCAAAAATATTGTAAAATGCTAGATGAATATTGCAATTTTTTTCATCGATATTATTTGTTTTGTTTGGGTTTATTATTATTATTTTATTATTATTATTTATTTTTATGACATTATAACCCCGGTGATAGTATTAGGGAAAACTTTCAAATTTGACAATGTAAATTTTATTTACTTTATATCACAAATAATACGCAGTTCAAAAGCGATGCAGTACATATATTTAGTAATATCTTCCTGGTGCTGATAAAGTACAGGAAAGAAAATATTTCCCTTTCTGTTCTATTTTTTTATTAATATTACATATTATTTTATCTACGAGTGATCAATATAAATGTATTTAATTTTGCTGAATCTTATTTCTGCTTAGGTGTTTGCTTAAATGATAATATTTTTAAAAAACATACATTACTATACATAGATATAATTGTTTTATTACTTGAAATATATTTAAAAATAGCGTTAAAACGTTTCAATAACTTAAGCTTAATTTCTTGAGGGGAAAATGTAATTTTGCAAATTAAGGAAGAAAAAATTATTTAAAACATAAAACTTCAATATATTTTTCAAAACTTGAAAAATTTGCAAGTAAACATTCTATTTAGATAAAAATGAGTATTATAAATATGTTTATATTTAAACACATAACTTTATAATTTTTTTATAATAATTGTTGGCATCATTATGTAAAATTTGAATTTTGTTCGTTTCTCTGTCGTAACAGTATTATGGACCAAAGAACCATTTTTTGGCCAAAAGAGAATACTCTTCAAAAGGGTTAATTAGTAGGAGGGATGAAGGCAACAAACGTAGAAATTTATGTCACAAAATTTCTAATCTTGACTGAAAAATTGATGTTCCTAAAAGAATCTAGTTTATTATTTGATGGGAAAACTATCGAAGTTCCTGCACGGTTTCTTCCACTCTATATAAAAGGAATGCTGAGAAAATATAATGAGGTCACAACGGTTGTTTGTTCCATTTGCTTTTTCTGCTAAGTTGTGATTAAGTATTTGAACTTTTTTCTGTATTAAGCATTTGAAATTTTTTTGAGTATGAATCAATGTATATTTGTCAGTGTGTCATTTGCTTCCCGTTTTAAGTAAATCTACTTAAATTGATAGATATTTCAATATTCAATTATGATTTATTCTAAGTAAAACGTAACTATTAATCGCTTGGACTTTTGAAAAACAATAATATTTATTATGATTGCTTTTTAGATTTTAAAATCTAACGAGCTATATTTCTAGATGTATATAGAACATAATGCAATAAACTTCTGAAGGTAATCTTAAAAAAAATCACATTAGATGATTAATTTGTTACTCGTTTTTTTAAAATTATTATTTTGTAGTTTATTGTGTTCGAACTATTTTGATTTAATTGATAAATCATAAATGGAATATTCGTTAGTAAAAAAGAAAATTTTATTTTGCATTCAATAAACCTGGATATTGAAATCAGAAAATTAATTATATTTATTTCTGGAAAGCATCGATCTTATTTAGAAATAAACATGCTTCTGGTTAGTACGTTTTTTATTTTTTTAATTTTAAAGAAAAAAATATAATGAAATACTTGTACCATATAAATATTTAATTTTAGATATTGTAAGAATAAAAAAGCTTTGCAGAGATTAAAATTATAATTAATATTATTTTATTTCTTCTATAAGTTTTCCTTCATATATCAAGAAATAAATGAATGCAATGGTTTAAAAACGATTTATACAAAGTGAGATATCTTTTCTGTAGAATTTTATTGAATAACTGATTTTTCATTTATCAATCCTCAACACAACTCATTTAGAAACCTTACTGTTTTTACTGATGTTCAAAAAAATAGTATTTGAACAGGAAAAAATAGTTTTTTTTTCTGAAGAATTTTATGAAAAGGCTTCTATTAGAATTTTATTATTTTATTTTTAAGAAATTTAATATTCTCACGCTGGTACTTAAGCTTGGATTGTTTGCTATTTACAATTTAATTGATAGAATTGACTTCTTATTCAATAATATACAAGTATTGTTCATACTTAAATTGGAGTTTGTTCTTTAAAATTTGGTTTTCTAAGCTTCCGCATACAGCTGTAATTAAGAGCAATAAGTCGAAAGAATTGCTGCTTTATCTTTCTTCAGAACCGTATAACATTTGATAATATTATTTTATATGATGATACAATAATAAATATTTTTTTTCAAAATCAGGAAGATTATTTGCTAAATAAAAATGAATTATTTTTGCATTTACAACAAAGCAAAATATGTATTATTTTTACCTTTCAAAACATACATAAAAATATTTTTAGATCTATATCAGTGGAATAATACAGGTTGGCCATAATTAAACTGCAAGTGTTTTAGAGGTGCTAGAGAGAAAACTACCGGGAATATTCCAGTGAAAACCGATATCTACACGTTCCAGATCATGCGCAAGTCAAATATGCGAACAAAATCATTTTTTCCTCCTTATTGATGACGCTGTGCTGTGTTTCAATGCATATCGATGGCATCTACGCAAATTTTAAGCCGATTGAACAGTACAAAAACAAGACCACATTGAGTAGTAATGTTGAGAGAACAATTGATTCCAACATTGCAAGAGAGACATTGTTTAGAAACCACGGTATTTATACAGGATATACCACCCCCTCACATCGCGAAACATGCTAAAAAATTGCTACATTTTTGGTGTGTACCAAGTCATAAACAGATGATACGTTCACCGGACCTTAATCCTTGCGATTTTAATCTGTGAGCACATCTGAAATATATGGTTTACAGATAACAACATGCTTTTGTTGCTGAATTGAAATCTAGCATAACGAGATACGTGAGGTGTGTTGAAACTGAGGTTTTAAATGCGATGGTGGACCCTGCTTTTTTACGTTTTCAGCATGTGATTGCATCTGGTGGTTCGCATATTGAGCACATCATGTTTTAATTTTATGGAATAAATAATGGTTTCATTGTTTTGCAAAGCATCTGAATGGATTATTTAATTTGTGCTCTTAATTTACGTTAATTTTTGATTACATGATACTCTAAAAATTTAATTACTAAAGCGAATTGTATGGGATTTTGATAAACTGTGAGTGATTTTGTGTATTTTTACATGCCTCTTAGAATGTCATTATGCTCTGCCTATGGGTTTTGGAAGTTGTATATGCACCGGTTAGCGTTGAAATACAGTACTACGCCACCTATCGGGTGAAACTGGCGATTTGTTTGCATATTTGATTTGCGCATAATAGCATACCAAATTTCACTGGAATATTCCCACTAGTTTTCTCTCCAGCACCCCTTGAACACTTGCAATTTAATTATGACCACCATGTATTTCCAACAATATGCTCTTTTAGATAAGAATTTATATAGTGATTGATTTTTAACATATTTATTTTATTTACAACTATACATCTAAGCACACAAAAAATTGAAACAATAAAAGTTAGCCTAGAAGAAAATGTTTTATAATTGTAAATGTCTCTCGTCGACTATTTTTTGCTAGTAAATATAACATCAAACAATAAAATATCTTCTTTTCAAGGTTTAACTCAGATAAGAGAGAAAAAAAAATTAATAATTTACCTAAATCTGTAAAAAAAATTAGAATTCTTTATTTTAACATTATGTTTGTAAATTCCTCTGAAAAATACTCTTCCATGTCTTAAATCGAAATTCAAAAGGCAATAGTAAAAGACAAAACAGTTTCCCCTCAAATGGGAAAGGTCATGTTGTTTATAAAAGAAACGTGTTGTTGTTCAAATGTAAACAACAAAGTGTTTCAAAGTATTTTCATCAAACAACAAATTCGAATGAAATTTGACACGATTCTTTCGTACCTCATAAAGCATTCAAATATCTTAATAAAAAAGTCTGAAATCAAGGTTCTATTCTTATACAAATGATATGCGATCTTCCAAATAAATACAATTTATTTCTCAGATCGCGTTGTGGATAGTATCGACAGGATGATATGAAATGAAGAACAACATAAGAAATGAAATTTTTCGGAAAATTGGCAGCTGGAAGAGGAAAGCAATAACGTCATCTTAAACATTACGACGCGTTTTCGAGTTTGAAAATGCAGAGATATTTGCAACATTGCATCACAGAAACGGAAAGAAGAAACAAATAAAAAGCACAGTGTCAAGTCAGTCGTCTTGTCATAATATTTTGGAAATATGTCACTCTTCTTTGTTTTTATTCCTAGGATCCATTTATTTTGCGAGTATTAAAGAAACTTTTAGCGAATTTTTGCAATTTAAAATGAAAAAGAAATAAAATATTTAATTTCTTGATAGAAATTCCGTTAAAATGTAGAATAAATGCAATATTGTTCTTCATACTGAAAGAATAAAATTTCTTTTTATGCCTAGTTCATAGTTTAAACTGTATAATGTTGTTTAAGGTATTCGCCTACATGATTATGAAAAAGCATCTAAACGACTAATTATTTTGATCTTTTGTTTCATCTAAATTAGAGTATAAATTTAAAATGTTTTCAAGAATATTTTAAGAAAAATATATTTAAATGAAAAGTTTTGTCAAAAAAATGAAGATATAATGATATTTTCAAAACATTTCCTTTTTATAAAAATGCCTCAATAAATAAAAAAAGGATTGCTTATAAATAGCTAAGATATCTTTTTATACAGATTTAACTAAAAGTTTTGAAAATTTCACATTATTTTCGGAGTTACTATGACTTGAAATATATTAGCGATATTATCAGTTTCTCTATTTTGATAAATTAAAATATGAAGAAATACTCTTCTGAATAGAATGTTTCAATAAACCCCTAGTCCAAACTGTACATCAATCTTAGCTCTTTATAGGCAAAATACTATTAATATAGAATCATTTTTTCATAAAAGGATAATGTTTTAAAAATATGTCACTATTTATTCCTGTTTTGCCAATTACTTCAGTTGAATAATTTTTATAGTGATGACCTTAAAACAATTGTATACACCGTAAAATCCGGCGTATAGCACGCTTAGGCGTATAACCCGCACCTATACTTACTTGCTGCATTTTTTTTAAACCTTAAGGTATATTCGCCGTATAACGCACACCCTTTTTTTTACGAAAATACCTGAAATGTAAATGTGCAATGCTCTTACGTTTTGAAGTGGAGGCATTATCTCAAGAATTTGAAGGAATAGTATACTTTTAGAACTACAACACTTTAGATTCATTAAGTATGGCATTCCTTTTAAATAAACAGTATTTCGATATATGCAGAAGCCTAATTTTTTTAATGCTTATCTTTTTTTTTAATTTTTAAAACTATCTTTTCTATACCCGGAGTGTAACGCACACCCGTAAATTTCGATCTTATTTTTTGAGTTAAAAGTGCGCGTTATACGCCGGAATTTACGGTATACATTCTAATTTTTATAACATTAAATATTAAAAAAGCACTTATACGCCTTTTCCAAGTAACAGCTCCACACGTAGTCAAATACCTTAAACCAGGTTTTTTATAACATTTAATCAATCTGAACCCTAACTTTTATTTTTAATTATACGAAATTCGTATACATTTGTTTATTCTTCGCAATTAATATAATTTAAACATATACCCGCATGATTCATTTTGGATATTTAAAATATATTCTCATTCACAGATAAATAATTAATGCCTGTTATTAAAAAATTATTACGTTTTCTAAGATAAAGACCTTTTTTTCTGTAGTCAAGAGAGTTTAGGGAGCAATCTCCGAATTTCATATTTGTGTTTCCCAGAGAGCATATTTTCAAAGTGAATCATTTAGATGATCTTTTATTGATGTTAATAACACAAAGTGAAATAAATGCGCTAATTATTTCCCTGCGTAATCTACAAAATAGCTGAAAAATACAAATGTGCGTAGTGTCTTAGGTTTTGTACTTTCAACGGTATAAGAATATTTCCCACACACGCAAATAAAAGAAGATATAAGTTAATTTATTAATTCTACGCGAAGACAGATTTCTAAAAACAACTCCTATTTCCCTTCCGTTTGTCACGTGATTATAACATTCTTATTATGCTTCCCATTGTAATTCCCTTGCAGAGTGAATATTGGAATACTTCCGACACTTATTTTTTAATTGTACTTAGAGCCACTTATACGAGTTGAACATGGACATTGGCCTCTCCCCTTACGTTTATATGACGTTGATAAGTTTTTTTTTACTAGGATATTCTCTTCCCATGATTATTTTCATAATACTTATATAAAGTGAAAACAATTGAATATCACGTTTTATCCTCTTGACGGTGATGATTCCTTTTGACATAAGACACCAAGACATCGAGAACGTTGGCAGTTCATACAAATCCGGTATCTCTCAAAAATTTAAAATTACCGAAAGTGTATGGAAAGATGTCAAAGAGTTCAGCATATATCTTAATTGCATCTCAAATGTATTGCTTCAGATTATGTTCAAATGACCTATTTGACACGGAATCAAACTATTATGTCTATAAAAAAATTAGCGAACCATTTGGGTACAATCTGAGAACGAAATTTCAAATTTTACCCAAATGGCTTTTGCTGGTTGAGTGAATAGTCTTTTTTATAGACAAAGTCTCCTGTAAGATTCCGTAGATGCATAAATGAAAATACATAAAAGTCAAACAAATGCACTAGGGTGAAATAGAAATTTTAGAGATGATATAACATCGTCTAAAAATAAAAATGTTCCATCTGAGCTTGTATGAATAAACTCTAGAAAAATGCACAAGTTCCAACACGTGGAGCAGCACTCTGGTGAGAAGAAAGACCAAAAATTTCATGATGTACGCAACGTTCTCATTGCTTACCATTAGCGAGCAAATCTGAGTTTATTACTCATCCTTCCAGGCAACATCTTTTCACGAGTCTAGGTTTTAGTTTAGCTGCCCAGCGTTTATCTTAATCTCTGAACAATGCGGTGAAATGGCATGCTCTTTTCTTTCGTTGTTTGAAAAATTCTTAACGCTCTCCTCCATAACAAAGAGATAGTTCTGGATAGCGTGGTTGTTACTATGTTTGTGTAACAGCGTTAATATGTAGAGTAATATCTTGCTATGAGGACCGTTCATCTACATTCTTTTCACACTAGAATGCTCTCAAACACGACCTGAGTCTTAGAATGCTTAAAAAGTATTTTAAAAATTAATAACATAAAAATACAATACCTGCAGGCGGATTTATTCCATCACATCTTTACGCAAACAAGAAAGCAAAATTTATTTATTTTTCAAGCAATCTTTGTAACATATCAATAAGATACTCTAGAACATAATAAACAAATCCCGTGTGCCACTTTACGCCACTTGCATGGGCAAAAAACACTCATTTTTCTTTTCTTTTTAGTTTCCGATTGTTCAGGTGGTTTACTGTTCTGCTCCAATTTTAAAAGGTCACAAATAATTGCCCTGGTTGATCTGGGCAAGGTTGCTACATGTAGACGTGTTTCCATTCATTACGCAAGGAGATCAACAACAAGATCTTCACTTAATTTTAAGGCCAACTTTCTTCTACATTATGCTTTTTTTAGATTTGTGGGTCATATGCAAATATATAACATGTTCATTTACTATACTCATATTTATAATACCATAAAATACGCAAAGAGGCCATGGGCTCGTTTTTCTACTGCATGGTAAGTTGTTACACATCTGATCTAATGTGTCTAAGGCTCCTTCTGTTGCATTGTAAAATTCAATTATTTCCAGTTTTTCCTCTGTCTTCATTAATATTCGGTTTTTCATAGAATGTAGATAGATGCAATTTTAAGAATTCAGGAGGAACTTCTTGTTTGTTTTCTCGGATAGTTCCAACAATTGTGAAATCCCCTATAATCCTCAAAAGTTTGTCAGCTTTCCGTGATTCATCTTCAGAAATAAAATTTCTATCATCACTCAACTCTTTTAGTAATAACGGATAGTTCATAAAGTTTTTTCCGAGAAAAAGTTTTTATATCGTCCCAATAACGGAGAAAAGAAAACTAAGACAGCTTCTCAATTCCAAACGTTATTGCTATTCCTTCGTTTCTCAGACTAACATTGTTCTAAAACTATTGCATGCGAAAATGTTTTGAGAAAAATAAATATCCTTATCTGTTGTACTCAAGGTCATATGAAGGTATTGAGTAGTACGTTACTTTTACTGATTTTGTGGGGAGAGTACAAGGTTATTTTTGTTATAGGCGTAGTCTGCTAAGCGAATGGGTAGCATTCTAGGGTTAATGCAAGATGACTGTCTATATATACACTTTTTGTTACCAAGGACAGTTGGTCCTTACGTAGGCTGTTTTACTAGAATCGACGTACACCTTTGACACATAAACCCGTGAAAATATCAATGTACCACTACCGAGATAAACCGACCCAACCCTCAGCACCAATATTTTAAATCGTATGTTCATTTGGAGAGAGAAGAACATAATACTACCAATATAACATTGTTTAAATTTTTAGAATTAGTAGATGTGGAACAGGAATCTCTCTAGGCGGACACTTTGATATGCATGTGCTTTATAAAGAGATTCTGAATTCTGTGAGACATCAGGATGATATACTTATTTCATACGTCACACCATATGCAAGAAATATATATATATATATATATATATATATATATATATATATATATATATATATATATATTTAAGATAAATTCCTAATAAATAGTGATATTTCATGATCTCAACCAACTAGACTTGTAAATTAATATTTTAAGGATAAAGGTGCAGAACGATTGGAATCTTTGTCTATTATGTCAACACACATGGTCGTCTTAAACTTTCCTTTGAAATTATTAAACGACCCTGGGCAGAGATATTTACCCCCCCCCCCTACAGTATCAGTGCATAATATTCCAGTGCCTCAAAACTTAATCAAATGTATTAAAAATTGACGTTACTGATGCATAACGAATGAGGTAGATAGTTGATAAGAAAATTCCTTTCATATTAATATTTTTATCGATCAAATTCTGGGATTTATTTTTTGTGTGACAGTCGGCTATTGCAAAAAACTAATTTTTTTGTTGCAAATCGTGCGTGAAGATAAACATATATAACATTTAATTTCCTTTCTTTTCAAACTAGAAAAAATATTATTGTAAATTAACTTTTACAAGTTAGTAAATGTCCCTGTATTTTTTTTAAAACATGCTGAATATGGAATTTAAAATTTTGTTTTCTTATATATATATATATATATATATATATATATAAGTCTTTATCAATATATTATTTAATAAATCCTTTTCCTCAACCATGACCAAAAAAAAAAAATGTGAGACAAAGAAATATTTTGGACATAAATTTATTGTATGTCTGGAATTACTACGAAGGATGTTTTAAATAGGGAAATTTAAGTTAGTAACCAGTGAATAAAATTAATTGCTTTATTCGGTTAAATTTAAAATATGACTTTTTAGAAATTACGGAAGAATTTTTATAAAATATTTTTGTAGAAAAAGAAGTTAAGATTGAGAATGAAAAATTTTTCTATTAATTGTCATATTTAAAAGAATATTACGACTACATATGATATGAAAATAAATTTAATTGAAAGAAACACACCGGTACTTTGAATCATATACATTTATAAATATTCCGCGATTCGTTATTTGTAATGTCAGATTTCAAAATGCATGTTTAGATAAGTTTATTTCGTTTTATATACAGGAGTGCAATGAAATAGAATGATGATTGAATTTGTGGAAGAGGAATTACTACAGTGAAGTTTGTTTCCAGCTATTTAGTTACAAATTATTTTTTAATCCAACCAGTAAACACTAAGCAATACTTGTAATCTTTTTTTTTTAATTTAAACAATTTCAGTCATAGTTTGTATCATTCTTGACACTTTCTTTATATTACAAAAATCCCCACTTGTATCTAAAAACAATGTTTTAAATAATTTACCTTCACATCAGAAAAATTTTCAATTTTCGTGAAAGCAAGTTTTTTTTGTTCTAGTTTTTGCATTTTTTTAATTATTATATGCGTATGTATATGTCTGCATTTTCATATATAGCGTAGAATAATTTCTGCATTTGCATATATATTACTTCTGCATTTCTTTCAACTCAATATTGCTTAAGTTAAATTTAACAAAAAATGTGTGTGTGTTTTCGTCACATTAGCATTTGGTTAATTCAACAATTTTCTTGATTTTAATTGTTTATCCAGTCCATTTCTTTCACAGACGTATATTCAATTTTTAAGAAGTTTGATTTTTAGAATTTTAGACACCAACACTTGTTTTTCAAAATAAAAAGGAGAAACAGTAAAGATTTCAATTTTTCAGAAATTCGATGGTAGAATTTTGAACACAAATACTCGCTTTACAGTAGCAATAAATAAACAAAATATAAATAATACAATTTAACAGTAAGCATTTTTGGAAAGTTGCTTGTGTATTTAGTAAACATTCTTTATAATGCGTCTTGCTGTTATGTTCTGCGTACTGATAAATTTCTTCTTTTGTATTTAAAATTTTCTTAAATCATACCAGAGGAATTTTTATAAGGAACTTTTTATCGACAAATAAAGAATTTTGTTAAGCTACATGAAAATTACGATTTTTTCTTCTTATTGTCTGTCAATCCAGATACTTCATCATGTTTTGATTTTTTTATGTATTCTGTAAAATATGTTAAATAAAAACACTACATGGAGTTTTCTCTATAATTTTAATCAGACATGTTGAAAAAATCATTTATTTCTTACAATTTTAAATTAATGTAATTTTTATCTTTAAATTACTTCTCATCAATAGCATTTTTCTTCTGATTTGCATGAATAGGAAAACATGATTGTAAAATATATGTGACTTTAACATATTAAGTAAAAAAAATTATCATACAAATACCAACAATTTAGATATACGTATAGTCATAAGATATCCATTTGTATCCAAAACACTTTTTAATATTGAATCTCTTAATGAAAGATACCACAATTATTTCGAACTATAAAATGCCATATTTAATCATTAATATAAAACATTTCACTATTAGCTTAGCAAAGTTTTAATATAAAATGACTAGAAGATATTGATCTATATTTAGTTTACAATTTCATACTTAGTTTGATGCTTAGTTATTGTTTCATTATTTAAAATTCTTCACTTTTGCTTAGAAACCTGAGTACTACTTTCTTGGTGATATTATCATTTTGAGCAAGCAATTTTAACAAAAACCAACGGTTACTAATTTAATTGATCATAACTCTGAAAATAATGTGTGTGTTTTTTTCAAAAATCAGTTGAAGCTTTGTCTAGAAGTCCTATACATATACGTAGGAAAAACATTATTATAGAAGCATTTTTCATAAAAAGAGGGTTTTTCAAAATATACCATTTATTTCTTCCTTTTTTGTCAAGAAGTAATGCATTTAAATCATTTTTATTGTAATAATATTCTTAAAACAATTATATATTTATATTATAATTACAATGCCACTAAATTCACATACACGCATTTTCAAAATCACGTGTTTGAACAGAATCGTTCACATTCAGTTTCCTTTTATTCTATCAAATTTATTTTTCGAATTCCCTGTGCTGTACCTAGTTTTAAGAGAGTAATACTCAAAGAAGAGTGGGTTATACATTAAGTTCGAAATAATGAAAAATGACAAAAATTTCAGAAAATACTTTTAAAAAATTAAAAATGAATCAAAATTTTTCTTTAATCAATAGCAATCCACTCTATGGTGAATGTTGGTGACACGGATGCTTCGGGCGGAAATGTAAAAGATAATGATTGAACGTGGCAAATGAAGTTTTCCTTAAGGCTGTATTAATTAGAGAAGCAGTTAACGATGTTTAAGTAGAAATAGAAATGTCGGTGTGGAATCTGAATTCATTTAATTTAAAAAAAATACTTTCAGTTATTTCTTTTTTCTCTATATTTTTTTTCATTCTATTTAACACTCTTAATTGAATTTCACGTTCATTTTTTTAAATTACTTTTTCTTATGGTAATAGGAATTTTTGAATTTGAGATAAAGTAGCATTTCCCTCGAGATTATTCAAAAAAGTATGAATAGTTTAACTAAAGCTAATATCAAGGGGTAAAGTGCATTAAAAAATAATTTTATTTAAAACTGAATGAAGAATTTAATCGCGCATTTTGTTTGAAATTTATCTATATGTAATACTTGCAGATGTACATGTTCTTCGCATGCATGAATTGGAAAATATAACAATCGAAATGGAAAGATAAAAAAACTAATAAGGTCAAAATTTAACGCAATTTTCAATTTTTTAAATAAATTGCTAATTAAACCCTAAAGAAATAAAATAGTTAAACAAAAGAAGTAAGAAGAACTCAGTACCCCAGGTTCATCTGTCAGTGTTAAATATAATTTCAAACCAATATTTAAATAGTGTCTTGTATGCGTACACCACTGTAGAAGACAATTTCTTCAAAATCTGTTCTTAATGGATCTCTACTCAACGAAATCGATATGTCTGTCAACTTTGGAAACTAATAGACTCAAAAATATAAATTTTGTCTTTAACGACCTCCTGATTGGGAGTCCATTTTGACAAAACTTCTCAAAGAGAGAAAGGTAAATTCCTTCCAAATTTCAAGTATGTCGATCTAATATTTCTAAAATGGTAATTGCTGTTCAAGAACGCCCCCCACAACCCCCTTTCGGTGTCAATTTCCACAAAGACAGAGGATCTCTACTGCTCAAACGAAACACGACAATAAAATTTTAAGTCTGTAGATCTAACAGACTCAAAAAAGGGATTTTTTCATGTTTTTGTCATTTATACGCACTCTCTTCTTTCTGTCATTGTGATTATATTCATCTGCACTCCAGATTTTCTTTGTCCAGTTCTTAGTGGGTATGTACTCAACGAAATGCCCAAGCCTGCTAAATTCTGAAATCTGTTGTTCTAATATTTCTAAAAGTTGAAATTACTGCCGACAAAACTTTTCCAAACTCTTTTGGGGTCCACTTTCTCAAAATCCGCTTTTAGTTGGTTTCTTCTCAACCATACATACATGCCTGTCAAATATCAAGTTTCCATGTCTAATAATTGTCGAGATATTTCGTGATGAGTGATTAAATGAGTGAGTCACTTTTTACCTTTCATATAACAAAGAAAATGTATAACAATTATTTTTTTTAAAAAATACTTCTGCGGTCATTTTCGGTACATATTTATATAATAAAGTACAAGAGAATAGCATGCCTTACGTAAAATATGAGAGTTAATAAATGTCCACGAAATAAATCTGCGAAATGTATTAAATTCAGTTGCTTTCATTCGAACTGATTGCAACTGATGAAATGTTTAATTACATGCAATGAATTTTTTAACATTAATTATAATAGACTAATTTCTAAAATTAGATGTATTTTTTTATTTTGAATAAAATAATGTATTTATTTTCAAAAATAAGAGTACCAATATATTTTCAAAGCTTTTTAACGCAACTATCTTCAATTTTTATGTAATTTACTCTCTGGAGAAACATTGGTAAAACAATTTATTTTATAGATATTTACGACTATTAACTTAACAAATTTTATGATTCAAATGCCGCGATTTTTTTTAAAAAATGATCTTCTAAATTCAGATCTATGCATTGATTAATTTTATATTGATGTCGTGTACATAAGCAGCACGGAAGTTAATGATGACTGTCCGTATAGGTTTGTATCACGATCAAATGACGAAATAATACCTCAATTTTCATCCATTCTAAAAAAAGTAAATATCTGTATCAAATCAGTGTGAGGATCCTATATATAAGTGCCTTTAGTGGAAAATTAGGATTCAAATACACAGCTGGGCTAAAACCTTTATTGCCACAAAGTCATAGCATTTATCCCTCGGACAATGGAGCAGCTCAGATATATTAGAATGACAAATGAATCATAAAATTTAAAATAACACTAAATGGTATGAGTAGTATTACTAACAGTAATTCTTTAAAATTAAAATGTTATTATTATCAAAATTTTCATAAAAATATTTAAAACAATTGTTAAGAATCCTGCTTCTTCTAAAACTATTATATAAGGATTTTCTCATCATAAAATAACGTGAGTTTAAACTTTATTCCAAAACGTCACCGATCAGTTTAGTCACAAGATTTGGAACAAAAGACACTTTTTTTTATATTAGGGCTTTCTTATTAACTTTTTCCTTCTATTTCTCGCTAACTTTGAATAATGCGAGTTCAAACCATGATGACTTTCTTTTAAAAAAATCATCCTTTTTTGTAATTATCATAAATAAATAATTTTTTCTATTGCAACTACTATCGATTATAAGTTCCTGCGTATAGCGACCGATTGTTATTATATACGCATTACCAAGATATGTGTGTGACAGATTCGAATCAGTTTAAGGCATCGGACCAATTTTGGCGTACATATTTTCTTAAGAATTCTTTTCTGATTGCCGATATTTATAAAAACAATAAATGAGTTTTTTTATAGTAACCTGATACTTTTACGTTTCGCCAGTGCGGACGATAAATTCGCCAATAATGATACAACCGACGCTAAACGGAATATTCTCACTGGTAACCTTTTAGCACCATATTTTCCAAACAAGCAGTGGTATTACTTATCAATAACATCATTTTCATAAAATATAGAAAATAGATAAAGAGCCATTGAGAACTAATATTTATTAATATTTTAAATATATATTGTGTGCTGTCGCCTATAACACCAACTTGTCTAGAGTTTTACCGCTGAAACGGATATATACCATTAACCATTTTATACATCAAAGAAGGTAAATGATTCATAGCTGATGCATCATTATTATATTTATTTGAAATAGGTCTATTAGTACACTTTACAGAAATGTGGTCAACATTTTTACAAATACTACACTTTAAAATTCGATGTATGCGAGACAAAAATAAGAAATACATCATGTTGCATTTAACTAAAAACACGTTTTTGTTTATTATGAACATTATCGTTTTGGTTTCAGATCTGGTAAAGTTGTTTTGTGTCCATGCCACGTTCTCGGATAAATTCAATTTAAACTAGAGGATTTGTACATGGGAAGAGTTTTTTGTTTGTTTCTACAGTTTACTATTTCTCATAAAAAAGAAGAATTTTCCCTTTAAATTCTGAAGCAAATTTAGCACCGTATCGAATAGTTTCATTTTATGGATAATCCTTATTCCCCCTTATCACAATACTCAAAAGATGAAAAATCCTCGATAGTGGCATGAGAGGTATTTTCAAATTCTCTGATTCCTATAAAATGCTAGGAAAGCGGTTCATTTGGAGGAATTTACGCCTATTGCAACATTTAATTGATGGTAAAATTTTTCTAACAAAGCATTTTTTAATGAAAGCGACGCCGTTAGATTAACTTCGTGTGTACAGAAAACTCTTTTCCGGACACTCGATCAAAGTTTTTACGAATATTATTTTTTGCTGTTTATTTAACGATGAAAGCATAATATATTTGATTTAACAGTCTTATATGAAAGATTTCGCATCAAATGTATCAGAGCCACACAAGCTTATGCACTGAATTTCCAAGATGAAGAATCCGGAATGTTTGATTTAATTCTGACGCCATTGCAGTAGGCGTAAAGGTGGAATATTCCCTTTTTTTCAGTTTCGTCAGCATAAAAATCATCATAAATTTTAAGAATTGAAGTGTTTAACGCACGTAGTTTGTTAAAATTGAAAAAAATCTATTTGGTGGCTTCTCTGAATTGCATTAGTATCCTGCCCTAATGCATTTATAACACAAACTAAATCCCTTAGATCAGTGCTCCGCAACCTTTTTATCGCTGCGGACCGGTCAACGTTTGATAATTTTACCGCGGACCGCTGATGGTGGGACCCGTTGATTGTTTATATTTTAGATTGTTTTGATTTAACAATTTTAATTTAGTTACATTTAAACATGCCTTCAGAATAAAATATAGTTACACCAAAAATGAACACAAGTTATTTAACGTGGAATATAAAGGGATTTCCATGGAAAGTTGCGCAAATCCGAGAGAGAGAAATGCACCAATTTAAATAAAATGGCAATAGTTTAATGTATTTTATGCGGCCCAGCACTATTTGATCCATGAAACGGAAGTTATGGATCACTGCCTTAGAGAAAAAGAATCTTGGATAGTTGCATAAGATGAAAATGAGAACTTATTATTCTGGTATTGTGATAAAAACATCATTAAAATGATATGTAATTTAATAGCTTAATTGTTTTAATTTCGCTGTTTTAGAAAAAAATTGAAATTAGAGGAATGTCAATAAAAGTGATAATTTTTATAGGATAGTACAATCGCTGAATGAAATTTAATTTTATATACAATTTGAAAAGTAAGTAGTAGACGGTATTTATCCGTCTTTTTGCAGTGATGTATCCATACTTGAACAGTTCCATAACCAAACCACAACAAAGGTACAGTATTAAACATAAACTTTAAAACTTGAAAGTAATTAGCACCTGTTATTATTGATCTTGCCAAGAAAAATGTCCATTTATGTCATCCCATTTCACGTCGTCTTTAAGTGTTATATTTTTTTAAAAAAAAAAAAAACTTAATTAGTTCATCATATCACACCTCGTTTCATGGCAGAACCAGTACTTGGAGGTTAAATGTGTAATGTTTTAATGAAATATACTCATTTGGGAATGAAAAATAGTTTAGTAAGTAAATCAAATATTTTAATAAAAGACGAACACACATTTCTGTGTGGTTAGCATTTCGCAATCTCTAGGTGATTACTCACTAATAACCCTAGCTCTAGATGGTGCTCCTATGAAGCACAGGGACAATCTCTACAAAATAATGCACTCATTATGGCTTCACTATCGTTACACTTATTTAATCTTTCTTACATCTCGTTGAAACCATTCCTTTTTCGTGCAATAACTATGTCACATACTTCTGCTATACTATAACGCTAAATTGATATCTAGCGTTATCCGTCAAGGTTTAGAGAGTTGTACATTAACAAAATATATGAAACATCTGAAGAATATTCATATTAAAAGCAAACAAAACTTCCTTTAATATCGAACTATTTTTTGTATGAAATATATCCCATGTTTTGTGTCGTCATCCATGAAGTTAAAGGTGTGAGATTGAAAATTTTTTGTTTGACTATATTTTACATGAAAATACCTGGCTGGTAAACTATCGTATTTGAAAACACGAGACGCGCGGATAAAATATAGTTAAACAAGGTTTTAGATTCTGTCTCATATTCGTGAGTATCAGAACCTACAATTTTATCTCGTCTTTTAACAAACGCAAGAAAAATAAAATACATATTAGTTTTTGCTACAAAGGATACGTTGCTATATACTTTTGAAATAAGCTAAGAACAATTCGAAATTTTTATAACTTTGCTAGTATTAAGCATATTCGAATGTTACAAACATATTTTAACTATATATATGTATATATATGTCGCAAAAAAATATATGCACCCAGAAGAAATTGAGCTACATTCACGAAATTTGGTATGCATGTAGTGTATATGAAAATAAACAAATGATTAAAAATTCAGAACAAAATATCATTTTATTAAGCGGTTACAGCTTGCAAAAGGTTAAAAATCAGTAAGTAGTAAAGCCACCTCTGGCAGCTATACAAGCCGAAATTCTGCGTGGCATCGATTCAATTAGATCACTTATGACCCCTGTGGAAGATCCTTCCATAGTCTTTGCATCTGCGCAGTTAATTCTCCTGTATCTCGGGACAGCTGCAGTTGCCTTCCCAGCGCGTCCCAGACATGCTCTATTGGCGAAAGATCTGGTGACCTGGCAGGCCATGGTAGGACGTCATATCCTTGAAGACATTGTTGGGAGAGTCGCGCAGTATGTGGACGAGTATTATCCTGTTGATAAATGGCACCTGGGCGACTTGATAGCATGGGTAGCACAATCGGCGTTAAAATATCGTCCACGTATCTGCGAGCTGTCAAAGTGCCTTGAAGGACCACTAAAGATGATCGTGTGTCCCAAGAAACTGCTCCCCACACTGTCACACCTTGTGAAATTGCTGTATGCCGCTCGACAATAAATGCCGGATCGGACCGCTGGCCGGTGCGCCTCCAGACACGTGTGCGGTGGTCATCAGCACTGAGACTGAATCGGGATTCATCACTGAAGATGACACGTCTCCAGTCTGTCACACTCCAAGTTGCCCGAGGTCGGCAAAATCCAGTCGACACTGCCTATGATGTGGGGTCAGTGGTAAGTGTCTTAGCGGACGTCGGCTCCTCAAGCCAACTTCGGTCAGTCGTCTCCTTTATGGTTTCTCTTGATGGCACTGGATGTCTGGAAGGAGGTAAGTGGCGTTGAATCGATGCTAGCGACGTTGTTGGTGCCGAAGTGGCCACTCTTCTGATTGCACGATCCTCGCGATCATTTGTGTTCCTGGGACGTCCTGACCCTCCGCGACGGTACACTCTACCTTCTGTGATCCACTGTTGCCAACACCGAGCAACTACCATATCGCTCCGACCGAGGTGGCGGCCGATACGTCTATTCGACCAACCTGCTTCTCTGAGGCCTATTATACGGCCCCTATCAAAGTCCGTCAGCTGCTCGTACTGCCGTCGGTTACGTCTTAGAGGCATCCTAAGTCTCAATATCGTCTATCAAAGTCATCAGATTCGTTTGATAGCCGTACGGCGCTCGTACTCATGCTTTTAAACTCTCCCAGTTGCGCAACTAATATGCGCATAGCACACTTAGCCTTGTCTCATTGGCTTCGAAATTTTAATCATTTGCATATCTCTTACCAGACTACATTCTTGCCGAGTTTCGTGATTGTAGCTTGATTTCTTCTGGGTGCATATATTTTTTGCGACAGAGTGTATATATATATATATATATATATATATATATATATATATATATATATCTATACATATATATACATATATATACATATATATACATATATATATACATATATATACATATATATATACATATATATACATATATATACATATATATATACATATATATACATATATATATACATATATATATATATATATATATATATATATATATATATATATATATATATATATATATATATATATATATTGAATTTTTTAAATTCTTAGTATATAAATATTTATCAAAGTAATATTTTTAATATCAAGTATTTGATGTACTAATATTATATATCACATAAAACTGAGGTTTATTTATGGAATTATTAATCAAATTATATCGTGTAAATGTTAAAATGCACACATTAGCTTAGAAGATTGAAATTATGTATACTATTCTGTGTTTTCTTCTTTACAAGATACGATACGCACTGCTGAACATTAAAACTAAAACGTTATAAGTGAGCGAGAAATTCAAACTTGCATGAAAGGAAGTGGAAGCTGGGATTTGCAAATGATAAGCATTTTAGCTCAGTTAAATTATGCAAGAGGGATAAGCTGCGTTTCAAAATCTGCATCTGCTTTTCAAAAGTTACGCATTAGGTATGTCTTTTAAAAATAGTACCTAAACGTTGGTTGTGTTTGAGAAGGTCATGCTATGTCTCTTAAAAGAAAGAAACACGGATACTAGCATATGTAGAAATTAGATATTGGCTCGATCATAGCTTATCGAGTTTATGCTTCCACGATTTTCCTACTAGCCTCGCTCGAAATTTAACTACCGCCGTGTGAATATGAATTAGATGGTTACAAGGGGAACATACTGAATGCTATACATGATATTTATAAGTTCCCACATTTAACTTTTGAAGAAAAAGACATGTTGTTTGGTTAGACTTGCAAGATCGTGAAGTCCTGTCATGGACCTTGAGTCCGAAATTGGACTTTTTTGAAGCATGACAAATATTTGAAAGGAAAATGCTACAACTTCTGCAGAAGCACGGATTTTCTGCATGATTTTACTTATTGTAGTTCTTATTAAACAAGCGGAACAGATACACGTGCGACAAAGATGAGACCAAGGACGAAAATAGATTCAAGCGTGGCATTACATCGGAGAATGGAGGTAATAAGGTTAAAAAAATGACCTGCTTGCATTTGATATAATGATAAGGAAAATACACCTGGTATGATAATCGGCCTGATTGTATAAACAGCCATTTAGTTCACGATATGAATACCTCTTGTTTGCGTCGTTGGTAATGTGAATTACCAGGGTTACATTTCTCAAATCTGAAGGCAGTGCCTTATATTCGAGACTTTGTAAATGTCATCTTTCTACAACATAACGCAAGATTGCACGCTGCATGTCGTGTTCTTACCTACATCTACACAGAGAGTGCTCAACCGTTGCCTTGGCCTACGTGTTCTCCAGATATCTCACCAATGAAAACATCTACTAACAGATTGCTCAGAGACTGGGCGGCCTCTAACGCTCTCCGGACCCTAATATTGAAATGTGGGATTAATTTGAACGATCATGGAATTACTTGTTTACGTTTTTATTAATGCTTAACTGGGATAGAGCCGTTTTAACAAAGGCTGTGGACGTGCTTGTTATTTTCACTCTTGAATAGCCTTAAATTGCCTTCAAATTTAATCATACAGACTTCTTATATGCTGTATAGATACAATACGTTAGGTGTTAAGTCACGTGCTATTTCTCGTAAGGTTACAATTTTAATGATCAGTATTGTTCAGATGTCGCATTTTTTATTTAAGCATATAAAACTAGACTTATTTGTTTCAATAAAGTAATTTAAACCCCCCAAATATTTATGCAGCACAGATTCATGGAATCAAAACAGTAATTTGCATATATTATAAATAGTTATTATTTTTAGGTATTTTGCAAATTTCTTAATAAAAAACATGTCTCATTACTTAAAAAATAAAATTTTCTGCTTCTATTTTTCTAATAACTTTTTTTTGGGGGGGGGTAATCAACATTTCTGTAGATTTTTTTTTTTATTTTAGTCTAAAAAATCCCATTAAACAAGTTTAAATTATTTTTACAAAAGCTTATTTATTAATGGAATTAATAGTTTAAAAAATAATTCAAATACATGAATTCCCAAAAAAAAATCTTCAAACGCAGAACTGTGAAAAAAATTTCTTTAAACAGAGTACAGTGAAAAAATTACTTCAAACACAATAGCGGTTAAAAAATTAATTCCTCATGCCTAGAAAATAGTAATAAAAAATCAAATACTCTTACATACAAATATACTTGTACGTTTTAAAGAAATGTTTTTCTCCACAAATCCGTTGAATTTAATAACAAAGGTAAATAATTCAAAAATAATAAGTTTAAATTGTTACTTTTCCTTTTATTGATAAACATTTCAGCATCTAAATTTTAACTTATTTTGAAGATGCAGAAAAATATCTAATTTAAAATCTAAATATTAATCAAAATTTAATTTAGAAATCACCAAATATTTCATGTTAGTTATATGTGAAACTTTATGAAAGTGAAAGATCACATTGAAATTTGTTTATTTCACAGTAAAAATATTTAATAACATTATTTAATGCGTAGATGTGTTTTTCATTAAATGTACAGAACATTGAGGAACCTCAGCTGCAATAGAAAGGCTCTGCAATCATTACCATCACTAATTTCAAATATTATGGTTAAAGTAAATCGAAAAATGACCAAACTAAAGTAAATCCCGTTGCACAAGTTGTCTTTTGTTGTTGCTTTCCTGAATAGTTTTTCTATCAGTATTCATTGAAAAAATACAAATTCTGGAGGCAAGCATAAAACGGTATAAATGTAGAAGACCACAACTCATTTTTTCTGAATCACTTCTCGAATATGCAGATTTTCTATTCTGATAAATATTCTAAAATGTCTCAAAAAGAGCTCAAATATCTCACTGCATTGGTAATTAAATAAGTATAATTGTGGAAGTCTAAACATATGAGTTAATTGTTTCTTCCTCTTTCCTATCTTTTTTTGCTTCATTTTGAACGGAAAATATAAATATGTAACGCTCAAAAAGTAAGGAAAACTATACATATCAATACATTTACATGCAGAAAAAGCAAGAGAAAATGTCGATTTTTAGAAATAGGCCGATTCTTAGAGGAAACTACTATTCAACCTTTCACCTAAGCTGCCTTTTTCGTTCTTTGTAATTGCTTGTTACTGTCATATGTCATCAGAGAATAGCAACAAAGTAAGTAACGTGCTAATCACCAATACAAAAATAGAGAGCATTGACGTTAGTAAAATAAAGGACAAAGAAAAGTTAATTTTTTTTATCTGAGGACGAGACAGTTTGTTTAAATATTTGTTTTCTTTATTTACTCCAGATAATAGAACACAACCGGAGGTCTTATAGCTACCGACATGACTCTGAGAGAGAGAGAGAGAGAGAAAATAATTCAAAATAAAAACAGTGCAGAAAAAGAAGAAAGGAATAACAATAAATGACCTGAAATGCAAGAAGCCAGGTGACAAAATTTATATCAGCCTGTCACAGATAGTTTGGAAGGTACGGAAACAGGAAACTAATTTAAAATAAATAAGATTGTCATGAAAAATTGAGTCTAACTACGAGGGAATAGTTTTGTAAGTAGGTTTTAAATGATGGACTTATGTGACAGTATGGGACGTATGTGACAGTATGGGACAGATAAAAACAAATTGATCAGTGTTCCAGAAGAACCACATAAACAATCGGGAAGGAATACCAATTTTAACCTATGCAGGTAAATAGGGGAAGAATCATGGTTTGTAAGAATGGAAATTAGGGTAGAATAATATTGGGAATTCCGTAAAAACATCTGACTCTGTACCCCATTTGACAATCATTTCTTCAGGAGGTCTAAGTATCATGGATAAAATTTTTCAAATATTTAAAAAAATAAGAGGAAATGGGACAGCAGAAACTTCGAAGTCAAGAATCTCTGAAGTTTTTGGAATTATTAAAGGGGTTTACAACTGTAAACTCAATTGTGTATAAGTTTAAAAAGTCAAATAACTGATGCTTAGGTTTTAACAAACCACATGGTGTTCAGAAAGCATTTAAGAAGAGAGAGAATTCCCTGGTATATTTTTGAACCAAGCCCGTCACTAACGAGGCAATTCAGTTGAAATATTTCTCGCAAGTATTTTAAAGATTAGCTAAATATTTAGATTCCAAAGAAATTAGCTAAATTTTAGATTCCTAGAAAATACTAATATAATTTTTACTCATAACAACATGTTGTTTTTACAGACCACATAATATTTGGAAAAAAGTTAAATATGGAGTATACTCCTTATAGTTGATTTTTGAGCAAATTTCTTCCAAGAGCCTCATTAAGAACAATATTTAAAGACAATTTTAAAGTCTCCTTTATTAATTGTTCCTAAGATGATATCCTAAAATGCTTAATAATCGTCAATATTTAGTTTTTAAAACAATATCTCAAAAGATAATCATCAAATGAAATTATTAATTTTACTGTTCTTAGTCAGCAGTACATTAAGTCTAACCAAAAAAGACACGAATTCTTCTACAAACAAAATTCACCTTCAACGAAATTGCAAATCTATTACACTAAAAGTAATTATAAAAGTTCTTTAAAAGTTGTTTCCACCCAACAAGAATCTTGATCATTTCAGACAATACTAACGAGTATAATCTCATCTTTTCAAACTACGTTACTCCATTCTCACAACAGAAAACTTTTAAAACGAAAGAAAAAAGAATTGAAGAATTGAAAGCGCTGCAGCGTTGAGCCAACCTGTTATTTCTCCCCAATCTTGTGATCCACAATCTGAGTTTCGTTTGAAACTAAAGAACTAATCTGTATCCTATATATTTTTCAGCTTGCTTGGAATACATACATTCAGCTCATTACATTACATTAGTGGCTAGGCTTAGAGAACTTAAATTATCCTTTGGAGATAAAAATTTAACCTATAGTGAAAAGTTGCCTATTAGGGTGCATCAAGTATATTTTTTTCAGAATTTCAAAATCTATTTAGTTGGAAAAGATTATATACGATATGTACGTAGATGAAAATAAACATAACATAAAACAATTAATTGCTAAATAATGCTAATGATGCGGTAATTTTAATTGCTAAATAATTAATTAATAATTGGTAATAATTAATTGCTAAATGCACAATGGGAATGGAAATTATGTATTTGAACTTTTTTTATGCTAAAAAGTAAAATGAATGTTTTAAAAGTAAATCAGGTTTTTTAAAGCCTTTCAAAATTTAATCTGATGAGAGGACATGTACTAAATAATTACATCAAGTAAATCTAGCACCTTCTTTAATATTAAATGTTTTTAAAAAAACCGAATGTCGAAATTACAGGTCACGATAAAGCTGATGACAGGAAAAGCTCGGGTCGAGATGATTAGACCTTACGGGGAGAAAGAGCTGGGTTTCGGGAAATAATCCATTATGTACATTGCACAAATCACTTACTAGCATTCATTGGTTTGATTATTTAAACTAGAGAAAAATTATTATTTTGGGTCTAAAATCCTTTAACCAAAATTAAACTTTTTATTCAATTTTTTTTTTCGAAAATTCAATTTTTTGTGGCAAAATGAGATTTTAAAACTATTTCTTAAAATTATTTTTTCTTAATCTTCATTCAATAGAGCATCTTTGTAGCATAATTAGGTTCCGATAAATAATATATTTTCTTATTGTGTGTCTATACCATAAGGCAAACCTCAAAATATGACTGAGGAACGTTTTATCCGTTTATGTACCGCATTATGATTTATTGCAGTTGTTTTAATGCTATATTTTTCTTCGAATCACTGCATTAAAAATTAAGGGATATTCATTAACAAAATGCTCAACTTTGTGAAGTATAATTAATTATAGCTAATAAATTAAGTAAAGATATTCATCTCTTTAAAATTAATTATATACAATGTTCACTTAAAATAAATACTAAAAAAATTCTTAGGTCTTCATTAACATACAAAATAAGACAATTATCTTTTGACATTAACTATTTTTTCCTCCCAGAAATGTCAATATACGCAATCCACTGAAAACACCATCAGCTGAAAACGCAATTTCTACTATAAAACTATTTGCCTTCACCACTGAAATACTCTTCATAGAACCCGTGCTATCATTTATCTTGAAAGAGTGAATTTAAGAGATAATTCCTGTTAAGTATCGTTGGAGTCTTCGTAAAAGTTGTTATTCTATGTATTTTTGAAAATACCTCCCTAAGCTGATCTCTGCTCAGCAAAAGTAACACATTGTTAAAAGTTTTGTGTACTAAACGCTTAAAATAGTGCAAATAATTTATATCTGAAAATGTTATACATTAATATAAAATTCTGTTGTATTTATTTTATGTTAAAATTGTAATATTCACAAGCAACATCGTTTCTTAAATCATAATGGCGATTAAATTAAAAACATAGTGAAATGTTGACGATAGAGTCAAGTTGGCAAATATCTAGCTACTTTTATAGCTCGAGCTATATTAGAGCTTTGTAAGACCCGCCGTGTAGGGGAGCGATGCACGTTAATGCTTTATCTACTACATTAAGATTTACTGCAGTTTTTTTAATGCAATATTTTTGGATCACTCACTACATTGAAATTATTAAGGGACAACAAAATACTCCACTTTGGGAACAAAATATACCCACCAAAAACAAAATATCCACTTTGGGAAATTTAATCCGTTAAAGCTAAAAAATAAATTAAAGATATTGCACTGTAAAACTAATTATATACACGGTTCACTTAAAATAAATAGTAAAATCATTTTTCGAAGGTTTTCATTAACATATAAAAAACATGACACTTAAATTTTGACATTAACTGTTTTTTCGGGACAAAAATGATAATCTTTGCAATTCGCTGAAAACGCAATATCTGCAAAAAAACTATTCGCCTTCCCTGCTAAAATAATCATCACAGAACCCGTGCTGCCATATATCTTGGAAGAGGGTATTTCAAAGAGTACTCCTACTAAGTATTGGTAGAATATCCCTGCTAAGTTGGTGTAGTGCGGTAGTTAGGAGAAGGGGATGTCAGCTCAGGTGTCGTCCACGTCCTTTGACCAAGGTGCAAAATTACGTGGTCCATCGCCGAAAACCCTCGTGTAGTTGAACAGTGTGACGTTAATATTCACTCACTCCAAAAAATACTGTACAGTAGTTATAATTATTTTTATACTTAAAAAAACACAATATCTGCCTATTCAATTCAAATTATAGCGTTGTAATTAACTACTAAACACAAACAAATTTTGAAAATTTGTCCAAATGATGTAGTGTGAAAGAGAAAATTTATTTACTTTAAGTACCAGAAGCGATAATAGTATTTATTTTGAAAAAAATATCAATTTTTCTTACTACCAAATAAGCATAAAAATATTCAAATAAAGAGAGATTTATAATAGCCTCTCTCTTCAAAACTTTGTTTTATTCTGAAATAAAAAAAATAGGGATTACGCTGATTATAGGAATAAATTTGAAGCGAGCGCCTTGCGTAGCCAACCCAAAAAGGGTTTCTGCACAAAAAATATATATATATATATATATATATATATATATATATATATATATATATATATATATATATATATATATATATATATATGTATATTGTCGCGGGCTTTTTTGCAGCGCAAGCCAGAATTGCTTTCTGATGGTAGAACTTTTTCCTACTTACTTAATAAATATCGTTATATTTTGGACACTTCACACAATATTTTTATAAATTATAGCCAATGCTAAAAATTATAGCATATGCGTTATTCTGATGTATATGCTATATTACTGTAAAAAGTTTTATTAAAATCCATTGAGTTGTTTTTGCGGGAAAGGCGACCAAACAAACTTTCGTATTTATAGTTGTGTGTTGAAGCTGCTCTCTTCCCCCTAATTACCAAGAGTAGGGACAGACACACATGGGAAAATTGCAGACATTTCCCTAAATGATAGGAAAGAATTTCGTATCTGGGTGGTCAAAGATTTAGACCCTCTTTCTCAGGCTGTCCTGACTGTCAAAAAGACGCAGTAACATTTTGCTTTCATTTTCTCACAATTCGATGACGACAGCGCGTCTGAAAACTTACAATGTGCACCGAGCCATCGGCGCCCAACGGGCAAGAGATCAAATGGACCGAGACAGACAAGAGCGACCTAAGATCAAGAGATCAAAGAAGGAATTAAGAGGCGAGAAACGAGAGGTACAGAAGGAGAGCGAGAGAGCACGAAGAGGACTGGATTTGAGGGATCCGTTTTTGGAGGCCCCTCTAGCGAGAGATTTGATCAGGGGGCCGGTGAGGACCCTTCAGCGATATAGAAAACGATAGTAAGACCGCGAAGTACGGTGGATTCGGAACCGGAGAAACTTTAGGTGAGGGAACCGGATTGGAGGCCCCTCTATCTAAAGACTGGTGCTTTACCTGAGTCCGCGAAGTAAGGCGGATTTTGAAACAGTGGAAATTGTGAAGGAGCACGGCGGATTTGGAGCCAGCGAACTCACCCAGACTTGGTGTGGAATTACCGAGAGTGGACCTTTTTTACGTATTCTATGGATAGGACTTTCTTCTAGAGTGTCAATTTAGGACATTATTTTATGCGAGAGATATGATACATTGCAGCGAAAGAGACTCGGAATATTTGGATCCTTTTGCTAATTATTTGTTATTATTAATTGTGACTACTTTTTTTGATTATTTTCTTACTGAGAAATAAATAGTGTATCCCAAAGCTGTGTGAAGTCATTACAATATATATCTAGTAGTATATATATTCATACTTTTAGTTTCATATTTATCGTCAGCCCTAAATGTAAGGTATAATTTTTCATCCGATTTTCTATAAATGCCAACATCTATTTTTACCGCACTAATATTATGATTTATAGTTAGACAGATGAGTGGTATTTATTTTAAAAGCATTAAAAATGTTTATTATTTATAGTTCTGCGGAACGTATAGCTTGCGAAGAATGTTTAAAATGCGAATAAAACTATTTTGTTGAGTATATGCTAAATACATAAAAATATTACTTAGGAAAACATGACAATGTGATTATAAATATTAATATAAAAGTGGATTATGTATGGCTTCTCGGCACGCAATAGTCGAGAGGTTAACGAAATGTTATATGAAATTATTTGTAAAGAATGTATCGAATCTAAGTTGAATGATGAACAAGGAGTTTCATTTTAAAGTACTCAATAAACTGAAAATGCAGGAACTATCGTTAGAAATATTTTTTTTCCATATAAATCGTAAAATATTTATTTTCAAAATTCTAATCCTCTTGTTTTGTTATAAATGTATTTTCTCATTTTCTAAATTCGGAGATGTTTAATATAAGAACTTCAAAAATAATTCAAATTTCTTACCATATATGTGTGGTTAAAAGACTTGACGTAGATAGAGTTATTTAAGTATTTAGCCGGAATTGTTTTGATGTAATTCAGAGTTTTAATATTATATAGCATTATATTAGCATATTTTGTACATCATTCCCGTTCGTGTTAACATAATTTTCAACATGAGTGTTATGTTGCATCATCATGTTGCATTAAATTAAATACAATGTCATGTGTTCTCATAAATATTTACGATTAAATTTTTTTTTGAAATTTTTATTCCAATATTTCATATATAAATTTCTAGAAGCAGAAGATTCATTTTTTATTCAATCTTACTTAGATCCAAAGAATAATATTTAGATTAAAATTAAATAAACTAATTTGATAAATTAATAACTATTTTGATAAATTTTTACTTTACATAACGATACATCGAATATTTTACAAATGTAAACTAGAAAGTAGTTAGGTAATGAATAGGTTTTGCTTAAAACTGGAGTGTGATAGCTGGTTGAAATGTATTGTCACCAAGCTGAATAAGCGTTTGCACTTTCGACATTTCTGAGAGAAAAAATAGAAAGGAGTTCGATGCGCGCGCGGGTGTGTGTGTGCTTGCGGGTGTATGCTTGAGTGTGTGATATTTGAAATTTTGAATAACTTAATATTGTTCAAATGATTTTCTTCCTGCACTGAATATTTTATAAATATGTTATGATAATAATTGAAATGCTTTAAATCTGTGTTTGAGTTTATGACTATTTTTGGTTGTTTTGAAATGCACTCATATTCTTAATATTACTCCTGCTGTACTTTTCTACTGTTGTATTCATACGATACAAATTGGATAGCAAATTCCCAAAACCAAAAAGTACATGTAATATGTAACCACTATAAAAAGGGTTGAGCCAAATTTTGAAGTAGTTCATAAAAAAGGTTCAAAACATATGCAGTGAAGTATTGGAATAATGTAAATAATTTTGAATGAAAAATTCTAATATCCACCGTAACAGTTCATGATTACTACTATTATATTTTACCATGAAAAATAAAAATATCTTGAAATTTTTTTTAACATTTTCATTAAAGAAAAATTAATAACTTAATTAAATAAAATCTAAAGTATATTAACAATTTTCAACAATAAACAAGTGAAATAAAAAAACAACCTAATAACTGTTTTCCAGTTTTGAATTGCCAAATCAAGATTTAAATTTGAATCGTCGTCTTGAGTGAAATCACCTGTATATGTGCACATAAACTTGTATCATTTGAATGCATCCTTTATCAACAAATTCTAGGACCGTATTAGTTTCTTAGCTCATTTATTGGTTAAACTACATGTTAATTAACACTCTGATAAAAGTATGCTTTAAATAATTAAAATGTTAATTATGATGCAATATAGTACACAGTTCTTAAAAATTTTATAACCGTAAGAAGAAACTTAATTTTAATTAGGGAAAATAGTAAATTTTTGCTTCTTCACTTAGATGAATACATTGCTTTTTTTTAAAAAAAATTGTTGTTTTTCATTTATTAATTTTACATAAAAATGATAAAATGGATTAGTAATGAAAAATTATTATTCAGAAAGGGAATTATTGATATACTTACAAATACGTCTAATAATTAATTTACGAAAGTACTTTCGTTTAAGCAACGAGTTGTTGCTCTAGGGAACAAACATGGGAAAATATTCCAAATTTGAAATTAAAAAAAAAACACCATTAAAAGGATAGGTCAACCAATATTTTACCTTTTACACGCCAATGTTCCATTATTGAAACATCAGTTTTGAAACGTTTTGAAAAACTCAATTTTTTTTCACATTGTTCCATAAAAATTATTTTGAAGACAAAAAATATGGAATGATTTTTTGGAATTGAAGTAATGTTGCTAAAGTAAATAATATCTCTGAGAAAATAATCCTAAATTATGCATTTTTAATGTTAAATTATGCATTGTTTGCGACCAAAATTCAAAACTTTACATAAAATTCGAAATTTAAAAAAATATATTTTTTTATTATTAATAAAAGTATTTAAAAATAGTCAATTTAGCTATAGACTTCAAGATGTCATAAAAAATATCGTCATTTTTTTGCTATCGGGTAATAAATTTTAATGTTTCAAAAATGGAACATTGGCGTGTAAAGGTATACTTTTTAACACAATACAGATACTTTGTTAACAGTTCATAGAAAAGCGGAAAAAGATTTCTGAATGCTAAAAACTTTACGTATGTGTCGGAAGAAGATATTTATGACTACTGACTTTCGTTTTGGGTTTCTTTCCTAACTCAAGCCCATCCCCCTTTCACCCAATTCTGGACAATCTCAAGTGAGTTTCTCAGCTGCAGCAAAACTGCACGAATGTTTACTGATAGTTAAATATTGCGTGTTACATTATTAGTGTTACGTCACTGTGTTACTTTTATTTAGGGGTTTACCTCGAGTTTATATATGGTTTAGTACCTGGAGAAGATTTATACTGCAACATACAAGATATATCAGTCCCTATTGTTTGTACTGTAATGCCTAGAAGTAGATTCAGAAATATAAGTAAATTATTTCATATAATAGATAATAACAAGTTGACATCTGGAGATAAGATATGAAAAAAATTCATCTTTTTATGTAGAACTAGAAAAATAATTTCAGCAGTTTGGCATCTGTCATTCTAAATTGAATATAAATGAATCGATGGTCCCTTATTAAAGTCACCATTCAGCCAAAATGCTTAACAAATACAAGCCGATTAGGTTTGGATGTAAAATATGGATGGTGTGTTCCAGAAGTGGCTATCCTTACTCTGTGAGAATTTACTGTGGAAAAAAAAGCTGGTAAAAGAAAACTTTCCTCACAGGATCTAGAGTAGTAGTGTTTATTCTAAGTTGAAAGTCTCGGCAAGCATGAAATATTCTTTGACAATTTTTTTTCATCACAAACTGTTAACAGAACTGTCTGAAAAGAGTTTTAAAGCAACTGACACAATTCAAGATAGTCGCACAAGAAGAGGCCCTTTGAAATCCCAAAAGAAGCAAAAAAAATGTCAAAGAGGTAATTTCGATTACCAAAGTGACGAAACAGTGTATTTTTGCCGTTAGAAAAACAGTACTGTAGGAACTGTAGCATCCAATTCGGTAACACGTGAGCCTATCATAAAATCAAGAGATTTTGCCATGCGCGAAAAAAAATTTATGTTATTCAACCAAATCTCATAAAAATGTACAATGAGGGAATGAGAAGTGTCGATTTACTAGGCAGACATCTTGGAACATATAGGCCTTTGCGCCAGCTGGGGGCACCCGTTGGGTTCCCGTCCCCTATCCCATTAGAGTACATTTAAAAAATCCTGTAGGGAAAAAATGATAGATTTTTCACATTCACACGCAAATTTTTAATTCCCCTATTTTAATTTTTATATTTAAAGTCCCATTTCATTGGTTTGTCGGGTATCATACCTCTCCCCTTACAACGGAGAATGATGAAACGCTTGAGGAAGTGTTTAATGCCACCTCTGGTTTACATATTACTTCTTATAAATGCAAAATAATAATTAATTTTTGAATTAAAATGTCATAGGTCATACTTTTAAAAAAAAGGGAAAAAACTAAATGGTACCCACCGATACTCCATTTTTAAAACATGCTAAAAATCTTTAAAAAATTTTCTTTAGAAAATATTTCTTTTTGTACATTTTATGTTTCAATTTTAATTTAATTTTAATTTAGTTTATGCTACCTTTCAATCATAGTGCGGCGTTTAAAAGATTAATTTTTGCTGTATTGTTTATGGACCAAATACCTAACATATTGCTGATATTTAAAAAAAGACCATGGGTTCAAAAAATATCTGACCTTGAATTTTCTCGCACAAAGTACAAATTGTAAGGCGGCATCACATTGCACAGAGGAAGGTGATACTTTAATGCAAGTACTTGAATTTGATCCTTTCGTTTCAGTGTACCAATCGTTTCCTCCAACCTATTGAGTAAGTTGCTGTTATGCGTGTTCGTCAGCGTTATGCATTTCTTTGAAGATGACTGAATGACTTGAGCAGAGATACGGCAACACATTTTTTGTCAGAAGCTTGGGGTTTTTAAAATGAAACGATTTTTAAAGTTCAGCAAGTGTTTGGAGATGATTCTATGAGTGTCGCACAAACGAGGGGTTTAACCGATTCAAAAGTGGATCCACGTCAGTTGAAAGTTACCAGCGTTCTGAGAAGCCACACACGGCTTGAAATGTAGCTTTTGAGGAAAAGTTGGAAAATATGATAATGAAAACTCGCCATTTAATTGTACAGTAGACTGCTGGACAAGTTGAGATTAGTAGAGGCTCTCGAAATACAGTTTTGTGTGATCATGCACAGAGTATCTATGAAATTCGTTTCCAAGCTTTTGCTGAAGAAACAGAAAAAATTTCGTCTTGCAGTTTTGCACAGGACCTTATGATCACTATCAACGCTAAACCTGACTCCTTTAGACTTTTTGCTGCTCCTTAAAATAAAAATACCATATATAATAAGTAATATAAAAAAAAATTGAAGTCAATTCCTACTTAGATTAACAAAGGAAAAATTTTACTTTAGCTACTTTTTATTAAATTGCTACAATTAATAAAAGTATGTTTTTACATATGAAAGAATCATAACATTAAGTGGTAATTAATTTTATTAAATATCATTAAAGTATCGTATTGTCAACCAAAACAATCGTGTACATAAAATTTCAGTTCAACTGAATACTTTAAAACGTGAGAAAAACAAACCTTCTCATGTTTTGACACAAGTCACCAAAAATGGTGCCAACGTGGCCGTATTTATAATTTTTTGAATAAGTAGTTTTAATCAATTAATTTTGATTATTTATAATTAAATTACTGTATTGTCATCCAAAATAATCATGTATATAAAATTTCAGCTCAATTGAGCCCTATAAAATGTTTTTTATTTATTTTATTCAAAATTCCACCTAGATAAATAAATAAATATATAGAGAGTGTGAGCTAATAGTAGGAATGGAAAAAAGTTTCCTTTTTCAGAGTAGAGATAAAATAAGGCGTCCCGCGAAGGCGGTATTAAAGATCATTCCAAGAGAAGCCTTCTAAAAGTGTAAGGCGTGCTGGACTGTGTAAAATTGAAAATTATCTATTTTTAATTTGATATTAGGGTTTCAATCCTTGAGTATTGTTTCATTGTAAAGGAGAATCACTTTAAAAATCACTCTGTTAAATAATTTATATGCATAATTTGGTGGTACTTTGTAATACCATAAACTAGAGAAGTCTTCAACTTTGGTTCCGTGTAGGTTTTCTTGGAACTTTGATCGGGGGATCGCAGGATATTCTCGTTTCTTTAATCAAATCACCAAAATTTTAGCAAAACTAATTTTTTAAAAAAATATTGAATTCTTAAAGTAAGTTTTCTCGTCAAAATAAATGTAATGAAATATTTTATTTAACAAATCAGCTGTTTAATTTCTTAAAAATGACGAAAATGTTTAAGAGGCTAAAAGATTTTTATCCAAAGAAAGAAAATGGGATATTCTTAAGTCAATGCAAATTTTTTCTTTAAATATGTTGATACATTTTTCTGAGTCTAATGTAAAAAAATTTTGTAGCAGGATTTTTAAGTAGATAATAATTATTTGAATCTGCAGTTATATCAAAACAAAACAGAATTATCAGCTCTAGCAAGAAAATAACAATGAATTTAAGTCTCATTAATTCACAAAGCCTTTTTAAAATTTAATTTCAAACTTTATGAAATCTTAAAAAATTTATAAAATTAAATGCAATACTTTTATTTATTTGCCTTTACATATCCGCACAACATGTTGCCCTTACATATTTGTTTAACATATAATCTTCTAAGGGGGAGGGGAATTTCGTAAGTGTAGTGTGGATCATTCTAAGAGTCGCTTAAGTTAGCACATCGATTGAAACGATTACCTGTATAAATTTCCAATTAAGATCAACTTTTACTAACAGATCATTGAGATTATAAAACAAACGAATTCGATTTGCGATACAAATTCTTCTGTTATTCGAAATCAAAATATCCTTCGCGAATTCATAAATTCACTAAATTCAACACATTCTTCCTAAACAATGTGTTTAACTTGCATATTCCTCCTACTGAAAGAGAACACGAAACTATTCAAGATTATAATTTCACATTAGGTTAATATATTTAGAGTTGAATATGAAATCAGATTATTAATGTTTTAATCAGATTCAGATCAATGTTGTTTTGGATAAAAAAACTTCTCATTTCATATTATTTCCATTAGCAATCGCTTAAAGCTCATAGCAATGGAATTCAAGCTGGTGGAGTATGTAAGTTATGTTAAGATTATATTGCGTGTTTAGACTATATGCTTAAGTACATTGATGTTTTCCAAAAAAAATATTTTCATTTGCGACGTTTGCAGTTTTGAATTATGAGTTCACGAAATTGATTGAGAAAGTATACTGCGCAGAACTATACAAAATGTGTAGTTCCATGGTCATTATTTTTTTAAAAGTACTTCATCTTGAGATATACAAACACATTAGTATATCTAATAGGACAAAGAGCTGAAAAATATTGTATTACGTTGTGATTATATCTCTGATTTTGCGATATGAAAGTAAAGTGATAAAAGCACTAGATTCGCATTAAAATTTTTCTTTTTCTTTTTATTTAACTATAATGAAGAAGGACTTATATTTTATGCTGTCTAATTCTTTTTCTATAGAATATAAACTTCAAAATGAATAATATATGTGCAATTTTAATTATGTTTTTGATTTTGTATGAATAATTAGTTTTACTTTTTGCTGTTTATTTTTATGCTAAAAACTATCTTTAAATAATGCACAAATTTATTATATAATAAAACTATACATCTATATCATTGAACCCCATTCTCTAACTCCGCATGCATTATCGCGGGAATCGGATTGTTTCAAAAATGTTCTATCGCGTGGTACGCGATATGGTATCATGTGGTATATTAATTTGGGACGCCAAAACTAAAATATTGCCGATTCCTACCATATACCAATTTCGTCAAATCGTAAGACATCACGAGATGGCTTAGTGAATAAAGTAAAACCATTCTCATGCATGTTCTAACGTAGTAGCAGTAGCAACGATAGCATCTAGTGATTTTTTTTAAGATGTCGACTTCTTTTATTTGACGAAATCGATTGAAGGAACAAAATGTAAGTATCAACGATTCTATAATTCAAAATAATGCAATATAAGTAATGTTATAGATATATTTTGCAATTTTGAACAGCGATACTATGAAAAAGACGTCACCTAAGCTACTACTTCAATCTCTTGGTTCTCACAAAATTTTAAACAAAGATTTTAACCAAATCTTAAGCATTTACTTGTAGATGCTCCCATAATGATTATTGTTCATTAATCCCTTTATTAATAGTAATGTGTAAGTGGAATTAGGATTTGAATACATAGCTCGATTTATCTCATTTAAAAGAAGTGTTGAATACTATAATACGTTGATAAAAATACAAGCAAAGAACACTTTAAAGACGTTTCAAAGTATAAAATAGATTAAAAATAAAAAGGAATTATAAAGTGAAGAATTGAAATAAAAATAAATGCTAATGATCATGTAAAAATACAATAAAATTAAAAGTTAATAAAAAAATATGAAGTAAAAATTCAAATATATTACCTATTGCATTTTAGTCAAATACAGAAAAAAAGTAATGAAAGAAGAAAACCTTTTTATTTCAATGGGACAAGTTCTTTCAATGTTTATTAGAAATACTTTGTTTAAAAAACTCCAACAGAAAACGTATTGAAATATTCTCATCGAAAATCAGATTTGAGTGAATTCTGAGTAGTTTTCGTCGTACCTCATACAAAGCATTCAAATTTTTCACTAAAATCAAAGTTCTGATTTTATACAAATGCAATTTATTTCCGAGATTGCGTTGGGAAAAATATCATAAGGTGATATGAAATGTGGAATAACGTAAAAGACGAAAACTTATTTTTCTTAAAATTTGCTCACAGAGACGTAAGGCAACAATGTCAAGTAAAAGGTTGCGACATCTTTTGAAATTTAAAGATGCGCAGATACTTTCAACGTTGCAACGAAGAAAAGAATGACAAACAAAAATCAAGTTGGCAAGTTACTTCTCCTTCATAAGATTTTATGAATTTACTAGTCTTAGTTTGCATTTGTTTCTTTCATCTACTGGTTGGTTGTTATTCAACTTTTTTAAACAAAATAGCGTTTTAATTGGTTTAGAACTTAAGTTTCAGAATGATAAAAAAACAATTCTGAAATATTTTATTTTTTTTAAATGCAAAGTTTTAAGATACTTTGCAATATAATTATATTGTGTAGCTATTTTCGTATCTCTGCAAACTTTTCCCCACTGTTTTGTAAACTTATTCAAAATCAATCTTACGATGAAAATCCATTTAACTTTTAGAACACTTTAACATGTAACTTTCTGTATCTGAAGAATTAAAGATAACATGCTTAAACTTAGCAATTGTTACAAAATTATTTTCCTTTACTTGATTTATATTTTTAAACCTTTGCTTATAATTTATTGACAGGGATTTGAAACAACTTTCTTGTTTCTTTTGTACATTCCAGCAAGCAAAATAATAATAATGCATATACATACATATTAAAAAAATTTAAATGCTTTGTTCCGTGGGCAGTAAAGTATTAAAGGTAGTAAATGTACTTTTTTTGGGCGGACAACATATTTAACTGTGTTTTTTCAAGTTTTTAGTTACAGATTTGCTCAATTTTAAAGACTAAAACTACAGATTTCATCTTTTGTAAGTTAGATATGCGTGATAAGGGATTTTAGTAATATTTTCTTTTTTAAAATATTTTTTAGTTCACATCAATAAACATAGTTCAATGAAACGATTTAAAATATTATTTTCCTTAGAAATGCAAAAACCAAGAAGTGTTGTTAAACGATTGTAGTCCAATGTTTATAGTGTAATATGGATAATACAAAATGATATGTTTCAGTAATCAAAAGTAATATACTGTAAGAAATCTGTACTTTAATTTTGGTCTTTTTATTGCTATGAGCAGGAAAAAATGAATTTTATTTAAATAAGTAAAATCACAGGAAATGTTCTCGAATAAAAAAACTATTTTTCTCATGCGTATTGTACTTAAAATTTTGAAAAATGAATTCATTTCGCTAATTATGAATTTTGTTCGTTTTTTAACTTATCTAATTCAATTGTTCTATATGTGAAGTTTGATAATTGCGGATCAAGGGAAAAAATAAAAGCCCTTAAATTCTAATCCTTTATTGCATCATGCCAAAGCATATTGCCAGATGTTCAAAGCATACAAATTCTGGTAAAATTATTAATCCTTCGTATAGTTTTATATCTCATTTTAATTTTTTTTACAGAAAATAACTATATTTGAAGCAATATTTGTGCAAAAAAATTTTTTATTATATAGAAGCTTTATGCCGAAATATTGCGAGAAGCTGCCGTGTTTAAAGTATTGTTTTAATTTTAGGTATTTAGCTAGAAAATTGTATCATATTCAGGTTTTTATTTCACAGGAATTTCCCTTGATGGTTCACCAAGTTATTTTGTCTGCCGGATAATCGTGAATAGACAGTAGTACGGCAACCTATTTCTCGATAAGTGTTCTTACTTCTGTTATCTCATGCTTTTTGAAAGTTGAGAAGGAATGTTACAGATGTGATAGAGGTAAAAATAGCTAAATTTAATAAAATTATTATACGAAAAATAAATTTAAAAACTAATATTTGGTAATCCAAATATTCTTTTGATCAAAAAATGTTCTTTTGCTTCGAAGACTAATATGAGACGTAACTGTACTACAGCAACAAATATATGAGGTTTTATGGAGTAACTGAGACGCGTTGACTTGAAAATACTAAATATTAGTACGAAAAGGTTTTATCCCCGTGAGTTTCGAGCACGCAATAGTACAGCTAATTAATGAGCAACATGATAGCTATTTTAACCCTTTCGCGGGAACAAATCTAAAATACACTTTCTAAAAAATAAAGAAATTGATAAATGTAAAGTTCTCACCCATCCTCAATAAATATTATTCAGTCACAAAAAAATATATTTGATCGAGAGTTTTGTTCCTGGGTGGTGGCAGGACGTTATAGATTCTGCGCACACACTTAAGACATTTAACTTACTTTTCAGGATAGAAATAATGAATCATACTACAATAAACTTTTATGAAAAATTAGCATTTATGTAAATAAATATTTCAATAACAATTAAATACAAAGTATAAGTATAATAAAATAATAGCAGAATAATTGTACAATATAGATACACTTACTAAAATGTACATTGGAATTTATATACTTCCACATTTTATATTTTATTTAATTTTAGTATAAAAAAGTCAGAAATAAAGTAATATTTTGAGGATTTAAATTAGTTATTTCACTAATTTGATGAGCTATTTACTGTTAAACTTTTCAAAGCAAATAGGACCATTTGCTTGAAGGCACAGTGACACGCACAGAAAAGCTATAATGAAAGATTTTCGAACACAAAAATCTTGTACCACATATTGTAAACACACAGTTTGTTAATATCCCCTCCCCAACATTCTCTCGAGTGGAGGAAGAGTGAAATTTTCCAGGTTTTTTTTCTGTTCATGTGGGCAGTGGATAGAGCCTCTATCAAAATATAAAAGCTTTCCAAAAACCTAAATAAGACTTTTTTTTTAATTGCACGTTTGTTTAATTCATTCAAATGAGAGAAAAGCATATTTAAGACTTCTCGAAATTTTTTTTAACACACGAAACGTTTTATTTATAGTAATAAAAATACAATTTGTAGATTTACACCGAGAAAACTATGAAATGCAAAATAATCGTGCTACCATCTGTATTAATTGTCATGCGTTTTAGCTTCAATAACACATATGGATAGACTAAATATGCAGCACCCGCTTAAAGAAACATTTTTGTTATGTGGCTAGATCTTTTAGCCATTGCCCGCGAAAGGGTTAAATCTACCAACCTATACTTTGACGCAGTACCATCTCTAGGACTGTATTTGACAAAATAATCACATTTTTTGCGAATGCATGGCTTTAGTTAATTGTCATTGTGATACTGTAACCGATTCTATTAATTAAGTTGCCGTATTTACTCGAATCTAATTCTACCCCTAATTCTCTATCCCACAAAATGTGTAAAATGCTCATCTATATCCGATACTTAAAAAAAAATTAAGTTTTTATTTTGAGAAATAATACTAAGTTCATAAATAATTTATTTTGCCTATTAAAACTTTCGAATACATACATGAACTTAAAAATTCTCTAATCAATATCGTGATTCGTCATTCCCAATGTCATTACTGACTTCGGCATTGTTGCAAGTGTCTCAATTTTTCCACACAGTGTTGTCTTCCGTGTCATCCTATGCAATATTTTTTTCCCAAAAATGTAAAAAAAAATATCAAATACTGTTGAACACTTGCAAGCAAACATTATATCATTTTGACTACGCCATCTACGCATATTTGTTTCATCCGAGTCAAATTTTTAGTGTCCACTACTATTTTTCCTTTTTTTTCTACATATAAAATTGCCTGCCATTCCATTTCATATTTGCGTCACAGTGAACTCGGTTTCCTTCTAATAGCGATATATTTGATGTTTAGGTGATCAAAGAAAGAATGCATAAACAAATGTCCTAAATACGGGCAGAGAACGATGTTTAAAATAGACTGAATACATGGGATAAACTACGGAATGGGATAAATCATTGATGTAAGTGGTAAGAATGGACAGCTACGTTTATATTAAAAGGAGTGGAAGCTTAACTTTCTCCACCCAACATAGTTTTGCCTTCGATTCCAAGCCGCATCCTATTTTCATTATCATTGATAGGGAAGAAATAGTGGGACTTAGATTCTAGTAAA
This sequence comes from Trichonephila clavipes, assembly GCA_019973935.1. Taxonomy (NCBI): domain Eukaryota; kingdom Metazoa; phylum Arthropoda; class Arachnida; order Araneae; family Nephilidae; genus Trichonephila; species Trichonephila clavipes. Next base: position 658,676 of record BMAU01018203.1, read on the forward strand.
TACAGGATATTTTATGTTCCTGCCCAGAAAAAATAGGTCGGGAAATTTTGAATAGTTAGACTTACTGTTAGAGAGAGAGAGAGAGCGGATAAGTAAATTAGCAAATAAACGTGAACGAAAAAGAAACACAGAACGGAATCATCAAAGACAATGAATCTTAGGAATGTACTGACCCACAATTATGTGGTTATTCTGTTATATTAGATAATGATGATTATTTCATGACTCCGATGTGGCACTGATCAAAATTCAAATGGCTGGTAAATCCTTCTGAAAACAATATCATTGGTCATTGATTAGTATGGAGTCTCTAATCGAGTTACAGATGCAATCTTATAAGATTATGATGTCATAAAGAACTTGGATATAATTTCTGAAATTGTTCCTGTCTGTCACACATAAGCAGTGGAACCATATGACCAAAACATATCGGAAAGTTTGTGGCACTGAAGCAAGATGCGCACTCTCGTCAGGACAACTATTTTATTAAGATCAATAATACACGAATTTCTCAAAAGTCTGTCTTTAAAGTACATTCTCTTGTGCAAAAGTCTAAGCATACTGATTCCTTATTCTGAGCACAATGATGCCTTACTCTAAGCATACTGATGCCTTATTCTAAGCATAATGATACCTTAGTTTAAGCAAACTGATGAAAACATTCGAATGAAAAGTATATTTATAATTTGTTAAGTATTGTTTATTAAAATGGATTAGGCAAAATTATACAGTTTTTAACTAATTTTGGCCAAAAATTAGATTTTTTGGTACTTACGAATTATTGTAACATTGCTCACGTTCAAGATATCTCGCCAAGTTGGCAAACCGAATTTCGCATGTGTCGTACGCGTTGAATTGGCAACCATGTGCTCGTTTCAAATACTGTCGCCAATAGGTTGCGATAATACGAAAGTAACACTTTTTATTTAAATCTACATTTTTGCATGGAAGTTATGTACCTCGAGTTATTAAGAAAACCCAATATTATTCTTCATACATAATAAGTAATCAGTTTATCCTGAAATTTTATAAATTAAAAATTGTGATAAGAGACATTTTATTTATTTGAAACTAGCTGTACTCGACGCGCGTTGCTACGCAAACAACTGAAATAAATTTAAGAAAAATAATTTTAAAGGAAAATCAGTACACAAATATTCAATTCATTCAAAGCCGTTTCGAAAAAATTTTGTGATTACAAAGTTCAGTTTCAATTAGATGTTTATTTAAGTGCTGTGAGATGCACAATATTTCTTGTTTTTCCATCTGGTGCGTAGACGAATAAATCAGAAGGTTTTCCGACACGTGAGCAAGCCACATAGAGCTGTCCATGTGAGAAGCATGGATTCTCCAAATTTAATCCACACACTTGTAACGATTGACCTTGTGCTTTGTTAATAGCCATTGCGAAAGCGAGTCGCACCGGGAACTGTAAACGTTTGAATTCGAATGGCATATCTGTCGGGATCATTGGGATACGTGGCAACAGGACGTCTTCACCTTTGAATTTTCCAATCAAAATTGTTGCCTCGATAACATTGTTCATCATTTTCTTGACTGAGAGTCTGGTTCCGTTGCAAAGTCGTGGTGGATTTAAGTTTCGAAGAAGTATGATGGGTACGCCAATTTTCAATGTAAGAACGTGCGGTGGCATGCCTGGCAAATCAAGCGACTTCAAGAATTCAGTTGGATAGTTGACAACCTTATCTTGATTCTCCACAGTATCGATGGACTTATATGTTGTCGTTTCACTGGGTATTCCATGCTTAATGGTGAAGTTGATGGTATTGACATCGATGTTTTTGGCTGCTAATATAGCACGCGTACTGAGCCACTGATGGTTTTTGTAGTTTTGTGCAATGTTTGGTAAAACATTTTGCACCAATTCATCGATGCTTTCTGTTATCTTACAGAAGTTTGCTGGTAGGGTGATACATTGTGTAGATTCATCAATTTCCATTCGCCCATTTCCAATATCCATTAATTGTTTTTCAAAATTTCCAGCCGATGCATCCCGTTGTAGTTGTACACGCATGTTAGTTTTCAAATTCAATATCTGTAAATGACGCCATAGAACTGATGATTTAAGACATGCATGAAGTTCATCAGCGGGTGTTGATCGTGGTATGATGGGCAGTGTTTGTCGAAAATTACCAGGCAATAAAATGAGTGCGCCACCGAAGATCCGTCTGTTTCCTCTGAAATCTCGCAGTGTACGATCAAGCGCTTCCAATGCTTTCTTGTGAGACATTGTACATTCGTCCCATATGATAATTTGACACATTTGGAGTACTTTTCTCATTCCAGAGTTTTTGCTGATGTTGCATGTTGGTGCCTCAGTGTTTTGCAAATTCAACGGCAGTTCCAATGCTGAATGCGTTATTCGGCCACCATCCAAAAGAGTTGCCGCAATTCCAGATGATGCAATAGCCAGTAAAATGTTATTTTGTGATCGTATGTTTGCCAAAATTAGTGAAAGAAGAAAAGTCTTGCCTGTACCACCGGGCGCATCTATGAAAAACAGTCCACCGCTTTGTTCTGCGATTGCACGCATAATTCTGTCATACGCAATGCGTTGTTCTAGAATCAACTGCGGAAGATTTGTCCTAACGAATGTCCCCAGTTCATCAGAATCATAGTGTGTTTCTCGTTGCAAATCACAATCAAAAAGTTGTTTGCTGGTCGGTTTGAAGCAGGCATTCCCAGTTGCACCAGTGCCTTGTTAGCGATTGTCAAACATATGTCTTCAATCAAAATCAATGCTTCATTATACACGTTTGGTGTGAATTGAGTGTCCGGATTTTGATTCGCAGCGCGCAAACGATGTAGAATATCTTCACTCATGTAATCCTTGTATTTTTCCCAAAGATCTTTTGGATTAGATGGGAAGCCGGTTGTTAATATTATGGCAAATAGCGTGCGTATTTGCTGTGGTCGAGCAGTATTCGATGCATCAGCTAGTGCAGTGTCCCAATGTGCATCATTCTCAAAAAGATTTAGTTCTTGGCAAGCTTGGCGATAAGTAGCGCACAGCTGACCGTTGACTGTTCTTAAATCTTGGAAGGATATTGGTCTACGTATATTGATGAACAATAATCTTAGATAGAAGCATTCTGTATTGTTCGGATGAACAGTGTACAGACGACCCAATGCATCACTGGAATATAAATTGGTATGTCCTTCAACTGCTTTACCTTGTTTGCGACGTTGAAATTTTTTAGTCGATGCATTCCATGTGTAGAATTTCGGTACTTCAGAATAAAGCAAAGTTTTAGCAAAAAGATCACCTTGGCACAATGAGTAAAACGCAATTAAAGTTGTTGCCGGTGGAACCAATGGCTCTTGCACGTACATTATCTGCTGTAAAGTACACGCGCTGTCCATTATCGAGATGCACCGCCAAGTGTATTACTGTTGGATGTCGTTCATGGATTGGAAATGATAAGATGCGCCATGCTTCTTCATTGCTGCTTATGTAGCGTCCAAGTTGGTATTGGTGGATTTCATCGAGCGGTGCAACTACATTCCCTACCCGAAGACTGCCATGTCACTTCCTTTGTTGACATATTTGCAAATGTATTTGATCGACTTCACTGAATTGCAAAACTCAACATTAATGTGTGCTCTGAAGGTCTTTGAAAGCAGTGGTGAATATGGCACAATCCAACGATTATCTACTTCAATATCAATGTTTCGTACTTTCAGAACGACGGATTTGCCACCATCCTCAACTGATCGTCGACGATACAGTGGATATCCGTCATTGCCAGTGATAGTATCAGAAACCAATTTTCTTGGGTATCGTTTCGTGCATTTTCCATCAGACATGCATGATGAATTATTGTTGAATGCGCCACATGGGCCATGGATCATATTTTTGGTGACGACGTCGAATAAGTTTGGATCAATGTGCTTATCTGGTATTTCTGCTGAGATGATTTGATCAATTTGATCTGGCGTAATTTTGTTGATTAACCAAACCAAAATATGTGCATGTGGCAATCCTCTTTTCTGCCATTCAATGGAATACATCCAGCAGCGTGTCTCTCGAAAAACATGATGCTTGATAATAAAATCTATCAAACATTTCAATTTTTGTTTAAATACGCGTGCGGTAATGTCATGGCGGTTCGAAGATGATTGTCCAACTAATAGAAGTTCTTTAATTTCATTCCATGCTGGATTACATGTAAAGGTGACGAACAAATCTGGACGACCATATGCGCGAACGTATGTCATCGCATCTCGTGCGTATTCATGCATGTGCCGTGGACTCTCCGTTAATGTAGACGGTAATATGGCCATTCTTCCCAATTCGTTTGGATTGACGTTACAATCATTACCGATTGCGTCTCGTAAATGGATGTACTGTACAGAACGCAACTCGGTTTGATTCAATCGAATATATAATAGCCGTTCGGTTTCAATCTTCGCGTACATGTCGACGATATATTGATGGAACAATTGTCTACATTTCAGAATGTGGTTCTCAGCGTTTTGACGAATCATCAGTTGATACGAATAATAATTCATGGCACTGACTTTCTTATTCGTTCCCTCACCTGTTTGTGGATTTATCATTTTGATGTTAAAATGATATCCATCATCTCCTTGCCAAAACAGAATCGGATACTGCAATCCGTCGTATGAGCGATGAGTTTCGGAGACTCGCTGAATGTCACCACTTCTGCGATGAAGAATTATGTCACGCGATTCAAATTCTTCACCAACTATAACGATCGCCACTTCATCGATTGTTGGTGCATTGAACTGTCTCTCGTGTTGGCCAACGGTTCTTTTGTCTGCTCGAATCACAACTGCATAATCATCGGCTGGCATTCGTTGAATGGCGGTTTTAAACCGAACTAATTCATTGTGTTGATCGAAAAGGCCTTGTAACACACCCACAATTTCTCGTCTAGTGCCCGCATTATAATGACATCGTTGTTCAATTTGTTCATCACTGTTTGCCAAAAAAAAAATTGAAGGAACTTGTGATCTGCGTCCAGTAATGGTAGAAACCATCCGGCATGATGATAAATTTGCCCTTGGACTCTGAATGTCGGCATGTAATTTTCGCGCACGATGTCATTTGGAAGCATGAATTGTACTTGCGGATGTTTTCCAGGAAATACTTCGACACAAATGTAACACCAGATAGAAACGTTGACAGTGGTTCGGGTGGTGAATGTAATTCTGGTAGCTTAATTTTTCCACTGGCGCAGCACATTCCACTCGTTTCATTTTTAAATTTGAGTGCACTACAATACATGCAAATTTTATCCATTTTTCCAATGACGACATTTGGATGAAGACTGTAATCATTATTACTGTCATAATGGAATGCACTAAGATTCAAATCAGCGTGCAGTGTTCATCTTGATCGAGCAGTGCTTATTCGAACATTTTGCAGCCTTCTTTCCCGTAATTCGGTTGTCTCAGAAGAACGGATCTGATTAGTACGTATTCGATTAGTTTCTAATCTTACTTCTCGTTGGTCAGACGATTCAGACGAACGGGTCTCAGTGGCGTGTACTCGAAGATTTTCCAGCCTTAATGATCGTTGCTCGTCTGATTCTGAGGCTCGTAATGCTCTTCTCTTTCGTGCTTGAGGTGTAGATCGGCCAATTGCTCGTCGTTTTGGAGGCATAATTGTACAGGAACGACGTGATGCTTTTGAATTTATAAAACGTCGCAAAGTCGCAGATGGTATAAGATGCTAATAAGAAAAAAACCACACAGCAAATGTGTTCGGAATGTCAATCAGCAGTCAAATCCTTCACATACACATTCGATGATCTTTGTAAATTCACTGTAGAAAATGAATATAATCAGCTCACGGAAACTACAAATATTCAATCCGATTGAAGTATTTATCTAAATTAATTCAGCTTACGATGAAATGCACAAATATTATTCGAAAAACTCTCCCAAATATAAAAATACGCACAATATTGTCTGTTTAAGGTAACAGAACACCTTCGAAGAAAATTTTTTGAATTAACCTGAATTTTGCCTGTAAATGCATATTGTATGACCTTATGGGTCTCTAAAATTAGAAAAATACCCAAGAAAAGTTTTGTTAGAGTACATTTTTAGAGTCAAAGGGGTATTTTATAAAAAAATAAGCGAAAATAAGACTTTACGCAAAACATGATAGCTGAAAATAAAATAAATATATTGACATTTTGTAAATTCTGAATAATATAGCATACAACCTTATCTAGGGAATAGACTCTTATTTTGATAATATAACTATTGCGTGGGAAGTTATTGTGTTTCGAGCTTCTATACGTTGACATTTTCTTTAAAAGCTATTGTAGTTTTCATTTTATTGCTATATAAAAAAATTTCTACTCAACACAAACTCTCAAGAAAGGTCTATTCCCTGTATAAGTATTTAAAAAACATACATGTAAAATTTTTGTTTCATTCAAGCATAATTTTTTGAGATATTGTGTTTTGCGGTAAGAAAAAATGTGAACAAACTCATTTTGAGAAAACGACAAAAATAACATTAAACTATTCTGATTACAAGAAAAACACTTACTTTCTTATTAAAATACACCAGATTTATAATCATTTCCCTCTTTAACTTCTAGAACACTATTTTTTTTTTTTTAAGTGCTCTTAAAATTTTTCTGTGTTTCTTTGTTTTGGGGTCTGCGTTATGAATCGATTCACAGATTCTGCATCTATCTAAATGTTTATACACTTTTGAAGAAATTTTTTGAATTAACCTGAATTTTGCCAGTAAATGCATATTTTATGACCTTATGGGTCTCTAAAATTAGAAAAACACACAGAGAAAAGTTTTATTAGTGCACATTTTTACTATCAAAGGGGTATTTTATAAAAAATAAGCAAAAATAAGACTTTACGCAAAACATGATAACTGAAAATAAAATAAATATATTGACATTTTGTAAATTGAATAATATAGCATAGAACCTTATCTAGAGAATAGACTCTTATTTTGGTAATATTACCATTACGTGGGAAGTTATTGTGTTTCGAACTTCTATACGTTGAAATTTTCTTAAAAGCTATTGTAATTTTTACTTTATTGCTATATAAAAAAAAAAATTTCTACTCAACACAAAAATCTTAAGATTGGTCTTTTCCCTATATAAGTATTTAAAAACATACATATAAAATTTTTTTCATTCAAGCATAACTTTTTGAGATATTGTGTTTTGCGGTAAGAAAAATGTAAAAACTCATTTTGAGAAAACGACAAAAATAACATTAAACTATTCTGATTACAAGAAAAACACTTAATTTCTTATTCAAATGCACCAGATTTATAATTCTCCCCATCTTTGACTTCTAAAACAGTAATTTTTTTTTCTTTTTAAGTGCTCTTATAATTTTCCTGTTTTTCTTTGTTTTGGGGTCTGCATTATGAATTGATTCACGGATTCTGCATTTATATCTAAATGTTTATATCCCCGTAAGGTAAACACCCCAGGGTTTTCTATATTCATTTTGTTAAAAACTTTAGACACCCATTTAATCCTTTATTGAAGTGTATAATAGCATTATACGACCCAAATTTAATTATTTTGAGCGAAACAAAAACTTCCTTCGGTACTTTTGCCGAACTATTCCATTAAAACACTCGTTGGCAATTTGCGTGCGTCCATGCAAGCACTTACTTAATGTCTGTTTGTCGCATAGTTCTAAATATACTGGTTTAATTTTATTTAAAACATCATTTGATATACCAGCATATTTTGTGGAACATGTGTTCCATTTGCCATCCCCCGCTGAAAATAACACCAGCTTTCTTTCCCTATTGGGCATTGACCATGCATCGGTGTGAACAGAAATTCCGTAATAGTTTTGAAGTATGTCAATAAAATTATCAGTTAATTTGCCTTTACCAGACAGTCCTTTAGTTTTAGTTTTCACAGACGCGAACCCACTTTCTTTTGTACATGGCCAATGCACTTAAACTTGGTCACACTGTTTAATCCATAAGTGTCTTTTACACTCATGAAAGCTTTTGAGTCGCCATCCCCATAATATTGAGTGTAATGCAGTCTGCGGTTTTTTCAGATCAAAGAAATATTCGGGAAGCCCCCACAATTTCCATTTTTGATGAAGAGCCTGTGAAATTACACTGACATATGTGGTCGGCTTTTGACGACTCATGTTCAAAGTTTCTTGGCATAGTCTGAAGTCCCTTACATGTTGGACAGTAGGACGACATAACTTATATGTCTAACACCTTACCAGTATCAACTGATATTGCAGCAACACAGCCATTCATAGATGTATAGCCTCTTCGCTGTCATGTGCCATCCATCGATATGCCACATTTTACAATATCGGATGAGAGATTTTGTTTTTTTTCTCCACAATTTCAGTAGCAGCTTTTATCATGGATTCCTCAGCTACTTCCTGAACCACTTTTAAAAGCTTTGCATCCTGATTTTTGTAAGCAGTTTTGGTTAGTCGAGGCAAATTTAATGTTGAGCATAATTTAAATGCCCCAGCAAAACCTTTGACTATCTGCCGCATATCATATACTAGCCTGGTATTTATGACAGGTGCACTACAACATTTTTGATGAAGCAAATGCAAAAAAAAAAAAGTCACAGAACTTACATTTTAGTGTAAAATGGAAGCACAATCCATATCTGGAATCCTCGAATAGTTCTACTTTTTCAGCAAAACATTTTGGGCAGCAAAGTTGAGCAAAAGCTTCCACAATAAGTTCAAGGTCAACGATTCTGTTACCAAACACAGGACCAGGCAATTATTTCTTCAGCAGTTGACAAACTCTCATTTCCCAACAGCTGACAGTACATTCAGGAACTGCTGAAGTGCTATTATTTTTCGAAGTGTTTGTGAATACCATAAAATTGCCGCTTGCGCTTTTTAGCAATACTTTTAACTATTTTTAAGTCAAAATAAAACAATCAAATAAACTTTTTTACGCTGTCAATTCTTTCAGCGTGAAAATCAAACGCAGAGGTAAACAAAGTCAAAACAACAAACTTGCTGCCAGATTTTACACATAAAAAAGGAAAAATGTATTTCCAAATACATTTATATTTATTCTTAATTGTTCTATTTTAATTTCTGACTAAATATGTGTATATTAATTATAATATTTCATGTCATATACTATGAAAGAGAAACGTAAACAAACAACTCGGCCACTTCCGGTTAGCAGAAACTATTTCGGGTCCGAGAAATTTATGATTAAGTAATATTGAAAAAACTGTAACTGGGCTTCTAATTAAGATAGAAACAAAATTTAAACAGATTTACAAAGATAAAAGATATATTATCGAAATGTCATCTATCGTTCGCTTCATTTGTTTCAATTCATATCAGCATGAACTGTAACGACAATATATGAAATTCATTAGAATGACATCTTCACATAATCAAATACATAGTTTACGATTCTAGAAAAGACATACAGGTAAACAATCCTTTTATAGAGATAGAGAAGAGAAGAGAAGGGAATAAGAAATAGAGGAGAAGAAAAAGAGAATAGAGAAAGAGAGAGAGAGAGAGAAGAGAAGAAGAGAAAGAGAAGGGAATAAGAAATAGAGGGGAAGAAAAAGAGAATAGAGAGAGAGAAGAGAGAGAAGAGAAGAAGAGAAAGAGAAGAGAAAGAGAAGAGGAGAAGAGATAGAGAAGAAGAGATAGAAAGAAAAGAAAGTTTATAGTTTTATTTTACTTATCGCACCAAAAATATATTTTGAGAACTTTTATTTATACGAATTCGTATAGATATCTATTAGAATCAGTATTGAACTTGATACATGGAAGCGCCATCTGGTGGTAACTTCCATTCATTCGAATATCATATTCGTTTCCTCTGTGTAAAAATACATGGCCATAATGATTTTCATGACAATCGGTTGAACGGGGCAGAAATTGCTACTCTGCAGCGCCACCTGGTGGCGAGTGGCATGAATGAGCATATTATACAAACCTTCTCCGTGGAAAAATTCATATATATACCAATTTTCATAAGAATCGGTACAGTAGTTTTTGAGTTCATCGATGACATGCATACATTCATTTATATATATATAGATTCATAATATACCTTTACGGAGTAAGTAATTATTTTAATAGCAGGTCAATTGGTTTTAAAATGATAAATTAGGATTTTTCAAATATTTTATCAGTAATCTATGTGAACACGAAATATGCTTGTACCAATTTTAATACCAATTCATATTTTTAATTAATGCTTGTACCAAATTTTGTTATAATTTTATAACTAAATTTATATTTAATAAGTAAGGCAGGACACCTAAAGAGTAGTACGTACACATTTTATAGCATATTTGTATTCCTATTACATAATTACTAAGCACATTCTGTGGAGAACAATTTAATTACTAAAAAGAATAATCAATAAAAATGAATATTCAATAAAATGCATAACTATTGATTCTTCCATTATGCACATTTAATTTTATCAAATTTCTCCTAGCTTAAAATATCCAATTCATTTCGCCACATCTGGTTCTGGTTGAAGAAAATTATGCATTAAATTCTGAAAGAAAAAAAGTGGTAGATAATGACGAGAAATGAAAAAGGATGAAAATTAATTTGAAATTTTCGCATTAATCGATAACAACTCTGTATTGTGAAAGAGACAAGAAAAGACGGATTTTTAGAGTGAAAAAAGGAGCGGATAATGAATGATTATAGCAAGAGAAGTTTCCGTAAGGCTGTATTAATTAAAGAAATGTGGTAAACTATGGCTAAATTAAATAGAAATATAGGTGTGAAATCTGAATGCACACTTTTTTTTACGAAAGATTCCTTTTTTTCTTTCTTTGATCCGATTTTCTTTTCATTTAGTGATACTAATTGAATTTCATTCTTATTCTGCACTTCTTTTATGCATTTCCGTTTTGGTCAAATGGAATTTTGAATTAGAGGGAACGTAATATTTTTCACAAAGTATGTTAAAAGAGAAATAATTCAACTAAAAATAACAACAGTGGATTATATTAGAAAAGAAAAAAACTGTGTATTTCTTAAAATTAATTAAAATTATCTGTTACTTATTTTATTACAACCTGTCTTTTTAAATAAATGGATATTTTGAAAAGAATTCACATTTCACTAATAACGTATATCCACCACCTTTAGAAAAGCAATTTTTTATCTTATAACTAGTCTGTAAAAAAAATAGCTCAATTCACAACATTCACAATTACTGTGTTCTTTAAAAAATTAATTTCAAAACAAGTAAGTCTTTTTAACAATGCAGAATTATTCATATTCAATACCATGCAATCAATTACTGTAAACTAAGTTTATCTATTAAGAAAAATTCACATGATACCATCTCTTTATTTGTACAAGGACTTAGAAAATAATTAATGCATTTGTAAAAAAACTAGTTATAAAAGTATTGTCCTTTGAATTATTACTAAGAAATAATGCATAAAAAATTAGACAAGTTGTGTACATTTAATTATGTATTTCTCCTGCATGTTTATCCCTCTGACTGGAGCATCCGTCTGTCACACGGGATGATTTGCTTTAATGCCTGTAGATAACGCTATGTTGTGATTTTTGGGGTGGGCTACCTTGACATCTTCAGTTGGACTCTGTCCAGTGAGAGAATCACGTGGTGGTACTTTGCGATTTTCTTCAACTAACAATATGTGCGATTTTTCTTATCTATCTCTATTACCGACTGTAAGTATCTATATTCCTATAGTATTTCGAGTTTTTGGTATTATTTTACATGAATGGTATTATTTTACATGAACATAAATAATTTTGGTATTATTTTACATGAACATAAATAATTTCTAATCAGTTTTTATAAAAAAAAATACTAGTCCCAATTCTTGTGATAAAAATATATTACTATACTGTGCCTCATAAAGACAATACTAAAAATTCTACTTAATTTCATGAGCGATAAGGACATTTGAAATAGTCCTTAAGGTCATAACATTTAAAAAAAATTGCCTACCCGTCTGTCAGACGGATGCTTAAAAGAGCGGCTAAAAATTGATGTTCCGGCCAAAAGGTTAAAATAACTTTAACCCTTTATCTACCGCATTATGATTTACTGCAGATTTTTTCGATGCAAATTTTTTTTTGAATCACTACATTGAAAATTAAAGGGTATACATAAACAAAATATCAGCTTTTGGAATTTTAATTAATTAGAGCTAATTAATTAATTAAATATAATCAACTGTAAAATTAATTATAGACACACTGTTCCCTTAAAATAAATAGTAAAATAGATTTCTAAGGTCTTCATTAACACACCAAAAATAAGACATTTAACTTTGGACATTAAATATTTTTTCGGAACAAAAATGACAATCTCCGCAATTCGCTGAAAGCGACGTTAGCTGAAAAAGCAATTTCTGCTATAAAGTTATTCGCCTTCCACACTAAATTAATCATCATACAACCCGTGCTGCCATATATCTTGGAAGAGTGGATTTAAAAGAATATTCCTGTGCTAAGTATCGTCAGAGTATTCGTAAAAATGATTATTCTGTGTAATTTTAATGTGAGTGATACTTATAAGTACCGTCAGTAGATAAATGGTTAAATGAAATTAATTGTTTGAATGTTTAGCTGGAAGAAATTGAACTCATATTTGCAAATTTTTATATAGTTTCATGAAAGACACCGTTCTAAAATACCGCTTTTTAAATTAACTAGCCTTATTTCAATTTTAAAATCTAAGTGTTCGATTTAGTGATAACTGTTTTGAAAGCTTATAAAAAAATTTGATATAAAGTGCGGATTTGGGGGCTTTTTTTCTAATTTTCGGAACGAAAGTAGCGTCACGTCCGGCCTAAGATACGAAAATCATTATTTATCGTTATTCAAAGCAAAGAAATAGTTTTTGCAGTGCTTTCTTAATTTAAAAGTCTGAAAATAATAATTAGTTTATAATTATATTTTTATGAATAATCCCTTGAAATTTAAATCCCCAAACAGGCTCCTTAGATCTTTATTGAAATCAATACATTTACAGTGAATTACACTTAACATAAAATAGATCGGTTAACACGAAATAATACAAATGTCCGACAAACTAATACGATCGCCCAAGCTTTCTTTTTCTCTTTTAACTCGGAAAAAATTTATTTTCTACGAATGAAAAAATACGGAAACTCCAGGCAAATAATGAAATGCTTGAGTAAGCCTCTGTAGTATCGGACTGCTCTATTGCATCATTGGAAGACTTAGTTGCAGTAGATAATGCTATTGAGTGTACAACCCCAATTACGGCAGACAAATACATTTTGGAGTTTGTTCGAAGCTCAAAAAGTATCATAGATGTACAAGTCAGGAAAATAAAATGAATACTGCAGGCCTGGTTTCCACGTAATCCTAAATGGGCAACATTGCGATAAATATTATCAGTTATTCACACGCACATTCAAATGGTGAAAAGAATAAACAATCGGATGACATAGAACAATTTGCTGACAACTTGATTCTAAAAAAGACAATGCAAAGAAAAATATCAGATTATTTACAAAAAAAAAAAAAGTTTTGTTTTTTAAAAAACTTGAAAATTTTTTGTATTGAATTGTATTAAGTTCGTGTATGTTTTGTTAAATTCCTACTATTAGCTCTCTCTCTCTCTCTATGTATATATATATATATATATATATATATATATATATATATATATATATATATATATATACATACTAGCTGGTATACCCGTTCTCTACACGGGTGAACTGAAAAAATTAAACAACACAGATTGAAGGGGTAAAAAGTTTTTTTAATGAGTTAATTTTACGTGAAATGCAAATTAAACAAAAAAAGATTTTTGCATATCTCAGCTTAACAAAAAAAAAAAAAAAAAAAAAAAAAAAAATAATACACCTTTGTTAATAGCTGATAAAAGGATTTCTTTTTATTTATAACTCCCCTGCTCTTGAGGTCGATTTTTGAAAATACCTCCCTAAGCACACCTCTGCTCAGCAAAAGTAACGCATTGTTAAAAGTTTTGTATAATGAACGCTTAAAATAGTGTGAATAATTTATATCTGTAAATGCAATACATTATTATTACTTTCTGTTGTATTTATTTTTATGTTAAAATTGTAATATTTACAAGCAACACGTTTCTTAAATGATAATTGCGATTAAATTAAAAACATAGTGAAATGTTGACGATAGAGTCAAGTTGGCAAATATCTAGCTACTTTCATATATAGCTCGAGCTATATTACAGCTTTGTAAGACCCGCCGTGTAGGGGAGCGATGCACGTTAATGCTTTATCTACCGCGTTATGATTTACTGCAATTTTTTTTTCATGCAATATTTTTAGGTCACTAAATTGAAAATTAAGGGACATACATAAAAAATACTCCACTTAGGGAAATTTAATCGGTTAGAGCTAATAAATTAATTAAAGATATTCCACCGTAAAATTAATTATATACACCGTTCACTTAAAATAAATAGTCAAATAATTTTCTAATGTCTCCATAAACATACAAAAACATAAGACACTTAAATTTTGACGTTAATTATTTTGGGACAAAAATAATAATCTTTGCAATCCGCTGAAAACGCCGTCAGCTGAAAATGCAATATTTGCAACAAAACTATTCGCCTTCCTCGCTAAAATACTTATCATAGAACCCGTGCTGTCATATACCTTGGAAGAGTGGATTTCAAAGAATAGTCCTGTTAAGTATTGGTAGAATATTCTTTCTAAGTTAGTGTGGTGTGGTTGTTAGGAGAAGGGGGTGCCAGCTCAGGTGTCGTTCACGTCACTTCACCATGGTTCAAAATTATGTGGTCCATTGCCAAAAGCCCTCATGTAGCTGAACAGTGCGACGTTAATATTCACTCACTGAAAAAATACAGTACAGTACTTATAATTATTTTTATACTTAAAAATGGAATATCTGACTCTTCAATTAAAATTATAGCGTTATAATTAACTACTAACCACACAAATTTTGAAAATTTGTCCAAATGATGTAGTGTGAAAGAGAAAGTTTATTCAGACAGACAACAAACGCGTCTTATATGTATATACATTTGTTTGAATTCTTGTCTATTATTACTTTGTATGCCTCATGACATAATTTATGGTGTACCAGTCTTTTAAAGCTGAGTAAGTCTCAGTAACATTTAACTGGGTTAGCCAGTTATAATATAAAGTTAAATCTTAAGTAGATATCAAAAATAAGAGACGGCTCAATATTTTTAATAAAACAGTATAAAAATTTTCGTACAAACACAATATATATATTGTAAAAATATTTATTTTGCTATTTGCATTTCAGACAGACATCAAACAAAATTTTAAAAATTGTCAAAAACAGATAAAAAAACATATTTAAGAAAAATACAACTGATTAATTTTGCCAAAAAGACATCGCAATGTGCAAAAAATATTTGCAGTACATAATAACCAATAAAAAATGTAAGTACTAAAAAATATAAAATAATAAAACAAAAATTATACATTGAATTAATTAAGGATTACCGGAGGGGAAAGATAAAACAGGCTAGATATTACTTATAATATTAATTTCATATTGGTTGGCTACTCATTTTTGGCATGATTTTGAAATCACGCCAAATTGGTATGTAGCGACCAGTCTAATGTTATAGTAATGTACAGAATTAAAGGTACTTACGTATTATTGCAACCTATTGGTGACATTATACAAGATGAAGCATATGATTGCCAATTCAACGCATACAAAAGTTGGGATTGCCAAAGTGGCGGGATTGTCTGGATCGTTGGCGATTGTGCAATAATACGCAAGTACTAAAAAATAATCAAAAATATATCGAGCATAAAAATAAATCGAAAAATGAAGTACAATACTAACATTAACTGAGATAAAAAGAACTGAACTAACTTTATCAATGCAAAAGCCTTATTTGAAAAATAAGGTACTTACATATAACCGCAACCTATTGGCGATATATGAAGCGAAGCACACGACTCACAATTCAGCATGTATATGACATCCGAAATCGGGGTTGCCAGCTTGGCAAGTTATTTTGAACGTTGGCGATTGTTGGGATAGTACATAAGTTCCAAAAATAATTTATCTTACGACTACCTGCTTCCTCAACAGGTATTTAGCTATTTGTCTGTTTTACTCATTCTCTGATGCCTATTCCAGTTTCATATGTAATGACTACCAACACTGCTTTTGCTTGGGCAGTATGATTACCCAAGTTTGATTTTCTGCAAGGCAATTTTATGCACTGAATCCAATAGTATACCCTTAAATACGACTATCTGCTTCCTCAACAGGTATTTAAGCCATTTGTCTGGTTTGATCATTCTCTCATGCCTATTCTAGTTTGATATGTAATTACTACCAACATTGCTTTTGCTTGGGTAGTATGATTACCCAAGTTTGATTTTCTGCGTGGCAGTTTTATGCACTGAAGACAATAGTATACCCTTAAAGGTTAAAATAAAGACACATGAAATTGCAAAAAACCATATTATTGGATCAAGTGTAGTATAGGGGGGCTACTTGGTGCAGTCCTTTATTTTGGTGACTAAAAGTGGTCGTCAAGGTACTTTTTTCGGTATTATTTATTTAAGAATGAATTCGATATCTCACCATGACATTTAGATAAAAATCGAAAAATCTGAAGAAAAACCGCCAAATCCAAAGTGGTCCCCCTATACTACACTTGAACCGAACTGAAATATAACCCTTATCAATGAGAAGTTTTACTTTGTCAAAATTATAATCTTCGCATTTTAAAGAAATAAATAAATAAGCTGTAATTTATAAGCAAAATCATACACATAAACATCCCGCGATAATACCTAAATGTTGCCAAAACAACAAAACAAAATTTTAGTTGTTGAAAGAATAATCCATAAAAAAATGATTTATTCGAAAAATAATCCTAATTAAAAATCATAGAATAGAAAAATTGAATAAATATTCCAACTGATAAATATAGCTATAGTACAAATATGTAATAATCTTCAAAAACTGCGTGTAAAGTATAAATTTTCCACTTAGTGAGAAACGTGACATCATATGACGTCATAACACTGGAAAATCACTTAAAAATTAAATTTTAAAAAAATTAGAAAGAATTACGAACGCGAAACCTGTTTAAGAACCTTCCCCATGTATTTTTGTATACATGTACTAAATTTCTCGTTATTTGGTTGTCTGGATCTTGAGTTATGAGGGAACAGACAAACAGACAACAAATGCTTCTTATATATATATATATATATATATATATATATATATATATATATATATATATATATATATATATATATATATATATATAGTTCAAATTTTCAGTCGTCGATAAAATACTTTCTACTTATCTAATCAAGTTCAAATATTTTTTTAAACTTGTAGTGGATGGTACTTGATGTTAATACAGTTTTTTTCATATATTAATTAATTCATTAAATTTCATTTAATTTCATTAATTAAATTTAATTTAATTAATCACCGGTTTTTGTCGTTAACTTACATTCGTCTCCATTGTTGTAACAATGTGACTGTTAAAACAATGATAAAAGGTGGTGTCCAAAACCGATTTTTCAGCAAAACTAGCAAAACTGGGTGTGCACATTGTTACAACAATTTTTCTTTTCCTACTTTTTCAATTCCTACTATTATATATATATATATATAATTCAAATTTTCTATCATTAATGAAATATTTTCTATCCATCCATTCAAAATAGGAATTGAATACTTAATTTTTTTTATATTTCTTGTTTTATTAAATACAGGCATATAAAGTTTTATTTACGTATATATGTACATAAAATGTTCTAATAAACTTAGCTTTGTTGAATATATGTTTTTTTAGAAGGTCCTTTACCACAAAAAATATTTCACAGTTACCCCTCATTTTCACTTTAAGTGATTTTCAATGCACTTTAAAATCCATTTTATTAAATTAATTAGCAGATGAAGGAATCATAATATAACATGCTAGTAATGAATAGAAGTTATCCGATATTGATGATCTTGATTTTGAAAATTAATTAGTGAAAAATGCGAAACAATCTGATGACTTTAAATGACTTAAAGAAGTTAATCCCAACGAAGGAATTCTGAATATAAAACTGGCAACTATATGCACTTGACATCAAAAAGAAAAACTAATTGTGTTAGACATGAAATTTGAAGTTACTTCTGATAGATTGTCAAACACTGAACACATATTTTAGGCAAAACAACCCATTGTAGTGATATCAAATAATATTTACGTAAAAATTGGTATGTTGGATAGGTTGCTGTCCTATTGCAAAATATTTACTCGTACGAAGAAATGGGAAATGCATTGAAATCGGACATGATGATATGTGATGAATGCGTATTATATGTATTTGTGATGTAAAGTAAATAAAATTTACATTGTCAAATTTGAAAGTTTTCCCTAATACTAACACCGGGGTTATAATCTCACAAAAATAAATAATAATAATAAAATAATAATAATAAGCCCAAACAAAACAAATATTATCGATGAAAAAATTGTAATATTCATCGAGCATTTTATAATAATTTTTTGGTAATATAACTTCGTTAAACACAATGCATCAGTATCATATATATATTAAACTAACATCATGCTGATGTATCAAATGATGCCTTTATCGTTTTTAATTATGAATGTTAAGCTACCTGTTATGCATAATGACATAATGTCTCTCTTCTCAATCAATGCTTACCAAATAGAAACCACACCTACCCAAAATGTCAAATCAAAAGTATTGAATGATCTTAATTATAGCACATTATGATTAACACGACTTAGCACTCCATTTTAATACAGTTGCAATCGCACCGCAGTTTGTGTTAAGCCAGGTGATAAGATATGAGAAAATTATCTAAGATTGTAACAATCTGAACCTGATTAATGCTTTGACAGTCAATTATTAATTTCAATTAATTGTAGCATGAAACTGTAACTGTGAAGTACTTTTCATTATATTATTAGTAACATACGTATCAAATATAGGTATGGTTTAAATGACAGAATGACTTCAAGTTCGTACTAGAATAAGAAATAACACGACACTTCAGCATGAGAAAATTTGGGGAGAAAATTTATTTTATTAATTGGATATTTAAATGCATTGTGTTTAACTTAGTTTAAACTTTGACAAATAAAAGCAGGCCTAAAAATGTGTCAAAATAAATTTCTGATTTTTTTTTGGTTTGTAAAATAGATTAATTGACCCTAATTTTCTTTTTAAAGCTTACACGTTTGTTTTAATTGTTTCATTGCATTCATTAAGTATGCTCTCATTTATTTTCGTATTTCAATGTGATTAAGTTTTCATTTATTTTCGTAATTTCGTATACATATATATGTATCTATATATTTCACTTTCAGATACCTTGAACTTCTCTAAGGCTTGCAAACAGTACGTAAAGATTAGTGCCTTAGAATAGTGAGTTAATAGAATACGGTTAAAATAAAGGTTTCAAAAATTTTATCATAATAAATTAATACATAACACTCTAAGCAAATAAACTAAAATTTGCATATTTTAGTCATATCCTCTGTAAAAACTAATATCAGAAAACTGTAAATGTAATACACTAAAACTAATAATTTGAATTTCCATTGGCTTTTAAAATTGTCTAATGTGTTTTTAGTATGCTTAAATATAATTTCACGCGGAGTACTGTGAATTGGAAACTACTTTAGAAGCTATAATTTTGCATTTACTTTTGAAAAAGATAATAAATCATTTGTGAAAGAAAATTTTCATTTGTGAAATTGCACCTTAACTTCTATAAATACTTCGCTCGAATCTAAAAATTTATATAAATAAAATTAAACGTGGTTTTTCATTTAAGCAATTCAGATATCTGAAAAAATTAACAAGAAAAAATATTGTTTCATAGTTAAACTGAAAGAAATATAAAGTATTAATACTATTTTACAATTTCCAAGCAGAAGCTGGAAGGTTTCTGAATATTCATCAATGATTGAATGATATACTATAATTTTTTTGAACTCAGTTATCTGAATAATGCTTAACTAGTTTGGATGCACGTTCTTCAATGATTTCAAGAATTCACAAATCCTGAAGCATGAAAATTTGTATTTTTCATCTTATTTACACGTGATTCAGAGTATTTACTGAGATATTAAAAAACCTTCGATAATGTTTTCCTTTGCTGTTTCCGCTTAATCTGGATTTATAAACTTTTGCTCTATATGTAATTAAATGATATCTAATAATATTTGAGCTTATTTTTTCTGTTTAATTTAAAATTAATTAATTATTTATTAAGAACAAAAAATGCATATTATAATGCCTTCCGATCCAAATATCTTTTTTTCTTATAATATTTATGGCACAAATAATTTCGACGATCATGGTTATTTTTTCTTGCATCATATATGAGTGCATTTAATTCATTAATATAATCTAGAAAATTTAGTTTATTATCAAATTTGACACATATTTCAACTTTAAATCTATCGTGTAGAAAATATCGGCATTCCTCAAAACTGTTACTTTCTCGAATGCAGTATCTGCATACGTTTTTGTTTAATGGTATACAAGCTTTATATATGATCTATAAACTCGTGAAGTCACATTCATGTACTAAGCAATGTGATTGTTTTAAAAAAAAAATTAAACCAAAAATTTACTTACCAAGTTTCAATCATAATTAACATTTGTCATCTGATTCCTCAAACTTTATATACTTAAAAACATAATTTTTCTGACTGAAAAAGTTGTGTTTTTTTAATGTTTTAAAAATATATATTTAATTAATTTTACTATGTATCCAAAACTATATATATATATAACTTTAACCTTTTTAAAAAAAACTTTTTTTTTTTTACAAAACTTTTTATTTTTATAGAAATGTGTCATCTTTACATATTACAAGTAATGCAATTCTACATAAATGAAAATAGAATTACTTAATTTAAGCAGGGAAAGGCGTAAAATAATCTAGAACCACTTCTAGAAACTACTTTTCTCATACTTATGAATATTAGTGCGAGTCTTCAAATTAAATTAAAGCAATGCTTGTTTTCGCCACGTAATCTTCTGGACTTAAATTGCATTCTTAATTACCTGCATAAGCCTTATGAAAAATTAAGATTCAACAGTGAACTTTATACATATTCCTGTAACTCCCGGCCTTTTTTTCATTAAATGTTGAATTAAAATATAATACCATTTTCGAATTAGAAACATTTTTCAATGAATAATTTTGTCATTTTATTTAGCATATAAGATGCTGGGTTCATATTTAAGAATTGTCTGAAATTACTCTATATAAATGCAAAATATAAACTTAAGAATCAAATATTTACATTTTAAACTTTCTTATAGTATTTTCTTCAAAATTAAAGGAAGGCCTTTCAACTTAGTGTGCAAAAAAAAACACTATGCATGTTTTAAACGTGTTGATAAAATATACTTAATATTATTAATAACTCAAATAAAATTTTTCATCTGACTATATATATATTACATATATTGGGTTGGGGGAAAAGAAATCTATTATTTTTGTATGGAAAACAAGACTTTGCCTTGTTATCATTGTTATCCATTATTTTTGCATGTAAAACAAGACTTAGCATATTAATTCCGGTTTCCATGTCAAACAAGAATTAAAATACTTTCAATTGTCCGATTTGGGTCAAATATACACCATTTTGTTGTATAACTTGTTGCCATTTTAAAGGTGGCTTCATAATGCCTCTCTCATAGAAGTCTTGACTCTTATTGGCGAAAACACCTAGCAATCGATTTCCACAATCTTCTCTTGATACCAATTTCTTATCACTGAGGACGTTTTGCAATGCGAGAAAAAGGTGGTAATCACTTGGTGCCAGGTCCGGACCATATGGAGGAGGAATTACTTCCCAACCAAGGTCCCAGAGGTTATGGCGAGTTACTACAGAAGTATGTGTTCTGGCGCTGTCCTTATGGAACACAGCACCTCTTCTGTTGGCCAATTCGGACCACTTCTGGTCATTCGCTAGCTTCAAACGGTCCAATTGTTGACAGTAATTTAGAGTTTGGCCTTGCGGAAGCAACTCCTATTAAATGACTCCTCTTCAGTCTCACCAAATTCACAGTAGAACCTTCCTGGCCGTTAGTCCTGGTTTGGCCACCGTTTGAGCTGCTTCACCGCATTTTGGCCACGATTGTTTTCACACAATATTGTCGTATGTGACCCATTTCTGTTAAGAAATGCGTCGATTCCATTCTGTTTGGCCAAGGCTTTGCAGATGGAAACTCGATCCATCATGTCTCTTGGTGTTAATTGGTGTGCCCCAAATATGGAGCTTCTTTTTGAATCCAACTTTGTGCAAATGCTTTAAAACCAAAGCTTCTCAAACTTTCATTTTTCGCGACCCAATATTGAATCATAATTTTCATTGCACCCCCCACCTTCCATACAATAACAATGTATTGAATTAAATAATACTATAATTTGATACTAAAGCTACAATACGACTTTATCCTCTTAAGTGTCACCGACGTATACAAACGTCTCACTCAGCCAAACCTGAGTTTTCTGGACGTATATATACGTCTTTCTGAAGTACGATCTTTTATGTATACCACTGACCATAAAATAATTCCGAAGGCTTTGGAATGCAATAAAAGGACTTTGACAGTTTTTTGACAGTTTTTGGGAAGGATTTACATTTTTCAGAGATTAGCTTATTTATCTCTTTTCTCCCCCCCCACAAAAAACACACATATGAGCATCTAAGTGGAAAACGGTGGCATTGGAGAGCGAATCGCGTAACTTTTGTTTGGAATCTTAGGAATTAATTATTCACCGTACAAATTATCAAGATAAGTTTTAATTCAAACCCACATAAGGTCGCTAGTAATTATCAAACTTATTCTTAACTTAGTATTGTTAAATTAATTAAAAAATACATTGTGTACTGACACACTTATAAGTGTATTGTATCAGTGTAAATGTGCGTTTTATTTTTTTATGTCAGAAGGCATCTTGTTTGTTACACTTACAGTAAATTAATAATTTGTTAAAATAATCTTTTGTTTCCGACTTTTTAATATGCTTGTGGCTCCCTCGTAGAGTTATCACGCCCCCTAGGGGCGCGCCCCACAGTTTCAGAAACACTGCTTTAAAACTGTTTTGTGGTCGATCTTTAGCTCCTAGGTGATGCTACGACTACTAACATGACGGTCAACTTCTGTGATTTTAATGACATTTACGACTACGGACCTGCCTGTGCGTGGTGCATCTTTTAACATCAAAAATACCTGAACGGAATAGACGAAACCAAAATTGCACGTAATTAGCTGTTACACTCTCGACACCATAAACACCATTCGAAATTTCAGCCCTGTGGATTGCATTTTCGCCCTCATCAAAGAAAAACTGTAAAAGGAACCGAATTTTCTCTTTGTTGACTTCCGTTTTTAACACCCTGTAACTCACAACTGAATGGACCAAACACAAAAAAAGCAAAATAATTTTTTAGTGTGAAATATCATCTTGACAATGAGCTTAAATTTGAAATTGTTTGATCGATGCTTCATGAGATATCGACACTACAACCATCTACCGAAAAAAATAATGGATTTCTTTTTCCCCAACCTAATATATAACAAATTTTCTTAAATAAAATGAGTTAGTAACATAATTTAGTCAACCTAAAATAATATTGGTATTCATAAACTTTGTCTTCAATCGGCTGTACCGAAGAGCCCATTTTCAATTCATGAAGAAGGTATGAATGTTTGTAAACAAAAAGTTTCTGTGCAGTAAAGGAGTCTAAGTTTTCGGTGAACTGAAAAGTTAGTGGTAGGGGAAGAGGGGCGGGAGACCAATCAGATTAACCCTGTGATTAACCCTTAAGTTTTCTGTGGAAGGGATCAAAATGGTATTGTCACTTGCATGGTGCTTAAAGCTGCGACCAAACGCCAGACGTAATCTACGAGTAGCTCACATTTCAACAATGAATTTCATGGGCCTCGAGCTGATGTTACGAGCTCAAACTTTCAATCGGGTGGGACAAAAAAATGATTTTTAGAAGCAAATATATCTATAGCATATCAGTGTTGCATTTTAGAAGCCGATTAAGTATTTTTAGAAAAACAGGTTTGCCTGAAAATGAAAAAAAAATCCCAAGTTCCTTACAAGAACTAAAAAGAAGATAATTGAAGAAGTGATTTAATATATTGAAAATAAGTGACATAAATTGTTAAAAACTCATAGGTGCCTTCAATTTTATTTGATAAATAGACGAATTTACGTAGTAAGATTTTATTTCCTCTTTGAAGATAATAGTTTGGCTGATTGGTTTGCCAAATAGAGCAATTATCTGAAATTTGTCATTTAGTAGTTACTTTGAGCTACACAGAATTAAATGGAAATAGATTTAAATACATTTACAAATGGTATTACAAACATGAGGCCAAGTGGTCGAGCGGTAGCGTATCGCGTTTCCACACTTCAGGTCCGGGTTCTAATCCAGGACTGAGCAAGGTCGTCTCAACCTTTCATCCCTTCTGCAGTGGGTCGATAAATTAGTACGAAGCTTGCTTGGGTACTACTTCAACACTGGAGGTCTCACGTCAGACTGACCACCTGATCGGGGCATCTGCTCATTCACCTCAGTACCCAATGTCCACGTATATTGGGATGAGCACAGTAGTCTCTGACCCTTGTGGCTTGTTGCGCCACTGAGTTTCAGTTTATTACAAACATGACTAAGCATCTGTCAGGAATGTTTATACAATACTTTTAGAAAACTTTGTTTTTCAAGCTGAGATAAGAATAAAATGAGGTTTTAAAATACTTACACATTGATGAGTGCTATTCGAGATTACATCCCAGTACATATTTTCTAATTGTGGAATGAGCTTCACATATACCTTTGCAAGAACAACTTAAGATATTCATATTAAGAAGTAAGAAAATGTATATTAGCCAAAATAAAACATTATTGTGGAAAAAAGTTGGCAGAAAAATTGTCTTATAAGTGTTCCCATTTTGAGGATTAAATGTCAAATGACATGATAACAGTATTTGTTCGAAAGTACTGTCACTTGCAGAATCTTTGGATTGTTATTATCTAAAGAAAGGAAAATACGTAATGTGACTTGTCGGTATAGATCCAATTGCAGTAGGCATTAAAATAGCTTTTTCAGCATGAATTAAAAATAAAGCAGCATCGATCTGTCATCCAAAAGTATTTTCAAAAATAAATTCCGTATATTCTTATCAAGACCTCATTTAAAATAAGATGAACATTTATTGCACACAGAAAAAGCTATGGAATTTTTCCTTAGCAGTGCGTTTATGTGAAAATTCTATTCATCAGTTCACAACAGTGAAAATTGTAAAATACCTTGCTTGACTTAATAATAGCTTTTTCTTTTACAATAACATCAGTAGAGGTAAAATGCAATTATTATTCTAAATTTTTAAGAAAAATATCGCATACAAAATTTGCATTACTTAAATTTAATATAATTATTAAATAATAATTGAACTAATTTTAATAAATCTGTTATGCTGTTACAACTTTTAAATATTTTAATACGATGAAAATATAATATATAAAATTTTATTGCAAATAGAGAGAGAGGTTCTTCTCTGTTATTTAAGATATCCGACTACGTTCTGAACCGTGATTTGGAAAAAAACGTGTAAATGGATAATATTTATGATATTTAGTGTCACTTAGATTAGAAAGTGTATATAAAATTGGTTTAAGAATAGTATTACAATAAAAAATTATTTAATTACAATAATTTTACAAAAAGTGAGCATATAATGACCCATTTTCGAAACATTCCTCTTTTGTGCAAAATGCTTCTTTTATAATAGTATTTTGCCTGTATATAGCTCAGACCTCTGTACAGAGGCTCAACTAGAATTTTGGAAATATATAACGTATAAGTGGGTTTATTCATGTTTTACAACAACAGAGTGGAGAAATTTTAAGAAAAAAAACAAAGATAATTGTTTTAATGGTTGTTACTCTGAAAATAATTTTAATTTTTCAAAAATCATAGTTGAGCCTCTGTACAAAGGTCTGAGCAATATACAGGCAAAGTATTATTATAATAGAAGCATTTTTCACAAAAGGAAAACATTTTGAAAAAAGTTATTCTAAGTTAATTTTTTGTCGAAATATTGTACTTAAATATTTAGTTTTGTTAAAATGTCCTTAATCAATTTTATACATGTATTCTAATCTAAGTGACCCTAAATATCATGTAAATTATCCAATTATGCGCTTTTTTAAAAATCAGGGTTCCGAACGTAGTCGGATACCTTAAATAAGCAGCATTAATTTGATCAATATTCATGAATGTATTGGTATTTCACATTAATGATATGAAGGGAATACAATTTTGAATTTGTTTTTCTATACAATCTGAGAGAAGGCTGGTCTAAGCATTCTGTTATTTCGTCTTGTTTGATTGAAAATATTTTCTGAAGTTGTATATGTAAATGAAATACAGTGCAGTGCCAAAAACATGGCTTATAGAGTTGTACGAAGAGTGGCCAAGTGTGTGTAAATGTTGGATTATCGAGAAGTGGATTAAAAAATTATAATTAAGAGTGTTTCTTATAAAAAAATAAATTACATTTGTATGTATTGCTGTCTTGAGAATACAACAGAAAATAAACTGCCCAAATACCCTTCAACAAAGAAAAAACGCAAATACATACTTTCCGTAGGCATAGAATATTTACCACATGCTAATGGAAAATTATAAATCCACAGTGTAAATTAATTCACCTCATCAGACGCTTCTTCAGAATAATCACTTTTGTAAGCATAAAGCTGTGTGTAGTGAAAGTTAAGAAGCCGATTGTGCAAAAACTGGCTACAATATTTTAAGGAAAGGCGTAGTACCTTATTGTCTTCCGCACTGTAGTCTACGTTTTGCAGCTTCATCACAAAGAAGACGAAAGAAACAGAAATCCATAACCGACACACCTTGTTTTTCAAAATAATAAAAGGTGGTTTTGATAACCTTTAGAGTCTTCTTTTGTGCTATTTTAGGAGTTTATATGGTATTCTTAAAATTAACAGCTTCACTTTTTTCGGAATTTTTAATTAGTTGCAATCAGCAATAATTTCTGCATTGGACGTAATGTCTTGCTCGGTATCGTTCTGAAACCACTGGTCGATGTCATTTACATAGGCTTCAGCACATTCAAGAACTCTAGTCTGTTTTGTTTGCTTCTGCCAGACCTTGAAAGTGTCTGAACATGGGGGTTTTGACCTGCAAGTGTGTATCGGAGTTACCTCGACTACAGGGGGACTATCGAGGACTATCGATTATCGAGGGCCAAGGTTTCAGGACACTACTGTATTTAAATGAGAATAAAAACATAGGGTTTGCTGCAGGAAAGTAACGAAGTAATACCTGATCCAAAATAGTAATCCTCTATCACAAAAAAAAGAAGGAACAGAAGGATTTATTTGTATGAGATTAACATGTTGATGACTAGCTGAATCATAACGTTGATATTATCTGAGAAATTAAATATTTTATTCAATAAATATAGCCGTAAGAGTGATAGAAACAATAATGAGTTGATTCGCCTCAGACACTGATGCAAGTTGTAGTCTGGCTGGGCACTGACTCGTAGTGTGGAGACGCAGGATCATACAAGCATAATAAGAGCACGAAATTGGCATCCGGAATGAGCAGTTGAAGTAAAAGTTCAGGGTCTATAAAATGAAAACCTACATTACTTTTCGTACGATATCAATAAATTAATATTGTACTACAAAAGTACCTCGATAGATATCCAAAAGGAAATCTAGTTACCACATAAAATAGCCTCAAACAGCATAAATCGTGGTTTTTTGACTTTTTGGAGGACGATACTCAAGCGGATGTCACACCGCTGTGCAAGACATACATTCGCTAGTTATTGGGGCCTAGTTCGAAGCGGAACTCATTGCTGAAAACAATTCAGCTCTAATCTTTCAAAATGCAAGGCAAATGCACCCGACATAACTGAAAAGGTGCCTGGCAGCATTTAAAGATGAAGCTCAATGACCTACTTGACCTCAGTTTTGGTTAGCTGACTCGCTTATTAAGAGTCATTGCAATTCTTAATATCCAGTTATACTTCTGGTATTGATAAAAATGCATCTGGGGTTGAGAGTACCAAATGAATGATTAATCTGTTCTGTGTTCTATTGTTGCTGATGGTCGAATGGTACTTTCTTTACATCCATAGTTCAATCACTATTGCTAACATCGTTGTATGGTAACGTCCCTTCAACTCACGTATTGAACGACCCCGCAGGTTGATTACCCTGTTTTTTATAATACAGTTGCTTTTTTCTTTCAAATAACGACATCTATTCATTGTTCCGGAATCCTTCAGAGAAGTATTGGTCCAGTCATCGTCATTCAAAGGAAACAAATTTGCATGAAATTTATATCTTGTTTTCTATACCATTGGAACCTCGGCTACAATGCGTTGGGGCTTCAGTTAATCTTCCATTGACTGTGAAAGTTTAATTCTTTAATTATCTTACCGTCATATATATATGTATATGCAGTTGTTTATCATTTTGATTACTCATTCTTAGGGCATCGATTTTTCTTTTATAGAGTGAGTGATTCTTTATAAAAAATAAGATAGCTTACACACAAAATAAACAAACAAGTTTTATTATGCATTTAAAACTCCAGTAGAATTCCAGATCATAGTTAAAATAGTCAAAAACTCGTTGTCCTTATTAGGAATTGTATGTCGTACGTTATATTAGAATCACGAATTTATTTAGAAAATAATCTCGTAATATCCTTGGGAAATAAATTTACTTTAATGCTACAGTAACCTCTAGGTTGAATGACATCCACTTACGATATTGATATTGGTATTTAAATTCACTTTTTTAACAAGCACGAAACATTTTTATTCGGTACTTAACATGTTAACCAAGCATTAAAAATTGTTAATTGCGATTTTATAGAAAACATGCTAATTAAAATCTGTCATTGCCATGTGTTTCAAAACTGAATATTTTATTTATAGTTTATCCGAAAAAGGTTTCAATACGTTGTTTCAATATCGCTACAATACTTTTATAAAACATTAATATTTTTTTTATTTCATTGCGTTTATTTTTTAAAAAAACTTAATGGTAAATTAACAACGTCCTCAACCAGTATTTTTTAAATAATCTTTTAAAATTACAAATTTTATCTTCAAAATAAAAGAGGAATAAACATTTGAAAAAATACTTGGTATTGACGTAAGAGAAAGATAACGAAAGAGAGAAAAACTGTTTTGTTAGTTATATGTCATTATTTTTACTACGGATAATTCTCATGAAAACATTTTTATAACACTTTCAAATAATGTTACAGAAATATAAACAGGAAAATGTATTTCCCTGTTGACATTTAATATTTTTGAGGAATTTAAAGGGAAGTAATATATATCTGGTGAAAAACACACATTCACGATTTTTCTGAATATATTATAACATAAGACATTATATATCACTACCACTCGCAATCAAATTGAGGGAAAACTCCAAAGTTATTAAATGTACCTAATTTTTGTAATCCGTTAGTATTTCTTGATGACCAACAGATTCTTAATTTTCAGTTGTATTCTGGAAAAAGACTTAGTCATTTTCAATTGTAAAATACTTCAGTGTTTAGAATTTTATGCATTGACAGACACTTAAAAGTGCAACATGACATTATGATAACATACTTGATATAATGCTATAAAAATTTATGACAGATAATTTGAACGCAGTGCTTAAAATGCACAGGGATCAGTACGAAATTGAATTTCCTACAGCGGAGAAATTGTAGCAGTCCTACAAGGTATAAACTCAAGTAGCATACAGGATGGAAGCCCGTACACTTACTAGCATTATAATTTCTGGCATTATAGATCAAGAAAATGAAGAACAATCCCACCTCATGTATCATCAATTGGTGGGGCGATCAGAAGACATCGGAGATCAAAAAAGTAATTGAACAAGCTAGAAGCCACGACTCATATTGAGAAAGCGTGTGCTGTCTTGAAACACTCTTTGCGGCAACTGAATAATGTAAGGTAGTTCAACAGATAGTTATATCTCTTTACCAAATTAACACACCCTCAATTTAGCTCTAATGCGTACTGAAGGTGACCTGTCACTGCATATAATATCATCCTAAAACATTAAGCTACCGTAAAATCAGGCGTTTAACACACACTTATACTTTCAAGTGCCAATTTTTAATTTTTAGGTATATTCACCATAAAACTTGCACCCCCTTTTTAATAAAGAAACCTAAAATGTACGTCTGCAATGATCTTATGGTTTGAAGTTATTTTTTGGAGGTATTATTCCAAGCTTTAGAAAAAAAAAATTGTTTACTTCTAGAATTACAACCCTTTAAATTCGTAAGAAATGTCATTTCTTTTAAATAAACAGTATTTCGATCTATTTAAAAGTCTACTGTTTTCTATGATCATCTTTATTTTTTTATTTCTAAAGCTCTCCTTTCTGTACCCGGCGTATAACGCGCACTAGTAAATTTCAATCTTATTTATTGCGTTCAAAGTGCGCGTTTTACGCCGGATTTTACGGTAAGTTGAATATTTTTTCCATGGGGCTGCGCATCGGAATTTCTTATCTTTGTGAACCTAGTACATTCCCCAGTACCTGGAATCACTTTTTAGGGTGGCACACTATAGCCGATATCAATTGTCGCAAATAATTTTGATGCTCAGTTTCCTCCTCAGAGGGAGGCACCCGAGCTCCGATGATGCGAAATTGTATTTAATAATTTAATTTTGCCGAAAGCACATAAGTCAAACGGACGCTCGAGGCATTTTTACAATCCACATAATCACAAAAAATGGACGATGTCAATTTTCTGCATCATGAAAATGCATCGACTTGGGCCGGGGTCGAACCAGCATCCTTAAGTCTGGAAGGCAAACGACATACCAATCGCCTCACCCATCCGGCTATAAGTAAGATGAATAAAAGCACAGCATTAAACAATATATGTCGAATTGGCTATAATTTCTTGACCCGCTTCCAGTGTTTTATTCGATGAACACCCTAAAAGAAAAGAAAAAACAGATTTTTTACTGCCTCCTGCACTGTGATGTGCGTCGGAATCTCGGTGACATTACAACAGCGCTTCTCAAACTTTCACTATTTGTGACCCGCTTTTCAATCACAATTTCCTTGGCGCCCCTCTCCATTCAATCAAAATGTATGGAATTCAATAATAGTTTGCCTCCAAATCTACAACACGACTTTTATTTTAAACTGTGCAGATTATCAAGATAAGTACTAAATGTTGCATATGACATTGGGTCACTAATAATTATTAAACTTGTTTTTAACTTTGTATTGAAGAGAACTAATGGTCAAATACGTTGTGCAGTACTCATACATTTACATTATTTCCTTGTAAATGTGTATTTGTTATTATTTCAGAATGCATTTTGTTTTGATTCATTTCGGTAAATTAATGATATTTCCAAGACTTTATTTATTTACTTTTAGATGTGCCCCTTGAGAGGAATATCACGTCCCATTAGAGAGGCGCACCCCGCAGTTTGAAAAAAGCTATATTGCAATTTTTCACGTCGATATGCTGTGGTTTGATATTCACAATCTTCTCAAAGATCGAATGGCTAGCTAATGCCCTTGAACCCACTATTTTGATTTCTAGTATTGGAGCCACATTCTGTGAAGGTCGACAGTAGGAAGTGTGAAGTCAGTACTGTATTCAAGGGGTAGGCAGACATTTCCAGGGTACAGGCTACTTCTAATTTTTCAAGGTATTGTAGTACATCCACTGGCAGTGGCGAACACAAAGAGGGAGGACACGGGTTCGGACTCTTTCCCCATAGCGCTTGATTTTTTTCCCGATTGATTATAATCCCATGTATATAGCGCGTAAAACTTGTAATTAAGTTTTGTTATTTATATATTAGTGTCGATTATTTATTCAGAAATTTATTTTTTACTGTTTTTTGTTCCCCATAATCGACAAAATCAAAAAAATATGTTTCGATGCGCATTGGAATATAATGTGCCATCGACCCTTGACACGCACCACCAATCCCTTGAAAAATTCTTCTGTTCCCTTATGCCCAGGGTCATAGGTGTGATGAGGTAGAAAAAGGTCCACAGTATTTTAATAATAAATACGAAATTTTATTACTGAGTATTACCTACAGAACTAAAATAAAAAAAAAACTAATATTTTTAAGAGTAAAACCATGTTTAAAGCCAAACGCACGATACAAAAAAATAGCACAGCCATAAATATGTTAATATCAAATAATGCATTTATTAGCAAACAATTCAAAATACATAAGAAAATTCATTTTGTTAGTTTTTGTTGTTGCAGTTAGTAGAAGACTCTTCGTTCGCATACTTCAGTCAATCTTGAATATTTCCATACATCATTACTAAGTCAGTGTTTCTCAAACTGTGGGACTCACTCCCCTTCGGGGGCGTGACAACTTTACAAGGGGGGCGCGAGCCTATTGAAAATTCGAAAACAAAAAATTATTTAAAATATTATTAATTTACTGAAGATAAACAAACAAAATACATTCTGATATAATAAAAAATAAAATACACATTTACACTTATAAATATATCAGTGCTACTCAATGTATTTTATAATTAATTCAATAATTCTAAGTTAAAATCCAGTTTATTAATTACCAGTGACCCCATGGGCTCGTCATATATATAATCTAAAACAAAAATTAACATTTATCTTGATAATTTTTGTACGGTTTATAATTAAACCTTGACTGTCGATCATAAGTTTCGCGATTTTCATTCCAATGCCAACCGTTTTCCACGAAGGCATGCATATGTGATGTACTGGGGGAGGGGAGGAATAAAGTAGCAAAAATAATCTGGAATAAGTAAATCCTTCGCAAACATTGTCAAGGTCCTTTTATTGCATTCCAAAGTCTTGGAATAATTTTACGGATAGCAGTGCATCGAAAAAATCGTTCTTCGGAAAGACGTATATATACATCTGGAGAAATGAAGGATTTGTCTTAATGAGACGTTTATACACACGGAGACGTTTATATTAAGTGGTTAAAGTCGTATCGTAGTTTTAGCGTCAAAGTATAGTATTACTGAATTCAGTACTATGCTATTGTATGGGGGAGGGGCGCCATGGAAATAATGATTGAATATTGGGTCGCGAGTATTGCAACTTTGAGAAGCACTATACTAAATGCCAAATTCTTCAAGAGGTCACCCCTAAATGTCTTGGCAGACCACCTGTCGATCACGATCGACGTAATGCCAGGTTGTATTCCCTTGAATGCGTCGTTTAACTGTGCGTCGATACGAACCTGATACTTCACGATGACTCATATTTCATTCAACTGGTCCGAATTATGTGTACAGTGGAGTCATCTAGTTGATCTTCAGCTGAGAGGTGGTAGTATGACTTGTTATCCCCACTTAGTTCTACATCTCGTAAAATTAAACTGTATTCGGTCTTATCGTCCAGACATTTTTCAATACACGCGTTTGCGCGACATAAAACTTCTAGAAATTCAACATTTCCTTATAGACAGAGTAGATGAGTTTGGTATTTCCTCTGTTTCCCTCCATTTTATACTGTGATATAACCATATGACCAATCTGTGCAACTTACGTGTGAGTGTGTTTGTATTTCACATGATTTGTATAACTTACTTAGCTGTGAATGTACCGAAACTTTCTTACTTTTGTTGCCGACTCTTTATAATAATTCCTTTTTTATGCACCGGACAGTGTATAGATTCTCCTTTGCTTGTTTTTCGTAGTTAAAATAGGATTCTAGAAATATAATTGTGGAATTTGCAAACAAAAGAAAAAGTGATCAACAGCACAAATACTCATCCTCCAAAGCACATTTACTCAAATTTTAAAACAACTTTTATGTTGTTGTGGCTAATCCTCAGTCTGTCTGACGGAGTCAGACAAGACCCAATAGGCCATTGACCCTTAAGAAGTCCAATACCAGGAGGGGAGAAAAAAAAAGTCATCCTTCGAAAGCCCAAATCAGTCCAAGATGTGATCTGGAGAGGCTTGCTGAGTCTTGCCCCTGGTGCAAAGAGCAAAAGTCTTCCTACTTCCACAAAAGAAGACTCTTTATGTGGCCACTTTTCATTCTAGAGATTGCAGCCTGAGAGGCTCGGCCACATTTAAGTAGAAATGAGGATCTTGGATGTTTGCTTTCATACCAGTAATGGTTGGGTGGGGTCCTCCACTCCTTTAAATTTCAGATTTAACCCTAGATTTATGTTCAGATTTGGTTAGGGTTGAAGAAGTAGGTGGAGAAGCATTAGAACCCTCTTTAGTCAGGAGTTCCGCTTGTTTGTTCCCAAAGAAGCTAACATGGGATGGAATCCACTGGAAATGAACATCATGCGACTCTGATATTTGTATAAGTTTTGAATTATGGAGACGCCATATATGTCTCCGACTGTGATCCAGTTATGTTTTTATGATGTTGGAGATACTTGCGACTCTCAGAGAGGATCCGGAGGTCTCCAAAGTCTTGTTCATTAAGAACTGCCTCAAGGCCGTACTCTATTGCAATACGTTTACTTTTAAAGACGGAGGAAAAATCGGGGTTACAGTGGCAAAAAGAAGACCTCTCTCCACGTTTCTCAATGTAAACGCCACTACATGTTCGATCACTCAGTCTGCTGCCGTCTGTATAGATCTTAATGGCGTCACTAGGGATTCCATCAATAATCTCCAATGCAAACAATCTAAGATGATCTGGAACGAATCCCCCTTAACGACAGGAGTAGAAAGGTCAAAGGGGAAATGTACTTTTGAGATTCCATTCGCCGGACTGAGACAAGACTTCAGAGGGTGATGCCCAACATCACTAAAAGGCAATTGTAGAAGTTCGGTTTGACTAAAAGGGTTATTTATCTTTAGTCCCTGATTATTACACCAGTTGTTAAGATATATTGATGTTTTATTATGTTGGTCATTGGTAGAGGGTTTATTGAAGTATTTGTTGAGGTTAGCTTTTCTTCTAGTTTTGAGAGGTTGCAAATCAGCCTCGAAGAGTACAATTACTCTAGGGCAACTTCGCCTCAAACCTGTTATAATTCAAGCAGCGCTGAGTTGGATTTTTTTCTAGTTTGTCCAAATTAGTATCAGATGCACAGCTAAAAACAGGAAAACCACAATCCAGGATTGGCATTATGAGTGCCATATATGTATTCCTTAAAATGACTGCATCAGCTCCTCAGTCTTTTCCAGCAATGTATTTGAGAAAATTTCATCATTGTCTACTTTTTTAGACAATATGATCAATATGTTTGTTACTGGTCCATTCAGGATCCAAGATGTATCCTAAATATTTAGGATGCTTCTGGTGCACAAGGTCTTGATTATTCATCTTTAATTTGGGGGATGATTTTATAGCATTTTGTTGGTGGTAAACACGTGACAATTTATTTGGAAGGATTGAAACAGAGATTAGTCTCTGAAGCAAAAGCTGATAATGCGGTCAGTGCATTATTAAGAGTTGTCTCCATCTCAGCCAAGTCACTACCAGAGCAACAGACAATGATGTCGTCTGTGAAGAGGCCCAATATCACTCCAGAGGAAGGCGTTTTCTCTATACCTGCTAAAAATAGTGAGAAAAGTGTAGGACTAAGGAAAGAACCCTCTGGAACGCCCTGTCCTAGCACACCTGGATCTGAAAATGTCTTGTTAAATTTCACTCTTATAGATCTACGATGGAGAAAGCCCGAAATCCACACCAAGGTATTGCCACGAATGTTGAAAGTGTCATGGAGTTTAATCAAAAATTTATGCCTCCACACTCTATCGAATGCTTTTGTGAGATCTAACAGAGCAGCAGTTGTGTGGTGAGTAGGCTTAAGATTTTGTGCATTTCTGACGCTCTGGCAGAAAAATTTAATTTGGTCAATAGTACTATGGCCCCTTCTGTAGCCGAAATGTTATCCTGACAATAAGTTTTTACTATCCAAAAAGTACTGGATTCTTATCAGAATAAGTTTTCCATGATTTTATAGGCAGTACTAGTCAACGCAATTGGTCTGAAATCCTTAGGTGCCCAGGTCTTTTTTCCTGCTTTCTTGACAGGAATTACAGTTGCTCTTTCCCTGTCAGCTGGAACCAAGTTTTTAAAGATATCAAAAAAAAACAATAACTAGAGTGTTTAGTGTACATAAACAGAAACATAGTATCACATTATATTAAGATGGAAACACAAATAATGACTATCATTGTAAAAAATGAAGTAAGATAAATATATGTATTTTTTTCAAATAAATACTTAACTTTTATAAGCATATGATATTTAGTTAACTTTAATACGTATAATATTCTCTCTCATTAAAGAAATTATTAAAGTATTTAATTTGTTTTTCTGCGTTCTATTTTATGTACTCTAATTTTCAAATTGGTCTTTAAAGTAGAAACAACTATTTAAAAATTATAATAACAAAAGAATGTCATATATATTTAAGTAATAAAGTAATAATGTAAGTTTGAGTAAAATTTAGATGTAATTATAAGATAATAAGAGATAATTTCTTGATTTAGAAAATATTTGTTTCCCTTTTTGATTAAAATTAAAAAATTTTTATTCATTTTAAATTAGCTTTTAAATTATAAACTTTAAAATAAAACGTTATTTATTTCATTTCATTATTTTATGAAAAAGATCTGGTGTACAAATATTCTATTCACTGAAATAGGGTTCAGTATGAATATATGTGAAATTATAAATAAATTTTAAATGCTATTTTAAAATTAAAATATTATTTTCCTAACAGTAGGCATTTTATGAGAACAAAAGACTAGTAGGAGGAAATGAAAAAAAAATTCCATACGTAAACCTGTCTTCCAAAACAGATTGATCAAATCAACAAGACGCTGTTTACCTAGTTGGCCAAGGTTGTCAAGCAATTGGCCGAAAATGTCATTGGCCCTGGAGATTTATTCACGTCTATCATTGCCATTGCAAGTAGAAGTTCCGTTCATGTAAAGGCCCTGGACAGTTCCTGGTTGCTTACATTAGTGATTCGGCAGTCGTGAATTATGTTTTTAGCTTTCCTCAATATAGGTATGTTGTCTCTTGTGAAATTCAACTTTCTTGATTCTTGGTAGTAGACAACAAGTCCATTTGCTGCTGATTTATCATCAGGAAAAACCTGGTCATTATTATCCGTTACGGAGTTCCTCTACTCATGCTCTCTATTTATGTTCTTGACAATTCGCCATAATTTTGAGTTGGGTGTCCTGCAGTCCAGACTCTCACACATTTCTTTTCATCTAGATCTCTTCAATTGTGTACAAATCAACTTTATCTATGCATTTAATTTATTGATTTCTGGTCTAAGGTTGAAACTGCCATCTCCCAAGGATTTGTGCTGTTCATCCCTTTTATCAAGAAGTGGTTTTAAGCTTGAAGCATAATGGGTGAAGAATGGTACCTGGCGTCTAATGTTTCCTCGAGGAATTAAAGCCTTTGCGTTGTCCAAAATAATGGTCCTAAAATTCTTCCAATTTTCCTCTAGATCATTTGTAAAAGGTGTCAAGCTCAAATTAATATCCACAGAATCTCTATAAGAGTCCCACTTAGCCTTTTTAAAATCCCAAAACATTTCCTGTGTCTCACGCACTTCCTGCCTTTTTCTTAAATTCAATAAGAATTGGGAAATGATCACTTCCAACTGTGTCCATGACTCTTCAGGAGCATTCAGAAAATATTTCTGAGCTAGAGATAGCTATATCCAAGGCCTCAGAGGCATTATAGCTATAGAAGGCTTTATAACAACTTTTATGAATGTAGGTTAATAATTATGTCAAAAAATGTAGAATTAGAAATGAGCCTTATTTCGTAAACACTATCCTACTTTTAACCTTGTGGCTGTAACATCAATTTTTTGGCCGCTCTTAGAAACATCCGTGTAACAGATGGGTACGTAGTTTTTTTTTTTAATTTCATACCTTAAGGGCAGTTTTAAATGTCCTTATCACTCATGAAATTTAGTAGAATTTTTAATATTTAAGTCTTTATGAGGCACACTACATTAATATATTTTTATCACAGGAATTGTTACTAGGAGTTTTGTAAAAACTGATAAGAAATTATTTATTTTCATGTAAAAATAATTCAGAATAATAATACCAAAAACTATAGGAATATCGGTATGATAGACGGTGATAAATAAGAAAAATCGCACACATCGTGAGTTGAAAAAAATCACCAAGTACCATCACGTGTCTCTGTCACTGGGTAGAGTACAACTGTAGATCTCAAGGTAGCCCACCCCAAAAATCACACCACATCCTTACCTACAGACATCAAAGCAAATCCTACCCGTCTGAGAGACGGATTTTCTGGCCATAGGGTTAACTATAGCAATAATATTTATTCTTGGCACTTAAGTAATTCTGTAAATTTATTGCGTTGGGATTTTCCTTTGGGAAAAATTTACAAATCTCCGTTTCACATCTTAAAAACCATGTAATTTAAGCAAATGGCTAATATTGAATAAGGAGCCACCCTTTTGGAGGCCCTCCATATTTTCATTGAATTTTGTAGTAAGATGCATTGTTTTGAATACCACTGCCTGCGTTGTTAGAATTATCTTCACTTATTTTATAATTTCAAAAAAGGCATCAGTTAATATTTGTTGCTGTTCTTTCTGTCTGCCGATTTTTTTAAAGGCAATACTTCCTGACGTTCCATTTTAGTGTCACGTAGTATATATACGTGAAATGCAGTGACTATGAGTAGTAGTGTATCGGGCTTTCAAGTCATAGGTCAGGAGTTAAAATTTCGGGCTGGGCAAGGTCGATTAAGCCTTTCATCTCTTCAGTGTGCCTATAAATGAGTACCAAGCGTGCTGGGCGTTTCGCAACAGACTGACCACTTGACCGAAACATCTGCAGAAGCACCCCAGCGCCTAAGGTTACGTAAACTGAGATAGTCACAGTAGGCATTGTCCTTCATATGCTGTTGTACTATTGAGTTCAGTACAGTGTATCTAAGAGTTACTTTTTTATGATACCATAAAAAATGTAGATGATGTAAACTATAAAACGAATGGCTTTATTTTTCTTGAGTAGTTTTTTTCTTGACTGAAAGGTTTATGTACTTACTTGGGAAAACTTAAAATAAGTCCAACAAAATATATGAAACAAGAGAAAAGCACTCTCTCATACATTTTTAAGAAAATACATTCTCAGTTTTTATTGAAAAATATTTGCTATTTCAGTGCAATATTGTTTCGTCAGTATTATACATTTTTTGTTCCCTCTCATCTATCACTATTAAAACCTTCATTCAAATTGATTTTTAGCTGAAAATCATTTATTAATTCAACTTAAAGTATTAAAATAAAAACTAACTAATCAATATTGCATGCATGCTCTTAATTTATCTGCAGAAACGAATATTTACACAGATTTTATTTTTCATATTCAACCAATTATTCAATTGGAATAATATTAATTAAAACTCAAACTGCAGATTTTTTACCGAAAAATGGACAAACGTTTTAGTAAAATTAGAATTATGATCATAAAATACAAACTCATTACTCTAAAACTCATTATAAAAGACGTTTTTTTATTAAAAAAGGCACCAGTTTTTTTCCTCAGTGGAGGGAGTTAGGAGGAATATTTCCCGTTCTTCCCAGCCAGTGGAAAATAATTTTATACGCTTCTAACCACTTATCGCTTTCTCACTGCAAACCTCTGTAAGTGCGGGAAAATAAACTTAAGGTGCTGGAGTTCAGCCACCTGTTATTTTCCTCTTAAATATGTGACCCAAAATCTAAGTTTCGCATGAAAAGAAACAAATCATGTTTATCATCTGTATAGGAAAATATGTTGTCTGCTTATTGCATTAAATTATTTATTAACTGCCATGGCAGGAGCTGTGGAAAATGCATTACACAGTGGGGATTCAAAGCCTTTTGCTTTTTTTCCAAAGCAGCAGCAAGGGTGAGCTGGCTATAGGCCAAGTTGCAAATTCAGGCAGTTGAGATATTTTCTCCGTGACATATACACATGAGGTTAAGTTTGAGTGTTCCATGGGGTGGCCCTTTGAGGATAAAGGGTTTGGAAGTCATTGATATATAACTACTTCATAACGAAAAGCACTGTCGAAAAGGAGTTTAAATTTTGTGGTTTTGACCAAAAGGCCCTGTGAGATTCGTTTGTACAAATAGCAGGAATATTTCATAGTATTTGGCTGGGAACCAGAACGATAAACTGCAAAATTCCACTACTATATACATTTTTATATTTTTATTTTAACTATGTGAAATCGGTAGAAATATTTAATTAACAAATTCTTCATCTTCTATATTTTAATATCCTTTTATTTTCGTAATATATGTCCATTAAGCAAATCTTATGAACTTTTGAGTATCGAGTTTTATGCTAATGATAAAGCGTATGCTAACTTTGAAATCATAACGCATAATAAGAAATTATATTCATGAAAAAATGAAAACAAGATAGAACATTTTTATAGCTCTGCATCATGTACATTGTAAGCTAAATTATTAAAAATAATATTTTGTGTTGTAGATAAATGTAGTTTATCCTTCAAGCAAATATGCAAATAAGAATGGAAGTATTAGTACAAAAGTAAAGCACTGACTCTCTCTAAGCAGAATTCTAGAAGTACTCTTTAGAATTATTCAGTATTATATAAGTTGAATTATTTCTAATTAATTAATAATAAATTATTTAAGTAGTTATAAATTATTGAATAAGAATTATCCATAATTTATTTCCAGTTTCATTTGAAGGTATAAAAAATATATATATTTTTTTTACTTTTGCAGTAACTTTCGAAAATGAAAATGCAATCATTTATTTTCTTTCTATAATAACAATGCATAAAACTATTTAAAATTCTAAGTCTATGGATTGGAAAATTAATATATTATCAAATACTTTTTGCTCATGCGTAAGGATGCCAAGAAATATATGCTTTTCCGGGATATAAAGCATTTAACATTTTACATTTAAACACATTGTCTTATACATGTATATTAATTTTTTTAAATAATTTAATGATTCTTAGAAAGTATTTTTAATTATTTCTGTAAAGAAAATGATCCAATTTAAATGTCATGTTTAAAGAGCTAAACTTATATAAGCTGTTGGTAAATTACAATCATTGAATATTATTATTGATGATAATAAAGAAATAATATTAATCTTTTAATCACATTGATAGAAGTTAAACAACACTAATAAATTATAGTTTTAAGTCATCAAATAATTGAATACACGATTTAAGATAACTGGGACGTACAAATGCTTCAAATTTTGCATTCTTGTATTTTACTTTTAAAAAATAGACGGTACATTTCTGCATTCGTAGATGCATTACTTATGAGAATTCTATAAACAGAATGCTTGAAAATTCAGTTTTAAAACTGTAAATAAATGTGACGTAATTATGATTCAGGTACACTTTTCTCAAAAACGTTTTGTATATAAAATGTATTGTATACACTAAGAATGTAATTTTCTGCAATATATGTTCAAATTTATTGAAAATTCTACATATTTTGTGCAAAAATGATCAGAAATTTAAGTGGTTATTAATTTTAAAATAAAACTTTGTTTCTTGAAGTGTGGATTATGTGCCCAGTTTTCAAGTGGATATAGTACAAAATGTATCGTAAGGATTATTCTCAATTAAATACACAGCTTGTAAAATAGACATTTCGTTTTTCTTAAATGCTTATTTTTAACATTTGAATACTTATGAAGAATTATGTATGTTTATAATTGTTGGTTTTACTTTAAAATAAATAAATATTAATATGTATATCTAAAAAATAGAGATTCTTTTGTTATATTTTTAAAAGCAGAGTTTCATTTAATTAGACATTAAATTAACTTTTTAAACTCATCAAATATACTTTCTTTGTGTATTTTTATAAAACAAATATGTGTATGGAATTTGGATGATATTCAAAGTGAAGTAAAAATACAAAACTTATAGATTACTTTTAGAAACTTTTGATATTGTAAATGGAAGAAGATGTGAATCGTCCATAACACATGTTGATGAAATAGGGTAAAAGTAATTAAAAAGACTGCTAAATATAATCTAGAATTTTAAATTTACAATTTAAAAACTGAGAAATGATGCAAAATAATCCATTTAATTATGGTATGGCTTTATATTTTAAAAGCAAATATTATTTTACAAATCATAGGTGAAAATATTTTTATGTGCCGTTTTCTCAAAATGCAATTTTTGGTGATTCTGGTAAACTTTTCTCAAAATTTACTTTACCTATATTGTTGATATTTTGTATATTATAAAATCCAAAAAATTTATCAAACTGAGTGGTTATTTTCGCAAATAAACATTCACAAATTTTTGCATAAAATTTAAAGCACTAAATTAAAAAAAAGTTAAATTTTCAAAAATTTATTTTTTAAATTTTATTTAATTTATTTTACGGATCGTTATGTTAGCGAGCACTCTGGGAAAATTTTAAAGCTATATATGCAATGGATTCTATGCAATGTGTACCTAAAGGTAAAAAAAAAGTCTCAAAAATAAAAAAAGTTATTGATTATTTATTGCTCATACAGATTTATTTGTAATTTAAGTTTAATTTCCTTACATTAACAGGTACATAAAATTACAGAGAGCTCAAGGTAAAAATTTTACTTTTGTTAATTTTAAGTTAAGTAAGTGATGACCATTTAAATTTTGTTTAAAAAAAGTTCATTTTTCCTTGTCATAGACGTCTCAGTTACCTTAATATAAGTAAACTATTTGCTACAAAAAAAATTCAAAAATAAAATAATAAAGGACATAAGCTCAAAGTATGTCATAATAGTAATATAGTTATTGTTACTTTCTGGAATATGCAATAATGAAGGATTTTTACACTCTCATTTTTAATACTACACAATTTTTTAGTCAGTTACATTTGCATTAAACCTCATTACAAATCATAATGTTTCCGTAATTTTCATTTGTATAAATTGCCATGAATTTGTTATTTAAAAAAAAGAAACACATTCATTCTGTGTCATAATGTATTAGAAACCATTAACCCTCCAACTGGACAGAACGGATTTTTCCGCCCTACTAGAGAGGCTTCGAAAATGGACTGCACGGATTTTTCTGCCTTCAAGTAACGTTTTCAAAAGCGGATTAGCCGCACTTTTATGAAATCCTTTCCCCCTTTTAAGGTTTAACATCTTGAAAGATAATAAGGGACGGAGAAGCAACACAGCAGGAGTTTTATGGCTCGCAGGGAACCCCGTGTTTTAACCCCCAATCGTAAAATAAAAAATCAGGGAGAAATTTCTTTACAACCCAAAAGTGTGTGTTTCTTTGCTAGCTTGTATTTTAAAAGTTTCCAAAAGTCCCAACGCATAAGTAAAATATGTTACAATTCCCTTTTGGTTTCATATTAATTTCAAACTGTAACAAGTTGGGGCGTGTCAGGGGCAATCTGCTATTTTATATAGTTAGACAAATTATCTTTTTTTTTTTAAGTATATTCTCTTTCGCCTCATTTTTCTTATTCAAAGCTTTCAGTTTTTTGAAACATGATTATTTTATTATAAGATACCGAAAAAATTAATAAAACATCAAACTCTTTAAAATTTGGAACCTTTTCAATTTTCCAACCACTAAAAATGAATAAATTTAAACTTCATCAAATCATTTGAAACATTTTCTTACACTTTGATAAAAATAATAACGAAAAAAAAAAAAAAACTAATTAAGATTTATTAGTTTTTTTTTTTTTTAGATTTCAAAGCCTAAGTGTTCAGGGAGGTTTAAGTACAGTGCGTGGTTATATATTGTTGAAATACACCTAATTATATTTGAATTTTAAGCGCTTGAACTTCAGTTTACATGAATGAAGATTTTCACACATTTTTTTTATAACTTGAATGTTTGAATATATGGTAATCAAAAATATACGAAACATTTACAGTAGACATTTATGCATATAAATAAACATAAAAACCAATTTTAAATTCGAGCTATTGAAAAACATTCGAATTATATATTGTTCAAAAATATCTATTTATACAAAATACCTCAACATTTATCTTTTTTAAAGGCTAACTGAATAAGTAATTAAAATCTGGATATGTTTTGAAATCTCGACCTTACAAAGCTAGAAATTGTATGTTAGAAATTCCATTTGAAATTTCGAAAAAAAATGCATCGCGCAGTTAAAAATTATTTACCATAAGTTTTTAGCAATTGTTTGAGTATAATAAAAATTTCAAATTTTATTATATAGCTTCTTTGGTATCTTTTAATATATTTCGGCCGCGGTAGCCGAGTGGTATAGGTATCGGAACGTGGCTTGCTTTGTCACGAGTT
This sequence comes from Trichonephila clavipes, assembly GCA_019973935.1. Taxonomy (NCBI): domain Eukaryota; kingdom Metazoa; phylum Arthropoda; class Arachnida; order Araneae; family Nephilidae; genus Trichonephila; species Trichonephila clavipes. The sequence goes on from BMAU01018203.1 coordinate 703,060, forward strand.
CGAGCCCAGTACCACTAAAGACCCGCCGTGTAGGGCAGCGATGCACGTTAAATCTGTCGAGAGCTGAAACGTCCTCCCATTGCTGTGGTGGGGTAGTTAGGAGAGGGGGTGCCAGCTCAGTGTCGTCCACGTCACTTGACCATGGTTCAAAAATTACGTGGTCCGTCGCCAAAAGCCCTCGTGTAGTTGAACAGTGCGACGTTAATATTCAATCATTCATTTAATATATTTCGAAGATTTCATACAATTCGGTTGAAAACCGCATGCTAAGAGCAAGAAATATACTAAAAAATTGATGAATATACAATTACAATAAATTCTTACATAGAGAAGCAAAACTGAGAATCTAAAGCGTAGGAATAAAAAATTTTGAGTATATCTGAAGTAGTTTTCGAAATATTTATTTTAAAGTTTAGAAAATTTGTGTGCGTTATGTTATACTTGATATCAATTAAATGGTTAAAATAATGTGTGTGTGTGTGTTAATATTAGTCATGTAATCGTTTGATGACACATTCATATACTAATAAAAATTATCATGGTCATTGATGCGAATGTCAAAAATTTTATGTAATTTTAAATTCAGACATTAAGATATTGATGTAGAAAATATAAAACGACCATCTAAAATACATGAAAAATGCAGTCTGCTATAAAATGATCTTGACAAACAAAATCCGGCATTTTCACTTACTATGGCAGAGCCGGCTTAGTCAGGGGCGATCTGGAAAAACAGAGAGAGAACCGCGGTTTTGATGGATGCCGCTCTAGCTTTTAAAGCTCCCAGGAAAAATTATATATATATAAATTACAAATGCAAAAATAAATCTTGTAATTTTCCATACATTTTTATAACAACGAATTGTGGAATTGGCTTCCAATACATTGTTGTGTTTGACAATATCTAAGGTAACCAACCCTACTTTAGATAGATTTGTACTACTTTTTCGTAACCGTATTCCTTTTAAAAATTAATTCGTGCAGCCGAAATACACCTTTTGTACCCTTAAAAATTTATGTTAACTATAACGGTTAATTTTAATTTATGCAACTTGTGAAATGTTCATAACTAACCATTTCCGTCTAAACAGTTTACATGAAAAAAAAAAAAAAGTTTGGACTCCTTCATTCATTAGGGATTTATATAAGATTCTAACATTAAATTTTATTTTTCACCGAATAGGATTGAGTGAAAGTGTATAGTGCTTCCACACCACAGGTCTGGGGTTCTATTAACGGGCTGCGCAAGGTCGACTCTGCCTTTCATCCCCGCTACATTGGGTCGATAAATGAGTACCAAGCTTGCTTCGGGTCTTAAACACTGAAGGTCTCTGTTCAGACAGACCACCAAATCGGGACATCTGTTCATGCACCTCAGCGTCCAATGGTCACGTGTATTATGATGGGCACAGTAGTTCCTGGCCCTCATGGATTGTTGTGCTTCTGAGTTTGAGTCTTAAGTTTGAGGATTATCTCACTTTGGGGATACCCCTTAGATAAACATGTATTTCCACTCATTTGCAATTAAACATTTTTCTTTCAATTACGTTTATTTCAGAAGGAAGTTTGATTTTTCAAATGTATTTGCTTAATAACATGTATATTTGTGTGTATTATATTAAAAATTTGATCAATCCAAAATTACATGTTTTTAGCTCCTCTAAAAGCTTTTAGAATTTTACAACTGATCTTACAATCCATATACGTTTTATAGTAGTATATTTAAAACTGATAAGGACATTTTACGACTGTGTGAGCTGTTATGCCTCGTTTATAAATATAAAAAATTGCATTCAGCTACAGTTTTTAAAATGTACAGAAATAAGTGGAGCAACAGGATACTTACATATTATGAATATTTTTAACGCAGTAAGATATATTTATATATTTCAGTTTTTCTTTACAATTTGAATAGTAGTTGTAAGCCATTTTGCGAATAGTTTGATATTGAGTATAAACCCATAGGCTGTTTAATATTGTAAAGTGTTTTACTTTGATACCAGCACACATTAAAAATAAGGCTCATTTGCAGTTATATGATCAGCTTCAGTGATATTTAAATTTTCAAAAATAGTCTACACGTACGAAAACATTCTTTCACAACCGCACACCACATCTCATACTATATCTTCCTACAGCAGGAAATATTTGTGTATACTGAAAAAATTTAATACAGGATACATTTCCAAGTGTTAAATTTGTTTTTAAAATTTGGTATGAATATATTGAGGAACTGTCGGTTAACTTCACTGAACAAAATTGTTTTAAGTGTACTGTTTTGAAAGACAAAATTAATTAGGGGAGAACTTTTCTCACAATAGAATTTGTAATGACTGAGTTGTGTGAAAATGTAGTTATCGATGTGTGACATTTTCCTTGTAATAAAAGAAACAGAAAGATAAGAAATTTAACTTGAGTAGAAAATGGTTAGAAGTACTGTCATGCGCATTTGAAGAAGTATATCCCCATTAAAATTAAAAATTATTGACTGAATGTGTGTTATGTCCATCACAAATGCCGATGTAGAAAAGATATTTTATTTAATACAAGGAGTTCGAAAAGAGAGCACTAGGAATGAAAATTTAGATTTTTCCGAAAAATATTCAGTTAACATAAAAATATCATTTATATGATTTAAATTTAAATAAATTAAAAGTATTGAAATTATTTTTTATGTTATTTTAAATTAAAAATATAACTGAATAGAGAAAGATCGGTTTTATTTCATAAATATATAATCATCGTATGTATATCACCGTGTGTACCAGTTATTGTGTTACTGTTTAAAGAATGAGATAGGGCCTTTGCTCTTTTTACCTCATTATTTTTTTAAAAAACAGGAAAGTGAGCGCGTTTTCTTACTCTCATATTCAAAAATGAATACAGGATGCTTTTTCTGGTTCAAATCGCAATACCATAAATATATATATATATATATATATATATATATATATATATATATATATATATATATATATATATATATATATATATATATATATATTTTAATTTTTAAAAAATGACAGAAAAATAAATTTTCTTTGAAGAAAATATAATTATTTTCAACTTCCCCAACATACTATTTATTTATTTCCTTTTTTTTTTTTTTTACCTTTCATTTCGTTTTTAATTTTACTGTGACTGAACATATAGGAGAAAGAAAACACCGTATCTTTTCAAAGGAGGATTGATCAAAGAGAGAATATCTACGCTTTCAAAGAAGATTACCCAAGACAACTTAACAGCTAGCTGTGAACGATTGATCTCTTGGTTCTTACTTTTCAAATCGACCGAACTGGGTCGTAAAATTTTCCCCGTTCGACCACCCAAGTTCTAAAAGGGGAAAGGAAAAAAGTCTGTTGCATTTTGAAGGGAATCGCAAAATAAGAGTTAAACGCTTTCGGAATAACTTTTCAGGAGGAAGGTGTCCAGTTAGAGGGTTAAGCATTTGTTTTAATAGAAAAATTTTGATCTCTCACATGCATATAATTTAATAAGATATCAAAAAAACAATAACTAGAGTGTTTAGTGTACATAAACAGAAACATAGAATCACATTATATTAAAATGGAAACACAAATAATGACTATCATTGTAAAAAATGAAGTAAGATAAATATATGTATTTTTTTCAAATAAATACTTAACTTTTATAAGCATATGATATTTAGTTAACTTTAATACGTATAATATTCTCTCTCATTAAAGAAATTATTAAAGTATTTAATTTGTTTTTCTGTGTTCTATTTTATGTACTCTAATTTTCAAATTGGTCTTTAAAGTAGAAACAACTATTTAAAAATTATAATAACAAAAGAATGTCATATATATTTAAGTAATAAAGTAATAATGTAAGTTTGAGTAAAATTTAGATGTAATTATAAGATAATAAGAGATAATTTCTTGATTTAGAAAATATTTGTTTCCCCTTTTTGATTAAAATTAAAACTTTTTTTATTCATTTTTAAATTAGCTTTTAAATTATAAACTTTAAAAATAAAACGTTATTTATTTCATTTCATTATTTTATGAAAAGATCTGGTGTACAAATATTTATTCACTGAAATAGGGTTCAGTATGAATATATGTGAAATTATAAATAAATTTTAAAATGCTATTTGCAAAATTAAAATATTATTTTCTAACAGTAGGCATTTTATGAGAACAAAAGGCTAGTAGGAGGAAATGAAAAAAAAATTCCATACGTAAAACTGAACTCAATCGTAAATATGTACTGTAATTTTATCTCTGTCTCCTTATATGTGTGTGTGTCCCCATTATTTATAATCTATTCTAAAAAAGTTATTTTAGAATTAACAAATACTTATTTGTGTACGCTAGATTTTACTAAAATAAACACTTATATATGTGTTTCAACTCAGAAAAATAAAATACAAAACAATTGAAAATAAGAATACATACATTTTTAAAAATAATTGGTTATAAGAATATATATATATATATATATATATATATATATATATATATATATAAACTACAGTTTTTATAATCTTAATATTAATTTTAACAAATTTAAAACTCTCATAGATTTAGTCTTAAAAAAAAGTACATTAATTTTAATGGTTCATTATATAAATAAAATAAAGACTTGCCACTAGGAGGCCCAGCAAGCAATAGTTTGGCGAATTTATATTTACACATTTAAGAATATAATTATGTTATTAATAATGGCTATTACATTTTTAGATATATTGATGATTTAATTGTTTTTGGTAAAAGTGATAATTTCAATCGCTATATTAATTTTTATCGGGATTACTTAAACTTAGTTAAAAATAATGATGATCCAGTTAAAACTAATTACTTAGATGTAACATTGTATATTAAGGATTTGAAATTACATTGCAATATTTATGATAAAAGAGATGCCTTTAATTTTATCATTTTTAAAGTGCCTTACTGGAATTCAAATTTATCTATATCTATATATAGAAAGATTATTTTTAACTATATTTATCGTAATAATGTATTAGTTAGCAATAAAGCTAATATTTATTTAAATCTTAATAACTTTATTAAACAATGTATTGAACATGGATATCCTGCTATCTTTACAATTATATTTCCTAATAGTTTCTCAGTAATATAAAATTTGTAGTAATAACTATTATTGACATTATGTTTTAATACTTCTATTTTTAACTAATTATACTAGATGGCACCACATTTCTAATAAATTAATAACATTATTTAAATATTTCTTTTATTCATTTGTTTCCTACAAAATATTTATATCAATATATATTTATGATTATTTAAACGTACATATATATAGACCTTATATTATTCTCTCATAATTTTAACTTTTATGTCGTACTGTTATTCATCTGTTGTATTTGGCGGGAAACATAATCAGTTGATACAACTCACGAAGTAAGTCTTACTATTTACCTTTTGCATCGACTTTAAATCTATACTGTGAATACTAGTAGGCTATAATTTTATCATTATATTTTTACTAGTATAGTGATTTTTATTTGTAATATTTAAATTTTCCCTAATTTTTATTCTTTCCTTTCCCCTTGGTACTTCGTACTGACAAACTACAGGTAGGTGAAGGTTGGCTAGCCCTAAGACTTGTTTAAAACTGCAATCTTGGTTCCTAAGGCCAGGAGTTTGTTATCGTACTACTGTGCCTAATATTTCCTATCTTGAATAGTTATACTTAGGTCCCTATAGCTATCTGTACATATATATGTATGTATATAAAAAATAATTGGTTACAAAAAAAATTATATAATTTAGAATCCGATTCTTCCCTAAAATACAAATGTTTTTCTATTCCTTTTCAAATGCATGCAGAAAAAAATCCTACATTTGATTTCCATGAAGTGTTTTTCATCAAAATACAATTTTTAGAAAAAAATATTATTTTTAATTATTAGAAACAGAAACTTTTTAAATCTAATTTGAGATTAATCCCTGCTTTTATGCTCTTAAATCTATTTTCTGTGTAAATAATTCTTCCTTATTTAATTTTTTTTTCCTTTTATCTTTTCTTACCAAATATTTTGTTTACTCAATAATCTTAAGTAAATATTTGATTTTCGCTTTTACATTACTACTGAAAAACAGAAAGGCAATAATAATATTTAATTATTTTATTGTAATAAATATCAATTTGAATGCCATTTTAAATTTAGACATTTTCCAAGCATGTAAAAATGCAAATATTTACTATATCCAAGAAATATCTATTGGATTTAAAATATTTTTATTTAAAATGTGTGCTTGTTGTTTTTTATCTCTCTCTCTCTTTCTCTTTAAACTTCATTGAATTCAGACTAGGTATCTCTTTTTTTTTTCATTTTATTTCCTATATCTTTTTTTCAAAGACAAATAATTCTGATTATTACTGATTTTTTTCTTAAGGATTAATAAAAGAACACAAAATACTAGTTAATTTTTTTTTTTCATTGCTCATTTTTCACGGCGAAATAATGAATATTACTAAATATTATCACAAGCAGAGCCCTATTATAATCAAATATTGTGTATATTAATATGCAATCACACAGATAATAGGGATTCTAATAATATACCAATTACACAGGCCATGCTAATACTCTTTTACTATTGACCAACATATATTTATTATAAACCGATTAAAATGATAAGTTCTTTGAAAATAGTAAATCTAATATGACAGTGTTCATTTTGTATGTAACTCAAACTCATATATTCCAACTGGTCAAAATTCATTTTGAGATGCATTTGGCCACATTTTATGTTAATCATACTATGAAATTACAATACAACAGCTGTGAGTTCATTAAAGAAGATAGATAAAATAGATGCGTTTAAGAAAACTCTTTAATGGTTTAATAGGTAAGAAATTAAAATTAAAAACATAAATGTAATTTTTTGCTGCACTTTTTCCTGAAATTAATAATTTTTATACTCAATCGAATAATTTGATGATTTCAATTTGCTTGATATTGCCAGATTTTTTTATCCTTACTTAGTCTTAATCGTTCAATTAAATATTGTAGATATTTACTTTGGCAGTTAAATTATAGGTCTTAAGAGTCATACATTATAAAAAAAAAAAAAGAGAATGGATCTACGGTTTATAATTGGATAATTAATTATCTAAAGTATTATAACAAATTTCTTAAGACCTAAATATTCGCAATTCTCTTGTAATCCAATGGCTTAAGATTAATTCTTGTGCAATATCGAACCATTATTATTATTTTTAAGCATTAATGTGTGTTTTATGAACACATAAATCTCAAAATTATTCAATAATTTTCTTTCTATCAAACGCTGTTTACAGCTTAATCGAAGTAAACATTTAAATTTTTCACTCATAATTTTTTTTTTCAAAATTTACCTCGTTTAGTTACAGATGTGTGACGGTATTATTCAAGCTTTTATTAATTCTCTGGGGAAAATATTTCTTAAATATTGTTGTTTATAAAAAGTCGCTTTATCTGGAGAAATCATGATTTATGTAAATTTAAAGGAATATTTGAAGTGTAGCAAAGTAAGTATAAGAGTTAGTCGTTGGCTGATGTTTAATTTAGATTAGTGAATTTACTATCAGAAGTCTTTTAAGATATTGGAAAGAAACTAGTCCGAGATACCCAGTGACCCGGGGGAGATGTGAGGAGTGCAGTTACATCGGATCACACACAGTTAAGTGATATAATGATTTGTCTTCGGAATTTAGGATAACAATTAAGTTTGACTGTTCCTTCAGTTTGTAACATTTTTGTACAGGAGTTTGATTAATCAATAAACTTAGTTATTTTTATACCAAAGGCTGTTCATTCGGTGTCCCAAACTTCACTAGTGACAGATGCTTATAGGCTTTAATTGATTTTCATGAATTCTCTCAATGATAATTTCTATCACCGTTATGCAACACAGCCAGATGATGTCAAGAGGTACAACTGCAGATTTTTTTTTATTTTATTGCCACGTATTGCATTAAATTAGTATTATCCTCTTAATAGTAAAAATAAAAAGTATATATCTTAAACCATCGAATTGCTCATTGGCATCCCTTTAGGCAAACTATATTTGTGTTACACAAATCTGCTGAAAGGTCGTCTTAAACTTCCGCTCCTACATTGGGATTATCTCAAAATTGTGATCATTGGGATTCTCAATCTCATTGGGATTATCTTAATACCGCCATGCATTAAATAGTGATTTACCCCAAAACACCTGATTTTAAACAAATAATATCATGTTTACGTAAAGTTATTACAATACCTTTATTTTATACATTGCTTTATGATTTAGCTTGCTTTTATTCCAGAAACTTTCAACCATTATACTCAAAATACTGATAATTTTTCAATTTCTTTTTAGTAATTTTGAGATACCAAATCAGATGTGGAAAACATTAAATTGAATTCTTATAATTGTAGAAAGGTATTTCGGCACTCAACATTTGCAAAAACCGAGTTTTTATTCTACATTGTTATTGTTCGAACCAGTAGAAACCATTTTTATCAAGTATGAAATAATTAAATTTTATTACATTTGAAAAAAACTGGAAAGTTACGTAAGAATGTAGAAAGAGATAAAATACGTTGCACTTTTATCTTTACTATTACGTAATTCCTTGGTTAAATGTTTTTTTTTACTTTCCTTTGAATTTTTATTGTTTGACTGTTCACTTCTCATTGGGTTTTAAATGGATTTTGTGCACATTTTCCGTTTATGGTTTAATTAATTCAATCTTTTACACATACTTTTTCTTTTTTATTTGATACAGAATTTTCAGATCAATCTTGCAAAATGTAATTTTTATATATTTTTATAAGAAAAATTTATTATGTTTTGTAATTGGCATAAGTCCCAATGAAGATTTAGTGCCATAAAATTGAAACCAACATAAATTTTTACCATCATATCAAAAATTTAAATTTATATGGTAGGCAAATAGTATATCTTCCATTATAAACAACCACTAGCAGTTTGTTGCTATTTGAAATCATGATATAATATTTTTCTTTTGCTTGCATATTGTAACGTCGTGAGTAGCTATCCATCAATAATTAATGATTACAGGCTAATATAATATAAAAAATATTGTTTATTTGATAAAAATTCTTAATGAAGTAATATTGCCGGTGTAATCAGTTCGTATTCCCATTCTCAACGCCACCGGCGTTCATCGTCTTTTTCACTCCAATTTCCGGACTCAGCCCTTTTCTCCATTCAAGGCGGGCTTCACTCTCTCTCTTCCCGACTCTCTTTCAGTCTCTTTCCGTCTCCTCTCTCTCTTTTCCGTTCTCCTCCTCCTTCCGTCCGTTCTATCTCTTTTCCGTCTCCTGCTCCTTCCGTCCGTTATCTTCCGAACTTTGTCCTTTTTTTCCCCTGCTCTATCCTCTTTCCTCTTTTTTTTCCTCTCGTCTCCTGAAAAGAACCTTTTTAACCACCAGAGGTGTGTTCACAACACGCCCCTCGCTTCTTCTTATTGGCAGGTCACCAAAGTCTCTCTTGACCTCCTCGTTCTATTGGCACATAACACGCCAAAACACACCCGAGCCGTCTGGCCCAAGGCGCCATAGTTCCTTGTCCACATCTGAACACACTTTGCCCAACGCCAAAACACACCTGAGCCGTCTGGCCCAAGGCGACATAGTTCCTTGTCCACATCTGGACACATCTTGTCCATCACGCCACCTGTTTCTAGTATCCCCTTCACAAAACCCTAGAAAAGATGACACGATTATTTTAAGATAGGCTTCTCGCCTATTGTCAATGGGGTGCCGGCTCTACTTTACTATTATGGCGACCCGTCTGTCTCTCTTCACTCCCTGAGTTCACACAACAAACAATGGCCCCATGGGCCACGTGCACTGGTCATTCCACAGCTGGTGGATCATAAAAATGCAGGGACAATCGATGACGTTGAACTTGTCCTTGACCAGCTGGTGAAATCATAAAACCTATTGTGAATCGGAAAGATGGGATTTCACACCCATCGACGATGTCACAATATGCATACAAATTGGGTATGTCAATTATACAAGTTCTGTTTTTAATTTCATACATATGTTTTTATAAGCTTAACTGATTCTTCTTCTTTTAAAAATATTTTTTATCTTGCATCCAGATGAATCCTTCCATTTAATCTTTAATTTGAGTTCAATATTTTTTTCTTAGTTTTCTACTAGAAAAGAATATATTCAGTATTAATAAAAATGTCTTTGAAACTTTTATGAGTTAGTTAAAATATGAGGCGATAAACACATTCAAAATAGAAATAATTACATTTCACAAGCTATTAAATTTTTAAAACTCAAGAACATTTACAAAAAAAAGAATGGACAAAGAGGACATTCCACAAGATTTGCTACTATGGGTTTGTGAAAATTAGCTTCCGGTTCTGCGTAACTCCTTTAAAAATTCTCCCCCACCCATTACATCACATATGACTTCACACTATTTCTGAGGGAAGCAAATTATGCATTTAGTTCCAAAAATGAAAATGGAAGGCAGCGACCGGAAATTTAAGAAAGGTAAAAGAATAATCAATGTTCACATTAATCAATAATTGTCCCTTATACTGTGAAAGAAACTAGCAAATGCGGATGCTTAAGATGAAAGAATAATGAATGCTGAATAATTAATAAAGATAAAATAAGGGTAGATTAATTAGAGAATCTGTATACAATAGCAAAGTGAAATAAAGATTTTAGTGTGAAGTCTGAATGCATTTGATTTTGAAAAATAATTTTTTTCTTTCTCTATTCAGTTTTTCTTTTTATTTATGCGACTAATTGAATTTCACACCTTTTATCCTCTTCGGAGTTTTTGGTCCATATCCGCTTTGGTTAAATAGAATTTTAAATCTAAGGAGAAAAAAATGTTCCAATATATTTACTCTTATTTCAAAATAACGTTACTAAAATTTTATTTAAAAAAAACAAATGAATGTGATTTTTACGAAAATAATTAAAAATTTTATTTTGCATTTGATTTTTTTATTCCTTTAATGTAAATAAGAATGGTGAATATATCTTTTCAATTAAGTACGACATTTAATATTTTTATTAATATTATATTTATTTTACCACAAAATGGAACGAGAATGTATAAAAACAAATATTTCATATTAAACGTTGATAAGTATGCTGCAAATTATGAAATATTTTGCTTTAGATTGCAAAACGTTTTGAAATATGCTATTATATGAAATGCACAATTATTTTTAATACAATTATATATGTCATTGTAATAAGAGTGCACGTTAAAAAAATTAAAAACTTTTATAAGAAATTACTGAAAATCGTTTATGAAAATTAATCCAATAATTATAACTATATTCATTCTTTAAAACACTTATAACACTTGTTTTACAGGCTAGAATTAGCCATTATGCTATTTCTTTAATTAAAAAGTACATAAATGACTCAAAAAAATCTGAAAAATAATTTAAGATTTAAACAATAATGAAAATAAAAATTTCTCACAATTCCTAATATTAAAAATAAACATATGTGAGTGTGTGCTTGTTAGTGAGTTTTTTGTATATATATATATATTAAAAATACTGAATTATCATATAAATTTAGCTAGGGATATATATAATCTAAGAAAATTATTATACGAGTCCAACAAGGTTTTTTTTTTATTTCCAATGGTCAGGTTTACAGAAGACAACTACACCACAAGGGGTAGGAACAAAAACAAAAACAGATAAAATAAACACACTAAGAAATAAAATAATGAAATGGTGAGAAAAGTCTACAACAAAAAGATATGACTTAAAATATGTTCTTACTGATGGAAATGTTACGACATTGAGCAATATTCCAAATTTTACTTGTGTAAAATATGGTTTATTCAAACATTAACTAACTGTTGAAATGCACATTAGAGTATGATATGGAAACTTTTCCCCTTACTATAGTCTAAAACATTCAACAAATTTACAGTGTTGCAGGTGAATAAGGTAACATTTAAAATGATTTTCTTTGTATGGATGAAAAGGAAAATTATGTTTGCATATTCGTAAAGAACTACCTTGAAATTCCTAATAAGTGTGTTAAAAATGTTCCTGATAAACATATGTCATATAGATAAATTAGTGATGCCCAAAGGAAAGCATTTTAATAACTATCAAGATTAAAGTAAGTACTTTAATTAATTTATTTTTGAAATTACTTAACATTTTGCTTTTAAAACTTGATTTTAAACATTAGTACTTCACTATAGTAGTAATAAAAAAAAATCATATAAAGGCAAGATGGTATAGTCAGAAAATTTAACAAAATGAAATTAACAAAATTAAATGAAATATTTATTGACTCAACTTTTAAAATTTTTATCAATGACAAAGTTTATGCTATAATAACTATCAATGAACACTGCCATGCTTCATTGCATTTGGTATAATAATTCCTGATACTTTTTTTTTTACTTTGAAAGTATTTTTATAATTAGAAGCAAAATTCAGGAAACCTTGTTGCACCTGACTAAGTTATAATCAAGCTATTAATTTATGTAAGCTATTAATTTGAGCTTTTAAAAAATAAGCTTTCTTAAGATTCAACGCTAACTGCTAGTTACAAGATTTAACGTGATTAATGGAAAAAGTTCGGTTATTATATCAAGTATTAAACAAACTCCATTCAAAGTAAGAAAAAAAAAAATACCTGCCTTCCTATAATTGACTTCACTTTTACAAGAAAAAAAGGTTTTCCGTTGAAAACAACTCTTTATTAAAAAGCTTAAAAATATAAAGAATTGAAAATAGAAGAATTCCCTTGTCATTTCTTCCGTTACCATAACTTATTTCTTTTTTTTGTTCCAACCAAATGTAATATACATCCAAATAGTACATAGTAGATGTTATAATTATTTTTAAAAGTGCATCTAGGTATGTGTTTAATTTTTAAAGAGTACTTATTTCATATACATTTCTCTGCAATATATAAATGCCTATTATTCTATTTAATTTTTTGACAATTAATTGAGTAAAAATTCCTTCTAAAATTGAAATCAATACGTTGTTATAATAAGGAGTACATCACTAAATTGTTAGAGCCTCTAATCGCAATTTATTCCAATTTATTTTGTATAGCCTCAATAACCAAACGGTCCTGTTCATGAACTCGTGGTCAGCGAGGAGTGAGTTTGAGTCTTGGCGCCACTGAAACCCTCCGCGTAGCCGAGGCTCAAAATTTCCCCTTAGAGCAAGGATACTTAAACTGTGACCCGGTCATGGCTCATTGCTCTGAGAAATTCATTTCTTTATGAAAATTTGATGGGAAATTATTTGTTAAAAAAAATCAAATATATCAATTTTGCTTTTTGTTGTCAATGTCATATGGGTGCGAATTGATACATTTTTTTTAATAGTGATAATAGAAAACAATGGAGTAGAGACCATTTTATGAGTAGAACTAATTTGAACTTTCATATGTTGCAAGCAAAAAATATTCGAAGAAAATAGATTGTTTTAAGGCGATTGGGAAGTTGACTGTTTTGTTGTTAAAAACAAGCATGGTTCAGTATAATTGTTTGATTTGTCCCAAAAGCGTATTTAAAGAATACCAATAAACAGAAATCGTTTCCTTGATCTCTTTCATGATATGATAAATAGGCTTTCTTGAATAATCTTTACAGCAGCAAAAAGTGTTTTGTTTGTGGTAATGTCACAGCGATAATAAAGGCACCCTATGAAGCTTTTATATCATTGGTAATCATATGAAACCGTTCGCTGATGTAGAAATTGAGAAAGAGTGATTCTTAAATACTTCCAATTTAGAAACATTCAGTGATAAAAACAAACAAAACATGTAAAAAAAAAAATAATTAAAAAAAGCAAAATAGAATTTTTAACATTTTGGTCAACATTTCCAACTTTAAAATTTCTATATTATCTTGGTCTTAAAAAGATTCCCTCCTCCTCCATTAATCCTCATGTTGTGGCCACGTAAAACAGCTAACATATGTATGCACGGGCCGACAGAAGAAAGGGGTTGAGTACCCCCTGCCTTAGAATATTGTGATTGTTTCACAGGGAGCTCAGATGTCCTTCGATCAGTGTTCTCGTCCCTTGACCGATGCTCAAATTTGCGAGGACCATTGCCAGTAGTCCTCATGTTGAGTTTATAGTGCATAATAAATGTCAATTATATATAGATAAGATGAGAGCTATTTTCAAATATAACATTTATTTGATCTAATATCTACTCCTTATGGTAACTGATTATGCTTATTAAAGTACCTACTTGTAAGCACCTGCTTTATTTCATAAGATTTCTTAGGAGTAATCTGAGATGGAGATCTCATTCCTTCCCAGTCAGTTAAATATTTAAAAGCAATACGCACCTTCAGGAAGTTGGGTTTTTTAAATAACAGTAGGTGAGCTACACAAGTTATGTTTTCAACTGACCTTCTTTCCTAAATGATTTTATAGGGAATCTATGATCAACGATAAATTGTTTATTACGGACTCTCTAATCAACGGTAGAGTAATTTTATTTACATATGATAATATTGAATGTCATTAAGCTTTAAAACAGGTAATATATACTATTTTCTAATATTAATGATGGCAACTTTAATCATGTTAAGAAAACAATGCAAAATTAATATTTATTTTTAATGAAAGCGCACATTTATCTTCTAATAAAAGTAAGATTTAAGACACTATGCAAAATAAAACAAGGGGGTCATTTATTACAACAAGGGGAAAGTAAAATAATAATAATAATTATTATAATACCTCACAAACCTAACTTATCTCACACTTGCGAATATTAGAATCCTAAAATTCAATTACACAGGTGTTTGTTTTCTCCACTTAATTTTGTAGTTCTTAATTTCTATCCTTAATTATATGTTAGTTTCATGAAGATACATGATTCAAAAATAAAAGTACGTTATTAAGTTTTGGAGCTCTAACTCATCCATTTTTGTTAAATGTTGGAGAAATATCAAGATGTACTTCATTTTTCTAAAATATTTTTTTAAGATAAGAGATATCTCACAGGTAACACTTTAATCAGGTTTCAGTGTTTGAGCTCATATATAAATTTTTCTTGAAAATTAATAGAAAAATTCAGATAGATATTTAAAGTATCTAATTTTCCCGAGAACTTTATACATAACTGGATAAGTTTTTGATATTTAGTGCCAGTTGTATTAGAAAATACATACACAATTTTCTAAAAACGATTATACAGGAAAAAGTTATTTAAATAAAGTGTTATGTCAAAAAATGAAAATAGAACGATATATTTTCAAAAAATTTTCTTTTTATGAAAAATGTTTCTAAATTAATAGTATTTGACCTATATATCTATATATATAGGTCTACAGACTCTCTATAGACATTTGAAACATGTTATTTAAAAGAGAATTTATTCATATTTTAGTACATCAGAATTGGAAATTTTTAACCGAAAAAAAACTGGTTGTTATTTTAATTGATTGTAACTCAGAAAATAATGTGAATATTGTTTCAAAATTCCTTGTCCAACCTCTGTATAGAAGTCCCAGCTATTTAAACATAAAAATATTATAATTGAGGCATTTTCATAAAAGAAGAATATTTCAAAATATGTCATTCTTTCTTCCAAAATATTTAAATATTCTTTTCGTAGAATAATATTCTTAAAACAATCTTAAATGGATGTTTTAATTTTAACTGTAACTAAATTTCAAGCAAAATATGAAGTTTTTACAAGATTTTTTTAAAGCCCTACTCCAAATGCAGTCAGTCACATTAAGATATCTCACTATTTTTTCCGCAGATTTAGTCAAAAATTGACAAATTACTCAATGATTTAACTTTTTCAGCTCATTTATAAAGCTTATAAAATTAGATTTTCCTTTTTCCATTTGAGTAAAAAAGGTTATAAGTGTTTTTAATAAGAGGGGAATGACACTTTTCTATCTGTCTCTGTCTTCAGTATGAAGTTATCGACATTAAAACGCATTTTACAGAAAATACGGCTTTTCGCGAAATTCCTCTAGGAGGAAAGCACAGGTATTTTCTTCGGCATTTGACCATGCTTCACCTTACAAAGTCCATCTCTTATAGTTTTTGTGTTGTTTTAGTATGCAGCGTTAATAAAAACTCATATAAAATCGGAAAACTTGAAGCAGGATAGGGGGATTTCAGAAAAGTTATGAAGATAATTAAAAGCAATTTTTCGTAACTTGTGTGTAGTGTTCAAACAGTTTTGAATTACTTAAAAAAATAACGAAGCTGCGTTTTCAAATTTACCAATACAATGGCATTTGACCAACTTTTTATTTAAATATATATAAAAGTTTTTTTAATGAGATTTCATTTATTAGTAATTTAAAATGTTATATTTTTAGTTAAAATTTAAATAGAATTTACCATCTATGTCATTTCAAAAATAAATACCATATGCGGGATTTAATAAAATTCTAAGTGATTTAGAAAACCTTAAGGAAACACTAGTACTTGAGCTATTTTTTTTTAAATTTATATATTTATGTAAAAATATTTACATTCGCCTTATATGAACAGACAAAAACATCATTTTTAACAAATGCTTATTTTTAATTTTAATTTATTGAAAAATTTTTCAATATTTGAAAATATTTACGTCTACATTTTTAATTATTTTTCCACAGTTTTTTCCTGATTTTCTCAGAAAGGCTATTCATAATTCTTTGGATTTGATTGTCATTTTAGTGATTTTTTTATTTGTACGATTTTTTTCCTGCGCTGGTTACTGTGAAAAATAAAAAAAAAAAAAAAACTATATATTCTATAGATGATTTAAAAATAACTATTCTCCAAATAAATCCTTATTCCATCCACAGAACAATCAAACATATATTACACAAGATAATTACAAAACAGTTTAAAAAAATTCTATTTTGAAAGCATTTGCCATTTTAAACACTAGATAAAATAAAAAAATAAATGCGTGAAAAGAACCTTTAGAATTTTAAAAGGTCACTCAAATAAGTGAAAAGAGTAAATGCAGATGCCCCGTGTTCTTTCCGGTTTTCGTATACAGATAAAAGCTAAATAATGTAACTATAGGTACGAAACTTTGTAGTCATATTTAGAAATGTAGCACTAATAAAACAAAGTAATAAAAAGTATTATATTTTGGCCATTTTAAGGCTCTTCTTAAATATTTTATCCCAAACCAATTCTATATAAAAAAATGCTGTTAAATTTCTTAGCGTAGACCAAAATTTCAAACAATAACTGTTTCTGAAATTTGTCAGATTTTTTTAACATTGAATTTCACATAAACATATTAAAAGTTATAGCTTATAGTTTCTAAAGCTAAAATTAATAATCATGTGTTGAAACTAGATGCATTGATAAATGTTACAGCAACATGCACAACCTGCGTAACTGTAGTAAGAAAGTGCCCATAGAAAATTCTTTATTCTTATACTGAAACATCATTTCAGAATTGCATTACAAAAAAGAAAATACTACATTCACTACAAAACAGATAGATGGTCTCAGCTGCGGCAGAAAACATTCTGCCAATCATTAGAACCACCATTTTCAAAATTTGGGTTTAAAATGATTCAAAAATGGTCAAACAAATGTAAATTCCTTTCAAGTAATGTATTGTTGTTGTTGTGAATGATTTTCTCATCAGTATTCATTGAAAAAAATGCAAATTCTAGACGCATGCACAACCACCAAGAGTATGGAAGGAGTCCACTCTATAAACCTTTCTGAATCACTCCTTGGTTCAATAAACAGGAGTAAAATTACTACATACTGTTAAATTCCTTTTTTCCTAAAAGAAAAGAATTAAGTTTTACGTAAATGAACTGTTCGATAGTTTGTAGAAATGCCTCCAACAGCTCAAAAATATCTACGCCCATGGTTTGTTTTTAAAATTTCTTTCATTTAAATAATTAATACATATGTCTGCGCGTTTGTGTAATCAGGCTTTTGCATTAAACGAAATTCTATTGACGAAAATCATTTTTATTCATCTTTTGAATAAATGCATACTTATAATCAAATAACACTGAATTGGAATAGTAGGATTTTTTCTTAGAATTGGTTTTACAGATAAACTCTCAGCGTGCTACCAATGGATCTCATTAAATTAAACTTGTTTGAAATTTGTCATTATTATGTATATAATGCATATGAATTTGTATTTTTTACTAAATATGTATTTATTTCATATGTAAATTTTTATTATTGATATTGTCACGGAGTTCGAAAGAAGTACACAGTTCAATTAAACAAACAATTAGATTTATTCTAACGCTTGGAGCTCGATACAACACTGGACTGAGAACATGCCCAACTGGCGATGAACTCTGCTTTTATACACTTCGGAATATTCGAGAAATAACCAGTATGCACTCTAAAGAATGATCTGGATTCATCTAGAACCTAGAGAAACAATACATTAAAAACGGAAACAAAATTCCAGTCTTTGGATAAATCTGCCGGGGCCGGGATTCGAACCCGAGACCTGAGGAAGTTCAGTCCAACGCTCTGCCAACTCGGCTATCGGGACTTGTAGCAAATTATGCGTGTGGCATTGCTCCCCTCGAAAAAGAAGACAGCGCCCCGATGTCATTTTTGTTCAAGGGTCTTTATTCTGGAACGAGTGATGGGTCCTTTGTATGATTCTTTGGGAGGAATATCCTCGGTTTCGATTTGCTCGGCGGGATCATGGTACGGTTTCATACGCAGTACATGGACAACTTCTCTTAGTTTTCTTTTTCGTGAAGCAGGATCAAAATCTTGTACTTCGTAAGTCACGGCTGATAAACGGCGTAGCACCTGATACGGTCCGAAATACCTTCTTAAGAGTTTTTCGGAGAGACCGACTTTCTCACTGGAGTATAAACCCATACGAGATCTCCGGGAGCGTAGGATACCATTTGGTGTTTGGAATCGTAACGTCGACGATCTTTGTCTTGAGCTCTCAGAGTGTGCACTCGGGCTAGCTGTCGTGATTCTTCGGCTCTGGCTGCTATCTTGGTGATGTTATTGTCATCAAAATCGTTAGGACAGAATGGTAGCATTGTATCTAGTGTCGTTTCCGCTTCACGACCATGAAGTAAATAGAACGGCGTAAAACCTGTGGTCTCTTGTTTAGCGGTATTATAAGCGAAGGTTACAAATGGTAAAATTTCATCCCAATTTTTCTGCTCTACATCCACATACATTGACAACATGTCGGCCAAGGTCTTATTGAAGCGCTCCGTCAGTCCATTTGTTTGGGGATGATACGCCGTTGTGAAACGATGATCAATGTTACACAAGTCGACGAGAGAGGAAACAAGTCTGGATCGAAAGACGGCTCCACGATCTGTGATAATTACTCGAGGAGCTCCATGCCTGAGGACAATTTCTTCAAGTAAGAACTTCGCTATTTCGTCGACTTCGGCTGTCGGCAAGGCTTTTGTTATTGCATATCGTGTTGAGTAATCCGTGCAGACTATTATCCATTTGTTTCCATGAGCAGACTTTGGAAATCTCCCAAGGAGATCAATTCCAATGCGATGGAAAGGAGCTATAGCTGGAGGGATGGGAACTAAACGTCCAGGTGGTCGTTGAGGAACGGACTTTCTCCTTTGGCACTCCCCGACATGCATGACATACCGAACGACATTTCGGTACATTCCGGCCAGTAAAATCTCTTGCGTATCCTGTCATAAGTTTTCGCGAAACCAAGGTGTCCTGCGGTGGGGGCGTCATGAAAGTGCCTTAGTATGTCTGCTCGTAGATGTTTAGGAATGACTGGCAACCACAATTTTCCATCTGGATCAAAATTCTTCCTGCAAAGGATACCGTCGATAAATCTGAATTCTTCGTTTTTTGGATGAGTTGCTCAAAAGTTTTAATTTCGCAAGGTCTTGATCCTTTTTCTGTTCCATCGCAAGGTTCATACTCGTCGTGACTGCTAAAAATTTGTCTGATGTTTCCGTTTCCTCTTCCACTGGATTTCTCGAAAGAGCGTCGGCGTCACTATGCTTCTTACCGGTTTTATATTTTACGTCAAAATCATGCTCTTGAAGTCGGAGGGCCCATCTGGCAAGCCTTCCTGAAGGATCCTTAAATTCATGAGCCAGCACAAGGAATGATGGTCAGTTACAACAGTAAAGTGTTTTCCGAATATGTACGGCCGAAATTTGTTGGTAGCCCATACGATGGCAAGACATTCCCTTTCTGTGGTGGAATAATTCTTTTCGGCTTTTGTCAGAGTTCTAGAAGCGTATGCTATAACTTTCTCGACATTATTCTGAATTTGTACTAGGACAGCTCCGATACCGTATCCGCTTGCATCAGTATGGATTTCTGTAGAAGCTCTTTCGTCGTACATCCCCAATACTGGATCCGAAGTAAGTGCTTTCTTAAGACTGTTAAATGCTTCACCTCTTCAGGACCCCAATGAAACTCCACGCCACTTTTCAGCAACGACTGCAAAGGTTCGGCGAGATAACAGAAACCTTTAATAAATCTTCTAAAGTATGAACAAAGGCCAAGAAAACTTCGTATGTCATGTATATTCTTTGGAGTGGGAAAATTTCTTACGGCTTTTATTTTGTCGGGATCTGGACGAACGCCATTACTAGATACAAGATGGCCCAGAATCTTTACTTCTTGGGCAGCAAAAGACACTTCTTTGAATTTAATTTAAGACCAGCTTCCTGAAGACATTTTAGAACAAGTCTTAATCGTATAAGATGGTCTTCAAAAGTTTCTGAGAACACTATTATGTCATCTAGGTAACAAAGACACATAGTCCATTTAAAATGGCGTAGCAAATTGTCCATCATTCTCTCGAAGGTCGCAGGTGCATTACAGAGACCAAACGGCATGACTTTAAACTCGTATAAGCCTTCGGGGTAATAAATGCCGTCTTTTCACGATCCGCTTCGTCTATTTCTATTTGCCAATAACCAGATCGGAGATCCATGGAAGAAAAGAACATGGCACCTTTCAGACAGTCGAGCGTATCGTCAATACGAGGCAGAGGATAAACGTCTTTTTCGTGACGCTATTCAGCTTGCGATAATCGACGCAAAAACGCCAACTACCGTCTTTTTTCTTACGAGCACAATGGGTGATGACCAAGGACTTTCAGAGGGTTGGACGATACCTTCATCAAGCATTTTCTGAACCTCTTCATGAATGATGCGTCTTTCAGTCGGCGAGACTCTGTAGGCTCGTTGGTTGATTGGAGCATGATCACCAGTAAAATCCTGTGTTTCACATTCGTCTTTGCGGCTGTCGACTTGTCGGTCTTCGTGAAAAGCCCAGAAAATTTCCGGAGTAGTTCGGATAGCTTGTTTCTCTGTTCGTCACTTAACTCGGGTGATATCATTAACGAACAATTCATCTGTGACTCCGAAGTTTCTTGCTGGTCATCAAACAACCCGATGTGTCAGAAATAACACATAGATGCCCTTCATTTAGTGGTTCAGCTTGGCCTATGCACATTCCTCTAGGGATGATTTGGTTTTGGAACTGCAGGTTGGTAACCCAGACATCACTTTTTCCGTTACGATATGTGGATACCATGGACGGTGTAGCAATATTTTTCTCGAAGAGCAAATGTTTGCTGCCGTCTAGAACTACATTTATGTCTCCTCGGGTTTGATATCCTGATACTGTTATTCTAGTTAAAGAATGCGGCTTAAGTGTATAGTCCCTGGTGGCATACAAATTCCAGGCGTCAGGCGCTGTGGAGTCTCGACAGATGTCTTCTAGAACAAGTTCATTTTGTCCACAGTCTATAACGGCTTGAGACGCCTCTAAAAAGTCCCATCCTAGGATGACGTCATGGCTACAATGTGATAAAACAATAAATTCAAAAGGCAGTTCTCGATTGTTTATACGGACACGTAAAACACATTTCCCTATCGGCCGAACAAAATTTCCATCCGCAACTTTCAGCATAACGCTCTTGGCATCAGCAAACAGAACTTTCTTTAAAAATCGGCGATACTTATCGGATATGACAGAAAACGATGCCCCAGAATCTACTAGAGCACGTATCGGCTTCTTATCTATTATTACGTCTAGTTGGTTACCAGTCATCTTGGCGGTCGACGGAGGATTTCCAGTACACGCGGCCTCACCTCCGGAAGGTCGCTCTCCTTAGTTTTCCTCGCTCCTACGGCCTGGCGACTGACTGGATCGGCGATATGGCGACGGGACCTGTAACGACGTATTGGGATCGGCCTCTCGTGGGACTTGGCGTAAAACGGCGAGAAGAGTTTGGTCGGCGTATTTCTTCTTCAGTGCCAACGTCGAAGTTCCGTCGGCGGTTTCGAGAGTTGTCAAAGACAGCCTTCTCTCTCTCGGCAGTAGCGCATTACATGTCCACGACGTCCGCAGTGGAAACAAACAGGTCTGTTGTCAGCCGTTCTCCACACATCTGTTTTTCTTGGTTCAGGTGGGAATTTCTGAACAGGGAGCTCTGTATTTCCTGGTTACAGCGGCGTATGTTGGTCGTGGTCTAGTTTCTGTAGGTTTGTTGACACTGGGGCCAAAACCGCTCAACTTCGTCTTGAACGATCTCTTCTAAGGATTGGGGATCGGAGTCCAAAGATTCTTGCGTCTGGTTAACTAGTCGATGGACTTCTTCTCGTACGATTGTGCGAATAAGAGAGACCAAATCAGTCTCATCCGTCAGGGATGCAACCGGTACGACGTTTGGAAGCCTTTCAAATCTCGGTCGACCAACTCTCTTCTGCTTCATATCTTCGATATAGTTGCACCATTTGATAAAACTTGCTGTGTCGTTGATTTCTCTCGTCAACAGGGCCTGATAAATATCCTCAGCAACACCTTTCATTAGGTGTGACACTTTTTCGTCTTCTTTCATCAGAGGGATTTACCTCTTGGCAAAGTCCTAATACACTTTGTATGTAGGACTGTGTACTCTCGCCTGAACGCTGGGCTCGGCATTTTAGTTGTTCTTCTGCCCTTCTGGTATATTTTTGACGGTCACCGAAAAGTCCACTTAGTCCATTTTTAAACGCTTCCCAGGAATCTAAGGCGTCTTCGTTGTTGACATACCACTGTCTCGCAGTTCCGTCAAGAAAGAAATAAACGTTAGCCAGGCACATCATGTCATCCCACTTGTTAAAGTTGGCTACTCGATTTGTACTCTTTAAGCCATTTGAGAGGGTCTTCCCAGGCGCTCCTCGGAAGGTCGATGGGCTCCTCCATTGCTGTAACGAAGGGTGTTACTACAGCGGGCTTGGCTTCTTGCTCGGTCGGCATTTTTGTCCTCTTCCTACTATTTTTTAACAGTCGAATTCGGGGATAATCCTCTTAACCGGAGGCTCCTGCGAAGGTTGTCACTATTATCCACGTTTGACGTAATTGTACCCCCGCGTACATTAAAAACGGAAACAAAATTCCAGTCTTTGGA